>JANCMC010033613.1:41342973-41409428 GCA_024363005.1 Charaxes varanes
TACATCCTACCGCTGTTAATGTGTTGAGGCATCAAAGTGAGCATAAGTTGACTACTGCCAACTTCCAAGACCTTAACAGCAACATACTGACCCAACTTGAACATTTCTGACAACTCTTTGACTTTCTCTATCTGTGGTACAACAATGTTCAATCCAAGTTTTATTTAGTTATTTTTTTTTAGATAAAGTTAATAGCATGGTATCTACTTTATAAAATAACAATCTAGCTTAATAACTAATAAGTTTATTTAATTCTAACTTTTGCTAATATATTACTTAATTATACTACGAATGTGTCCAATAAGCCCTTATTCGCACAAGAGCTTTTTTAATGTACGTTAAAAAAGGGTTCAAATAGAACATATGGATTCCCAAGTTAATGTTCACACAGCAGCACTTTTATGATTCAACACTTTTTTATCTAGCAATGTTCTATTTTCAACTCTATATAAGTTGTTGCCAATACAAATATATGCATATTGTATATTTTCGTATCAACAGCTTTGAAAAAGTGCCAATGCCAAGATTTAACACATTTTTTAAATTGAATGAATGAATGAATTCATTCATTTTTAAATTGCATGCAAATGAGCGCTAAGTCTTATTGTTTCTAATGACTTAATAGAAAGACACTTTTTCTTGTGTAAGTTAAGTTATACAATATAATATTTCAGTTCACAGGTTGTGAAGCCAAATTTAAATTCTATTCTTTTTCAAAAACTAATATTACCTGATCGTTAACATACGCTTCCAACATTTTATTATAGGCTTCACTGATATGGCATGCCATAACCATACCAGACATTCGACAGGGGAGAGCAATTCGAACTTTGGTTTCATACATTTGTTGCACACGACCAAGCATCAATTGTCCTTCTTTTACTACCTAAAATAGAAAAAAAATTAAAATCCATAAAATCAGTCAATATCAATTCTTTTG
This sequence comes from Charaxes varanes, assembly GCA_024363005.1. NCBI lineage: Eukaryota > Metazoa > Arthropoda > Insecta > Lepidoptera > Nymphalidae > Charaxes > Charaxes varanes. The sequence goes on from JANCMC010033613.1 coordinate 41,343,914, forward strand.
GTAGTGAGGAAGACCCTTTACTAGTTTTTGACCCTCAATAAAGTACAACAAATCTTTTAAAAGAAATCCTTTTAAAATACCAACTTCAATCAGCTACTACATTATGGAATTTTATTAATCAAATACATTATTTGTGTCAGAGGAGAATACAAACCTTGTAATTTAACCAAATTCCACAGTTTTTATAGGACTGGTTGTCTTCTTTATTCACTTCATCTGATAGATAACCGTCGTCATCTTCGGCTTTTTTTCTTAATTTCTTTTTCTTTTCCCTTTTTTCTGCAGTGCCTAAAAACTGTTTACAAATATTTATAGAATAAGAATGATAAAAATCTCAACATACATATAAAATTGTTGTAACTTACGTTTTCGCTTTGCTTAAAATATTTTGTTGTTGGTTTTTTACCGCCTCGTGGGAAATATTCTTCTGAATCCACCATTTTCGTAAATCGTTTTTGAATATTATGTTGACCATACAATTGTGTTTCAAATTCTTTTACGTACACTACAATTTACTTACTGACTAAGTAGTTAGGTACACCATGTTTAAAATTATAATAATATATTTTTTAATACAATAACACAATAAATAGTAGGACGATTGACGCATGTAAAAGCACAAAATTTAAAAGTTATAGGTTATGGTTATACTTAGGTTAGTCAACGGTCCGTTTTGTTGATTTTATTTCAGATGTCAAAAAGTATTCAGGGTTATCACTTCTCAATAAAGTTTATAATTGCTATTACCGAAAAAATAGTGTGGCTGCATATCAATACTCCTAAACTCAGCCCAAATGGCACAAAATAGCTAAACGTACTACTGTCGTTTTCTTATAACGTAAATCAGTATTTTAACTACATTCTAATCTAAAAAATTGAAATTTCATCATTTATCCACGTTGTAATTTTGATTTATAGAATTATCTCTGTATTTGGATCGGATAAACGAGGACATTACACAAAACTTGTACCCGAGGTTATTAAATAAATTAAAAACAAAAATTTGTCAATTGTCAAATATTTCTATTTTATCTGTGGTAAGACCTGTCATTGTCAAATATATGCAAATTGAGGTACTAGGTAGATACAAATTCATATGATCGTTGAATGATTTAAAGATTATTATAAGCGGGCTAGCGGCAAATAACTTTGAATAGAAGTTTAGCGTTCGCGCATCGAAAATAACGTCGTTCAGTGAGAATAAAAACTACATAACATATTTTTGCCGACCCTAGTTATTGAAAATCTACGTAGGGAAAACTTAAGATAAAAGCTCATAATCAGATAACTTAATCTAATCGATACGGATGATTGAGAAGTGTTAAAAGAATATTATTAAATACGCTCGTTGGTTGCAGACGGCAGTGTAAATCATAATATTACCTACACATAATATCTGCAGTAATGAAGAAAATAGTAGTATTCGGTTCTACCGGCATGACCGGCTTATGTGCTGTTGAAGCGGCATTAAAAAAAGGTAATTAAATTTATATTTTACGTTTCCTAAATTAATTATTTATTCAGAACATTCTTTGACAGAAAAAATAAGATATACAATGTATTTTGAATGTCTTAATTTATAATGCAATATTTTTAGTTACATTTATTTTCAGCATTTTTTTAGTTTTGTTATACTTATTACGTTATTAAATGTAAACTAGCTGTACCCAGTGATTTTGTCTGTGTGGGCCACCCTAATCACTTAGGGGTGTAGAAAATAATTTACAACCAATATTCTGACCTTTCAATAAGGCACAAAAATTTTTATAAGAATTTAACTAGCCCTTTTAGAGGAGTTTAGCAAGAATTTTATGTATTGGGTAAATAATTAAAGGACGAAAATAATAATTGATTTAAGGACTACATTTATAATATCAATATTATAAATATAGTTGTTTATACTTTCTTTCCATATATGTATTATATTGTTTATTTTAACTTTATAAGTATGTTTTTATTGTCCTTCTTTTTTTTCCTTTTTCCCTTTTGGTACCTGCACCGCTTTATATTTAGTACTATTTATCCTACACTCCAGGAAAGCTGGAAGAGATCTCTTTTAGAGATAAGTTTTTCCTATGTATACTTCCTCTCTATACTGTGTATTTTTCTGTATTTAGTTTTAGGTACATTAATAAAAATAAATAAATAATTTGTAGACAGGATTTTAATTTAGAAACATCACCTTAGGTACGATCGATGGGCTTAGTTCCCAACTGTTAATGCTCAAAAAACATTTATTTTACACTCTATTCAAAAACCTTTTGTTTGACTATCCCAGTCTTCACAGACATTAAGTATAATGCTGATTTAAATGCCCTTCTCACTTTCATATGCAATGGTGCATTGAATATAATAGATTTTTTGTTAATTATAAAATACACACAGTATCTTCATTATCAAACAGATAATAGTGACTTTCATAATAGTAATTTTTTCCTTTATATTTTTTAAAATAAAACAAGGCGCAAATAGGTTAGTGGTTCTAATTTTTTTATTTTTTTTTTATTTCTCTTTATTGCACAATTCAAAAAAAAATTGTACATCTTAGTGGGTGAGCTTAATACTAGCTTACCTAACCATGAACATACAAGAAAAAAAGTGCAACTATATACTTAAAAAAAACCAGACCTATTTCATTGCAGATATTTATAACGACATTAAAATGATTATAAATGTACGTTTAAAATAAATAACTTGTATTATAATAATATTTGTATTATAATATACATATAAAATAAATAATTGCCTTTTGAAGAAACTTTTCAAAGTGCCCAATTTAATATTTTCCGATAGGGCATTCCACAAGTGAGTAGATACTGCAGTAAATATTTGTAATAAAATATTAAAACAAAGTCTGCTGTAACAAGCTTTTATATCTCTATTATTTGACCAGGTTTACAAGTCCGTGCATTTGTACGAGATCCGTCCAAACTACCAGAAGACCTGAAGAGTAAAGTTGAAGTGTTCAAAGGAGATGTTCTGGAACCTGATTCTGTGGTTAATGCGCTTGAGGACACAGACGGCGTGGTCATTGCGTTGGGAACTAGAGGCAGCCTCGATCCTACTTCAGATCTTTCCGAAGGAGCAAAGAATATTGTGGAGGGAATGCGAGCAAAACACGTAAAGAACGTTGCAGCGTGTATATCAGCTTTCCTGTTCTACGAGATTGACAAACTTCCACCTTTGTCCAACAGTGGAACATAACAGAAGAAAAAAAAGAAAGAATAATCAACATTTATATGGTATGCATGAGAAACTACCCCAATTCGGCTGCAGACTATAAAGACTGCAAGCTTGACGCTTCCTCCAATTAAAGTCTATACTCTGCTCTTTCGTTGCGACAGTAGATATTCTTGATTGATAATAATTATTTTCCAGACTATCAGGATTGTTCGTAAGTACCCCCACTGTGAATAGAGCCTTCTTCGTGCGATATAATTAAAAGGCTCGGCAAACATTCGCGCAGGAGGTGCTCTGAGATACCTACTGCTTGTTGCCCTCGGGGCAGAGCGGGCGGGCTGTGAAATTGAAAATATAATTAACTAACAACGCGAATTGCTACATCATAATACACTACAACGTTTCGTGCGAACGCCTACTATTTCATTTCTTTATACAATCTCAGTGGTACATGACGCCGGCCCCAGATAAAGGAATAAGGTACGGAAGCGGAACCTCAGTGGTACCCGAATAATGGCTTACGTCATTGTGTTAAGGGACTTGATTTAACTTCAATTTTAGAAGCATTTCTCACAACTGATTTTCAGTAGACAGATAATAAATGCAGAGCTCTGCTTTGATTGTTGAAACCGCTCTAGTTTTAGGACGATATTTAATAAAGTTTTAAATCCTTATAAACTATTAAAAGGATTTAAAACTTTGTTTTAATTCCTTATAAACTATTATAAGGACTTATATATGTGTTAAACTAAACTGGTACTATGCCTCGAATGTGTGTTGCAATTTAGAGAGGTTGTGATAAAACTAAAATTTTAAGATTAAATAAATGTACCCACAATTTAAAAAAACTATATTACTCTAGGAAGGAAACTTTGAAGGTCCCATGATCTGCGTTTTTAAATTATGGTTAACTAGCTGCAACCCGCGACTTCATTCGAGCTGATTTCTTCAACTTTGATACGAGCTTTCAATCCCTATTTCATCCCTTTCTAATGTGATATTCGCGATAACAAGTATGTCCTCCTCCAAGGTCCAATATGTACCGAAATTCTGGGGTTTAAGCGTGAAAACGTAACCGACAGAGTTACTCTCACATTATACTAGTATATAATCCTGAAGAGTTTGTTTGTTTGTGTACTTGAACGCGCTAATCTCATAAACTACTGGTTTTATTTGAAAAATTCTTTCAGTGTTAGATAGCCCATTTATCGAGGAAGTCTATAGGCTATATATACTATATTATCACGCTAAAATTGAATCTATTTTTTTTTTACCTAATTTTACGCGGAGTCGCGGGCACACCTAGTTTATAATATTAGCAAGGATTTCGCGTTGTTAATGTTAGATTTTCACATGTAAATGTTCAGTAAGAACGTATAATTGACACGCAGAAGTCCGTTAATACCCGGTTCATAGTAGTTTACAGCCTAAATTGGTCATACGTATACGCTAATGACATTTGTAGTCACGCAATGCAGTAATTTGCAATGGTGGGTATGATGTGGCGTAACGTAGTCGAATCCCGCCGATGTGATAGTAAAGCCTAGTCTGCGGATAACCTTCTTTTGATGTTCTTACTCATTTTTAAGGTTTTTTCCTTTGCAAGTAACAAAGGAAAAAAGGAACCTCTATAGGATGACTTCGATGACCGTCTTTCTGTCAAGACCCTTTTTCTCGGAAGCCTGTAGACGTATAAAGTTCGAGTTAATGTCAATGCTGAGGTCTGCCCTCCCTTGAAGCTGTGAAAAAAGCAACCCTCTAAGTGTTTGCAGTCAAAAGATATGGCTATTAATGTAGCATTTTCTTTACAAGGACATTCTAAAAGAGAATCAAAACTGCCAGGGTACTTCGCATTTTTCGGGCGTTGAAAGAGGAGATCCCTCTATGAGTTGGATGTACTAGCAAAGACTCATCTTTCTTGCTATTTAAATAAGTTGTTATTCTTTCGACTTATTGAATAGTATTCTTACATACTTTTGGTAACAAACACCTATCGTAGCTGTTTTTGTGATATTTTTCGCATGAAAGCGCGTATATAGGAATCCACGTTAAACCGCTAACCCTTTATACATAAATAGAAGTAACTAATGTAGTTACGGATAGGACGTAGACGCTAAGACTACCAGAACTTTTAAATACTACAAATATTGGAGAAGTTGAAGAGCGCAAACACTAAGTTAGATTGGACTCGAATAGCTTCGTTTATAGAACTTAGAGAGTCGTTAAAGAATTCCTCGTAAGCCGTAGATACGAAGATATAGGGCACCGTAATGTATGGTCACTTGTACTGGACAAGTTTTTCTATCAAAAGAAGAACGAGGTGATCATGAACTATATATAACTCGATCCAAAGCACGAGAGAAAGCGATTTTAAAAAATGAAACGAAAATAAAAAAAATCAGTACTCAGTACTTAAGCATTATGATTGCTATCGTTTATATAAATATACTAGCTGTGCCCGCGACTTCGCCCGCGTAAAATTAGGTGAAAACAGTGTGATGATATCTAGCCTATAGCCTCCCTCGATAAATAGGCTATCTAAAATTGAATGAAGTTTTAGAATCGGACCAGTCGTACCTGAGATTAGCGCGATCAAGTAAACGAACAAACTCTTCAGCATTATGTATTTAAAAGTATAGATTTGAAGTGTGTTTGATAAAGTCTCTCATCGTGATTTTGGCAGTATTTCCTCTGAACGTACATTACGTACATTAATTCGTTCAAACGTAAGTTAGAAGGACCTTCCTGCCTACTTCCCTGTTAGTGTTGTCTCCCTCATCTCAACTCCATTTTTATTTTAAAAAAATTAAAATAGATGAACGTGGCGTTTATAAATTATACAGTAAAAATTTTGAGAAACAAAAATATCGTGAATTTTTCAAATGTTATCTAATTGACGCAAATCGTTCATTTTATTGAGGTAATGAACTGTCTAGATGTGGCTTTGAATTAATAGAATATGATTGACGTGCGACCGCTGTCTCGGGCGTTAACTGTTACCCATCCAAGGTCGGCCTATTCCCATTTGCTCTGTGTTACGTACGTTGGAAACGACCCGCCCTAGATGCCACTTGTCGACAAAATTAATCCTTCAGCAGAACTTACATAAATAATAAGGAGAAATAGGTGTTCATTATTTTAACTTTCTTTTATTATTATAATATTTGTCCTATATATAATTTGAATTGTTTTTCAAATTATAATAAATATTGTGATATCAAATTTAAACACAATTAAGATAAATTACCTATTTTAAATTATAATTTCTTGTTCGGAAGTTTTCTTATGCAGTGTCTTGTGCTTACTACTTCCTACGGTTGGTTCAAACCATGTGTTCAGCGAAATCTTCGCTCATACAGCGGTAGCATTTAATGTGATAAGTTTATATTTGTTTTCATTAGTAATTCTAAAAAAAATAATTTCGTGAGAATTGGGGTTTATAAGGAAAATTATAAGATTTGTTTGTGTAGAAATGGTTTATCGTATATATATGGTATATAATGGTTTATCGTGTATAATAATATTTTGTTTAATTAATATTAAACGAAATATTGGTGATATAAAATACAAATTTATTGTTAACGGTTTATGTAAATGAACTCTTTAGAGGAAGTTAAGATAATTGAGTTTTATAAAGGAACAATAAGACAGTATCAGACATTTATAATCATTATTAACGAAGCGATCCAAGGTTATTATATTATTTGTCTTTTTAACTAAAAAATATTTTAGTTAAAAAGACAAAAACAGCTGTACCTCAGTATTGGATGGAGATATTGAAATAATTCCTTGATTGGCTGATAGAGGATGTTTCAACGTAGCTGTCTGTATCATTAACTCACTTTAGAACTGACACGTAATAGGTCAGTTTGTGATAAAGCGTGCTATTTATACTTCCCCTCTATTTTACAACGCCATTATTTATAAAAGTATTGGCAGAGTGATCTAGAATTGTTAATAGTTACTATAATAATGAAAGGGTATCGTTATATCCTTCCAAAACAGTCTCTTGTTAATCTTAATTGCGTAATAATGGTGTTTATTGCGAAATTAAACGCTAGAAAGTGACTTAAAGTGTTAATAGAAAAAAATATATATTTAAATGAAGTGTCTAAAAGCGTGTCAAGACACGCTATTTTATTTTTTTTTATATATAAATATATACAGGACTATATGGCACACGGACGTCTGTTCCTAAGGTAGACAACTGAATGCCTGTGTTAAAGGTAACAGCCGCCTGTTATACACAAATATTAGTTTAAAAAATATATTTCCTATTTCTTTTCCGTAATGTGTATATTAACCCTTATAATGTTTTATTATTTTAGAGATACAAATATTATATAGTTATAGCTTTTTATTATTAATATGTGGAAATTACTTATTTGCACTGCTGATACATTTTTTGCAAATACAATACTACAAAATAAAATAACTGCAATCACTACTATATTTAATATATATGGAGAGAATTCAATTACTTTAGAAAAAATCACAATACATTAATGTAGATAAGAGAAACAATATACCTATACTTTACTAATAAGAGCAAACAGTCAGTATTAAACATAAGTACTTTGTTACAGATTCAAATATTCGGTTTCAACTCGCAGCTGTATTCCAACTTCTCGGAAGCTCTGCACAAAGCGCAAGGAATCGTTTCAATATCTTTGTTATTACAAGTAAGTAGCTTCTTTTTCTCAACCTGCTTTCTATATTGGTCTTATACTGACAGAAAATCATTGCAGTGATGTCTCGGTTGCCTTTTTTTTTTTATGTTACAAGGGGGCAGACGAGCAGGCAGCAGGCACCGAAGTGCCTACCGACGCCCATGGACATCTGTCTACCTTAGGAACAGACGTCCGTGTGTCATATAGTCCTGTATATATTTATTTATTTATTTATTATTTATTTATCAGCCAGTTTTAAAATAGATAGAGTTTGAGAGAAATTTTAATAATAATAATGAATCATTTATTTCAGACACATAAATCCATACAAAAGAAAGCACAAAAGCCAGTATCAGTAATTAAAAATAAAATAAACATGACACTACATAAAAATAAAATACAATAAAAGTTAAAAAGTATTATTATGCTGGGACCGAGAAAACCAACCATGCTAGACAAAGGAAGTGCAGATTATTAAAATTCTTTTATATATCTATAAGATATAATTAAGAATGGTCATTTACCGTCACGCCATTACTTGAAAATGATGGGAACATTTTGAGAATTAAAAAAAAAATATTATAATGGTCATTCACCATTAATCCCTAACTTAAAGATGACTGAACCACTTTATGTTTTTTTTTTATATTCCTTATCGTCCGGAGAAGGTTTTTATTAAAGGGTTTTTAACAAAAATTAAAAAATTTAAAACATGTCGAGATTTTAACCAGTTTATATATATAAATAAAATTAAAAGAAACATTATCTAGTGCTAGTTCATGTGCACAAGAACAAAGTGTCTTACCCTTAAGTTATTAAAGACAATAAGATTGCATATATTTATTAGCATAAGTTAGAATTAAATTACTTATTAGCTATTAAGCTAGATTGTAATTTTATAAAGTGGGTTCGTATCTTGTACTTTATATACAAAAAAAAGTCCTGTATACATTTATCATACACGTTAGACTAAAAAATACATTCTTTGCAATAAATAAAACTCCAATGAAAAACGTAAAAGAAAGTTCTACAACTAATTCTCGTGTTATTGAAGTGTTTGAAACGGCTCCATCGATTTTGTTGGAACTTACAGAAGGAGATAGCTGGTTTTATAAGAAATAACATAGGCAAACTTTTTGATATACGGCACAAGTAATAGCGACAAAAAAATTGAGGAAATTTTTAACCAAGTAGGTTCATTGAATCAAAAACCTCGACAATATAATCGACACAGTTAAGTAAATGTTCACGTATTAAAAAATCAGTTAATAAATCATTATTTCTTATAAGGTACGGTAACATTGTGTTATCAATACCGGTTTTTTATCGCCAAAATTAATGGAAAGTTATTATAGACATGTATAGTTAAACATAAAGAATGCATAAAATATATGATCCAACCCATCCCTATCATTGATCTAATGTCATTAAATTATATACATAAATATAATCAGAGGTACAAGACTTACCCAGCACTTCCCCTAATCCAATGAACACTCCAGACAAACCCACAAGCTGTTTGGCGTTCTCTCCCATTGCCAAAGTGAACCCGATGCTGGGACTGTACACGCCACTGAAGAACGACAATTCGACGCCTGGAACATTAATAAAATTAGTCTTAAATTCCTTGCCCTGCCACGAGCGGAACATCAAATCAAATTTCTTTATTGCTAATATGGGTTACAAGAGATCATAAGCTTCAAAGCTGAAAAGTACATCCAAATTCTGTTTATAGCAATCTCATGCTACTCGGTAGTAGCCGCTACACACATATCGATAAATCGTTGCGATTCAACTTTGCAGGTCGGAAAGGCATTATTAGGCAAAGTTTCGCATTCTAATAATTAACGAGTCGCGGAAGTTTGTATTGTACACATTATTATTATTTGCTAGTATACATTACTGAAGTGTACTTCAGTATAATAGCAAATCTCATTGCTGACTGTTTCTATAGCATGGAGACAAATCAGTGGTTTTATTATGCTACTTGTTCACAATTACCCAGATGTTAATTTGAGAGGACTTTTTGTCGTGGATAAAAACATATCAAAAAGAGTATGTGATTTTAAATAAATTAGTACTAGAATAGAAGTTGAACCTGTATAAATAAACGCAGCGCTGAGCAGTATCATGTCACCGGTACAGAACAATCTGAGCGCGCCTCTGAACGCCTCCATCGGAGTCTCGGCATCGGTAACAGGAATCTCGCTCTGGAAAAAAGGAATGGCACCATGATTTCTTCTTCTGCCTATGCGTTATTCCGGCCTAGTAATTTCCCGGCTTAAATTGCAGAGGACGTGGCTGTGGGGCGAATTAAGGTGACCGATTGTCGTCTAACGTTATTCCTGGAATCTCCACAATCTCTACAATTTCATGACTGTATATTGTATTAAGCAAGAGCACTACGATCACAACGCTTTTTATAAATAAAAGCGAGAGCACTACGAAAACTGATACAATTTAAGTATTATTTGTGATTTTTTAAATTTTTCCAATACATTCGTTTTCACAAAAACTTTTAGCGCGACGACTTGGAAACCTGTCTTTCCTTTAGACGACTTGCCTTTGCGGGAAATGAGTGGATTGGGGTAGCTCTGAATAGAGGAGAGTGTTCTAAGAGAGTGTTTGCCCAGCAGTGGGACATTACAGGCTGTCGAGGAATAACGAAACGCGAATCTTACCCCACTGGTGATTGGTTAGACCGCGGGGTAACATGGACGTTAATTCAAATCGGCCGTTAAAAATTCCCAACACCGGCAGACAAAGAAAGGATCAGATAGCGCTTAACCACCCGTCCGTTAACACCTTATATCAACTTTGTAATTTTGTATCATACGCGAAATATGAGTATTTAATTAGAAACTATCGACTTTTTATTCATCGAGATCTTACTGCAGTTTGCTGAAGACAATTTCCGCACCTATTGTGTCTCCATGACACAGGCTAATTAAAAAAAAAGAATCATTTTTCAATAATATATGTGAATTTTCTTCATAACCTGTGTTGATATTCGAATAGTTCGCAAGTCCGAATAGTGTGTGTGAATATTAAATGTGTTATATTTTATTCTTAACAAAAATTTAACGAATTGCTGCCGGTCGGTACTACCTTTTTCGTCCGTAAAATATGAAACCGGACTTCAACATACAAATACAACCCAGATCATAGCATTCCACGTGAATAATTGTCAAAGTTACGAAACAAATGACCGTTCCACATTACAAAATGTACGAGAAACGCCACACGAACATGTATGCGATGTGAAATTATTTTTATTGTGATTTTAAACTTTTTTATTGTGTAACACTTTCGGTGTGACAACTTTCTTGGGGTATTACTTAATTGAAAGGCGAAAGGTTTTCTTTAAACATACTCAATAATTTATCTTTTTTTAAGGAATCTTGTTTTAGTTCTAAATTATTTCGAAAGATTGAGTATGAATGAGTACACACTCGACAGTCGACACAAAAAATATGCGAGCAAAACAAATGTGCAAACAAAATGCGCGTATAACTTAAGAGACGAACCCTAAAAATGGCACACTTGGTGCGGTGTCTAAATTACATTAAAAAGATACCTTCTTGTATGAATCTCTTACACAGCGGGTATAGATTTGCTAGTTACATTTTAATTTAGGCAGCTGCCTCACCCTGAGCCCATGGCTGGCTACGCCCATGGTCCCACTGTTGAGCGAAGGACTGTTCGGATCTTTTGCAATAATTATTCTTATGATAGTTCAACATAAAATCAAATATCATCAATTATCCTGAAGTTAATACGTGTTGAATCTTTAGAGGTATTTTAAATTTCGAAAATTTTTTGGTAGGGTTGTTTATAAATATAAAGTACACGTGTTACATTAACATTTTGTTTAAAATACATTTGTATAATTAAACATACTCATATACATCCAGACTCGAGGCGGTAATGGAGCCCACAACCCCGGAGGGGAAGGCAACTGCGCCAAGGGGCCAGTAGAATATTCATTATTTACTTTGCTAAAACATCAATTACAGTTGAGCCAAATTATAGAATTTTAACCTATGGAATCTTATGGGTTGTGTGTCCGTAAAGTTCACGTTAAGAGCGCGGTACAAAATGACACCCGGCTCGCCTTGACCGCGCCGTATTAAGGGTTTTTAATGAGTGGAAAATCGATAAGAGTACGTAATCGCTCGCAATATACGGGGTCGTTTTGCGCACTTTATTTGTCGCTTGACCCTTGGTTAAAGATACACAATCGAAAGTGTAAAGGTCGTAGGTTAGTGTTACACAAACAAGGAAACAAAAAGAAAGAATATTCATGTTTGCGATAACTGCGGCTTTCTAGTTCGCTTTCATATCGATTAAACTAGGTTTTGTACGTACATATGTATGTCTTTAAATTAACCTATAAGGTACTCTATACATTTTGTCACAATATAAATTGACTTATAGAAATATATAAAACCTCTGACATTTAAAATTATATAATAAACATGAATTGATAATAATATAATTTGGTAATAATATTGAATAAATAATAGAAATATAATTTGGTAAGACATAAAATTAAAATAATTTCGAATAATATTTTTATTAACGCCCTAACAGGGTAGTATGTAAAATTAAATTAAATACATAAGTAAATAAATAAAAAAACGAAGCTGAGCTTCGCATTATTTCTGATTAGTGTGACTGCTTTATATGTCAGTGCTTTACATGTCATATTATATCAACAAATTTGAAAAATAACTTATATCTAGGTATAAGAAGCATAATTACATTTAATAAATTATAAAATTGATGCAATGAAATTTAGAAATTTACATAAAAATTATGAGTAACACAAAAAAAAGAAAGAAGAATGGAGGTTGTTGTTATAATATAATTAATTAATTTCCTTTCATTTATTCATGACAGTAAATTTGAATTTGGGGAGAGAGAGATGAAACATGTCTAAATCTTTCATGTCTAAATTTCATCTAATTTTATTTTCTTGAGGACTCTCTAAATGAGTACTTATAATTTCTGTCTGGCGTACAGAAAGGGACAGGATTTCATGTGCTTTAATGATTACGTTAATTACCATGCCAGTTAAAAATATGATAACCAATTTTTAAAAACCAAGGATAACTTTTTGGCGTATAGGAATCTCTAGCAGAGGCTTCCGATTATGTTACGGATAAATTTTCATATTTTTACTCTTCTTTATCGCACCTTATATCTTCCTGACACTTCTTTATTTTTTATTTTACTTTATTTCGGAAACAATCGGAGCAACAAATTTTATAACAATAATGAAACACAGTGTTATCCATTACGCGAGCGAGATAGCACTATCGCCGTCTCTTTCTAACAAGACGTGCCTATCTCGCTCGCTATGTTACGTACTAGTGGCAGTCAGGATCAGTCCGTCTGACGGCGTCCACGATGAAGACGACGCCATACCGTTTCTGTATCATCTGTCCGTAACAGATATGTATTTATATTTAGTTTTGAAACTAATGGAGCTATATCGGTTTATAAAAAACCTGAAAAAAACAATAGGTTCTGATTAATGTCACTGAGTAATATGAATCGTCTTAGCGATTGTGGGGGTTCCAGGGCGATGTAGCATTGAAATTGGACACAAATATTTAATTTACGTAAATGACGTCACGGGTAACAGCTAGTATCTATATATACAGTAGGTACTATATATACATTCAATTTGTAATGTCCTAAAAACTTTAATTAACTTTTTATCAAGGAATTTAAAGAAATTCCAAGCGAAAATCCGTGGCTATTTTGTAAGCTGTAGCTGGTTTCAATGAGAATCAAGTCCGGAACCATCCTTTGATAATCAGCTTATATTGGCTAAGTGCATTTTATCCGTGGGAATAAAATAAAGATAGATTTAATTATTGAAATCAAATTTAAGATTATAGTCAACTAAAGGTTTCCATATCTTATTATCTAGCTGTCGCATAGTCTAACAATGGATCATTTTTATATCAAAATACACACACAGTGCGTGTGTAACCTATCACACCACGTTTACACGATCGTCGTACCTACGAAACTGATGGCTCAAACATTGAAAAGTCCGAAACTTTGGAGTGATCGTTTGAGTTGGCCAATCTTGTTCTCATCCACCGGCATTGCTACTTAAAGAGAACTCCTCGAACTAAAGTTTTATAAGTATCGGGAATCATTTAATAAAGAAAAATAAAAATAACCAAGAAGGTTAAGACCGTTTCCTTAACCTTTTATCTAATCCGTTTCGAGGTAATTAAGTATGGTGATATTGAGTTAAGGTTATTTTTTTTTACCACCCAGAAACTCTTTTTGGAACATAACTCAGTCACAGCTAAAGCAACTTCAATTATTGCATGAGAAGCTGCATAACATTCTAAGCAATGGCTTGAAGCAATGGTTTGAAGGTAGCGCTAATGTGGTGGGGGTGCCTGAGATATAAATTGTTTCCTGTGTTTTTACTAATCACTTTACGAAGGGTGAAATTAAATATTCAAGTTATTTGTTCAAATCATATAATTACAACTATTATGTTGTCCCGTTTCACACGCAGGATTTTGTCAATTTGATTTTTGAAATAATATGTATTGTTCTTATATTTAGATTTAAACTAATGATAATATATTTCGACTTAAAGCTAAGATTAATCAGTAGTAAATCAATTTCTAAGATTCTACAGACTTCAATAGGAGTTGAACTCACAGGATGTAATAACCGATTATATTGCGTTTTAGTTCCTTGGTGTTTTTCGAGGACAGTTCTTTCGAAGAGATCTCCTGAGACCGGCGTTTCAGTTGTTCCCCGCCAATCCAGCGAACAGTGTTCGAACCTCGACGCTCGTGCACACAAGTATTTTCTTTTTTTATTTCCTTATTTATTACCGCAGCCTAAGAGCAAAATATACACTAACAAATAGCAATGTTTATAATATATTTCTTTCACAGCTTCATTAATAGATAAAACTGCACTGCCTTTTGATCATTGGCAATAAAACCACCAAAAACAACTTAAATTGTACCTTTAAGCACTGTTCTTTCGTTTTTATTCTTACAATTTACAGTTAACTGATTCGTTTATTTGTTTTGGAAATTGTTGTTAGGTAACAGTTTATGTTTGATGTTTGACTAATATTCTGACTAAATTAACATTCGTTTCCGGTTTAAATGTGAAATAATCAATTTACACTTTTACTTATAAAACTATTTACTCTACACTCAAGGAATGTTAGAAGAGATATTTTAGAAAAAAGTTATTAAGTCAAGGAAAATCTATAAATTTAATTTAGGTTTAATTATAGTCTATCATGTTTAAGCCTCGTCTTTGTAATTGAAATAAATAGAGGCCGTATACAAATCAGTTATTTTGTACGTAAACTTATTTATTTAGTCAACCATTATGTTTTTTCTTTTTTTAATTTCTATATAACAAGTGGGCATACGGAGTCATAAGAGTAACCAACGCCTATGGACAACTGCAACACCAGAAGGCTCGTAGATGTGTTGCCGGTCTTTGAGGAATGCGTATCGTCATTTGTTGTACTATAAACCTATTAACTTTTAAAACTTATAAACTGATTACCTTAGGTGAATGGTTCAAATCCGGCTCGAAGGACCATATTATGAAGCTGCACTCTTTAATATTTATTTTATACATATATTTATCACTTACCTCCTATTACATATCTTGTATGAACATCAGTAAACTTAACTAATGACTTTATGAAGCTACGGTGGAAAATTTGAAGATTGTTCATTGATATATTGAAAGGTGGGCTAACGGTTGGAAGTTAGATATTGTTCATAATCCACACACTCACTGTTCAAATTATGAATTTTCTCTCGCCCCAGGGGCTTGTTATCATATAATGGAATCGCGGTTCGCAGTAGGACTCGGATATTAAGACAGCGGGAGTCCGAGTTCACTCGGAAAGATTTAGTAAACGTAATATAAAGAGCCCCTGAAACTACATCAGAATACATAAGCTGTTTCCCGCGAATTTGTCCGCGTAAAGTTGCGAGACCCTAACCAAAATTCTATTATTAGCGAATGTTTACTAACTATAAACTGCCTCCTTGCCAAATTTTATATTTGTACGTCCCTTGGTTTTCGATATTTCGTATAAGGTGACCTTTCGCTTTTATGTTTTTTTTTATATATATAAAATTCTCGTGTCACAATGTTAGTTACCATACTTCTCCGAAACGGCTTGACCGATTTTTATTAAATCTTCTTACTAGATTAAACACTACGATACTTGAACACTTGAGTGGCTATGGTTTTATGGAGATTCGAGGTTTTATTCATCCGAACAACTTCACATCAACGAGATCGTAGAAGGAGGTCGTAGATTTCTCAGTGGCTAACATTTGAGTTGATCTTTAGGTTAAGTAGATTCCATCGCAGCTGAGTTATAGATGGGTGACCAATTCTAACATTGGTTTTCAAATATCCGACCTTTACCGTGTTTCGGAAGGCATGTAAAATTGTGATTCAGAATGATGTAACTGAGTGATATTAGTTGTGAGATTGTAGAGATTATGGGGATTCCGAGGATGATGTAGTAGACCCTGGTACAAGACTGGAATAACGTAAGGACGAACAACGACAACTCCACATCAAGAACTAGGAATCTTGTTGCCTCTATATGCCTTACCTTTACAAGAAACTTGGAAGGTTCCTAGCAAATTTTACAAGAAACTTGGAAGATTCTTAGCAAGTTTTACAAGAAACTTGTAAGGTTCCTAGCAAATTTTGCAAGAAACTTGGAAGGTTCCTAGCAAGATCTGCAAGAAACTTGTAAGGTTCCTAGCAAGTTAGAGTTATTCTTGCCTTGTGGTTTGCCTTATGCATCTTGAGTACTTATGAGCGCCTTAATAAACATCGCATCTTAAGAAATGGGAGTAATTTAAAATCAAAGAGAGAGAATTTAATTTATACATTCAAAATACAAATACGACCAAAATGTGGTACGTTAATTAAGTGTAGAGTGGGAATAAATTACACCTAAAAGTCCTTAATTTACGAAAGTATGTTAAACAATCCCAAACAATTGCTTGAATTGTTATTTTGAGTTCCACAACACGAATTTGTCTTAACGCATAGCAAAATCTCGGCTTAATGGTGACAAACTACTCTCTGTGACTTTGTGTCTGCGCACACAATTGACACAAGTTTATTCTGTGCAAATATTTGTGTAACGTCTCAATATGCGAGCGCAAAGTTTCACTCGTGCCGCAGATATCTCAGGCATTAAATCAAATATTACCTTCAACTGTATTTACAATTAATGAAAAATTAAACAGCTTATTGAAATAGACAATAAAATTTCGGTACAGGGTTGTTAAATTTAACTTCCATACTAATGTATAAAGCCGAAAAGTTTATTTGTTTCTTTGAATGCGTTAATTTCAGGATCTACTGGTCCGAATTTGAAAAATTATTTCAGTGTTAGAAAGCCCATTTATTGAGGAAAGTTATAGACTATATATCATCACGCTGAAATTTAATATATTTTTTAAAACCTAATTTTACGCGGATAAAGTTGTGGGCATATCTAGTGATCAAGTGAATGTCTCTAGCTCACCTTTGCTTAGGATGTTTGAAGTTAACGGTAAAGAGTTGGTTTATCTCCTGATGATGTTTGGGTGTCGAACCGAAGCGTACGTTGAAGTGTAGTGCTGTTACTTTGGTGTCGGGTTGCAACATTGAACCTATTTCCGTAATATTCTAGTCTTCTTCTTCTTGATCCATCTTCCTCATTCTTGGGTTAATCTCATTCACAACTTCCCCGCAAAGGTATGCAAATCGTCGCACTACCTCTTCCTCGGTCTGCCGGGTCGTTAGCGGCCATTGGTGGCCATAAAGGAAGTCGCGATATTGGCCCACCTGAGGGTCCGTTCGAGACAGATGCCCAACCCATTCCCACTTCAGCTTTGCTAGACCTAGGAATATAAAAGATAAATTTTGCGTACTCTTAAAAATATAGTATCATTTCTTCAAATAATAGAAAAAAGAAATTACAAGCTGAAAATTATTTTAGATGTATTCCCGAATTTTCCAACTCTCATGAATAAAGTAATGAGAGTCTTCTATGAAGAATATGATTAAATCGCCCCTCTTTCATGTATCATATTACACGGTTACCCTAGTGCCTGCTATTTACAAATTCCCCTTTTCGGGTACCCAGCTAGGAAACCTTTTACAATATATTTTTCCTTGGCTGGAGTTTTTTGTAAGCAAGTATGGATACATTAAGCATAAATATACATTTAATAATGAACAAAAGAAAGAACAAACATTTAAATTGTAAATATTACAAACATCTACAAAAAATATATATAACAGAAAGAGATGTGGGTTCACTCTGCATCTTTTACCGCATGTACCATTGGGAGTGTTCCGAGGAATTGTTCGAACTAATATCGGCAGCTGTATTACAGACAGACAGACGGACAACGAAGTGATCCTATAAGGGTTCCTTTTTTCCTTTTGAGGTACGGAACCCTAAAAACGTTTAACATGATGCCATGTTATTAAGTTTGGACTTAAATAACATCCGATAGGACAAAAAAAAACATTAATTTTAAAACATGTCTCAAATAAAATTCAGCCTTTTAATATTATTTAACGCTTAATGTGTCTTGAACTCAACTATTTACATATTAATTCGAAAACTCTTCTAGAACTGAAGTTTCTCGTTTTGCACAGTTCCTAGTTATTTCAGAACTTAAGGACATATGGACATTTATCAACGTTTAAGGACATATGGAAGTTTATCAACGTTTAAGGACATATGGAAGTTTATCAACGTTTAAGGACATATGGAAGTTTATCAACGTTTAAGGACATATGGAAGTTTATCGACGTTTGAGGACATATGAACGTTTATCAGCGTTTAAGGACATATGGAAGTTTAGCAATGTTTAAGGACATAAGGACGTTTATCAACGTTTAAGGACATATGGAAGTTTATCAACGTTTAAGGACATATGGAAGTTTATCGACGTTTAAGGACATATGGACCTAAAAATCATAATATGCCGATTATTGCTATTTAACTTCATAATTCGTGTTATTATTATTGGAATACGGTAAAATAACTTTTTTATAAAAAACGAGACTTCATTCCAATTTTTATGATCCTTATCCGATTTGTAAAATCATTTCAGCGTTAAGTAGCCTATTTATCGAAAAAGGCTATTAAATAGCCTTTTTCGATAAATAGGCTATCATCACGCTAAAATTTGATCTATTTCTAGACTCACTTTACGCGGACAAAGTTGCGGGCACAGCTAGTACATCATAAACCTACTCTTGTTAAAGCTCCATCAAAATCGTTTAAACTCTTAGTAGTATTAAATCGCATAAGGGAAAATACAATAGAAAAAAAAAACAGAATTAATAAAACCTCAAATTTATATACCGTAATTAACTTTCATCGTATCATATCGTAGTTAACGTTAATATCGTAACTACTTAGAGGACTAAGTAGTTACGATATTAACGTTAACTGTATTAAGGATAATATTACTGATAAACGTGGTTATCTTTCTATTTAAGCTTAATTCATTTACTTATTATTATTTTAATTAGAGGTAGCGCCATGCTATACTTATAACAATTGCTAATATTTAAATATTGCATGCTGTTTACTTACTCGACCACAAAAAAGCGAGTGCCTAAAATAAAAAATTGATTAGTTACAACCTGTGCTATATATAATGAGTCCTAGTGGTTCTTTCATGGATCGAAATTTAATTTAATTTGGAACATTGAACTGAACGAAGCTATTTATTTACTGCTTTTGTAAAATAAAAAAAAAATAAAAAAATAAAATATCATTTATTGCTATCATAATTGTTACAATAAACAGAGCAGATATGGGAAGAAATAGAAGGTTAGACCCGCGTGCAGGTACTAGATAAGAAAAGTGGCGAAGAATTAGAGCTGTTTAACTTATTTTTAAATGGCTGATTTTATATATATTTTGTAGAATATTGGTCTGTTAGTAGTTGTATGAAAAGTTTGAGACGCTTATCATTGCCTGAACTTTTGTCAGATCTTTTAAAGTGGCCCAAACAATAAACGAACCTTACTTACTTTTAAGTTTGATTTTAAATATGTTATTAAGACAGCTATCACAGAGTAATATAAAATAAATTTTAATCAGCAAAACAATTTTTTAGATGCTGTAACCATTTGCTTATATAAATATAGATATATTTGTATTCTAAACCAATCTGTGTATAAAGCTGGGGAGCTTGTTTGTTTACTGGAACGCGTAATAAGAAACTACTGGTCCGATTTGAAAAATTCTTTCAGTGATAGATAGCCCATTTATTGAGGAAGGCTATATATTATCATGCATTTTTTTTACCTAATTTTACGCAGACGAAGTCCCGGGTAACAACTAGTTATTATTATATACCAATTTTACCGTAATTACAATTTTTACAACAGTATTTATATTGAGCGTCAACAAGAAGTCCAGATCAATCTAGAGGTGTGGTTAAATCCGACATAATCATGTCAAGCACTAGTATGTACTTGATGGTGAATCATTTTAATTTATTTTTTGTAAAGAACCCTAAATCAGTTCATCTTTTCACAAAAACCTTCCTTGGACGTCAAGAAATATTAAAAAAAAACCGCTTCAGTTTATCTGGTCGTCCTCAGATTATTCTGAGATCCAGGGATCCATTTTCGCATATTGAGGAATAATCATATCCCCACAAACTCATGAGAAGTTTTTGGATATGAAATTATATACATAGAACTTGTTTGAACTGTAAATCCATTTTTATATAGACGAATTTGTACCAAATTGTTGTAATTCATGGAGTCGGTAGTTACTTTGCGGAAATATATGAGAGACATTAAGAAATAGTTCGTTTGAAAATAAATGTAATTTTCTTTTTTTTTTAAATCTATATTTAAAAATATAGAGATTTAAAAAAAGAATGCCTCCAATAGAGCTAGATGGAGAAGTATCGCATAAGCCGCAACTAGTTATTCAGACGATCCATGACCACGACCACTCCGTCAGGAGTGCACGACTGAGAAGAAGAAGAAGGTGGACTATAGCTTATAATGGGTGCGTAATGTAATATTATCATACTAGCTTGTAACTGTGACTATGCCCGAGTTAACCTCAATTTTTTTGTTTAATTACAAAAGGTTTTTATTTTGAGCGGAGTCCAAAAATCAATTTACTTGTTTTATTCTTTTTAAATCTGATTTTTGAATTTACCAAAGAATTTCTCGACGAAATCAGTCTAACCGTTTCAGCAGATAGACTTTAATAAAAGAAGTTACTAATTTCTCAAAAAGAAATAAGCCTTCTAGTAGTGCAGCTGTCCATGAAAAGCCTTTGTTTAGTACTTAAGGTTGTGCCTAATTGTGGGACGGCACGTTATTACACGACGCTACCTGATCCAGATGTTTTATTGTGCTTGTAAATACAGTCCGTGAAGATAAGAAAAGGTTGGTGTTTTATTGCCCCGTCAATATAACCGAGTTACGGCACTAATCCTCAACAATTATATTTTTAATAATTATTATTATTTCTATATGATTATTTTTATTTTTTTCTTCTGAGAGGAATCCAAAAACTCTGTATAAGTATAAAAGTTTTGGTCAAGAAGCCAACTCTTAAGACGCCGTTTATATATTTGTGCATTATCTGTAACTTTGTCATGAACAAGACATACAAAGAAGAAGAGGAAGAATATAAATAAACTTCTTCTTAGGGAGAAATTAAGCAGGAAATCTTCTTCCTAGCGTTATCCCGGTTTGGCACCAGGGTCCGCTTAGATTGCAAAGGATTTGGCTGTGGAGCGAGTTAACATGACCGAGTGCCACCTGACGTCCTGCCTAGAATCCCCACGATCACAGGAACCTCTCGATTAACGTCATTCAGTGACAGTAATTGGCTCCCACTATTTTACGTGCTTTACGAAATATGAAGGAGGTCGGATATTTGAAAACCAGTGTTAGAATGGGTCATCAACCCGGACCCAGTAAGAGCTACTTTACCCAGCGATCGACTCAAATACCGACCACTGATTAGGCCACGACTTCATCTCCAGAAATTAGGCAGAAAATGTTAGAAGTAAGTGTTGCGATAGAGGTCTAGTTTCAGCTAGAACATCATGGTTTTGTAGAACATGATGGACTCTTCCGAATCAGTGGATGCTTTAAAATAATTGACTATTCAAAATAGCTTGTAAAAATCTGAAATATATAATACTTAAATGAAATATTATTGGAATTTGAATTTGAGCAGAAAACTTGGTAGTTAGTATGATTTACTATTTTGGAAGATCCCGAATTTGCCAGTGATTGTAGGAAAATTGAAAAGATCTAATAAAGTTGAAGTATATCCGCAATGCAGACTTCTAATTGGATCGCAATACGAGAATTAACAGCTAGCATTTACCTTACCCAGAGTTTTTTCCTTGAAGGTCACCTTATGTTAATTTAACAAAATCTAAAGAACATGTTTAAAGTTTTATAACAATATTACACCAAGCCACTATAAACAAGGTCACTTTATGTGGAAAATATAGATAAATCTTCAGACGGAATATTACTTCAATGATACATTGCATAAAATTTCAATCCAACAAAATGTCTTTCCAGTATTTAATTAAACATTAAATTTAGTAGCATTTATTTAAAATTCACATGTTATAAGAATTATATTAAAAAAACCTTTTTATTTCCCATAATCAAATTTACAATGTTTACTGTAGTTACTACATTTCTTATTTTAATTATTAAAGTTTTTCTTCTTAATTATTGTTATTTGCTGGCTACGAACTATTTATTTGTTTAGTATTTATTTACTTACAGGAATCCCTTTATAGGGTATGGGTCTCCTGCAATTTTCCTTTTCTATTTTCCTTTATTATGTACATTATTCCTGTTCATTCCCGCTTCCGCTGCTATTTCATCTATGCATCGTTTTTGTGGTCTTTCCACATTTCGCTTTCCGCGTGGGTCGGACCATGTTGTACTCTTAACGGTCTATCTCTGATCGGTATATCTCGCTACATGGCCGGTCCATTCCACTTTTGTGTTAATGCATGATATAAGGCATCTGTCAGTTTAGTCTTCTTGCTGATTTCTTGACTTCTTACTTTATTAATTTTTCTTATGCTTAAGATGTCCAGTTTCACTCTCAGGGGGTGGATCTTCCTCTATCTCTCTGATAACTGGTCCGATCCACTACGCGTACGCGACCCCGGAGTGCCCTAGCTGCTATTGTCACACCCCCTATACCTTCCGTGACACTAGTATCTACATCCTTTCTCTCCTCCCTTTTATCTCCTCCCTACTTCCCTTTTATATTTCGCCATCCCTTTCCCCTACTCCTGTCTTTCTAATTAGAGGTAGCGCCATTATAGCCGAATTGGGCCAGCGCATCCGGGTACCAGTACTTCTTTCTTACATGAGATCGTCGTGAAGTGGTGGCAATGCTGTGATGGTATTGTTGTCGCGTTTCGTTCGGTTTGTGAGACTTCCCGGTTGCCAAAACTCGTCATTAAAGGCCGTCGACGAATCTGCTAGCCTTCTGGTCGTGCAGATGTCCATGGGCGTCGGTAGGCACTTAGTTGCCTGCTCATTTGCCCCTTGTAACATAAAAAAAAGATGTTTCGCTCTATAGTTTCTTACTATATAACTAGCTGTTATTCGCGGCACCGTCATTGTTAATTAGGTGAAAAAATAGATTGAATATCAGCCTTCATAAACCTCCTCGTTAAATGGTCTCTCTAACACTGAAATAATTTTCAAATCGAACCAGAAGCTCCTCAAATTAATGTGTTCAAACAAATAAACAAACTCTTCAGCTTTATATATTAAGTATAGATAGAGTTTCCAAGTTGTAATCTCAGTAGTTTTAAGTGCTGATGAATCAACGAAGAGAAGTGAGTGCAGTCATAGATCATCAGGGTTTGGACCAAATCCTTATTGACTTTAGTCCACAGTTTGGTCTATTTCTCACAAAAAACCATGCACTGTTCTCGATGGAAGTATTACGCGGAAAAATTTAAGGTCACCCGCTGGTCTCACGTGCAGTGGTGCGGTTTTGAAATTACACGCTATTATCCTTGCTCGCAGTCAGTAATGCGCTGTGTTGTAATATAGTCTACATCTAGTTCTCCAGCAAACCGGACACCATACACAGGTAAATTTACTTTTTTTAATACATAGCTAATGCTTTGACCAATAAACGCCAGTGACTTGAGAGAAATGGCTAGTATTGGCATGGAATTAGCGTTTATATTCTGATTTGGGTTGGGGTTATATAATTTTTTAATGAATGTTACATTTAAATTATTAAAAATGGAATTAATAAGTAATAATAATTAAGTAAAATAGCGGTAAATATTATTGTTATCTACTAAAATATAAAGCTGTAGAGTTTATTAGTTTACTTGAACTAATTTTCTATTATCTGCTGTACTGTTTAGTTTTTCAACTTTAGAATTTTCAGTACCCGTAGGGCCCTAAAATAATTAATGTATTATAGTCGAAAAGTGTCGCTTTGTTCATCTATAAGTGGGAACAAAATAACTTTTTTCTGTTAAGAACTTGTTAGCGGAAGGGAAGGAAATTTGAATTTAGAACATGTATCATTCATAGAAATCCAATGCAAATTGTATGAATTACTGGCTGGTATGTGTAACTAAAGTAAAGTGCGCGAATTAAGTCTCTGTTCTTGTAATTAGTACTTGCAAACAAACAATCTCTTTAGCTGTATATATAAGTATAAGACTAGTTTTTACACCGATTTCGTCCACGTAAAATTAAGGAAAAAAAATTTAGCGTGATGATATATAGCCTATTGTCTTCCCCGATAAATGGGCTATCTAACACTGAAAGAATTTTTCAAATCTGACCTGTAGTTCCTGAGATTAGCGCGTTAAAGTAAACAAAAAAGAAACAAAATCTTCGGCTTTATATATTAGTATAGAAGTAAAGATATAGATAGAAAAATATTACTTAAAAATATGAAACAAGGTCTGCTAATTTATATTCTTTCATTAATTGTTCGTTACAGATTGTTATAAGAACATAGTTTACGATTTTTATATGTTAATGATAAATCAGTGTTATGTTACGAACGAATAGTTGTGTCTTTTTTTTACGAATTCCCAATTTTTCATGATTTTTTATTATAATCTTATACTATTTGTTTTACTTATATATGTATATTATATATTTCACAACGAATAAAAAGATTCTTCTTCTTCCTAGCGTTATCCCGGTCTAGTACCAGGGTTCGCTTAAATTGCAGAGGGTGTGGTTGTGGGGTGAATTCAAAGTAGGAAAACTATTTTAGAGTGTAACTTTTAAAGATTATGATCAAGGCGAGACGGCTTTTCTTGACAGAAAAGAAATAATAGTTTTTGTTACTTCACAGAAATCCGTTATAAGAAGATAAATCAATTTTTCATAAATCTATTGCCTATACTAATATATAACGCTGAAGAGTTTGTTTGCTTGAACGCGCTAATCTCAGGAACTACTGCTCAGATTTGAAAAATTCTTTCAGTGTTAGATAGCCCATTTATCGAGGAAGGCTATAGGCTATATATCATAACGCTAAAATCTTTAGGATCCTTATAGGACCTTTATAAAAACTCGGGCGAGTCTGATTAAGATAAAGTAAGCTAATTACAAAGAGATCAGTTTACATTTCACTACAATGACCAATTCAGTGTGAAATAAGAAAATGGCCAAAAGCGTGTCAAGACACGCTTATACAGAGGGGTTCCGTATCCGATGCGCTATAAACGTATTTGTTAAATAATTAAAAAAGTTGTTTTTCGATTTCGTTCAAAATAATTTTCCTAATGAGTTTTTAGCATGTTCTATCAACATGGAAAATTTCAAGTCTCTATGTATATGACCCTAACTTACCGGCATGCACAGCATTGTTCTAAAAATATAATGTTAAAAATTTAGCTGATTAAAAATTAAAAAGAGAAAGAAAACGTAAACATAAAAAATTAAAGACTAAATTAAAATTATATTACGCAGAGGAATTGCAGGATATTATTATATTAAAGCGGAATATATTTATTTTGTTCCAAAAGATATCTATATTTTTTTTTACTATTTGTGTGTAGTAGACTTAAGTTTTTAGATATAGTGTTGTTGTTTATTTATGTCTGAATAAAGTTTCTTTCTTTCTTAACAAGATTTGTAAATGCAAAATTACTTGAGTCCTTCATTTAAATCTCAGATCGCTTTAGCAATAAGACCTCCTTTACACGAATACCTGTTTATGTCACTACAAATTGTAAAATTTATGTTACTTAACTTTACGTGCAATAAACATTTTATTTATCTATCCATATCTCTCTTTTTCTCTTCTCTATCTATCTTTCTATCGCTTGCTGTACGGTTGTCGTGTAACAACCAATCTTTTGCTTTAAAGAAGCAGTTTAGTGTCAATGGATGGAGACCATTAGTGATAAATATAATCCGCGGATCACGACGCGGGGGCGCAGGCGCAGGGCTTCGCCCTGTAGCAGAAAGTAACACTATATTAGACTAAAAGCTCTATAGCTTTATAGCTATACATAGGCTGCAGTACTCTAATTAGATAGACCAAAACCAATAGTCAAAAAAAGAAAAAAACTGTTGCATGTGGGTGAACACTGGTTAAGCCATAGATCTTTAAAACTATATGTTGGTTAGTTTCATTTTAAAGCACGAAAATATGTATAAATTTTGATGTCTTATATTGACGATAAGGTTAGGAGATATTGGCAATCGTTGTATTAAAACGCTTTTGCAGTTGCGGCTGGTAAACGTTAACCCAGTTTAAAGCTTTCGCATTTATTCTGTACTCGGCTTTAGCCACGATACCAGATGTGAAAAAAAAAGTTCTTAATTTATTTTTCACATCTGGCAAAAAATGTGTCTCTAGTAAACAAAATCTGCTTATAATAATTAAAGTTAAATATGAAAGAAATAAGTACTTCTTGTTAACAATTTTGTATTGTTGCACTCCTAAAATGGAAAAACTGCTGTTGCCTTATTAATTTGAAAACCTATGTATTGTACACAAAAACTTTTTAGGAAAATTTATTTTGAACGAAATCGGACCCCAACTTTTGAAGTTATTTAACAAATACGTTTATAGTGTATCAGATACGGAACCCTTCTTTATAAGCGAGTCTTGACACGCTCTTGGCCCTTTTTTTATTAATACTAAAAATAAAAAGAAGTTTCAATTATTTAGTTATACGTTACAGTACAATATTATGAACATTACTCAAAATACATTGCTCTCTTTTAAAAAGAAATAGAAATAATTTTCAAATTATCTGGTACAAGTAAGGGCCAATTTTGTATCCAGGAACTGTGCCAACTGACTGGACTCACAGACGACCAGAGGACCAACTTTAGGCTTATGAAGGATGTGGCGACCTACACGAGGATAACACCAAACCAACGGCACGCTGCTTTCAAAAAGGTGAATTTTGGGGATTTCGGTGAAGCTTGGGGAGTTCTGGTGAAATTTATTGGGAGATTTTTGTGACATTTAGTGCGGAAATTGGGTGGGGTAGTTTGGTGAAACTTTGTGGGGAAGTATTGTGAAATTTGGTGGGGAATTTTTTTGAAATTTCTAAATCACTAACTAGCTTTTTATAGAACTAGCCACCCGCCCCGGCTTCGCACGCAATTGAGATATACATTTACCAAACTGAAAATTAGCCTATGGCACTTAAGGATAACCTACCTTTCTAATAACAAAAGTATTTTCAAAATGGACTCAGTAAACCTGGGGATTATCCATAACCCAACAACAAACCCTCATAGTTTTGCATTGTCCGTCCGTCCATCTGTCTGCCCGCTGCAATTTCATTCACCCTGAGATTTCTAAAGTATTGGATGTGGAGACTTCAAATTTTTCATTTGGATAGGACGTGCTAAAAACTCACTAGGAAACTCATTTTGAGTGAAATCGAACAACTTTTGAAGTTCTTTAACAAATACCTCTATCTCGTATTAGTCACAGAATCCTTCAATTATAAGCAAGTCTTGACCCGTTCTCAGCCACTTTTATATGCTTTCGTTTAGATTTATGATGTTAAATTTTTTGGCAGTATATACAAAATGTTATGGGCAACGAGACTGCAAGGAATCGTCTGAAGGGCTGGGGACTGAGTATAGCCCCGGAAACAATAAGTCTCTCTGCAAGGACTTTGCCACCGGAGGCTTTGTACTTTGGCAACAATGTCAAAGTGCCGGGCAAACCCAATGCTGACTGGAACGGAGACATTAGCAGAAACGCTGTGATGCAGGCTGTGGATATACTGAGATGGGTCGTCCTTTACACGGACAGGGATAAACAAGTTGCTACAGTAAGTCTTTTTATTCAAATCTGGTTATTCAAATTCAAAAGACTCAATTATTTTGTTGTTTTTTTTTTCAAATACTTATTATAGCTTATAACCCAGAACAATGCGGAAATGTTGTATGAAATTTTATTGTTGCAATGGATTACATTAATGCACTGTTTTTTATTTTGATATAAATTAACTGCAGAGGTTTAATGTCTCCAATTAGGTTTCATATAAAATATGTATGCATTGGATCAAAAAGATATTGGGTACAAATAAAAATCGACCGAACAAAACCGAAAAGAAAACCAAATGGCACACATTCTAAACCACTGTAAAACCTTAATACTTCATATTTGGCAAGAAACCTTTAAAAAATGCTAAGGAATAGTGATTTAGTTGAATGTTAAATTACGCACCTTCCTTTAGTGAGTAATTAATGCACTCGTGTTAATTTAGTGCCGTCGCCCTGTATATTAGAGGTCATACTTAAACTACATCACACGTTAAACGGGAAGGGTATCATCAAAATGTGATATTGTGCGACAATGAAATGAGGGGGGGGGGGGTTAAGGTAAAAGACCTAAAAAGTATTCCTAATAGCCTTTTTATACTTAAAAACTTGTTTTTTTTTTATAGGATTTCGTCGATACGTTGAAACGGTGCAGCGGTCCAATGGGCATACGAGTGTCGCAGCCCGACCTCGTCCGTTTGCCCAACGACCGTACGGATACCTATCGTGCGGCGCTGCAAAAGTGTATAACCCCAAATCTACAGCTGGTTGTGGCCATATCCCCCACCCTGAGAGACGACCGGTATTCGGCCATAAAGAAGATATGCTGCGCCGAAAACCCCGTCCCTTCTCAGGTGCGAATAAAAAAAAAAAGAAAAAAAAACATTACCTAATATAGAACCTCAATAGCTCAACGGTATAGGGTATGGACAGAAATCCGCAAGGTGCACGGTTCAAACCCCACCGCCGTTGGGATATTGTCGCACCCACTCCTAATGCAAGGTTTTAATTTAAGCTTAGTAGGAGGGGAAAAGGGAATATTAGACATACGTAAAAAGTATTACTAATATTCTTAAAAGCAATATATTACCTAATAAAGTAAATATATCAAAATTTTCACTTTAGCGACTTAAGGTATCAAAATTTTCTAGAACTATCGAATTTTCGACACGAAATGAGATAATCTTTGTATTGTACTGAATAAAATAAAATGACCGAGAGCGTGTCAAGACACGCTTACACAGAAAGGTTCCGTATCTGATGCTCGGCAAAGGTATTTGTTAAATAACTTCAAAAGTTATCTTATAATATTGTCTTATTTCATTCAAATAATTCCAAATACTTGTGAGAATCCTGGCCTTTATTTTACAAGAGCTGTCCAATGATACCGCACACGATGGGATTGAATGAAAAAAAAATCAGTTCTACCCGACATTGTAGAAGTTGGGTCGAACAGACAGACAGAGCGAAATTATAAGGGTTCCTCGTAGGATTACGGAACCCTAAAAACTTAAAAAACATAATTGGAAGATTAAAAAAAAATGTAAATGCATCGTTCTGATTTTTTATACAATTTAAAGAACACTAAATAGCTATTCGGTGTGGGCAAACATTTGGACAATTGATCATAGAAAGCAAATTTAAGATTTGAGAGTAGTTGGTGATATGCGCCAGCGAAGGCAGAGCTTTGTATAAATGCTTGACATTTATGGCTTAAGAAGTTTGCCAACATGACTGAAAAGATAATTAATAACGCCAGAAATTCCTGCTAAGAGCTGCCTGAAATAAATTATGACTTTTTTCTATTTCAGGTAATCAACGCCCGCACTCTGATGAACAGCCAAAAATTGAGGTCGATCACCCAGAAGATCCTGCTGCAGATCAACTGCAAATTGGGCGGCACGCTTTGGAACATTAGCATACCCCTCAAGTGTACCATGATCGTCGGCATCGATTCCTACCACGACGCGAGCCGGAAGAAACAGAGCGTTTGTTGTGAGTTTTTGGTTTGTTGTGTTTGGTTTGTTGTTTGGTTTGTTGTGTTTGGTTTGTTGTTTGGTTTGTTGTGTTTGGTTTGTTAAAAGCGAAATGTATGAGATGCTGTTTACTTAGGTAATTATCTGCCCTCTTTTCCAGCCCTCGGGGTTGTATCTTCAACCCTGCAATTTATTTCAATCCAAATGGTTTACAGAACCTTTTGGGTGAATCATTTACTATATTAGAAACATTTTCTTCTAAAATACTATTTTTGTTTCATTGTGAACTTTGTAAATATTTTTTTTTTATGTTACAAGAGGGCAGACGAGCAGGCAGCAGGCACCGAAGTGACTACCGGCGCCCATGGACATCTGCACGACCAGAAGGCCAGCAGACCCAAAGCTTAAGGTACACAAAAGGTTTAAAAACAAATAATTCAAAATTTGATAATCATAAAGTATATAAAACAATACTATATAAAGTATATAGAAAAGGGGGAGGCCTTTGCTCAGCAGTGGGACAGTATGGCCTAATTAAATATATATATATATATAACAATATTATGTATGAAGAATACCTTTAATTTAATTACTCGTTACAATGTTTCGTTCTATATAAAAAGAATCCTCAAAATCGATTCAGCCAGTCGAAGGTCTGAGGTCACGGTGTGTTTTTTTGTCAAACTCTTATTTATTCAAAACTATTATTATTTTATGTGGTTATTGCTTACATTGTATGTTACGCTGCAACCATTTATCGTAGATTCTAATATTGTTGTGTTTGATTAGTTGTCGGCCTTTAAAGAATTCGTATAATAATAATTCAAAATAATCATAACGAGGTGACTTGCAACAAAATTGTTCAAGAGGAGCATCTTACTTTAAAATCATATTACGAAAATAAGTATTACGAAGGACATAAAACATTCGCACGCCGCGAGAAACACTCAGTAATAAATATGAGAAATAATTAGTTCAATTTGCAAACGGACTTACAGAAAGTAATGAAACATCAAATACGCGAATAATTGCTCCTGTATAATTGTTGTTTGTATAAGAGAATCGTACAAATAAAGTGGCCAAAAGCGTGTCAAGACACGCGTATATAGAAGGGTTCAGTATCTGATACGCGGTAAAGGAATTTCTTAAATAACTTTAAAAATTGTTCGATTTCGCTCAGAATAATTTTCCTAATGAGTTTTTGCAAGTCCTATCGACAATCCAAATGTCAATTTTCCAAATTTTATAGTTTGGAAACCCTGTAGGCGGACTTGCGTGGAATGTTGAATCAGCAGACATTGTCCCGATCGTTGTCTCAGTCAATGGTCTTATAGCGAAGAGCTTTAATAAACGCCTTAAAAAGCTCTCGTTTGATTGTTGGATCAAGAGTCGGATACAGAAGGCGGTATTGCTTGAGACGGCACGTATTGTGAGGAATTTCCTCAATCTGGAGCCCTAACCACCAGTTGCTAGGCTCCTTGCCTCGCCTCCGGCGGACATCTATTTTTTATATATTTTTAAATGTTTGTATTTTTATATTAATATTTAAAAATGTATTTAGAGTAAGAACCTATTAAGGATGATATTATATCGGTTTTCCTTTTAAATAAAAAAGATTTATTATTATAATATAAAATAAATTACAGATTAATAGGACCTAAAATAAGCTTACAGTTAATAAAGAAGAATGTCTATTGTATGGCAATAAAAGTCTACAATAACTTGCCAAAAGATGCTATAAATTTGCCTTTAGCATATTTTAAAAATAAATTGACAGAATGGCTAATGATACAACAATTTTATAGTTTGAATGAATATTTTAATGAATGTCTGGCCCGTTGGCGCAGTGGGCAGTGACCCTAAACATAAGTTCTTCAACAATAGTTCGCTCGCTACACCACAACTAATATAGAATTTCACAAGCTAAGCTGTGAGGTCATCTATACGCCGTCATATAACTTAGTACTGGGTGTACAATAAAGTTCGCACCACACAATCCTCAACTTGTGCCGAAACTCAGTGCCAGGACCGTAAACTCTTGTTACCTTCAACTTTGTTACGAGATTCCCACCATGAAAATAAATTGCCTCGCAATTCTAGCTCGCCACTCATATATAATGTTTATATGCATTTAAGAACTTTAAATACTACCAATAAATTGTTTATTTGAATAAACAAATTATAAGTTTTTTTGAGTTATATTTGGTTTAGACAAAGCCAGTAACGCTGGCATCAGTCTTTAGGCAAGCCAGCCCTGCTCTGGACTGTGTTATTTAAACAGGGCAACTAAATTAATATAATTCCTGAATTTTTTTTATGATGAGCATACGTTTTGTGACTTTAAAAAATAAATTTGTTAAAAATCTACATGGAAAGTCAAAACAATAATTTTTTTACTCACTTCTTGTAACAATTCTGTTAAATCGTTCAAAGCGCCCAATAGTAATCTTTATATAATAAGTATAGATATAGATATATATGTGCTTTTTATTTTTGTTATTTAAGTATAAGTTCATTGTAAATATTATTTCAATATTTATTTATCATTTTATTTAAACAGTAAATTCTCAATTACAAAAACAATACTACAACATTTATTTGAGTTCAGTCCCTTCTAATTCTTCTAAATGCCTATATTTATATATTTATACCGCAAATTCTCAATTACAAAAACAATACTACAACATTTAGTTGAGTTCAGTCCCTTCTAATTCTTCTAAATGCCTATATTTACATATTTCAGTAATTAAATATTGTTAACAATAATATCTTTGTACAAGTTCTTGTAATTTTATCATGAGCCGTTATCTTTGCGATTCTTTATTGTCTATTAAGTTAGTCATTAATTACTCATTTTATGAGGAACACGAGACGTTTACAACGACAATGTAAGCCTTTTACAAAGACAATGTAAGCAACAAAGCGAAGCCGTGGCCATTAGCTCGTAATAGTAGATAGAGAGTACTGAGGATCCTCCTTCTTTGATACTGTTCATCGTTAAAAACGATATATACTAATAGTGTAATCCCCCATGGATGATATAGGATAATAGAAGTAAATAGTAAGTAGACCAACGTTCGGGCAGGACATCGTCTGCCGGATCCGCTAGTACTATATAAAAAAAGACATCTATATTTTAATACGTGCAGCGAAAACATTCAGAAGCTTTTAATGAAAATTGCGCTTACGGAGGGGTTTCAAATTTGGCTTAATTATAGTTCTCGGGTGGCGTATTTCGGATTCAGAGCGAAGCGAAAGACACCACTATAGAATCCTGAGCGTAACGATGATATAGGACGGAGAACAAAATTTGTTTTGGACCCGTGTGTCGTAAATAATTAATAGTGATTCCCACTATAAAGTAGAACTGTCAAATATAAAGTAGAACTGCCATCTCGTTCTGAGCTTAAGTGCTTGATCGCGTTGTAAGCATGACGTTTTCGTGGTTACATTGAGTGCCATGCGTTTGCGCGAGTGTGACATGTTGTTCACTGGTTAAGTTCCGAGTCGAGTTCGAGTTCGACGTGAACTGACAATGTTCATGCGTTTGATATTGTCGCGTGCGGTCCGCAAGTGCGTTTCGTAGGTGAAAACTGAAATATAACGCCAAATGTTTGATATTTCGCGCCCTACGCCCGTCAAAGTGTTTGGTCCCTAAAGATAGCACTACCAGAAGGTTTTTATTTCATACGAGGTTGTAATCCAGACCGTATAGTATTTTATACATTTTAAATATATTAGAATATGTCATTCATAGTAGTTTTGTTGTAAAATGGGTAGGACATTTAAAAAATTAATAAATTGCTGTTTCTATTTAAATATCTACAAGACTTTCGCAGTAGGTATGACGATAGTTATCAGAAATCATTTAAATTATATATTTATCTGATTTAGCTATTCTACATGTGACGACTCATACATGTCGTTACGGTCGCGGCGAAAACGTCGAGGTGTAGGCTTAGTGGAAGGCACTGTTAACATAAAGTGACGTCATGACAACTTCTAGTGTATTGGAGGGAATTTCTGTTTAAATTTATGGTTTTTTTTTTGTCATAAAGACATTAATTTCCGCAGAAGTATTACATTTTTTGCCAATAGTAGATGCTTGAGAACATTATAAACCTATTTTTCAAAATTTGTCGTCATGCCTATTGTGACTCGTGTTTCGTCTGTAAAAATTTAAGTTTATTGTCAGCTAGTGCCAGAAGTACGTCGTTACCTGTTGCACGAACGTCCGCGTGAGGTGCGGCGCGGCGCGTTCTGCGGTCTCGAAGGCCCTTCGCAGCTCCTCTATCGCGGCCGCGCTACCCGCTCCGTGCTTGCGAGACAACTGCAATACGAGAAAATTGGGGTTATATTAAAGTTTTGGACCCATCATCACAGTCGTTCGATGGGCTAACATCGGAGCTTCTCGGCTTAATATCCTAGATGAATTGATAAATTCCCGATCCAACAAACCATTTCTATCAAAACATGATTTTTTGTGTGATTTATTGTAAAGTCTTAAATGTGTTTATGATTATGCCAGTCCAAAAAAAACCTTAAATGTTTAAATACTACGTGAGATTAAGAGAAAGTTAACTAATTATGTACGAAACATATGGACATACTAGCGGGGATGCACGTTGATGGTCCGTTTTCACTTCACACTTTAGTCCTGGCTTAGGACAGGCAGAAATACCTATTTCACGCATCACTTAGTTGTTTATTAAGTATAGCCAAAATATTAACTGAATATTTATATTTGTTATTAATCTGGGAAATGCATTTACGAGCTAAGTTTTTCGAACAGCAAATTAACCACAGAACGTAAGTCCGCACTTTAACTAATTTTAAGGAAATTTAGTCAAAAATTAATTACCTATTTTTATTACATAATTATAACGAGAACCATGTACCGACTACCCTCCTTAAGTATTCTAAGTGTCTCACCAGTCACCCTGTATATCTACATTAATTAACAAATCTGACGACCAAAAATTGAACTTTTAAGTTCCAGACTCATGATTAAAGTGTAGTGTAGACGTACTCTTTGTAAGGTACGTCAACTACTTTACATTTGAATACATCCTACAAAAAGCTGTATCACAACAGTGTTAAACCTAAAATGTGTAACCTCTTACAAGTAAACAGAACACACATATTCATAATTTTTTATAACATTAATAATTCACAAACCAAAATTTCAGTATATATACACTCACACTCGGGTGCAATGAAGTGGCACATGAGTGCATTTTTTTTGTAAAATGTTTTTTCTCTCAATTTAAAAAAAAAAAACATTTTTTTTTTAATATTAGATTAATAATCATTGACCGGATAGATATTGAAATGACCTTAAACCTCATATTAAAAAATATACGTATTTTTTTTTATAAAAAAAAATAAAAATGTTTTACTAAACAATGATCTCAGGTGCGAATAGCAGTATAATTATGGAATACATATTACAAAATATAGTCATTTTTAACACTGAAAAGCATACCTCATTGAGTAGTGGGTAAATAAGTTGCTGTAGGTATGCGTGCCGCCTCACTTTGATCTCCTCGTTGTTCGCTCCTCTGTGGTCCAGTGGCGATGACTGAAAATATAACAAACATCTATGGATAAGGGCTTCATTGTCAGGATGTCCAAAACAAAAAAATGAATTTTAAGTTACCAAAATTATTTCCAGAACTTTAAAGATTCAATTGGATTCAACGCGGTCGATGTCGCGGGTTAGCTAAAGCTAGTAAGATTTTTTTTATCTCATTTAATAAAGATATAGGACATAGGGTACGAGGTCGTGGCCTAATCAGTGGTCGGCGTTTGAGTCGATCGCTAGGTTAAGTAGCTCTTGCTACGACCGGATGATAGATGGGTGACCAACACTAGCACTGATTTATATTTGATATCCTACCTCCTCCGTGTTTCGGAAGGCACATAAAACAGTGGGACCCAATTAATAAATAAATAATAAATATATACAGGACTATATGACACACGGGCTTCTATTCCTAAGGTAGACAACTTAATGCCTGTGTTATAGGTGACAGACGCCTGTTATACACAAATATTATTTTTTTAGAAATATATAAATACATACATATGGATAATACACCCAGACTCGAGGTTGTACCTTAACTATTTTTGAAATTTCGCCATCGAAATATGGTCGTTTGAATGTATTTTAAAAGCAATCTCTCTAACTCTACAAAATTGAAACAGTGCGAATTTAAAGACGGATAATTTATTGAGAAGCAGTAATAGTACCAACTAAATTTATCAAGTATTTAATTGTTATATAACGTCATCCAAATTTCTGTTTTTTAAAAAATATGGCGTAGTGATCACTTGGCTATATCAAAATAACATTTGTACACCGTGTCAGAGGTTACAAATATAGCCTAATGATTACGTAGCCGAAGTGAAGACAACAATCAATACAATACAGTACTTTAAAATGGCCAGGCATTTGGCCCGTGGTGGAAATTGCAAAACTAGAACTCAAAATAGTTTCTTTGTAAGTTCGAGTTAGTCTGTTTATGGCAGCATTAAAATTCGTTTACTAAATACATAGAACTATTTTGTCTCTCTATCGGTCTTGTTATTACTGATAATTATCTGAATATCACGAAGTAGTTAATAAAATTATTACATCACCAATTCGATTAGATAAAACAGTTAATATACCAGCATTATAAGATTTAATATTTTGATTAGCTGACCGATGAGTTATAGGTCTAAAGTGAGTTAACGATACAAGCAGTCTTTGTCTTAACGTCCTCTATCTGTAATCTGAGAATTATTTCCGATTCCGATCAACGCGATTTCCAAAAAGCAGTTTTTTGTGTTAGGCCACTTTATGTGTAAGCGTTCGCCATATATACTACAGAATATGTTAGGCGCTGGGTTAAATCGAAAGCATTACGTATCTGATCGCAAATTTGTGTATTATCTTTTTATTAAGGTTTAACTCTTTTACAATTCATTAATAATAATCACTGACGCTGAAGACCAAAGAAGAGGTCGACTCTTTCAGGGAGGCTTTGGAAAAAAGCCGTGAAGGTAATGTAATAGTTGTCTTTTGATCATGAGCTCCTCAATAAATCCTTTTGCTTGATTTGAACCTTTGCCTTTTGTCCGCTGGTACATTTTAAACTAGTAAATTTATTTTAAGCTCGCTGCTCTGACAGATTTCGCTGTGTCAAAAGTTAATTTTTATCTGAACATACGAAAAAAAATGATCCGCATTGGTCGAGCCATTCTGGAGTTTGCGCTTAGCAACATATATTATTATTTATAAAAAGTACAATTATAATTTATATATTTTCTGTCTATTCATATATTTTTTGTCAATCTATTATACAACTTTTTATAGACTTTTTCTATATATATACAGGAGTTAACGTTTAATTACGGTAACAGTATATTGGAAATTCCCCAATTCCCTTCCCTTTCCCTTTTGTAGTTTTTTTTCCCTTTTTCCTTTTTGTAGCTTGTTTGTTTTTTTTTTTTTGATATTATTAGTACATATTTTACAATTGTCACCCGCTTTTTAAGCGTATAAGAGTTAAGTGGAAGCTTAATTGGTTTATGTATTCGTTATATCAAGTAATTCGTTGAACTGAGGTTTGTTATGTTGAGGTTAGGTTGGTCTAAAATTTGTTATAAAGGGGCAAAAGAATAGTTTTACGAAGAAAAGCGTGTCGAAACATGTCGCGACATGAATCACATACTATAGGATTAAGAGTTATATGTTGGTGGGAACTTTATATAAAGGTTTTGGTTGACAAAATTCTTTAATTAGAGAGAGAAAATTCGTTATAAAGAGGTTGTTCGCAAAAAATGTTCACATTGTAAAGGTATATTTTATATTGACTCTTATGGACTGAAAATAAGACTTTATTGCAAACTTATTTGAGTAGTGAGAAAAGAAGTAAATTGTATTATTGTTATTACTTTTCTTTTTAAATTAAATTAACACTTGTCTATTAATGCCTTTAGGAAAGGCACTAGTTCCTGAAACACACTTTAAGCTAGGTTCAGGAGACAGGGACTTATTACAGTACATTACCATTGTCTTCTTAAAATATCTTTATCTAAGAAAATGTCAAAGTCCTCATATGTCTATCTAGCACATGACGACTTAAAGGTGAAGCTAAGTAATGGCTTTTCCGGTC
This sequence comes from Charaxes varanes, assembly GCA_024363005.1. Classification (NCBI taxonomy): domain Eukaryota; kingdom Metazoa; phylum Arthropoda; class Insecta; order Lepidoptera; family Nymphalidae; genus Charaxes; species Charaxes varanes. The sequence goes on from JANCMC010033613.1 coordinate 41,382,275, forward strand.
CTGTCATCACGCTAAAATAAAAGAATACGTCATCACGCTAAAATAAAAGAATATGTCATCACGCTAAAATAAAAGAATATGTCATCACGCTAAAATAAAAGAATATGTCATCACGCTAAAATTGAAGCTTTTTTAAACTAATTTTACGCGGAAAAAGTCGCGGGCACAGCTAATATAATAATCAATACCGCGATGACATCATTGTCTCGCATTGTAGTTTTTTGATAGAGGTTCATTAGCGTCACTTGCATATATACTAAAAAGGAGGTGCTTGCATGTAAATAAGTCTAAGAAAAATTTAAGCTTAGTAGGAGGGGAAAAGGGAATATTAGACATACCTAAAAAGTATTTCTAATATTCTTTAAAAAAAAAGTAAAGTAAAAGTAAGTCGGTTTCATCATCACGCCTTTACATCTTTTATGCCGGAGCCAGACTAAGGTTCGTTTGAAAGATCATGAAGAGGCCGGGGACTTAGTGTAGCTGCGCAAACATTTTGTTGAACTTTCTAATGTTCAAGGACAAAAATGTACAAACACTTGGATCTATGTTTGGCTCCGGCATAAGCACAACGCGAATAGAAAATAATATTTTGTAAAATATGATGGGACGTCAATACAAAATTAAGTACTATCAACCATTGTGTGTGTATATTAATAGAAGACAAAATAAAACTAGTAGTAAATATAATAGTGAATTCAAGTACTGAGCGTTAATGATATCGCACTTTATCTCTTCCGGCATTAATACTATCGATAATTAAACGATTTATAGATATTAGTAAAATCTAATATTGGAGCCGTAAGATGGTAGGTACGTGGAACTTTCAATCCTACGCTTTATTGTACTGAAAAAAACAGTATATTTGTATTTTTTAAGTATATTTTGCTTGCCTTCCGAAACAGGGAGGAGGTCGGATATTAAATATAAGCCTGTGCTAGAATGGGTCACCCATCTATCATCCGGTTGCTGCAAGAGCAACTTAACCTAGCGATCGACTCAAATGTCGACCACTGATTAGGCCACGACCTCCTCCCACCATGATAATCATGACGTAAAATGATTATTGGTCGGTGGCAAATGGCGGCATTAGTGAAATAGCGCGATAGCAGTGCTTCCATCATTGACATTGGTGGTTGTTATTGCGGCAATGAGATAGTAGTAAGAAATGTGTAAAGTATATCCGGGCTTATCTTAAGACTTCTAAAGACAAAGTGCTTGTAATAATTTCAATATTTACAGTAGATATGTTTTATAGGCGTCAGCAATCACTCAGATGATCCATCAGCCGTTTCACCCATTGTTACATATAAAGAATCGAACACGATTAATCGAAATAATTGTTATTTAAAATAAAGTATTTTACAAAACCCCATTTTGACTACTCTTTCAGGTTTTTTTTTTCACGTAAACAAATACTTCAATAACACTGCAGCTACCACATATTACATCCTCAAAAAAGCCTGACAAAGGCTCCCCCCTGCGGAAGTTGGTTAATAAAACACGAGTCAAAGCGATGCAATATCGACACATCCATCGGAGCGTACCGTCCATACACCTACTGTTAATTGAAAAACCAATGGTGCCAACTAACAACCTCAATCCTCTACAATGTCCCTTTCATTAAATACCTTTGATCTGAATTGGACGAAATCTATATGAATAAAGTTTAAATGCGGCACTTTGGCAGCATTGATTTTAAAAGAGTATGGCGGACTAATATTTGGCGGGCACTGCTGTAGTCCCCCTATAACGTCCGTGACTTGTGTATTTGCATCATATTTTTTCTTTCCATCCACACTTAAATCTTTTTACTCCACTCCTTATTCTTTAGTCCTATCTATTTATTTAATTAGAGTAAGCGCCACGCTTGCAGTCTTTTTGGTCTGCAGCTGAATCGGGATGGCGCTTCCGGGTACCAGTACCTCATACTCACATCAGATCAGCGTGAAGTTCTGGCAATGATGTCCCGTCAATATCAATTTAATATCAATTTAATATGAAACTTCATAAAATAAGTAGTTATCTATTAAAAGGCCCGCAATGCATCTGTGAGCCTTCTGTTGGTGCAGATGTCCATGAGCGTCGGTACTATTTACCGAATGCTTGTAAGCCCTTTTAACTGAAAAACTGATAGAGGTAAAGGAGTAAAAGTTGCTTATGTCCCTTGTACCAGGAGACGAAAAGCTGGAATATCTTTGAGTTTGAACAACTTACGGATTTCAATCTAACCTCATACTGTTGAACTACCGATTCTTAAACATATGACGACGATGGTTATTTGTGCCACACGAGAGCAAATTATTTGCATCTCGTGCAAAAAACAGTTTTGCTCACTCGTTGTACAAATAACTATTAAAACCTTCCTCAGATTCCACATATAGGGTTTTGGAAAAAAAAATTGGAAAAGTTTAATGGAAAATGAGAAAATTCGGCAAAAACTGTTTCGGTTTGCGTTTTTTCTGTTGAAAAATTCTGCGAAGACTAAACTCGAAACGGCATCTTCAAACGACAAATGCAGGTGCATTTTTCGACATTTACTCAACTGAATTTCCCTTTTAGCTTTGGTTATCACTTAAAAGGCAAGTTGAAAAAGTAAAAATCTTTTAGAGCACATTTAAACACTAAACCACACAGGAATCGGTACACGCTTATAATAGAGAAGTTGCTAGGCTTGATACAGAAATTAAGTCCGCAAGGAGCTACTAAAAGCCGTGACCCTACTGGGCCTTTAGTGCATCTACTTCTAACACAAGCTTAAAGTTTAGTGGTATGAGAAACGGGAATATGAACGGAAACTTTTTATTTCATAAAACAAGAAGCAAACGGGTAGGCGGTTCACGCAAGTGTCTACCGACGCTCATAGACAATTGCGACACCAGACGACTGGCAGATGCGTTGCCGTCCTTTGAAAAATTAGTTTGCTCTTTTCTTGAAAGGCCACTAAGGCGTATCCGTTTGGAAATTTCGGAGATGGTAACTGATTCCACAGTAAAATTATACGAGGCAAAAAGTTTCTAGAAGAAAAATTCTTTGGTTCTATTCGGTGTCTTTAATGATGAGGGTCTTGCTCATTTTAATATGCTTCAATTGAAAGGTTCACAAGTTGTGCCAATGACTCCCGCTTTCGACACAATCAGGGCGGTTGTAATTTATAGAACAGTATGAATTTTAAGTTCCACTAATGGCAATTTTTATGCCTGAAGTATCATTTTTACACAACAAAAATACGTAATGGATAAGAAAACTTAATAACGGTCAAAGTCATGGACATTAGTTAGTAAATAAAAGCGGCTAAATCAAAACTAGATCTTTGCAGCCCCACGATTAATATCACTCAGTGACATTGAACGGGTCCCAATGTTTTACGTGCTTTCCGAAACACGGACGAGGTCGGATATCAAATATAAAACAGTTTTAGAACGGGTCCCCCAGCTATCACTCGGTCACGGCAAGGGCTACTTGACCTAGCGATCGACTCAAATGCTGACCACCGATTAGGCTACCACCTCCTCATAAAACGTAATAGTAGAATTTTATTTTAACAGTACAAACAGAATGACGTAATAGTATACATATTTGTATACATTGTAATTGGAAGTTATAAAGTGTTGTAAACAAAGTCTGTGTAACGCAATACCACGCAATACGAAACGTTTGAGTTATTCCCCTGAACGCGACGCCGTTATTCCCGAAACAAATAATGTAAGCTGCCAAGTACGAAAATATGTATAATATAAGTTGCCATATAGAATTTATGAAGTAAAAACTATTTTTGGCTTTATTTCTTGTGATGGGGAAAAACCATTGAATTTGAAATATATGTATGTGTGTACTTTTTGGGTGAACAAAACGCGTGAAACTCGTGTCACCGTCACCGCTTCACTTTAACTTTGGCGTCACCGTTACCGACAGCTCTGACGATTCGTTTTCACTTTTGTTGGCAATTCCGGAGTGCCAGTGTAATTATTAACAACTATGCTCGAATATTCAATTAGCAGTTAAAAAATATTGGACATTTTCATAGTTTATACGTTTAAAGCGAAACCTAACAAAGATAAACGGCAATATATTTTAAATGGTCACTCAGCTTAGTTTTATTTATTTTAATTTTTTTTATTTTATTTAGAGACAATTTTACTTACAAAATATAGTCAGTGCATCATGAACCACAGTCGGTTTTCTGTGCACTGTCGATTCTTAAACGGTAACTTTATACAAAACAATAATTTAGCCTAAACTATTTTGTAGATAGTAGGGAGTCGGTTTCGGCATAGTAGTTTCTTTATTCGATAGTTCCGTTTTAGAATTCGATTCTGTCGTAATGTTTTCTTTACTGATATTTCTTCGAATTTTGGCCACCTCATTTTTAGCTGGTCTACAAAAAATATTAATGTGTGAATGAATTGAATTGAACTCTAGTAAACTTCACATCTCGTGAGAAATAGGAAAAGAAAAAAAATATCTGTAAATTGGATTTACGGACGAAAATTTTAAGTGATAACGCTTAGCTGATTATGCCTCCGTATCGCTTGATCTGTGCCCTCGCCCTAAATTTGCGGTCGATTTATATGTGATTGGTAGTGGTGATTTTCGACAATAGGAGATGGTTCGAAGTAAAATTGATGCTTATTTTTTACTATGATTAAAATAATTATATGATTAAAATAATATAATTATTTTAATCGTAGTAAAAAATAAGCATAAATAAAGTACTGAGTAGCATATGGTCGATATACCAAAAAATAAAAAAGTTGTCAAGAACATGGCTAGATAAGCTTAAATAGAAGGGTTCCGTATCTGGGAATTTGTTAAATAACTTCAAAAGTTGTAAATAATTTTTAATAAGTATAGAGTTAATTATGTCTACATTCATCTTCCATGTTGAATAAATTCCTCCCTACATACGATTTGAAAATTTTACATTTAATATCTCAAATCAAGCAATTACTTAGGTGATTCTTATTTTTGCTGTCAAGCTACCTAAGAAGGAGCTACCTAACCTTGGTTTTATCCAAGTTCATATTAAGACCTATTCGCTGTGAGGCTGATGCTAGGCCGGTCAGCATCTGTTGCAGCTCCTCCAGCGACTCCGCCACCAGGACTATGTCGTCTGCGAATCGTAAGTGTGAGATGAAAAAATATTTGTGTATAACAGGCGGCTGTTACCTATAACACAGGCATTAAGTTGTCTATCTTAGGAACAGACGTCCATGTGTCATAAAGCCCTATATATTTATTTTATTTAATATGGCCACAGTATAAACACAGTCTATTTATAAATACAAATTCCAATATTTTAATGTTTAATAAGATTAAGCAATAAGTCATGGAAGAGACTAGGGTCTAAGATACAGGCTTGGCCTAGTTTAGACGCTAGTGTCACGACTTTTGTACACTTTAAAGGCAATAAATAAAATTTCATTTCATTGCCCCTTGTTATATAAAAACACTCTCAAGCGTGTATAATCGACCAAGAAATTGGTTTGCCACGCTAAGGTCGAATTTCGTTTGCACATCAATTAGTCATAAGACTCATTTTTGCTTGTTATGCATTACGTTAAATTCCAAAAATAGCCCTTAACAAAATTTTCTTTAACTAGGAGCTGTCATCCAAAATGGTAAAGCACTTTCTTGGTCGACTATACATTATTCAAATAATCCTCTACATACGATATAAGCTTAATGTCAGCACTAAAAAGCTTTAATTTTGGACGAAACTTTTTGTCAACCCAAAACCTTTATATAAAGTTCCCACCAATATATAACTCTTAATCTTATAGTATGTGATTCATGTCGAGACATGTTTCGACATGCTTTTGTTCGTAAAACTATTATTTTACCTCTTTATAACGAATTTTAGACAAAACTAACCTCAACATAAGAAACCTCAGTTCAACGAATTACTTGATATAACGAATATTTTCTTGTTCCCCTCCGATTTATTAAATCGAGATTGCCCTGTATAAAGCTGAAGAGTAGATAAGTATAGTATAAGATTAGGCGTTATTATACCGAATGTCGTTTGCACGTCAATTAGTTAAAAGGCTCATTTTTGCTTGTTATGCATTACGTTAATTTCAAACAATAACTCTTAGCAAAATTTTCTTTAAGTAGGAATTGTCATCCAAAATGGTAAAACACTTTCTTGGTCGACTATACTTGGCGGTACATCTCAAAGGCAGCTAGGTCCAGTTCTCGTGTTTATCACGAGGCGAGACGATGCACTGCACTCACTTTTTATTTATTATTTTCACTTTCTTATACATACAGTTACGCCTCCTGCTAGAACTCGTATAGAAACTTTTATTCACCGTGCGGGTGCCGGGTCCATCGCGTTGCAGAGGAAGGAACCATAGCAGTGCCCAGGACTTGTGACCCAGGTTTAGGTTTAATAGTACTCTTAATTCAAACTATTACTCACCTTCACTGCCAGTGTTCCCTTCGCTGCCAAAACGAATTTATAACGACCCTACTAGTGCGGTTTTAGATGTGCTTTCTAATAAAGAAGTAAATATTAAATATATTTCAAATATTTAATAATGGACTTTAATGAGATCTACCATTGATTTCTGAAGAGAAAAGAAGAATTTCGTTTGTGATAACACAGGCATTAAGTTGTCTACCTTAGGAACAGACGTCCGTGTGTCATATAGTCTTGTATATATTTATTTATTAGCCACCCGAACCGGGTTTGCACAGGGCAATATAGATAATAGATATGCATGTACATAATACAAACCTTTCCCTTGAATCACTTTGTTATTAAAGGGAACCGCATTCAAAACAGTTGCGTAGTTACGGCGTCCTTATAACGCCTTAATATTATTGTATATTATATTATGGTAATTCGGGGTCGTACAAGAGCGTTGTACGAGAATAATCTTACAACGCCCTGATCTAACGATAATAGTATGCGGTTCCAACTTCCTCTCGCGGTACCGGTAGGTATTACAAAATGTACTACGCAACTTGCAAGGAAATTAAAATTCCAATGTTATCGCCTCACTGTTTGTTTTCTAGGATTTCTTAGTTATTTCCAATGGTTATATCGCTCCGAAATCTTAGCGTGACAATGCGCATGACGAAATCAATTTCGATTCGTGTTAAGAAAGAATTAGTAATATTCTTACTGAATTACTAGTTGTAACCAGAGGAACTCATAGCTTAATCAGTGGCCGGCGGTTGAGTCGATCATTAAGTTAATTAGCTCTTACCCCGGCCGGGTGATGGATGGGTGACCCAATCGGGCGCTGTTTTTCAAATATCCGACTTCCTCCGTGTTTCGGAAGGCACGTAAAACATTGGATTCCGATTAATGTTACTGAGTGAAATAAATGGTGCGATTGTAGAGATCGTGGGGGTTCTGGGGATGACATCAGACGGCATACAGTCCTCCTAACTTTCCTTACAGTCATATCCTTTGCAGTCTAAGTAGACGCTGGTATAAGACCGGTTTTCCTAGCCTATATCGGGATAAAGCTAGAAAGAAAATGACTAGCTGTAAGCAGCGGCTTCGTTCATTTTAAGTGTTTTCATTTGTTGTGGGGTACTCTAATATTTTTTCTAAATGAAACGTCATCAATATTGTTCCTTGTAATAGTCAGCTATCTGCCACTGAAAGTCCTGTCGAAAACGGTCCAGTCGTTTCAGAGATTACTTATAGGCTACTTTCCGCATAAAAAATAAAAACCCTCAAGATTTAACAAAAATCACTGAATTCACGCGGGCAGAGTCGCGGAATGCAGCTTTTGTCATGTAACAAGGGACAAACGAGCAGGCAGCTAAGTGCCTATTGACGCCCATGGACATCTGCGTGACCAGGAGGCAAGCAGATGCGTTGTCGGCCTTTAATGACGAGTTTAGGTCACCGGAAAGACTCACAAACCGAACAAAACGAAGCTAGTTATGTGTAAAATAAATGAATTTAATCGTCTATAAAATAAGGAAAATTAATTGAGTTATGTATTACAATTACTTACCCTTCGGCATTTTCGAAGTGCTCCCCAATTTAGTTTTCTTTTTAAATGAAGCCGTGGTGGTTAGTTCTGCGAGTACCAAGTTAGGTCCCAAAATTTGACATGCAAGTCCGACATCACATATACCAGCACAAAACACAACAGCAACAAAAAAATGTTAGTTATATCTTCTTACACTTACACTTGTTATATTAATTTTACATTTGGTTTTATTGACTATATTTTAGACTATATTTGGCATCAGTTTTGGCTGAAACGAGATGAGAAACTGAATGGTGTAATGTTAATTTTTATTTTTATATATAAGCAGTAATCTGCTATTATTTCCTTAATTGGTATGACGTTATCGCTTGATTGACGGTTGGGCAAAAGTGAAAATACTTAAGATAAATTTTTGCTGATACCGCACGTGTACTGGGAATGGTAAAAAGTGTAATTCAACTTGTTTGGACAGTTGGTTTAAATTAAGAGGTATAAAGAACATCATTAGAGGTCATCCGTTAATTACGTCACACGTTAAAGAGGGGGGGGGGGTAGGATATATGGTAAGAGGGTCAAAAGCATTCTTATGTCACATGTCGAAATTTCAAATATTCAAAAAAAATTTAAACAGCTGTTTTCTTTTTCTTATTTATATTGCACGTAGAATAAAATGAAAAAATGTGTGATGTCACATCAAGGAGGAAGGGATTTCGAAAATTTGACAATCTGTGGCAAAGACCGAGAAGAGGGAGTTAAGAAATCGTAAATGCGTGTGACGTAATAATATACACACGATCCCTTGCTTCAACAAAGTGACTTACAGTTCTGTAAGGGCATTTTCATGTGGTAGCATCCTTTCAGTAGCTCTACATAAAGAATGCTACCAGATGAAAGTGCCCTTTTCTTGACGATAGGGACCTTCAAGAAGCGTTAGCTACAGGTTCGGAAACACCGGAACTGGCATTATGATATATCTTTCGAACCAAGAAACTCCTAGCAAAGCGTCTGATTAATTTTTTTTTTATTCCAGGGTTCCAACGGGCTGGTGGTTCGCCCAAGTGACTACCAACGGACATCTGCACCAGGAGGCTCGCTGATGCGTTGCCATCCTATAACGAGGAAGGGAGGGAGCCACCGCGAACTCTCAAAAACCAAACGAAATGCGACAACAATTCCATTACTTGACGTGGCAGCTTTACCGCCACCTTACGGCGATCTTATGTGAAAAAGAGGTACTGGGCGCCAAACCAATTCCACTTCAGACCAAAAGGACTGCAAGCGTGGCGCCACCCCTAAATGTTTAATGATTCCAGCATAGAGACATGGTAACAGGGAACACTTGAGTTAAGCATTAGATTCAGTTAAGGTGCAATTTGACAGCTAGTGCAAATTATATCTGAGAATAGAACGCAACTCGTCTCCTACAATTACCCGTCAATTGAGACAAGAGGATAATGTTTGGCCGCTGTGTCAAGGCCGCGCCGCTTTATTTGTTCAATTGAAAATAAAAATTGATATCGCATAAAATTCTATTACTTCAATTTTATGGGTTTTTGATAGTGTACGGAAGCGCCGTTTGTTTCTTTGATGGTTGTTCTTCTTCTATTTCATACAGTTTTTCGTTTAGGATTGGGCCTCTTCATTTTTCTGCGACAGATATTTTTGGATTGGCTTGTCATCTCCTCTTCACTCTTCTGCGTCAAATTTTTCTCAATTGGTTTGTCGTTTCGCATACTTGGGCTCTGTCTAGATTTCTATTGATATTTGAACACCAATGAGGAATAGGTCGTGGCCTAGTCAGTGGTCGACATTTGAGTCGATCGCTAAGTCAAGAAGGTCTTGCTGCGACCGGGTGATAGATGGGCGACCTAATCTAACACTGGTTTATATTTGATACCCGATCTCCTCCGTGTTTCGGAAGGCACGTTAAATAGTGGGACCCGATTAATGTCACTTTGTGATATTAGTCGTAAGGTTGTAGAGATCATGGGGTTCCGAGATTGACGTCAGACGCGTAAAGTGCACGTTAGATATAAATACACTCAATGATCAAAATCGCCTTAAATTTTGCTTATAATTGTTTATAAATTAGCTGCAACGGGCCTAAAAGCTTAAATACTGTTTAATACTTTCTAGAATAAATTATTCTTGTAAAAATTTTGTTATGTCTCTCCAAATGAAAGTATTAAACAGGTTGATTTTTAATAGGAGCCCGAAATCTTCTTTTTAAGGGCAAAAAATGCCGAAAGATGTGAAAGACATTTTTTTTTATTAAATTAACATTATAATATGAAAAGAACAAAGAGGTCCGTGTGTAAAGTCGAAATTAAACTCTGTTACGAAACATACATCATCATATGATATTATACTTTAGTAAAAGAGTCAAAGTTCCACAAAAATATGTCTCGAAATTTGACAAAATCATTGGATTTATTATTTAACAGCTAGTTATATAATAAATCCAATATATATAGATATATTTTTTATTTAACAGCTAGTTTTATTTGAAGCTAGTTCATATGTATAAAATTTTCCGTATGTATGTTTGTCGAGTGGCGCCTCGCGTGTGTAATTGTTCATACAAATACACAGACTCGACTTATAATTGTTAAAACTGTAATTTCTGTAATTGTTTGTGTGCAATAAAGAATTTTATTATTATTATTATTATTAATAACTGTGCCCGCAACTTAGTCCGCGTAAAATTTCTTTTAAACAAGGTTCAATTTTAAGCGTGTTGATATATAGTTATAGGGAGCCAACCTTAAAAGATAGACATATGTTATCTCGCACTTTTATTTAGAACTTTTAAAGGAGAACAATTCCATCATACATGATTTTTGCGAAACTTTAACCGTTTACGCAGCGCACGCAGCGGAAGCTCTCAAAAGGTATTCCTTATAAAGTCAACTATCTACTAGTGAAAGTCCTGTCCAAATCGTTGAAGTCGTTTCGGAGATTTCCCGGAACGAATAAACAAACAGACAAAAATGTTTTAACTCGTGTTTTTGCTACAGTTACAGTAGAAACTTTTATTTATATGTATAGAAGAAGGTAGAGTGCTGGTTCTAGAAGGACTGCTAAGAAATCCGTATCTCTCTTTTGTTTCAGCTCACATTTAGGTCTCTCAAAATGTCAGAGGACAAAGAAGGAGTGGATGAATTCATCCACTACGTCCGCGTGTGCTTATTAACGTGGTATAACTTATAATAACTTACGGACTGTAATAGTTTTGTCTGAAAGTAATAATTGAATAATAAGAGTAATAATTGAATAATTGGAGTAATAATTGAATAATTGGAGTAATAATTGAATAATTAGAAAAAAAATTTAAACGAATTTTATATTTGTATATGAGGTTAAAATTTGGTTGGTATGTAATTTGATATATGAAAAAAGTAGAGCTAGCTGCTTGCTTTAACTAGTATGTATTATAAGCTCCCTCACAATACATGTTCCGAGTACAGGGTTGCGTCACTATTTAAACATCCTTACATACATTTAACAGTAATTTATAAATAGTTATAATTGTACTTTATTTATTGATAAATTTTTAACCTCAATAGTTACGTTTGTATTTTTGTTTTTTTTTTTCTTGAATTATTTTGCTACGCCTGGATGTGGGTTTATATGTGTATTGTTCGCATGATGCAAATGATAATTAAATAAATAAATAAAGTGGCCTAACCTTTTCTTTTCTAATTTATCAAATCAGTATTATTACACAACTTAAACGGCGTGCGTGTGTGGCAACACCATAACAATTCATGATCACCCCTTTCAAATTTCAATTTCGCGACAAAAGTAGCCTATGTCTTCTCCAAGATCCAGTCTATCTCTATACTAAATTTTCATAGAAATCAGTTCAGCGATTTAGGCAATTTAGAATATTAATAAGGAAGAATGTATCGTGGCCTGCCACTCGATAGCAGCAATTTCACAACCCTGCTTAAAGTTATATATAGGTGATACACTCTCCGTGTATTCTAGCTTGTATATTTCATTAAACTAGCTTTTGTTTTTTAATTTTATTAGCGTCATATATGTTACTAATTGCATCGCGCACAGGACCCTTCATATATTGGTAGTTTCCAAAGGGATTGAAGATTGAATTAGGCAAATGTGGCTTTTTATTATAGAGTTTAATGTATATTTCGATACCTCACACGTAAGTACATACAACCTCATATGCCCAGCGTTAGATATAGCGTTACAAACTGGAAATTTGTTCAAAAATTAAGCACCAATAATTCAGTTCATTTTGATTTAGGTTTGAGAGAAAAGAAAGAAGAAAGAAAACACATTTATTCCAAAAGTGTTACAAACAGTACATACTAACAGAGGTAATCTTATACTACGGGAAGTCTCACAAATTGTACGAAACGCGACAACAATACCATCAGTTGATATGACAGCAATGGCGCCGCTTCACGCGGACCAAAAGGTCTGTAAGCGTGGCGCTACCACTAGTTATGCGGTCACATACATTTTGGAAATTTATTTTTATTTATACAGATTAAAGCAGACTATATTTATTTTTTTCTGAATGTTTATATAACCTAACTAAACTTATTTTTGGAAATATCTACAGTATAATATTATGTAGTGATCTGTCAAAAGCCTTTTAAAAATTTGTTATCCAGTATAGATGCACGTTAACAGAAATGGACATAACCTAGGACTACAGACGAAGACGAAAATACGTATAAAAAAACTTCGCGGCCGATCGTATATTATATTTTATTAGAATTTTATTATTTAACTGGTGAGTAATAAATAATTTATAATCTTAAGTTATCCGTCTTTCTTTTGTGCCTTCCAGTTGTGTTCACAACTCACGCGCCTTCGCATATAGTTTTGTAAAGTCAACTAACAGCGAGTGTTTGTCATAGGTATTTTATCATGCGTTTCGTAATACTACATTGTCGCACCGAACGCAAAGTTTGGAAAAGTCGAGCCAAGAGAAGAATCAGCAAGAAACTCTTTAGCCACTCTTTTAAAAATAGTTTTTACACAAAAATGAGTTCAATAATGAGTAACAGAGAAGGATATATGTATACATACTATCGTGTATAAGAGTAGAGTTTCTGGGACTCGAAATCTAAATTCAAATTCAAACGATAAGTAGATAAGGCTCATTTGAATCGTCAAATATTTTAAAAGCTACCGCTGATTCGGAAGAGTCAGATTGTAAAAGCAGGTTGGGAGCAGTAAAAATTCCTTATTTATTTAAAAAAATCTCTGAAAACAGCACTACGAAAAATAGCACTCGACTGCCCCGTTGGCAGATATCCTGCTTTCCAATCTGGGGGTTGTGGGTTCGATTCTCGCCTCGAGTCTGGGTGTATTGAATATAAGTTTATACTTATAAATTTAACAAAAAATGTGTATCAATTGGCTGTTACCTATAACACTGGTATTAAGCTACCTACCTTAGAAACAGACGATCGTGCGTTGATAGTCCTATTTATTTATTTATTATTCTTGTTTACCCTCTGTCATTTTAATACTGTAACCCCCTATAACACGGCAGGTTTATTTCACACTAAAAAACGCGTTGTAGGATTATTCTCGTACAACGTGCTTGTACGTCTGAATGAACATAATATTATTTAGAATAATACTAATTCGTTACAAGAGCACCGTGTTATAGAGGGGATAACAGTACTGGAATTGAATACGACAGAAGCAGGAATTCTAAGCCTCTCTATACAAGTTCTAGGATCTTGAATGCTTAAAAGTTCTTTATGTATTAAAGTATATCAAAACTATGAAAATTCACCAGATTTTATCTTTTAATGATGTTTTAGTCAGTCAATAGACTATATGATATAGTATATGTGTTTAAATTAACTGTAAAGTTATAAATTACTGTAAACTAAATGTTATTTACCATATATGACTTGATGTATGGATGTCTGTATGTATCTAGAAAATATTAAGACTGTCAGTGAGTTATTCAAAGCTTTTGAACATTGTGCAAAGCTGCTAAAGAGAGTATATGCAAACTACAAAAACAGTATAGGGAGACTAACTTGTTCCCGCTACTTCGTCCGTGTAAAATTAAACTTGCAAGAGCCCTAACACCTCCTTTATATGATTCTAATTGAAAAGCCGTTATAAGAGGATGTCTACTAATTATTAATTACTGCAGTGCCAAATTACATTTTTGTATGTCTCGCGGTTTTCGAAAAATGGTAATAGGTGACCTATCGCTTTTATTATACAGATTTATAAAAAAATACATATAATATTCTATTCCAATTTGTTATGGTATAAATTATAGTTTTGTTAATTGTATTTAAAACTTTCAAAACCATCTTCTTAATAGATATATATATATATTTTAACGATCATCACTGTCATCTGTGAAATGATAAATTAAATTTGAGGAAATTTTAGCAACTATGTAATTTTTATTATGCTTTTCGTATCTATGTCTGATTTGTTATGATGTAGGAATACAGTTAACAAGTTATATATAGTGTGAGAAACTATATGTGACATTTCATAAACCAATCTCCTACGTGTCTTCTCCCCTGAACGTGACAATGGCGAAATAAATTGCGTAAGTGCACGAAGCGAGTTATAAATCAAAGAAAGAGATTTTGGCGGGAACTTAAAACGTCATTTTGTTTTTTACTAACAGTCTATTTATAATACTATTTTTACTAACAGTCTATTTATAATATCTATGCTCCTTACTATTGAAATGAAAGATAATTAAATTTTATTTATTTGCGACAAATAGGTCTAATCTTTCTATGATTTGTGACATATGATTACAATAACACTGACGGTCTCAATAGAATTAAATTTATTATAAATATTCTGTTATTATTAAATAAAATAAGAATTTAGCGTTGCGGAGAAACAAATAAAATCTGTGCCAGCTTTAATAGTGTTAAGAGATATTTATTATAACTATTATATTACACTATTATTATTAATATGTAACGAATATATGTGCATTTCAAAATTCGTCTGTGTGTCTTTATTCTCCAGTATTTATTACCTCTTTAGTTTATGATTATGTTCTGTTTTCTTGTCTATGAATGTAATCTATGAAAAAAAACTTTAAATCAAGAGACGGTTTGGTCATTCTAATTTAAAGGAATCAGAGGGCCCAGCACTAACTGAAGTAAGTCGATAAGTTGACTTTACTTTGGATGAAAATGTTCGTGCTAGGCCCATATGAGGCAAGTCTAATTGTGTAACGCTTTTAATCAATGCTAATGCAATCCGCGTTGACGCTATGAGGGGTCTTCTATGGGCCCAATTTCTTCGTAAGTGCAATCGACTCGTCGACTTGGAACGGTTCGAAAAATTCATGTTAGGCCCTCAATATAAAGAGTATATATACAAGAACTTGAAAACGGTATAAGTAATTACCTCACAGACGAAAGTGAGAAAATGGATCTATTTTTGGGTGCGGTGCCTAAGTTGGTAACTTTATTTGAGCCCTCCAATACATAGTGTCAGTCAAATGACGGAGCCAGACATAGCTTCATTTGAATGATCATTTCAATGATCATATAGAGTCGCCGGGGACTTTGTGGTACTTTGTAGTATTTAAGGACAAAAATGTACAAAACTGAACAATGTCTGGCTCCGCCATAAAGAAAGCTATGCAGGTGCAGATGTCCAGTTATTTAAAACTCTAAATACTGGACCCTGCGATCCTCTATGTTCACATACGTGAATTTTACGAACTTGGCTATCGCGCTACAATCCGGTCGTTTCACGCTCAAGTAGTCGATTTAATTGGCGCAATATATAACGGGCGCGTCAACAGTTAATTAAAAATAATGAAAGCGTATCGAAGTAGCAATTAATGGTCGAACCCAGCGGCAGCATTGATGTGCCATTACGCCGCACTGACTCAATGTCAACTTGTCAATCTTATTTAGGAAAAATGGTCAATTACTTTTTAGAGTCCCTCTGTAGAAGTTCCACACTGTAAAGCAGTGGAACAAGGCCTAACATGATGTATATCGCGAAACCCTCTGTCAACACAATACATCCGGGGATGACATCAGATGGCAGTCGATCGTTTTAAATCGCCCACAGCCACACCCTCTGGAATTTAAGCGGATCCTGGTACTAGACTGGGATAACGCTAGCTAAAATTGGAAGAGAGGAGAAGAAGATAGAAGAAGAAGAAGAAATAAAAGAGACTCTTCATTTATTTACTCGTTTCAACAATACGCTTGAACAATTAGCTATTTAATTGCAGCTCTTTTAACACACTTACCCTTTAACTTCAGGGTGCTCTCCTAAGTGGAAGATGAAACACTGCGGTAGGCTGGCGAGTCATGAATCTTCATCAGTACTTAAGAAACATTTGAGACCTCTATCTTCGATTAAATTACCAGTGAAGACTAGCTATTTTGAATGCTTTAGGGTGCGTATTCTTTATCTGAGGTGGTGGAATCTTTAACAGTGGTTGTTGTTTAAAAAATGGCAAAAAAGTTTGTGCTTTTAATATTATTAATAAAATGATATTAAAATTTTCATCATAATCTGTCAGTGTATATAATACTACATTTGTGAATAGAGAGTTTTATGTGCTAAAATAAACTTTTTTATTTTAGATATATGGCAGCACGGCCTTTGAGAAATGAGTATGCTCTTTTCTTGAAGGTCCCTAAGTCGTATCCGTTCGGAAATACAGACGCTGGTAAATGATTATTGATTCCACAGAGGAATTGTGCGAGGTATGAAGTTTCTTGAAAATCGCACGGTTGTGGATTTTAGGACTTCGAGGTGGTGAGTGTGAAATTTCAAGTTCTGGCGAGATGTCCTGTGGTGGAATACAGCTGCTGGTATTAGTCCGAACAACTCCTCAGAACACTCCCCATGATACATGCGGTAAAAGATGCACAGTGAAGCGACATCTCTGCTGTTACCTATAACAAAGGCATTAAGTTGTCTACCTTAGGAACAGACGTCCGTGTGTCATATAGTCCTGTATATATATTTATATTTATTTATGTATGTGTTATACAGTAAAGTTAACTAGCAGACGCGACAAACGTTTGTTAATTTATTTAATTATATAATATTATAAAAAATATTATTATATTTGTTATAATACTATATAATCGTCGATACTATTCCTTTTTAACTAATACACTTTTTTAGATGATTTGGTTACTAATCCAGATCGGAGCAACGTAATCTGCTCTAGATGTCTATTGAGATTAAGATCTTCCAACTTGATTTAAAATATTTTTCATTTTTAAGTCCCTCTTCTTTCATCCAACTTTAACTTGAGTTGAAATGAAATCATACAACATAAATATTTATACATATCCACATCCTTTTTCTCCTTTCCATCTACCTTTATATCCTTTTACTCCATACCTTTCGCTTACTCCTGTCTTTCAAATTCGAGGTAGCGCCATGCTTGCAAATAATTGATAGAATCAGGCGTTACTTTGCGGAAATCCATGACATGCATGAGAAACTAAACTACTTTGCTTTAATAATGTAATATATTTACCAATAATGTATATAATAAAAAAATATTAGCATTCGCACACTCTCCTCTATATAAGCTATAATTGTGCCAAACTTCACAATCCTACGTTAGCGCAGTTTTCGTAAAATGTTACCAAAAGTTTTCGCTTGACATATTTAAATATCGATTATTTATTGACAAATATCACATTAAGATATTTAAGTATCTTGTTAAATATATTCGATGTCCTAAAGTCCACAACTGTGCGCTTTTCTAGACACTTTTTGCCTCGCGCAATTTCTCTGTGGAATCAGTTGAGGAACCTGTTTTCGTGTTTATCTTGTAATTTCAATCGATGCTCTCCTACTAGCAGTCTAAAATGATCCAACTGTAATGGTTGCTGAAAGAAATTAGATGATTTATACCCCATAGCTTTCCTAGATAAATGGGCTATCTAACTAAATTTATGGTATATTTAAATGGATGAAAAAAATGAAATTTTTTCACTAGAAATTTTAGAAATTCTTCGACTTTAGTAATTCTAGTCTTCTACTAACCTTATCGAAGCAGTGTGCGGCTGAAAGTGCCAGACGCTCTGCGATCACAGCCCTCTCGTCATCCAGGCCGGACATATTCCTTTACTCAAAGACGCTAAAGCGAGTAGTACTTGTAGAACTTACAGTTCCAGTAACCAATGAACTCACTAAAAACGGTTATAAAACCAGCTTATACGCGGTAGAGGTAGGAGCAACGGGTATACCAGCAAAATCCCTATACAACCTACTAAAAGACTTTGGCTTGTCAAGAACTATCATAAGTTCATTAATAGAAAGGACATCTAAAGCCGCATTAGTAGGATCATACTAGATTTGGCTAGGCAGGGGAGGGAACACTGGCAGTGAATACCAAATGAAGATACATCTAAAACACTACTAAATAAACTTTTTATAAACATATTAAGAAACTCGTATTTACGTCGTCATAAAAAAAGCCATTCCTGAACTAATTAACAATATAAACTAATTATAAATCCATTCAAATAATTTTATTAGTCACTTAATTTCTATGAGGCAATAAAATTTGCTACTTTACCAGTTCTGTATAAGTTGGAATACATAGAAGGTTGACAAAGATGATTTTATAAGGATTTCCATATACACTACTGCGTTAAAAAGCATTAAAGAAAAAAGCGCCTGTTAGGCCACCGGGATAGCAGGAAGTGGAGCTAATCTTGTTTGCTCTACATTGAGCAAGTGTGCACTTGCTATACCTACGCCCTAAACTTCTATTGTTATGAGATAAGGGAATAAAAGTCTAAGATCTGCTAATATAGTGACGCTATAAAACATGACTTGAAATATTAAAGGTTTTTGACCCTTTTAAAGTTACCGTTCCGGACTTGGTTATAATTGATATTATTTTTCATCAAGTTTTTTCCCGTTGACGACGACGTAAAGACGTTGTCTAAAAACATTCAATTCTTTGTATACTTCATTATAAACAACAAAATATTACACATTATTGACATGAATTTGATAAAGCAAATGATATTTTCTGTAACAAATTTTGGAGAACTATAAACAATTACTTACCTTGGCCAAACAAATGCGTGTTCTTCCGTCGGCGTGTAGGGCACGACTGCCAGACACAGTGACGGAGGGGTGGGTTGCATTTATCGGCAGCGATCACGTTTAATGAAGAAATTATGATATTTGTCAACTTTGATGCCACGAATGACGTTTTTTTTGTGACAAAACTTTATTATCGAAAATCAATAGCTTATTTGTAGAAATAGGCCAGTAATTATTTTTTTTTGGAAAGGTACAACATTTATTCTTTTGAAATTAGTATTAAAAACATTTTTTGAATTAACTTGTTTAATTGCTAATATTAAGAATGTAAAATAATAGGTTTGTCAACTGAGGAGAATGACGATTTAAGCAGAGTTTTGTTAATTTTCTTTCATTTCTTATGTGTATAGTCATATTTCGAATAATGCCACTTCAGCTTTGACTCGTGAGACGTTAATTGCAATAAACTCTTTATGTGTCGACGCTTTAAAATATGAGAAATTTGACCGGAAACAACTTTTTCGGGAAAACGAAGAAACACCCAGATATACCAAATTTATGATTACGCTTTTATAGGTACATGTACATAGATGAATAGAAGTATAGCTTGTTGTCGTGGTTTAACGGTTTTCCAAGAATTCAAGAGCATTTGATGTTTATTCAAATGGCGTACGCTTAATGTCAGTTGAAGTAGGTTAATATCCTTATGTTTTCTTAAGTAAGTATTTTAAAATTATAATTTTACGATGAAAAATTGTAAACAACATTCCTATGGTATTTTCCTGTTTATCGTGCGACATAGGGTAATCGCTCATTATTCATACAGCTTCAGTGCAGCAGACTATAAAAGGGAATATTTTTTAATAGTCGATTAGCCACATAACCTTCAAAATTATTAGCTTGTTATAGCATGCGGTCCCACGTTCATTGGTGAGGCGCATTGTGCAACCGAGTCTACACAGATGTTCCGCGATTCCTTTAAACCTTGTGAGACGCGGCATTATGAGAACTAATTCGTTAAGTTTGGGAATTATGAGCTGTTCAGTTCTTAAAATCCACATGGTGGGGATAAACGTTTAGTTTTAAATATATGTATATTAAGTCCTTTTCTTGTATAGGTATTAATTGTATTTTAGTATAATAAGTTTTAATAAATTATTTGTTATATTTAGCAACACATCGAATTAATTTTTCTTAATAAAGGATTAAGTTTTCTTCAAAGATGTTTGTTAAAAGGAAATAAATCTAAATCTACAAAAAAAACTATCCACGAACGGGAGTCACTTGTATAATAAGTTAATAGTTTTACATTATAATATATCAATTTTAAGTAAATATCGAAATTTGGTTTGCAATGCGGCCCAACTTAATTAATTCAATTCTTGGTTTATGGCTCTTACATATTGCTTATTGGGCATAACTTATTCCCCCAATGTCACGTTACTTGAGGACAAAACAGAGGAGAGACTTGGTGTAGGCATAAAAACTAAATTTTGACACATTACTATTACGAATTTCGTTGTTAGCCAACTTAATAAGATCAGTGACAATATTTGTCTGAGAAGTATGTACGTATTAAAAAAAATAGTTGATTTAAAATAAAGTTTCTAACCCACTAGTCATTGTGCCTGTCACATTCATATTGGGGTGGCGGTAAAACTATTTACACAAATTGTTCTGTTCAATCTAGTTCACAAGCACCTTTTAGGTGGCACTTTTTTGTCTTCTTCTAGAAGTACAGAGAATTCAATTTTTTCATAATGAAATTTTAATATTTACATGTCTAATTTTTTTGTTGAAGCGTTTGAATGAGTCGTGACTTGCGTACACCCGAGTACCCATTTTCAGAGGTATATTTAACCCTCCGTAAAAATTGTAAAAAATTGGTTCTATAGTACCGGGAGTCAAGACTTATTTAAGGAAATTTCCTCCACTTTTTGAATATTTTTTCAGATTTGAAATATCTTAAATAGTTTTCGAGATATAAGCAAAATACCAAATGCCCTTTATTTTATACCAGTTAATTGTTTATAACTTTTGTAATTTTTACGAGCGAGTCTTCAATTTCTTTCCAAAATTATCTAGATGCGATTCAGAATCGAATGACACCTCAACCATATTTTTAGGAGAAGGCGAAAAACGTGCCACTTAAAAGGTGAACTACTTTGTGCTACCTTTGTGTTTGTTAAATTTAATTAAACACTATCTTAACCACAACATCTCTCCTTTTATAAAAGCAGAGGTTAAACCGGTACGGAACAAAGTTAGCATCGCGAGCAACAGTATATAGCTTCACGAGAATCATACTTTCACAAGAACAAAGCGCGCCAGTACCGCGAAAGTGCGACGCGGACAAAAAGTGGGATAGTCTTGCGAAATTCAAGGAAAAGATACTATTAGCTATCTAATCCATTACCTCGTACTAGATGCGCGACCGGGCCGTAATTTATTATAACTGTACGCAATTCGGCGAATTGGACTCGTCTAAATTGAACGTCATAAGTCATTAGCTGCGAGTATATCAAGAGATTTCTCTTTGGTGTAATTTATATATAGAAATTTTCCTTCTTTTAATGTGTGTTCCGATATACACTGCGAGCACTGTAAGCTGTGACGTCAATTTGGTATACTGTAAAGGTGATCTTTTTTCGTTTGCTATACCGGTTACAATTTAAAGCGGAACGTGGTCCAGTATACTGACATCCCCTTTTAGTTATCCATTTTCACTTTTACAAAGTTACGATTTTACAAGGCCACGATTTTTTAATAATATAATACTGTTAAATTGTAAAATTTAACTGTAATTTTTTTAACAAGAGCCGCTCTGTTTTTGATTGATCACGGTGATCAAAGTACTGAGAGCACTGAAGTTCGAAAGCGCCTGTGCCCACAGTACAAAAATGGCAAATATTTATGACGTCATATATTTCCATAGGGTACTGCGGCAGTATACTGGCAGTATAACGGAACGATTTTGTCACCAGCGCGAGCACTGAGTACAAATCATATCTTAACAATAACGAACACAAGAAAATAATTATCAATTTCCATGTGCAGCCGTTCGTAAGTTATGGACATAAATACATTTTGGAAGCTCATTTTTTTTTTTAAGAGGAAGAAATATCTTTATTTATACGTCACACCACTTTACATTACATACATACAGCAAAATTGTATAATTTTGCTCAGCTTAATTTAACTAATCTACTACTACTACTACTACTAAAATATTTATATATTCTACATAACAATTACCTTCACCCATGTTGTACCACGCTCTATCCAATTTCTACGTTTTGATAGTTTATGGCGAAACGTGGTTCGATTTCGACTACTCCCGTACACTAATCGCATTGGCTATACCGTTAGAGAAATTATTTTCTAAATTTTACGAAGTTTTCTAACGCTTAAAATCTCTAGTAAGCGTTTTAATAGTTCACGCTATAACGTTATTCGATATCAAATGCCAGAGCATTGCCTTTGTATCATCACCGGAGAAGTTCTTTTTTAACACGTTAACTGCGTTATGAGGTTGAACAAGCCTCATGCGTGACTTCTCGCAGGTGCGGCAGTCAAAATCGCGCCTAAGCTGTTTGTAATAAATATCTCGTTAGAAATGAATTCGATCGCGCGAATTAGTTCAGGTTTCTTCTTAGACATTGATAATTGTGTTTGATCATACGTTCGTACGAATTAAGTACGCCCGCATTTCGCGTTCGCGTTCTATTAGGACGCTAAGCGTTCGAAGACCAAAACTGCGCCAATATTCGCAAATATTCGCAAGCCGTCAAGGTGTGCCTTAAAAAAATTGGTTGTCTGTAAAATCGATTTACGGACGATAATTTTAAGTGATAACGCCCAATGCTTAGGCTAATCGTTTTATGATATTCATGAAGACGACCTTAATAATTCCCGATAAATAGTACCTTGATTGAATGATTTCCCGAAAAAGACTTTTGCTTTGTTAGATCTCAGTATTCTTATTCTGTTCAGTTTTAATAAATTTTTACTTGCTGATTACCAAAATTAATTATTACATTTCTTAGGCAATCACTCCACTGTTGGAGTTTCTTGACCAGCACTTGTCGTCGCTGAACACTTGGTTGTTACCGAGAGCGTTCATTCGAGCGCTAGCTGGTTGTTGGAGCGCGGTGCTGAAGGAAGTCTCCGAAATATTGCATGTTGGAGTATCAATTGTGTTTAAATTGAGTGGCAACTTAAGCGCAGAATGTGCAGTACGACCGCCGTCTAGAAAATTTCACGCCGATTTCAAGCACCAATTCCAGATGATGCTAACGCCAAAGCTATGTCACATCTTGATCGAATAGTGGCCAAAATCGATGAAATGACAAATGTTTTCACTGTTCCTCCAGGTGCGTCGTGCGTACATTGTAGATTTCATCGGTTATTTGGATGTCAGGATTATTCGTTTGAATGCGCAAGCGATGCAAGATATCTTCACCATAGAGTTTGTACAATGTACTTAAGATCCTTTTAGCGAAGTGCTTAAGCGTTTTCCAGCCTGAGTCCTTTTGTAAGCTGGCAATCGGTCATCTTAATTCGCCCCATTGCCACATCCTCTACAATCTAAGCGGACCCTGGTATTTAACCGGGATAACGCTAAGAAGAAGAAGAATTAATAAAAGGTAAGATCCTAATCAAGCGCGATTTCCTAAATTCAAACAAAACATGCTTTAAAATTTCATAGCGTGACTATTATTATAATTTTATAGGCATTCATAAAATTTTAGTTAGGCCTAGACAGACCAGCTAGTAAGTTTTAATTAAGTTTAAATTTAGTTTCAAAGACTCTGCTTGTCTACAATTGGGCTGATGAGGTTCCGCAACTCTTGCAATTTTTTATAAAATTTCCAATAATTTTAAAAAAATAAACCTTTTAATCTGTACTATTTACGTTTGAGGGACAAAAAATTAACGAACGCGAAAAAGAAGACTGTTTATATTTAAGAGAGATCATATACATCTCTATGTGTTATCAATAGTGATTATTGAGAATATTGTTGGTGTGTTTGACATCATTGTTAACATTTGCACAACTGTATAGTGGCGTAACTCATTCTTATGATGCCTTATGCTCTGTTGGGGTATTGACATTCATAAGCGTGTGTTCTCGTCATCGCTTTGTAACGGGTTTTGATTGACAGCATACAAATTGAATGTTCCAAGTGCTTCTTCTAGCTACAAAAGTATAATAAGTTTACTCAAGTGCTATATAAGTTTACCTAAGTATTATATAATTTAGCCCCAGTTTTATATAAAGTTATCCAAGACTTATAGAACCTATTCTAGATCAACTAGACTCAGTCTGTCGGTCTTATCTGAATTCAGAAAAGTAACCTCATTTACAACAACTTAATTAACAAAATATATAAAACTAAACAATATTTGAAACTAACTATGTACAACTTCTATATTTTGTATATGTACAACTAGTTATTTGTATATGTACAACTTCTTAAAAATAATGTAAACTAAATATTATAGAAAAAAGTTAAAATTTGGCCCATGTGGTAGATTACCCAAAATGCTAGCAGCGTTGCTTCGTTGGATTGTTAAGCTCATCCTTTGAGCCAAGAAGTTGCCATCAGCTATCCTATCTAACGACTTAATTTTCAATATGACACGGGCAGCATTATCATAGGTGACTGATTTTTAAAGGCACAAAAATAGCTTTGTTTATTTGTACAAAGGTAATGTAGGTCGGCGAGGACATCGTTTGATGGATTAAACCTGCCTCATATGGACATAATATACGGCTAATATATGAAAAAAATAATAAAACGAGTGAGTGAGCACATTAGTTCAGCCCTTTTTAACCCATATGATGTTATGCAAGTGTAACCAGGACAAAGCTACTTTCAATGAACCCTAATAAATAGATCAATCTCTTTAATCCGAAAAAAAAAAAGTATTGAATATAAGTATTGAAGTTTAACTTTAGTAAAGTCTATTAATGTATTGAATAAAAGTGAATTAATGTACCCGAGTTGTTTGATTTTATTACAATGTACTTTGACTGCTTTAAATTTTTATCTTTTATTGCAGTGACAGTCGCCTCGTAATTTAATCATAGTCTTCGATCACTGCTGATCGAAGTTCATAGTACACACTTTATTTATAGATAAACTGTGTTTCTATTATACCTATATATAAATATTAAGGTTCATAACATCCTGTTCCTAAAATGAATTCCTTCGTGTTGAAATTTACGTAAACCTTTTATATATAGTTTACTTAAAGAAATTTAGTCTATACGCGATCTTATTTTTTTATGAATGTATGATGTTTTTAGTAGTTATTAATTTTTAATCTTTTCATTTCTGTTATCAAATTCAAAAATTATTTCCAATTTTAGCCATATTAAAAATCACTAAAGAATAAATAAATAAAAAATTGCTGATCCAAATGTAATCACATTTAAAGGAAACGTTTTTATTAAAATAAACATCTCCAGAATACAGAGTAGCAAAAATAGCACCAGAACATTATGGGGCACCAAATACAGCTTGCTAATGCTAACATTATGACGTACATAACGTTTTCGTACCATTTATAGAATATTAAAAAGTATGTATAAAAAGAAGGCGCACAAGAGTAAATCCAAAAACACGGTCTTTTTCTTAACGTATTGACAAAAATATCCTGACATCTAAATTTTGGCGCGTTATTTCCCATGACCTTGTTATATCTTGCTTTAATGATATTATTAGCACACTTCCACCAAGAATTATTTGTTTTACCAATCTTTTTAGACTTAAATCTAATTAAATAGTTATATCTTTTTCTTTTAAGCTCGTTTTGTGGTCCCATTTTCAAAGTTTCAGATGTTACTTTCTCCAAATTTTCAGGTGCTACGTTAGGAAAATGTTTTTTCAAATTTTCAGGTGTCCGTTTAGGTAATCTTTTGCCACTAAACATAACACCTTTAGGATTCGGTATTCCTTTTTTCTTACAACGACATGGACGTAACGAATGAGTACCTGGAGGTTCTGTAACGTTAATGTTCTTAGGAACATTATCTTTAAACGATACACTTTTATGAATTTTTTTGGAACGATTGGAAAGAACACTTTTAGGTGTTCGCATATTAGACTTACTAGTACTGTGTATGTTTTTAAACTGTGATTCATGAATAGACATTGATCCACGATCAGAAATTCGTTTTTGCTCCGAAGTCTGTATACCCTCATCAGCTTGTTTTTGCATAGAACCGCGTAACAAAGGTACATTTTTAGGAGTTGTTTTTTTCGATAACTTCCGCCCAATTAACAGAGAATTTGTTTTTTTTAACGACGTCGTAAATGAATCTTTATTAAGCATATCAGGATAACAACCGCATATATGTCCTCCAGTTCCTTTGCCATTTTTCTTTTTATCCTGAAAGTCGATGCCAATACATTCGCAAAGTTTTGCTAGATTTTGTTCAAGTGAAGCGTTGGTTGCCGCCTGTTTATCACCAAGATTACATTCGCATTCCTGGTCTCTACTTTCTTTATTCCGAAAGTTTTTGGGGTTTTCTTTTCGAGAACTTTTCGGTTGTGGTTGGATCGGTTTCATAATCCATCCTTTGTTGACTTTGTACCGAAGAGTGTATTTCTTTTTTGGATCTATATATTTTTTGCACCGGAAGTTTGGACAAGGTTTTGGACGTAATAAAAATGGCTTCGTTGGACGAGATTTCTTATGGCGTGAGCTTTTGTTTTTCAATGAAGTATTCCGGGGGCAATAAATTTTTTCATTCACATGATCTAACAATTTTGTGACCTTTTGACCGAAATTTCTACTGCGTGGAAAGCATGCAGCACTTTCAGTGCAAGCACTAATGTCGCAAGAACTTATGTCATTAGGAATGTGTTGTGGTCGCAATGGACGTATGATAAGCCAAATAAGACCAATTGTTGCAATACAAGGCAGCCATACTACTACTACAAAACAAAGAAGAAGATGTCTCACAGTAGATCTTACTAGTGTCGTAAATTTTCCAGTAAAACAATGAAAAGAATTTAATTTCATTGGAATGTTCTTTAATAGTTTGTTTCTATTGAAATAATTTTTAAAACGATCCAAAAAATTATCATTTCTTTTAATATTTTGTGTGGTCGCATCAGCCTTTGTAGTTAAACTGCCACAACATGTACTAT
>JANCMC010033613.1:41411360-41542101 GCA_024363005.1 Charaxes varanes
TGTGTTTACATTTATCAATAAGTACGATACCAGAGAAATAGAGTGATTTTTTGTTCACGATTGAACGGCTCGATTTTAATTCAGTGAGAGTAGAGCACACCCCGTGGGGCGTAGAATAGGAGAGGTGTGTTACTAATAATAAGTTTATATAGTCCGAAAGAATAAGAGATCAATAAAGGTAAATTTTAAGATAAAACAGTGGTTAGAAAGACAATGATGCAAAGTTAAATAAAAATTGTTCCTAATTTGTCTATATTACTTTTTTCACATAAAAGGATTAATTCATTTTAAACAAATTATTAATTACACAAATAAATATTTGCAACACCTCAGCATATAATATATTTACTTTTTGCAAACTGACTCGACTTTAACTGTAAACACTCTTTGTAATACCGGAGCCAGACATAGCTCAAAGTCTTTGTATATTTTTGACCTAAAGGTCCACAAAGTACTATAAAACTTTGTACAGTTACACAAAGTCCGCTGCCACACATGATCAGTGAAATAACCATTGAAATGAAGCTATGTGTGGCTCTGGCATAACATTACCTTGATGTTCGATCATAGAAAATCATTCATTGACATCCTATAACCAAAATGTACACATGACTCTAGACCTACTAATAATTTAAAATAGTAGAAAAACCAAATTGCACTTTAAATAACTTAGATAATTCGATGAGAAAGAATGTTGAAAACGACGATACACAAATTAGCCTTTCACTGATTTAATTCTTAGGAGAAACAAATTGTAGGTTTATAAGAGTATAAGAACTATTTTGTACATATCTTTTTACTTCCAAGCATTAATAAGTAATAATTATAAAATCAATTATCACAGCAAAAAGCACAGAAACAACATTTACATAGCTCTAAGCAAATAAAGCACGGTATCCAAAAGAGAAACGCTAATAGAAACATGAAGCAAGTTTTACAATTCATCCACTGAGATCTAACACTAATATAATGTGGATAAAATTCAGGCCAGCGCTGATGAATCCATAAGTTAGGAGTTCTTTGCAGTGACATTAGATAGCAATCCCCGGCTGCCGATTGCCAGCCACTTCGATGAGTGTTTCGTGCTGCTTGCGATTTGTTCCTTAAGCCTAAACAAGGAGGCTGCAACAATATCCTTTTAAAAGGAGCTAACATGTCTTGCGTACTCATTTTTCTCATTCTATCAATATTGCTATCCATTTTAAAGAACTTATCGAAGAAGTTATGTATTATACTGTCCAGCCCTTGTCTTTTCTTTCGTTTACCTTTTCTTCGTTCTGTAAATTTGATTTTATTTGTTTTTCTATGTAATTCTTCTTTCTTGTACTTACAATTCTTACCACATTTCTTTCTTTTATAATTACTGTTATCAACTGCAGATAGGATTTTTTTTCGGGCTTCCTCCAATTTAGATGCGGCTAACAGATCTTTCTTAGCTCTGGCACTTTTGATTTTTCCACATTTAGCAAGTCTTTTTTGCAAACGTCTATCCCTTTCATCGAGTTCTTTTTCTTTAAGATGAATTTCAAGTTCCTTTCTTTTAAGATCTTTGAGTTTGCGTTCACACGAAATATCATCTATTTTTGAACGATTTTTGCATATACACCATCGCATTTTATTTGCTATTTCTCCACAGAAATGAGAATTTACTTTGTACGTTTTATTAATCACTACATTGTGATAAATTATAGGTATTTTTTTTAGTTTATAGTGTACATTTTACATTTTTTTTTGGGTTTTATAATTTTATTGATTTATATAAAAGGTATGATTTGTTGAAACATATTACCTTCTTATTTTGGTGCCAAACTATTCACAGAGAGATTTTGAAATCGAAAAAAGGCAAAGGGACAAAAATATTATGCCTTACTCCGTCGTTATAAAAGAATTTCAATAATCTTTTGTTATTTCAAATATAAAATACCAATATGACCTATCTTAATACTATTAAGGTAGGTTTAGACCAAACGAATACAGAGTCAGAGCTAGAGAACAAGAGTATTCTTTCACGATATTTTAGTGTAAACGAAAGCTCGTTTTTAGCGTTTACACCAAAATATCAACAAGGAAAAACTAGATTAATAAATAGAACATTTTTGAACGAAAACACAGCAGCGAAAGAATGACCTACGTCTGTTTAACTTAAAGAAATTGATAGAGCCGGGGTAGAATGAGTATTTACTCTTATGATGTAAATCCGTCTTTACATGAACAATGCAACAGACTACTTTGCGATTGTAATGACTATTATTTGAATAATAAGAAAAGAATGAAATCCTACGGTATAGGGCAGGGGTCAACAACTTGCGGAAATGTGTGATGTATCTAACAATACCCTATTTTTTTTAAACACTACTTACATATACATAAGTAGATATAATTCTTAGGAATAGATTAGTTTTTTTATTAAAAACTTTATGCGACTACTATTTATTGCTGGTATGATAAATTGTTGTGGCTCTTTAAAAAGTTTGTAATTTCGTAATTTTTTTTTTTTGATCTTCCGTTTCGAAAGGTTGTCGACCCCTGGTATAGGGCTATAATATAAACACCTACTTACATAGGTAATACGCTATAAGCTGTGTATGTGTGTAAGAAATGGTGCAGTCGAGGGCGTTGAAAAGTATTTGAAATCAAGGATATTGTATTTCAAGAAATGTAAATGCAGAAACGGTGGCGATCGGGGCGGAGTTCAGTTCCTAGGTCACACTCGCGTCTTACAACAATTCAAACATGGAGTTATAAATGACTTAGAATCCATCTCAAATATGTACTTTTAAAATGTCGTAATATTATTCGAATGGACCCGCACTGATTGTAAGATATCGTTTCTACAACTGCTTATTTTTTTAATTTTTTATAGATCAGGGACACCAATAGTACACACGCGTAACATTCTACAAAGAGAGGCAACAAGCAATGCTCATGATGGGTGTTTAGACCAATGACAAGCGTCCCCACTGCTCGCAATATGGACAATTCAATACATTTTAGAGAATAACAAAAAAATACATATCCAAACAAACCAATCTTACCTATTAGCCAATACAAAGGTCTTCAACTTAACAGGTTCTTGCTTTGGTAGACAGTACTGTTTCAAGGATATCACAAAACTTACCAGATAGTTCATATAAAGTAAAAACAAGCGTATACACTCAAGTAAACCACAGCCCGTTTGCTCATTTGTCATATATTAAAAAAGAAATGTATCAACCCCTTAATTTCATAATATTCTTTAGTATACCCTTGCAGGGAATGTATGCCTCGGAATTACTTAAAAGTTATATTTTTTGCGCACCCGACGACCAGACAGCCTCGACCTAGAATAATTACAAATAAACTCGTATTTCTGGTGTAAACATGCGAATCACCACACGATCACTACGATTTAAAAACAACTATAAATATCATAACTTTAAAAAAAAAGAATATTAGGAATACTTTTTAGGTATGACAAATATTCCCTTTTTCCCCTCCTACTAAGCTTAAAGTAAAAGCTTACATTATAAGTGGGTGGGACAATATCTCAACGGCGGTGGGGTTTGAACCGAGTACCTTGCGGATTTCAGTCCATACCTTATACCGTTGAGCTATTGAGGCTCAGATGGTGGTATAATTAATTATTTTGTGATGAATTTCACATTGAATCTTATATCGATAAACTTTGACCTGTTCCCACTAGAGGTCTGTAACTTTGAAGCAATAAAAGAGTATCAAACTAAATATAATATTTTAAAACTATATATCGATTGGCAATTGTTAGTAAGTATCATGTTAGAATTCGCTAGATTAATCGACTTAGGGATGTGGAATTAATTAATTCGATGGCATAGAAATCTCTCTTCTGTGATATCGATTTTTTTCTCAGTCTCGATCTTGCGTTGAGAACTGTCACAGCACTATTATAATGTACTCTTTGCGAAATTCCTCATAGTCGTAGAAAATTGACGGGTCTGAGAAATAATAAATTTTACAGGGCAGCCATTTGAAATAATTATGTGAGTTTTCTGGCATAATTATTTTACTTTTGAATCTATAATTACGAATGTTAGCGTACTAGGGAACGATACGTAGCATTTTTTTTTTCACAAATGAAAAACATCTGATAATAATTGTACATTTTTCTAGAAAGTCATTTTACTACAAACACATATCAAAACCGTCATTGTTTTACGACTGTGACTAAATATGAATTATAGACAGCATTTTTTATCACCGTTAATTTATGAACATTCTTAAGCGAAAATAATTCGTCAATTTTCGTTTTTATGTTGTATTTAAAAGGTTAAAATTTACATATTTATTCTACACAAAGAAGAATGCCAATTCTTCATATAAATATGGGAGTCATTAGCTTGTAAACATTACTATAGTGTAAATTATAACTAAAGAAAATCTTACACGAGCACTTTCTAAATACACAGCTGTTATGTGCCTACACTAGGAAAATACTAGATATTAAGTGTAAATATTAAGATACTTATACACGCAAAGATACCGAGAGAAGATATTTGTCATTATTGACTTCTTAAGAATTAATTGGAAAGAAATATACAAGTATTAACTATAGTATCGCCCATATCGCTTGGCACAAACGTAAGTTGACCTCTCGTGAAGAGCCCCTAAAGCATCGTTTCCTTCACTTTTTTCCAAGGCGTGGTTATGTTTACATATCTGCGTCCTCAATTAACATACGTGGACCAGTGAAAATAATTATTTATGGTAAAAATTGAAGAATATCGAATAACATCGTGAAATTGTACTCACCTTGCAGATGTATCAACTATTTTTATTACAATTGCGATTATTCTACTCGAAATAAAACCAAAATAGGCATTACAACAGCTTTTGCAACACTTACAAAATTACCTTTTTCGTCGAACATTTTGTGACGCCAAATAACGGCATCCAAAGTTTTACTCAACTCGGGGTTTTTATTATTTACACAAAGTAAGTATTACAAAAGCTGTAGTAATGCCTATTTATTGCCGTAGAAAAAAGTTTGGGAAACGATGCCTTAGCGGCTCTTTGCGAGGGGTCAACGTAGGTTTTTGTCTAGCGATACGGGCCCCACTATAACAGGAAATTGACAACAGCAAAAGCAATAATAATAACCGTCACATTCGACATCATTAAGTAATTTTATAAATATTTACAAAACGGTTTACTGTTTGCAAATTAAAAATGGCTGTTGATTATTTATTTATTATAGATAATGTCATATACGATGTCATATAGAGTTGAGACGGTTAACAAGATGGCCGACAGATAAAAATGGAAAGAAATATATACATAAAGTAAAATAGAACATGCGCTTTCATAATATATATTACTCTAAACTCCAGTCGCCGAACAGGAAGAATTTCCTACAAATTATTGTACGAAATTCACTTCGAGGGTCACCTCAATACTTGTCTCTCTTGCCGCTCACAAGAAAAAGGTTTACTATATGTATGCTCGAGACGTTTGCCCCTCAGTGAGTGAGAGATCCAAGTAGTGAGGGGTCATTGTACGAAATTCTTTCTGTTCGACGACCGGATTAAAGATTTTACATGAATTTATTTCGTGAAAATAATAACAGCATACTGTTAAAAGCCGAAAATATTCACAACGATTGTCTAGGAATGGATTACAATCATGCGTTCAATGTGATTATCTGATACTATAAAAACTTATATAGGAAATTTAACGGGGAATGAATTGTGTCACAGTTATGAATTATTATATCATCTTCCATTTTACTGTGAGATTACTGCAGACAAATAGCGATGTATTTGTGTGATTGAATAGACTAGATTAGAGATTACAATTGATTAGGCCGGTGGTATTGCTACCTAAATATATTGCAAGCATATCCGTCTTTATCATACAGGCATATGGCGAATATACTCGTACGAGAAGGTCCGAGGCCCTAAATTAATGTGGTTACCGAAAATCTTACTTCGACTTTTATTAATGAAACAGCCCCTCTGTTTATTGTTAGCAATTAAGACTCCATTGTCATTAATGTAGTATAATTTACAAAACAATACGAATGTCACTTGAACTTATGTGCACTCAGTTAAATTAAAGTAAATGCTGATATTTTCATATACATTTTTGTAAAGGAATTGTTGAATTGTCCCTTGCCCATGTATGTCTAAAGACGGCTGATGTTTTACTACAAAAATAATTCTCAAAGTTGCCTTGCCATTTACTGCCTCATTGCTGTGGAGTCTATCGTTATATATTTCGAAATCCATAGTAAAAAAAACGGCGACCGAAACATTTTTGTAGTAAACCTCATGATTGCAAGTGAAAAAAATATATTAAAAAGTCCTTAAAGCCGGTACCACACGATAGCTACAAATATTTGAACATTTGCTTGATGACTGTGTGTGGCGTGGGACACAGTAGAAAGTCCCGCGCTACGCAGTGATCAAATATTTGAAACTATGAGTATGACACCCATATTAGACTAAGACTTAAATGAACATATAATATGTAGGTTAATAGAAGAGTTTGCTAGCTGATTGTGTTCTTCCTTAATTGTAAAGCGACTGTGTAAAGATTTGAATAAATTTATTTTAAATTTGTACATTCTATCTTAATTTTTCTTTTAATTTAAAGTCCCATTCTGTTCCAAAAAATCTAATAAGAAGGTTATAAACAAAGTGTTTATGAAGACTATTTATCCTTAAATCACTGTCAGTTTATCTCCTGACAAATTCCACGCATTTCTACGTAACACGACAAGCAATTTCGACTTTTCGAAAAACGGAAATACCTCTGCCGGGGGATCGTTTGACCTGAAATTAAGATGTCGAAAATCAATGCTCCTGTCACTCAGAGGGAAGAGAAGTACAATCTATCACGTTGGCATCGGACATTTTTTGTACTTTTGGGGGAGACGTCTGTGCGTCTAAAAATAGTTAGTACAATTCAGTTAATAGTATTGCTATTTCTTTAAGTAGGTTTATGTTTGCTTTTCTTTTGGGCTACTACATAATATGTATCATGAAGGGCAATATCAATAGATGAATTCGCTAAAATGACTCCAGTTAAACCCCCTTAATGGCCGTAATGTCGAGGATTCGATACGTGCAAGTTCTGATTTCATATGTGCTAGCAATATTTAGCAATAACGTTATGTAAAACGGAAGCATTACTGTTTTGTTTGATGTTCGATTTCGAACATAAAAGTAAGTAAAACTATCGAGAATGTTCGTGTTAAGAGAAAAAGTAATAAAAGCGTATTGAAAATGTACAATACTTTGCAATGCGCATAATTTTGCGCTTCGGAACTCTTAAGGAACTTTCCAAGTTATAATTATTTTACGTGATTTCCTTGATGACAAAGTTCCAAAATAACTTTCAATCGAGTTTTGACTCGCTTGTACTTGAATAACGTTAGTTAGATTTTGTAAACTTTGCTTTCTCTGCAAAATATGATACTTGTATTGTTTTTCAAGCATTTTTGAAATTGTGACTATTCGTTGGTATTGTTTCTTTGTTTTTCTGAATTTTAAATGTCATATGTGTGAATTAATTGAGAGAATCGGGCGTGTAAGTCAATAATAAACATGTCTTTAAACTTTAAGCAAATATGGCGGAAGAGACTGGATCCCACAACACAGGGAATCCTAGAGAGGAATACGGTGCCTTATTCTATATTGTTACTTGTATACTTTTTGAGTTAATAGAGACATATGCGATTTCGTTCAGAATAATTTTCCTAATGAGTTTTATACATTTATGTTTGAAATATTCATTTTCATAAATAATTTAATGCCTGTTTGAAGCAATATTTCACAGTTCACACCGTATTTTGTACTTAAAAAATAGACAGCAAAGAATTGAAAATATTTATTTCTTTGAATGCAATTGATTTTGAAAATCTATTGGACGGGGGATTATCACAGAATGGTTACAATAAAGAATTTTGAGAAATAAATTTTATTTTTTTATAAGTAAAAAATTATATGATTTTATTTTATATAGTATAAAATCAAGTCGCTTCCCACCTTTGTACGCGCAGATCTTTTTAACTAAGCGATGAATTTTAATGCACTTTCCACCAATAGAAAGATCGATTCAAGGAGAAGGTTTACATTTATAAAACATTTATATTATAGTAAACAAAATCCAAGAATTTCCGAGATTACCATATTTTCAAATATCTGTTCCTGTGTTACAATTGGCTGCTCATCTATGGATATAGCAGTACTGAAATATGACGTACAATATACAAATACAAAATAATTTATTTCTTTAACTTAATTTAACCTATATTACGTGAGTTTGAGACCTTCTTTTAAGTATATAGCAAAACCCTCTATCACAGGTATGTGATAGAGGGTTTTGCTCTTACGCAGTACTACAGTATGTTTTATTAAGATATAAATTGTAAAATTTGTGTAGTTTTGTGTGTGTTTTAAATGACGTTAAATACAATTTAACTTAGTGAAAGTGCGGCCTTACGTTCTTTGAATAATTTGCTGTTCGAAAAAGTTAGTTTGTAAATGCATTTCCCAACGTAAAAAAAACTGGTCAATTATAAAGAAGACTTAATGACGGGTGTCAGTCGGAATTATAAATATATATATAATAAATAAATAATAAATGAATAATATATAATAAATAAATAATAAATGAATAATATATAATAAATAAATAATAAATGAAATAATTCGATTATTTTTTGGCTATACTTACTAAACAAATAAGTGAATAAGTGATGAGTGAAATAGGTATCTTTAAATTTGATTTATTTTTGTCGTTTAATTAACGACGTCTCCAATATAAAATATGATTTACAAAAAGTCTCGAAATGCTAGGCGTGCGCCTTGCTCTTGCCCTTCGTGGCTGATCTATCAAATAATTGACGTACATATATTTGTATCAATGATGGCTACAATTACTTTGTGTATAATTGGTTTAATGCTACTAACAGCTACTACACATAGTACATGGAAATGTATAATATCAAATAAGTGTGATACTGTCAAAAACTTAATAACCAATGGAACTTTAAATACATATAGGTCACAATGAATCTTTTACTAAAATAAGTATCTACTTTTATAATTATAACTAACAATAGATAATTTAATTAGCCTGTAATGTCCCCCTGCTGGGCAAAGGTCTCCCCACTTAGACCCCTCAACTCTATCTAGAGCTAAACCAATCCACTCCTTTCCCGCAATAACATTTTAAATAAATAAAAAAATTGTATACGTTACGTACTGAATTAATAAATAATAATAATAAATATATAGGACTTTATGACACACGGACGTATGTTCCTAAGGTAGACAACTTAATGCCTGTGTTATAGGTTGTTAGGGACATAACCGATGTTGTTAAAGAAGCTTATGGAATTCTCACCAAACTAGTATTCGAATGATAATCACGAACTTTAATATTGCTTATAGTGTACATTATTTCTTTAAAGACTAACTTATTTAATAAATTTCTTAGTCTCACTTAAAGTCTCACTCAAAGAAATATATTTAAAAAAAATCTATAAGTATAAATAATCTAAAGTATATCGAATATCATTTCTAATGTAGGAAAACGGGAAGTCTAACATTTTTTGATTTATTTATGAATGCATAAATTTACACAGCTTTGCTGCCTGCTTGTCTGCCCCCTTGTAACATATAAGAAAAAAGAATGGACGGACCGGAACTAGAAGGGTTCCTAGTAGGACTACGGAACCCGAAAAATGGGCGTAAATATTGGTAAAAAATCAATACGCGTAAAGAGTAAATAAGAAAAGAATCTAGAATCACCAATAGCATGTAGATTTCAATGCACGCTGCACACTATTCAATATGAAACAAAATAATACAAGACAATATGAAGATGTATCTTTATATTACTGGAATAAATCGCTATTTAAATGAAACACTGAACTTTGCCAAGAAAGCTTTCACCGTAAGCATTTCAGGACATGTTTTAAGTCGAGCTTCCGAAGCACGCGTGTACAATTGAATTTCAATCTTTGCTCAAATAGAATATGGTACAATATATAATATTTTCTAAGCAGCTCCACGTACAGACGATTTTGAACTTAAAATCTTACTTTAAAGGTTAGTTTTCAAGTGAGTGCGGGGATTAAAATATGTCAAAGGTCCCAAAAGTGGGATTTCAATGGCGAACATGTCTTGCAGTCAACTTGTTTATAGTTGGAAATTGCTTAAACTGACGCCTGAATTCCATGTTTCGTTGAGCTTAGGGTACTTGGGACTACAATTTGCTATGAAAACATATATGGTAAGGTTTCTTTGAAGTAAACGGACTAAATAATGCTCTATTTACCATATAATGTCCTCTGTTAGACGTCTCATTGTTAGGACTGGAAAATTAAAAGTAAGCTGAAAATTTACCTCAAAATATTATTTTGAGATTCAAAAGGAACTTAAAAAAAGTTTTACTTGCAAAAGCAAAATTGCAAAAACAAACCGACTAATCCGAACGCTACCATACTTTTGTGAATAACTAATGATGGAATCAGGCTTTAATTCGGAAAGATTTTTGAAACTTAGACTAAATTAAGTTTATAAATTCATGTACGAAATAACGAATTAATTGCTAGCATCCAATCGATACTTGTGATCTTCTCGCTTTTGTTAATTAAGCACTTAAATTCCGAAGCTTGTTTATACTCAGTTTACATTTTCAATGAAATTACCAGCTCGCTTAGGAATGCCCTCAAACTCTGTTTACCGCCCCTAAAACTTTATACCGGGATAACAGAAGCTATGCGCAATATTGGGTGCTATTTTTAATAGGCCATTGTGGACACGAAACAGCTTAGTGTAGCAGTAGGGTGACCACACGATGTATTTACCTGTATAATACTAGAAATGTCAAAAAAATAATAATAATTTGATAAATAAATAAAGCCTCGATATTTTAACGAGAGACGGATAGGCTGAAATCCTTAAAATAATCGGCCACTCATAGTCCCTCATATCATGTGTTTTATACTAATTAGGGGAAATATTACCTAAAGTATATGATTTTAATAGTTCTTCCAAATAGTCCTTCCATAGTTCTTTGACGGCTTTATATTATGAGGTTACATACGTACATTAACGAAAAATTCCGTTCTGTCCTATCTCTTCTACGAACAAAAGTAGCAACATGGTAAAATATTTAATGATTATTATTATTACCGTTATGTTAAGGTTCCAATAAAAAAAATAACCACAAGGATACCAATTTTATTCATGTCATGGGCCTGCAAAATTACACGTCCAAGTGTGGTCGACCTTCAATAACTTTTATATCGGCCGGTTATAGGGCTATTTGCATGCAGTCCTTAGGTGTCCCACGTTTTAAGAGACGTTGGTGATCCCACTGAAGGGACATTTTCATTTTATTGGCGTGATATCAAAACAGGTACTTTGGTGAGTGGCCATAACCGCAACAGCGTCTTCGAAGCAACTATGAAAACGTTACGAACTTCTACTATGTCACTAAAGAACAGATCCTTCGTGTAGGTTCTAAGGCTTTCTGGAATTTTTCACCTAAACATCTCTAGTAAAGTAGATTCCTTTATATTATAGATATTTTTTTTCAGTTAAAAAATATTTTTAAAGTCGGTCAAAAGCAAGTTGTTTTCAAAGCGTTATTTTCACCTGCAAAAAGATTCATTAGCAAAGTTGCGATATGAAATCAGAGAGACGATCTGTCAAAGGGTGCCCGCGCTAACTCCGCGCCAGAAAGTTAAATTGATAAATTTTTAAAAGTATTCGCTTTCACTCATTTCTTTGTAGCTTAAGGCAGAGGCTTTGAGACAATGAGAGTTTAACATTCATATTCATGTTTAAGGCGTATTTTTTGCGACGCAGTGAAGAGAGCTAGCGTCGATCACTAGGTTAAGCGTTCTTTACCACGACCTGGTGATAAATCGGTAAGCCAGTCGAAAATTGGTTTTCAAATGTTCCACTTCCTCCATGTTTTCGAAGGCACTCAAAAGAGTGGGTCCCAATTCATGTAACCGAGTGATAGTAATCGTGAGATATGCGGGGTTCCGGGGATGATGTCAGACGGCAGTGGGTCATCTTAATTCACATCACAGCCTGGTAAATATGGTAATAGACCGGAATAACGATAGGTACAGGATTTATTCAGATGCGGTCCTGTATTAATCTCAGGGGGGTGAAGAAGTTTCTTTTGACAACTATAAATATTATAAGAGTCTGCTGAAACATAAAAATAAATGAATAATACACAAGTGGGCGTCTATAGCCAGAGTTAGTTATTTACGAGGTATATTTATAGTTGAGTTTATTTAATGACTAACATAACTTAGCACTTTGCTCTGCTTATTTATTTATTGGCAATCCAACAGCGTAACATAAAATAAGATTCATTTATAAAGGAACGTTCGCATTTTATTTTTTTTCGAAGTACAAATAAGATTTGTAAAAGAAGTTTTATAATATTAAATGCTTTTACTGGCGACTTTTTAGGAAAATAATAATAAATATATATATATATATTGGACTATATGACACACGGACGTCTGTTCCTCAGGTAGACAACTTAATGCCTGTGTTAAAGGTAACAGCCGCCTGTTATACACAAATATATATTTTTTTGTAAATATATACATACATATATACATATGGATAATACACCCAGACTCGAGGCGGGAATCGAACCCACGATCCCGGAGCAGAAGGCAGGGTCACTGCCTAACAGGCGGCTGTTACCTATAACACAGGCATTAAGTTGTCTACCTTAGGAACAGACGTCCGTGTGTCATATAGTCTAATATATTTATTTATTTATCTTTCTATACTAATATATAAAGCTGAAGAGTTTGTTTGTTGGTACGGATCCGATTTAAAAAATCTTTTTATGTCAAATAGCCCATTTATCGAGGAAGGCTATAGGCTATATATCATGACGCTAAGACTAATAACACCGGAGCACCAATAAAGAATGTTTCAAAATCGTCGGGATTTTCCTCCTTTTGAGAGCTTGCAGCTGCTTCCAGGTATGAAAGCAGCGCTGATTTTCAGCAAGCTCCTCCATTGGTCGGCGGTGGCAAAGAAACACACAGATTACAATTGTTTCACTAAGGTTTTGGGTTAGTATTGTAAAACAATGAATGAAAAAAATATCGTTTCGTCGTTATAGCCGTATATACCGATAGCAGTCTGTCGCCTTAGCGTTATGTATCTTTATCCCTTGTTATATGTCTTTATATATTATAAGTCACCATTAAGTGTGTGCAGAAAGACGAGGCTTCACTCTGCATCTTTTACCGCAGGTATCATGCAAAAATGTGAAAAACTAATTTCTGTAAGAACTATTTTTTAAAGAGTGGCTAACGAGTTTCTTGCTGATTCTTCTCGTGGCTCGGCTCTTCCGAATCAGTGGTAGCTTTTTGAATATTTGACAATTCGAAAGAGCTTGTAGTAGTGCATTGAAAATCTCCCAATATTGCAAAATGTCATTTTTTAAAGTAGAAAACTTAAAAATTAAGTGATAATTTTATTTTTTTTTATGTTACAAGGGGGCAGACGAGCAGGCAGTAGGCACCGAAGTGCCTACCGTCGCCCATGGACAGAAATAACTTCGCATTTGGATTGCATGACTTTAAATCGCAGGAGTGCTCTTTTGCAGAAATGAATTGCCGTCATAAAGACACTTAATATATAGGTTATATGTATTTTAAAAACAAATTGATAAAAATGAGTTATTACGGAAAGGTTTGATATATTTATATATTAAACGTTTCATTACTTTCTTATGAACTTAAGAAGAACTGAAGTTACAAAGGCTACTTTAAATTGAACAGAAGAATTAGGGTGCCGGAAAAGACATCATCATAGGTCCTTGAATATTTGCATATAATTGTTAGCTACCGCAACAAGGTAACTTCGTTCATCTGTTTTTAAGTGATCTTAGACTAATATAGTATCTAAAATCATAAATAAAAGTAGCTGATAAATTAGAAATGTACGTGACTCCGATAACAGTTCCACTGTCACGTAAGTAAATGTGAATGATATAAAAATACAAGAAGGTATCGAAGTGTTTTAGTGCAAAACTCTCTAGTACTCAATAATAAAATAATTTATTCTTGCAGATTCGATCCTATTTCAATTAAAAAAATAAATAACCAGCCACAAAGTAACGTTAAATATAACGTTCATTACGTCTGTTTGTAATGCCGGCGCCGGACACAGCTCAAAGTGTTTGTACGTTTTTGTCCTTGAAGACTACAAATTTCTACTAAATTTTGCGTAGCTACACAAAGACTCCGGCCATACTACGTGATCATATAAATTAAGCTATGTCTGGCGCCGGCATAACTGTTCTAACCGCTACACACATATCGATCAAACATTCCGAAAGAACTATACGGATAAATCGTTGCGAAA
Source organism: Charaxes varanes (assembly GCA_024363005.1). Lineage (NCBI taxonomy): Eukaryota > Metazoa > Arthropoda > Insecta > Lepidoptera > Nymphalidae > Charaxes > Charaxes varanes. The sequence continues at coordinate 41,425,748 of JANCMC010033613.1, forward strand.
AAACTGTGCAGTTTAATCTACATCGATTTTTCATTCGCATGTATTGATAAAACTGCGTAGTGAACAATTCCATTCATTCTTTCGACTTAAAGTTTATCTAAAAATTATATTATATGTATGTAGAGCGACTCCTAAATGCGCAACGTAAATTCGTACCTATATACATTAGTACGTATTTATATATTTCTAGAAAAAAATATTTGTATATAACAGCCGTCTGTTACCTAAATCACAAGCGTTCAGTTGTCTACCTCAGGAACAGAAGTATGTACGTGTGTCAAAAAAAAGTATAACAGCAATGTGAAGTAAATATTTTTGTTAATTGTCTTAAATAAATGACTGAACACAAAAATGTAGAGAGGTCCTTAATATTAGAACTAAAAATATTAATGCATGCAACTCTTGTTTTTACTATTATTATTATAAACTGTTAATGTTTTATTATTAAGGAAATAAACAGGCTTTATTATTATTATTACTATAATATTGGTCAATATCATGATAAGTAGATGTTAGATTGTAAAATGATATAAAATTGTTCAAAGCCAAATTTTTTGTAGTCTCGTAATTGTAGTGTGGCACGCCTAGTTTTCCGAGATCGCATCTTTCTTCGCAAATATCAATGTATTTCTGATTCGAGTCCCAGAATTACTGAGGTAAATTCACGGCACAGGCCATATCCTCCACATTCACGGGATGCTGATAGTCGTTCGTAGAACTCGCCGCGAAATAGACGTGCAAAATTCTGCTTGCTGAACTTTTGAATTGCGTTATTATATGATTAGAATTGTCTTTATTAATTATAAAAATTGCATTTCATAAAGATGCAGTTATCAGAATTATATTAATATAAATTAGAATATTGAACAGGGGCCAAATTTAATTTCACGGGGCCGTGAATGTGGATGTGTACCCGTGAACGCCGCGCGAAAGAGGATATTGTATTTCATAATTTCAGGGTATATTGGTACGATACTACTTACTAGTAAGATAGTTAAATAAATAAATAGTTTGATTGTATAAGATTCAGATTCCAGATCTCTATCTATTAACGTGTCAGAATAAATTCTTCTCAGTACTTTAAATTATTAAATAGAAAAGGACGTGGCCTAATCAGTGGTCGGCATTTGAGACGATCGCTAAGTTAAGTTGCTCTGTCCGGGTGATAGATGGGTGACCCATTCTAGCACTGGTTTATATTTGATATCCGACCTCCTCCGTGTTTCGGAAGGCGGAATCGAACCCACGACCCCCGGAGCGGAAGGCAGGGTCATTGCCCACTGCGCCAACGGGCAGTTGGGTGTGGTTTGGGTGTGGGTGGGTATAAAGCAGTGGGTCTGGAATGATGTCACTGAGTTATATTAGTTAAGGGATTTTTGAGATTTTGGGGGTTTTGGGGATGACGTCATACGGCAGTCGGTCATCTCAACTCGCCCCACATCCACATCCTCTGCAATTTAAGCGGACCCCTGTACTAGAGACCACAGACTCACCTGTCAGAAAATTCCCTTTTGACCGGACTGCTTTTATCCTTGGTGGGTAGTTTTATAAGTGGTGGGGGCCCTCCTGAAAACAGCAAGTTCAATGATTGTTTCAAGATATTTTAATTTTAACAAGTATCACAATTGTATAGTATAATTTTTATCATTATTTATAAACATAAATATGTAATATAAATATATACAGGACTGTATGACACACGGATGTCCGTTCCCAAGGTGGACAACTTAATGCCTGTGTTATAGGTAACAGCCGCCTGTTATACACACGAAATCGCGGGGTACAGCTAGTTTATAATATTAGTAAAGATTATGTTTACCTTCTAGTTATAATTAAATAATAAAGAAATAGGCTATAATTTTATGTTATATAACTATAAAAGATAAACTTCTACAAAGCTGCGAAGATATAGTAAATTACTTTAAATATTTCTTTAGTTCTGAACTATAATTTACAGTTGCTTTATGTTCTTAACTTTTGTTTGGAAAATTCTAAAGCCGCAAAGAGCGTTGGTCTGTTGTGCTATAATCCAATGAAATTATCTCGGGTAATTTAAGGAGATATTTATAAAGTTCAGGAGTTCCAGACTCCGCCGAACAAGATTACGGAGTCGGGGCAAAAAAAATTGGCTTTTATCCGTTCTAAACTCTTTTATTACCACCGCTGCCATTTCATAACTTTAAGACAAGAGTGTTTTAATGCTCTATTTTTCTGTATCTGTAAAAAAGCTTCTGTATCTGTAAAAAAACTAGGATTTCGTTTTCAGGACCACTCCTATTACTTAGTGGTTTAAAAATAGTCTTTGGATAAGGAATAAAATCATGTGTATAAAAACGCCTTCACAAATAATGCATTATTTTCTAATATTTAGCATACATCAAAGGTTACACATTTTTATTACAATGTAAGCGAATAAAAACACAAAAAAACCGTGTTAAATCAAATAAACAAATATTTTTTTTGTTCAGACGCCTTTAAAGGAAAAAATGTAGCTCATAGAAAACAAAACATAAATAAAAAGCAGCCAAGAGCGGGTCAAGACAAGGTTATATGGAAGGGTTCCGTAGCTGATACGTGATAAACGTATTCGTTAAATAGCTTCAAAAGTTGTTGTACACTTTCTTGGCCGTTTTTTTTATTGAATATATAATTGTATACACAAATGTGTTATATAACGACGATTTCGTTTCAATTTTCATGTTTGTAACGCTTTACTGTGGAGACGGGAATTTGAGGTTACAACAATTTACGTGAGAGGTGTCGATATCTTGCTTATTCTTTGCATCTGTGTTTTAATTAAATCACTGTTCAATTAATAGTATATTTTTATAAAGAATCCAACATCCCACCCCATAATAGAACCCCAAAAAAAGACTAAATATTGCTTACTAGTGAGTGAAAAAATGTACCTCAAGAAAATATTAAGATCGTATCTGATATTTTCTATATGAAGAACACCGTTAATAATATGGATTGTTTATCCGACATCAATAATATATTTGCCGTTCTTATCGTAATAAGTTATATTAATATGATTTTCTTATTACTCACTGAGGAAAGACAATTTGCTTATATTCTTGCTATTATTATTTATTATCCGCTGACCATAATGAATCTAATGTAAAAACAAAATAGCCAAGAGTGTGTCACGCTTATATAGAAGGATTCCGTATCTTATACGCGATAAACGTAAAATAACTACAAAAGCTGTGGCAAAATAATTTTCCTAGTGAGTTTTTAGCACCTGTCATAAGTAGGGAAAATTTCAATAGTTTCCAGATACTTGTGGGGCGGACGGACGGACGGACGGACAGAACTGAACTATAAGGGTTCTTTGTAGTGCTATGGAACGCTAAAAATCTAATGAATATAGTATATTTTCTGGACGTTTAATATTAACTATGCTATCGATACTTGAAGTGTATTTTATTATATTGAAGGCTGATCACGAAACGGGGGAACCGTTATGTGATAAGCCATGTCGCACGCATAGTCACAAACTGACCTAACTAAAAAATCAGATTTTTGGGAAATAACAAAAAACATTTAGTCATTTACGACGTATCTCGCTTATAGCCTATAGCCTCCTCGATAAATGGGCTATCTAAAACTGAAAGAATTTTTCAAATCGGAACGGCAGTTCCCAAGATTAACGCCATCAAATAAACAAACAAACTTTTCAACTTTATATATTTGGTATAGAAGTTTAGACGTATCGATAGATGATTGATGAATCAATTGAAAACGATTTTAGTACTGACAGAACTTAAATTACATTTCAAGGAAATCTTGTTAATCCTTCTGGTTCAAAAGTTCTTCAGATGTACTTCTCCTAGCCAGCGTTAACTTCGGTACTTATTGTTTGGGCTCAGAATAGCACTCGTCTGCTTATAATCTCCCAAAGGGTATATATTGATTGTTTGGGAGCCTTTTGTGCATTGTATTTCCAAATATTCACCCCGATGATAAGGGCTTCTGTTACGTTGATGAGAACACAGCGGCTGTTTATTAAATAGAAGGAAAATGTACATTGAAAACACGAATTGACGAAGGAAAATTATTTGTACGAAGCTAAGTAAGATGTAACGAAACATGTTCTTTTATTTGTTCTCAGTTTATTTAATGTTATTATATAAATCGCACGTTATATTTGGTCTATAAGCTGTTGTAAGTGTCAAATGTTATCCCGGTTAAGTGCCAGGGTCCGCTTAGATTGCAAAAGATGTGGCTGTGGGGCGAGTTAAGATGACCGATTGCCATCTGGCGGCATCCTCGCAACCCCCACGGTCTCTACAACCTTACGACTAATATCATAGAAGGGTTCCGTATTTGATACGCTATAAACGTATTTGTTAAATAACTTCAAAAGTAGTTGTTCAATTTTGTTCAAAATAATGTTCCTTATGAGTTTTTAGCATGTTCTATCAACATGGAAAATTTCAAATGTCTACGCCTAATCGTTTGGAAGAAAGTGCCAACGCCGAGATTTAACGCAACGCTTTTTTAGCTCTCGTGCGAATGGGGGCTTACATGCCACGTCAATCAAAAGATCTACTATGAACGTCATTTATTTAATATTTTTCCACTTTTCCTGTCTTTATTTTCGGTAGGACATGCTAAAAATTCATTAGGAAAATTATTTTCAGCGAAATCGGACAATTGCTTTTAAAGTTATTTATTGCTTATGAGATACGGAACCCTTATATACACATAAGCGTGTCTTGGCACGCTCCTGGCCATTATTATTAAAAAGATTGTAGCATCCTTATGGTAGTACAAAAATAACATGGATAAAAAAAACCATGGAAAATTCTTCAGTAATTTAATAAAACATAAAACCATCGATGCCTATGTATGTAACATCGCTACCACAAATTAAAATGAATCGAGTAGGTGTTTATATTCTGTGTGCCCGGTTGCAAATTGATGCTATATGAATTAAAAAAATAAAAATAAGCATGAAACACAGATTACCAAATAAATCCTAAAGGTTGTGCTTTAATTTTTACTCAATATCACTTACTAAGCAGTAAATAAACATTTAATACATCTTAGTATATCATATTTATTATTATAAACATTTACATATATTTCACGAAACATTATTTCATCAGGGTGTAAGTATCTTTGTCAATTATGACTAATGGAGCGTGATACTCTGAACGCAACATATTACGTTTAATTACTAAATGGACCCAGTGGATCTGGTGCCAAATGTACTGCAAGCTTTGGATACACATAATTCAGACAAATTGGTTTGTAAATTTAAATTTTTTTATAGAAGTAAAATATCTTTACCCATGCTTGACTGGGGTAGTAAGCTGGTGACTTCATGACAGTGTTACAAAATAAATTTAGAGACAATTGTACTCTTACAAAACTTACTCAGTGCAACAAAATCAAAGTCTATTTTTCTGTGCACTGCCGATTCCTAAAAGGTAACTTCCATACAAAACTAAAACTTAGATATGTTATAAAATACATGCCAACTAATCGCGCCATCGGTTTAGCGCTTTAGGGGCGTGAAATATCTATACCTATTCTGTAATAAACTATCTCTTCTCCTACAACTTTGGTCTAGTTAATGTCATTTTTTATCTTTCGAGAATAATGCTTAATTTTTTGATATTAGATAAGGTAGGAATTGTAAAGCTATTAATGTATTGAATTTTAGAAGAGTTCGAGAATTTTAATTAGAGTTAGCGCCATGCTTGTAGCCGAATTGGGCCGGCGCGTCCGGGTACCGGTACCTCTTTCTCACATGAGATCGGCGTGAATATATTTATATATTTCTAAAAAAAATTGTGTATCTCAGGCGTTTGTTACGTTATACACATACACAGGCATTAAGCTGTCTATCTAAGAAACAGACGTCCGTGTGTCATATAGTCCTGTATATATTTATTTTAAAGTATTTATTACATAGCTTAAAACATTTTCGCTTTCTCTGTGACCATTCTGACATTGTACCCCTCTCACATTTTCGTCCAATAAAAGAACCTTCCAAATTTCAATGGGATGTTTCCGTACGCTCGCTTTGTCCTCAATTGAGGCAGATATATTCCGTACAATCTTTTATAGTTTTATTGCCCCAAGTAGTTAGTAGTTGTTTTGCTAATCTGCCGTTCCATTTTAGAAGCTCTTAGGAGTATTTAAATGGCCTTGTTAGAGTCAGTCAAATGTTCGAACTAAATATTAATACATTATTTTTAAATAAAAAGAAAACCGACTTCAAAAACAAAAAGGCGAGGAACTGAAAAGCATAAAATAAAGAGTACTTTCATATGATTTAGTAGACACTTACTGATGTGCTGAAGTCGGTACCAAGCCAAATAGGTTCTCCGCTAAATTGATGCAGATGGCCCATTTACTGTTTAATGCCTTGTCCCCGCGAGAGACGGCTATTATACTGATTACCTTTCATTTATAATAATGAAAAACTTAACAAACTTGATCCGCATCAAATAAGGTGGAATTTTAATCAAATTAGCTTCCGAGTGGTAGTTCTCTGCCTGTATTTTTAAGGTCTAACTCAGACTGGTTTTTGTGAAACTATAGGTTTTGAAACAAACTTCAACTGTTCTCAAAGAATTAGAAACAACACGTCAGTATTTCTGTCCGAGAGAGAAGACGAATTGGCTTCTTGAAGCGATTCTTGTCTAGATTAAATATTAGTAAACATCTTTGATCCTATTGCTTATATTAAATGAATTGTAGATTATATTGTTCATTTTCTTTGAAAGAGATGTTTTATTTTTTTAATTAAATAACTTTTACTAGCTGTGCCCCCGACTACGTCTGCGTAAAATTAAGTAAAAAAGGTTCAATTTTAGCGTGTTGATATGTACGAGCCTTCCTCGGTAAATAGGCTGTCTAGCACTGAAAGAATTTGTCAAATCGGATCAATAGTTCCTGAGATAAGCGCGTTTAAGCATGCAACAAACAAAGATGTAATATTTAGGTTAAGACGCACAAATAAAGGGTTTAAAGAACAAACAAGACGTTTGAATCGAACCAAGTATCACAATATGTTTTAGGTAGTACTTATATTTATATTATTTTAAGTAAATTAAATGTATCTTAATAGGAATTGCATTATGTATAATATTTGAACTAAATTATGAAGTCTAGACAAATAATGATATAGTATAGGTTCAAAATAAAATCATAGTTAGTGGTGGTGTATGTAATGTAGTGTCGTTTGTCCTCATGGGATCCATAATTAACAATACTTACATATGGCCACTACGCGATCGCTGAATTAACAACAAAAAATAATCGAGAAGCAGCCAAGGCGATCGCGCAGTGATAACTCGTCCGCTTCGAAACGGTCCGGCGTGGAATGTCGGCCTCCCCCGACGGATATCAATCATAAAGTGCAAACGACAACTTCGAGAAGGAAAAAAACATACATTTATACGCATTTTTGAGAAAAGTAAACTAACTAAACTTATGTTTTAGTGTGAGAGAAATATATAGACGATATGTGTATTTGTTATTATCAAGTTGTTACACAAACAATAAAGATATAGGATATAATAAGGACCTACAAGTCTTTGAATAATAACATACAAAATTGCTTATAAAATAGAATTCTAGAGGAATTTTTATCTTTTTGAGTCTTATAGGAAGCCTTTGTGCACTGTTGTTTAATCGACGAAAGTTTCTTTATGAGCCAGTGAGGTGCAAAATATTATTTCTAATTATTCATTTTATTTATCTATTTGCCTTGAAAGGGGTTATAAAGATGTTATAATACATAATTTTGTTTGTTAGCCCAATCATACCTAAAAGGTGTGCAAATATTTAATTTAAAATTTACAATCCAATGTTATTTATTGCAAGGTATATGATAATAATAATGTTGAAAATTTAAATAATTAATAAAAGAAGGTATTGGAAACAGAATTAATTCTAGTTATAATGGTATGTCAATTAATCTGTGTATATATATATATATATATATATATATATATACTAATACATAAAGCTGAAGACTTTGTTTGTTTACTGGAACGCATTACTCTCAGGAACTACTGGTCCGATTTCAAAAATTCTTTTTCTGTTAGATAGTCCATTTATCGATGAAGGCCATATATCAACACGCTGAAACATTATCACACGCTAAATATTTATCTACCAGGTATTCCTGTAAAATCATTGTTCCAGCAGCCATTTCATTAGCATGTATTAAAATTTATTAATGGTGCAATTTATAAAACCATCTGGAAGTTTATTGAACATTTTAATACACATAATGTAACAACTTTTAGAGACAGTTGCTACATAGTTTTAATAATCTATTTTTATTTCTTAATTGGTACTTATAAGTACATATTTCTTTATTTTGTTGAAAAATGCTTCTGTTTCTAAATATAAAAACATATACTTTTTAATTATTTTAAAGCCTCAATAGAGCCTCAATAGCTCAACGGTATAAGGTATAGACTGAAATCCGCAAGATACCCGGTTCAAACCGCCGTTGGGGTATTATCGCACCCACTCCTAATACAAGTTCTTAATTAAAGCTTAGTAAGAGGGGAAAAGGGAATATTAGACACACCTAAAAAGTATTCCTAATATTCTTTTTTTTTAATATCAATTAAAGGCAGAGTTAGAATACAATATTTCTTAAAATAATGTTCATATGAATCTCACATCTTTAGTTGAAATATACGATACGTATATTTGTGTAGTATAGTATTTACCGAGACTTTAAGTGTTTTCTTTAATGACGAGTAAATAAAAAAAAATTACTCGTAATTAAAGAAAACACTGAAAGAATCTAAGACTAAAAGAATCTTATCCTAATACCTTAGGTATTCATAGCATTATTTAGCACTATCCCGTTTTCTCGTCCATTATATCCTTCCATGAGGTTGTCTTTTAGAGGTTGATAATGGCAATACGACCGTCTTTGCACTACAATTCTTCACTTTTTAAAAATAAAATGTACTCTGCTATTACTTTTTGTTTTTTGTGTACAATAAAGTATTTATCTATCAATTTTTTTTACAAAGAAAAAACAGCGGAGATATCACGTCCATCGTCGTTTAAGTCCTATGTGTAGAGAATGTTACTGCAAATAAATTAAAAACTCTAGAGCGCTTGAAATTACCCGAGTTTAATGTTAGTTCTAAATTGCTCTGAGCTTTACAACTCAAAGACCTTCGCTGGTAAGCACACTTAATCTTTGAAATGTCATAGACGACTCATGACATCACTTCAAACTAAATGACATTTTCTCTTTATACTAGTTCCTAGAAATAAGGGCGCGGATGGCTTCAAGTACCCTTATGTACTTAACTACATATATGTATATATCTTTTATATAGTAAGGACTGAACGGGCAGATATTTCAACTTATTCCAAGAGGACACCGAGGCCCATTGACGGGTACGACGCAATACCAAAAGGCACGCAGATGTGCTACCGGCCTTTGAGATACGAATAAGCTTTTTTGTTGATATAATGTTTAAAGTAATTTGACATAAAATAAAAATGAGTACACTCTACTGCAAAGGGTTGGAAAAGTTCCAAATAATTTTAAACTGAAATAATGTATTAGAATGTTGAAGCAGTATTTCAACATTTTGTTTTATTACTCTAATCAATTTTTTACTCTTGTACTTTTGCAAGCATCCAAGCATATAGATACAATCGCAAGCAAAAATACTATCTAATATATCATCCAGTTTTATTTAAATAATATTATACAAATCATTAGGTGATGTTATACAAGTATACTTTAGAGTTAAAAATATATACGATAAGTACTGAGTATTGAAATAATTATAGTATAGCAAATTCATACTACAATTTATTTATTAAAAAAAATAATCACGAGAAGTAAACGAAACATACACACAAAAATTTATGACTGTATTGTTATGTGTCCATTGATTTAAAAATTCGACTGAGCTACATACTGTAATTCCTTCATTAGCTATGCCATCAAAGTGATTTTGAGGTATTTCCATAGAGTTAGCAGCGGATAGTGGTTAGACAGAAGTTTGAATTCGAAGCGAAGTTGGACTGTTATCTCCCGCATACAGAACGCACAATGAGCTTCAATTTTCCTAATCCCTCAGTTCCAAGACGGACAGGTGCTTAGTGGCTTTGGCACATTTGCATTTCAATTCCAACTGTCCTCAAAATATATATGCGATTGTTTGGCTCACATACTAACACATCACACACGTACGACTTCAATGGTGCGTCAAACTCACATGAGATCGGCGTGAAGTGGCGGCAATGCTGTCAAGTCTAGTGATGGTGTTGTTGTCGCGTTTCGTTTGGTTTGTGAGACTTCTCGGTGGCCAGGTTTTTACTAGCACGCCTGTTTTAGCTTTACTTGTACATATAGCGAAGTATGCATAATAAAGTAAGCGTTTGAAGCAAATAGTTTCGAATTTCCGTTCAATCATGGCGAGTCAAGTTAAGAAGCACCCAATATGGGTATTAAAATATCATACAACATCTGAGTAAACTAGTGGGAAGCCACTACATGTTATCTGTCCGTAGAACCCTATACGGGATTTCCTACTTCCAACACCAAACATTTCCAGTTTAAGCTAATAAACATTATAACGCAAACCAAAATTACTAATATTTGTCCTTTCTTAGCGAATGTCTACTAACTATAAACTACTTCTCTGCCAAATTTCATCTTTGTACGTCCCGTGGTTTTTTAAATTTTGTGATAGGTGATCATTCGCTTTTATATGTATAGATTACATACATATGTGTAACATGTCTAGAAGGCAAGTCTCTAATTTCAATATTTTTCAATTTAACTTTTTAAATTATAGAAAATCCCCTAGGTAATAGAATTATAGAATATCCCCTAGATTATGACTAAAAATAATTCTACTTTAGTTATATATTATAGTAGGAATAGTTATTTTAACGTCAGAAATGTTTACAGTCGCGGCTTTTTGTCTTGAGAGAGAGAGTTTAAAGAAGATAATTTTACAAAGGAATATAAAACCAACAGAGGCTACAATAACATGATTAATTGGAGAAGATATCACTTTCATACTATCTAGCAGTTTGTAGGTGTAAGTACATTATTATATACAGTGAAACTTGCTTATTTTTTATTTTATTGATAAATTAAAATCCAAAAAACATTACAGTTTCCCAATTTGTTTTTGGGGACAAAATACATACACACAGATTTCTTAAGAACTAATACATAATTTATAACCCGTGAGTTTGGGTGCAATGTTTAAAATAAACACCAAAAACACCTTTTCAAGTATGGCTAATATTTTTCCTGGTAAGGCAAAACAAGATTCCACGTCCATAATATGGAGCTACATATATAACTGTAGAACTACTTTAGAAAACACTCGACAACTTTAGAAGACACTCGACAACTATAGAAGACAGTTAACAACTTTAGAAGACAGTCGACAACTTTAGAAGACAGTCGACAACTTTAGAAGACAGACATGCTCTCCAACGGGTCGTATTTTTGTTTCGCACCTTTTTGGCACTTGTGTGCGTTAGGTTTTATTTTAATAATTTAATGTATTTATGATGCATATTTTATAAAAATATAAGCATTCGACACCATCTTCGATATCTTTACTCTATACTAATATATAAAGTTAAAGAGTTTGTTTGTTTACTTGAACGCGATAATCTCAGGAACTACTGGTCCGATTTCAAAAATTTTGGAGACGATTATTTAGTGGGGTTCAGTCCTTCAAAAACACAGGCATGTCTTTTCACCGCTAAAAGGAGTCCCTTCACCTTGACTCCTACTTTCCGAGGAATATTATTTGCCTAATTGTTAACAATTACATCGGCTATGTACAAAATAAAAATGGCCAAGAGCGTGTCAAGACACGCATAGAAGGGTTCCGTGTCTGATACGCTATAAACGTATTTGTTAAATAACTTCAAAGATTTTCGTCCGATTTCGTTCAAAATATTTTTCCTAATGAGTTTTTAACATGTTCTATCAACATGGAAAATTTCAAGTCTCTATTATAGTTTGGAAATGCTAGAGGGGATCACCGTACGGGCAGACAGACGGACGAACGGACGGACACAGCAAAATTATAAGGTTAAGAAACATTTATTTCTGAGCACTACACTATACATAAATTGAATATTAACTAAAAACATTGTTGGTTTACTTGAACGCGCTAATCTCAGGAACTACTGGTCCGATTTCAAAAATACTAATAATAAAGAATATTCTCTTTTCTTGAAGGGCCGTAAGTCGTATGTCAAAGGTCACACAACGGGACATGGAGAGAGCTGTTTGGTGGTGCGTAGTACAATCTGAAATGAGTAGAACCAAACTTACAGCACTCAAATTGTAGAAGTTGAAAGGGCTGTGGAAAGATCAGATAACCCAGTTCCGTTCCAGAACTCGGCCACGCGAACAGCATCCTCTGTGGCTCGCATCAGGTCCTCCCGCGTACAGGTGGCAGAGCAGGAAGGGCACGATAAAAGATGCTCCATTTTCTAGGTAGCCACACCAAACAAACACCCCAAATCAGATCCATCCAACAATCCCCACCTGAACAAGTTCTCTTTACTTCAATTTTCAAGCAAACATTTTAAAAATATATATCTATACTAATATATAAAGCTGAAGAGTTTGTTTGTTTGCTTGAAGGCGCTAATCTCAGGAACTACTGGTCCGAGCCGCCATTAAAAGCATCTTTATAAATTTAGAAGCTAAAACTGGTACTGCGCAAACGTTAATGGAAATACGAAACTTAGGCTAAGACATCCGCGCCCCGCTAATAATATTTGTGTTCATATTATTTTCCCACCGAGTCGAAACGAATTTATGTACTTCGTCCGCGTGATTTATTAAAGTTCTAATTAGGCTCGCTTTTCTTAATCAAACCACAAAACTTGTATAAGTTTTTTATACTTCTTCAAAAGGGCAGCTTATTTATTTATATTATATACCAACTCCTCTATGACATTTTTAAGGGGGAAGTTCTATTTTGAAAATTAAGATTTGATCATGTAGCCATTTCTAAAAAAAGGATAATCCTTTATGAAATACCAGCCATCATCCACCACCAAGTGAGTAATTTACATCTTTTATGTTTTTTTTTTTAAAAGAACATTACGAATTTTCCGCGTTCTCCATTAATGACATTGGCGTTTTTTAATCATACTAAGAATACCTTAAGCATGACTAATATTTTCGGTCCCCTTTAAAAGCTTTAAAAAAGCTCCAATAACTTGTTTGTGAGGGTTAGGAGTGGGTGCAACCTTTTGCTACATTCCAGATGTTTGTATGCTTACTTGAGTAAACTTCAAAAGGAAAATTTTAAGTAAATTACTATTTGGGAAATATGTAAATACATAGATGTAGATATAATACACCCTGACTCGAGGCGGGAATCGAACCCACGACCCCCGGAGGGGAAGGCAGGGTCACTGCCCACTGCGCCAACAAGCTAGTCAAATGTTGCGAAAAAAATTGACGTTAAATACAAACATCAATTAACTTCTACTTGAGATTAAAAGAAAGTTAACTAATTATATACGGAACGCATGAACATACTAGCGTGGACGTACGATGATGGTACGTTTTCCCTTCACACTTTAGTCCTGGCTTAGGACAGGCAAAAATACCTATTTCACTTATTCCAATCACTTACTTTTTTAATAAGTATAGCCAAAAAATGTACTAAATTAATTTTACTTAAAATTGATGTCGCGTTTAACTCCGACAGACAGCCGTCATTAAATCTTTTAAATTTTAAAGAAATTTGATCAAAAATTAAGTACCTATTTTTATCACATAATTATAACGAGAATCGAGTACTAAGCACCCTCCAAAGTGTCTTACCAGTCACTCTGTATAGTAAATTATACGAAATGTATTTAAAATGTCGTTTCATTCTTTTTCTGTTAAAATATATAGAATTATATTATGCGCATTCGGGGTCGTGCAAGCACGTTGACCGAGAATATTTCTACAACGAGTTTTCCTATAAAGCGGAATAAATCTACCGTGTTATACCGGAGCCAGACATAGCTTCATTCGAATGACCATTTCGAAGTCCCCACTTTGTGTAGCTGCGCAAAGTTTTGTAGAACTTTGTAGTCTTCAAGGACAAAAATGTACAAATACTTTGAGCTATGTCTGGCTTCGGCATTACAGTAAACTTACAGACTAAGTCGTTGAAGTAATGAGAGTGGATTTTTTCTTAATTCCATTGTAATGAGAATAAATTCTTTCTTAATTCCATCATTTTCTTCTTAAACATAATATAATTTAGGTCTGTAAAATACGATTGCCAATTTTACAGTTCAAAAGTCCAACCTTCACTAATTTACCCAACTATGGGAGGGAGATATACATCGGTTCGGTTCGGTCGAGCAATATATCACGGAAAGTGCCCAGCACTGTATAAATAGATTCTTTGCTGAAAATCCACTGAAAATCTACCCTTTTTCGGACAACACGCTACCGTAGTTATTTAGTGACGATCGCCTCTATTTTATGATAGGTATCGATAGTTTAATTGTATTCGCATATCTATATATTCATATGTGAAGCGAAAACTAGGTACGAAAATTACGCGGACGAAGGAGTGAAGAAATTTGATACAATTATAGTACGTGTAGATGAAGGTGTGCCAATTGTAATATTTTTTTATAATATTGGCATTGGCATACCTAATATTGCATAATATTAATAATATATAATATATTGAATCATTAAAATGAAACCACAAGCACACCAAAACCACCATTTGCACACACATGTATTGGATGATATCAAAGCGTAATCGTGACAACCGTATGTTATATTAATTGTTAAATGTTATTTTCTGTGAATATAATACTACTATATACGCAACGTAATATGTATGTAAATGTGGAAGGGTATTTATGAATAAATTTGGGTTAGCGAGCCACATTAGGGCACATCAAAGATCGAATCGATAATTTCTTGGGTCGCCGTCATGGAAATCGATTTGGAGGACTATATATATGTATGTACATATATATAAATATATATATATATGTGTGTATATATATCTTCTACCAGATCCTAGACGGACGACTTACGGATGTTTAAGATTGTGCTGGCTTTCATTAAATCTTCTGGCATTTGGCCAGAGAGTTCTCTGTGGCAAGTGGATAAGTGCGTTAAAGCTCTTCCAGGCGCGTTTACTTGAGGAAAAAAGGTTTAAAGCACATTTTAAATACACCTATCTATGACAGAGAGCGTGGCTATATTGGGTCACCGAAAGAGGTCAAAGCAAAACGGACGTTATCGCCTACCCCACATCGCATTAACTCTAAATACTTCGCCCAACACAAAGCACCGCACGGCCTCGTTCGTAGTTTGTTAGACCAGTTATACTTAATGTTACAGAAATGTACCGGAAATGTTACTCTGGTTACGAGTTCAAATAAGAAATTTGCTTCTGGTGCAAACTAAAAGTAGTATTTATTGCTCGCTGAAAGAAAATTAAGGGCGATTTTGTGTAATTACTTAATTAGGTTAGAAAATTTATAGTGCATTGATAAGGTAAGATTGTTCTATTCTTTTTTTTTATATTAAAAGGTGTAGAAGAGCAGGCATTTCACTGTATAGAGTATATCTGCTTTTCCAAAAGGCTTACCGGCCATAGAGAAGAGATTTCTTCTTGAATGTCTATTACTTATTTCTTATAATGAGATCATAAAGAATATCCTGAAGTATTTGTAAAAGCCTTGCAAAAAATTGCATCCCCTTTCTAAGTCTCGGTTTATTATAATAATTAAAAAGAAAGAACGTAGAAACGCTTTAGGTGTGCCTAGTTTTGTTGTTATCTTCCTTATCCTTTTTTAACCTTATCCTCCTTATCCTTTCCTTATTCCTTATAGATTATAAATAAAGATAAAGACCAAGGCCGTGTCGGACTGTCTGTCTGTTCGCGATAAACTCAAAAACTACTGATCGGATCATCATGCGGTTTTCACTAATAGATAGAGTGATTAACGAGGAAGGTTTACATGTATAATAAATATATATTATAGTAGGTAAAAGACGAGAATTTGAATGATTTGCAACGTGATGCCGTAAAAAACGTCTTTGGTGAGCTTACATTGCGTGGGCTGGCTAAACCTTACCAGATAGGTCAAGATAGTGTAATACGGAATTGTGTATCTTAAACAGATCTATAAGAAAGTCAGCAATGGCAAATGTCTATCTCCTATGTATAACCCACAGTAACCACTTTTAACGTTTACATATTACAAAAAAATAATGAGCTACTTACGAAGCTATTTTAAAGAATACCGTGTTAATTCTTATCCATTTGAATAAGCGAGAAACGTTATACGTTTTCTCCTGATGATGCTTCGGTGTCGAAGCGAAACGTGCGTTGAGGCACATCGGAAAGTCAATGTAGTGCTGTGCTTTGGCGGCGGACCGGTGGTGTAGCTTTCGGGTTGCAGCATTGACCGATTTTCCCTCGTATTCATTCGCGGATTAAAGCAAAGTAGGTTAGTTTCTCATCCCTTTTAGGTGTCACGCGGGTTGCGTTAGCATTGATTAAAAGTCGTTTGAGGAGGTCGTGGCCTAATCAGTGATCGGCATTTGAGTCGATCGCTAAGTTAAGTTGCTCTGGCTGCGACCGGATTCGCGTGGTGTTGATTTTTCTAACTTCAGTATAAGCCGTGCTCTCAAACTGATATATCAACAGCTGACTTTACGCCAACAATCGCAAATGAAATAAATTCTACTGAAGGCAAACTTTCTTAAAATCAAATATTAGCACTAGTCTTATTACACTGATAGTCACATTTTATCTTTTCATTAAAGGCAGACGTCCACATGTTCGCTTCGTACGGATTGAAGGCATCGTATCAAAGGGATTGTAGAATTCTTTGTATTGACAGCCATACAAGTGCGTCCTCTTATCCGCATCGTATTGCAGAACCGACATTGTTAATAGGGACCATCGATGTATTTTATTAATAGCCAATTAAGTGATTAATGATATTAAATGTTATTTTATTATTTTTTTGTCTTTAATTTTAGTTAAAAAGACTAAAATAGGTCTTTCTCAGTGTTGGATAGAGATATCGAAATAATCCTTATACCGGAGCCAGACATACGTGTTAGTACATTTTTGTCCTTGAAGACAACAAAGTTCTACAAAACGTTGCGCAGCTACACAAAGTACCCGGCCACACTACATGAGCATAGAAATGATCATTGAAACGGGGGTCATGCGTTCGATTCCCGTCTTGAGTCTGGGTGTATTATCCATATGCATGTATTTATATAGTACCAAAAAAGTATTTGTGTATAACGGGCAGCTGTTACCTATAACCCAGGCATTAAGTTATCTGCCTTAGGAACAGACGTCCGTGTGTCATAAAGTGCTATGTATTTATTTATATATTTTTTTTATTAATAGTTAGAGGACACGAGCTCCTCTAATCGGCGTACGGCATTCAAACCGATCGCTAGTTTAAGTAGCTTTCGCTGCGACCAGTGATAGATGGGTGACCCTTAAGAAGGATCCATTTAGCAAACCAAGCCAAATCTATTTAGCAAAAAAGTCTCTAGGGAAACCTTTTAAAGTAAAGCTGCTCTGTTCCATTTTAAGACTCAATAAAAAAAATTGTTAAGATGCTCTATTTATTTTTTAGCCTAAAAAAATGCTAAAATATGCAATAATGTATTCAAATAAGAGTCATATTAATCAGTATACCGTTATAAAATAGCGAGGAGGTCGTGGCCTAATCAGTGGTCGGCATTTGAGTCGATCGGTAAGTTAAGTTGCTCTGGCTGCGACCGGGTGTTAAGGAGGATAAAGAGCGTATGTATTTTGACAAGCCAAGGTCTTTTAGTAGATTGTACAGGATTTTTGCTGGTACATCCCTCGCTTCCATTTCCACTGGTTATATAACCGTTTTTGGATAGGTCATTCGTTAGTTCAACTTACTATATTGTTATACAAGTACTTGTTCGTTTTTGTCAAATAGTTGGTCTTACATATAAAAGTAAGCTTTTACTGTAAATAAAAATTAAATGCAAACAAAAAAATTAAATATCTCTCGATTATTTTAACTCCACTAAAGGAATTTATCAATTTAAAGTAAAGAAGTAGTCACATCCAAGAACACTTCCTTATTGGATTTTAAATTGTTGCGTACAATCGAATTGTGCAAGTTTGTTGAAACATCAAAATATTGGTACAAGTATTTTTTGTGTCAAAGATTTAATTATTTTTTTTTATAAATACTGAAAATAACATGGTAACTACTTTATAAAATGAAAAAATAGCTAATAAATAACTTAAATCTAACCTATGCTAATATATTATTTGCTTATACTACTGTGGGAAGGCACACCTAGGTGAAAAGGTTTCGGCGAGGAATGCAAGGGTGTGCTCAATCAATAACTCCTTACAACTGTCTGCCGAAGGAAGCCTTATTCAATGGAATCGACATTTTGGACAATTTCCTTGATTGCGTTCTGTTTATAAAATACAATTTATCGCTCGCATTTTAAAAGTGATATATATATATATATATATTGATTAGCCTACAATTTCCATCTATTGTCGATTAGTATACAATTTGTAGGCTAATCGACAATAAATGGACGAAACGTCTAACAGAATGGGTACCACGAGACATAAAAAGGAGAAAAGGAAGACCGAGGAAAAGATGGAGAGAACCCCACCGCCGTTGGGGCATTGTCGCACCCACTCCTAATACAAGTTTTTAATTTAAGCTTAGTAGGAGGGAAAAAAGGGAATATTAGACATACCTAAAAAGTATTTTTATATTCTTTTAAAAAAAAAATCGTTTGGCATTGGTGTGCGTGTGGTTTTTTTTTCAATAATTTAATACATTAATGAACTTTATAAAAATATTAGTATATGAACTAAATAAACTGTACTTGTGCCAAATTTCATTGTCCTCCGTTCCCGCAATTAACGTTAAATGTTATTTTTAAAGTGTCAATTATTTTATTTTTTATTTCTATATTAAGATATCTTTCAAAGGTTCGGTACTGAAAGTACTGGACCGCCTTCCCTGATAGAAAAATTCCTTAACTTTATGATATGCATTATTTATTAAGAACATTTCTTCTTTAATGCTTAAACATATTATTGCAAGTCTACTATTGCTTTTGGAATTTATATTTATAGTGTAGTACACAAATCCCAGTTAATTTTCAAACACTTAAATAATTGCACTAATTATTACTAGTTGCTTAATTTTTAATCCGTTTGCTTTGGATTGCTAATGTATATATAAGTTGTCTACCTTAGGAACAGACGTCCGTGTGTCATATAGTCCTATATATTTATTATTTATTATTATTATTATTAGACACACATGCTTAGACTTTTCAAAGTATTAAAAATGTCTTCAGTGATCCCAAATGGATTAATAAAATTAGTACGTTACACCATACCACCATATTAGGGATAAAATAGTGTTTTACCCTGATTCTCTAAGCCCTCACTGGTACGAGAGTTAAAAAAGCGTTGCGTTAAATCTCGGCGTTGGCGGTTTTTAAACGTCGTCAATACGAAAATATACCGTATACCTTTACATATAGCGTTTAAACTAGAACATTGCTCGATAAAGAATATTTCACAAAATTTCCTATGCTCGTTATTTATAAGCAAACTCCATAAATTTCGAAGCGATCCTATACCTAAAAAATAATATTAAAGTTTACTTAGAAATACCACGTGTAATAAATTATCCTCAGCATTTCCCAATCGCTTTCAGAGGACAAAATACTCTTACCCGTATATAAGCTGTGCGTACCAAAAATAATCTAGACTCATCCAATATTTCACTAAATTTCCTGTACAAGTTATTTATGAGCAAAACCGTCTGATTCTAGACTCTATAAATTTCCAAACGATCCTCTATCTAAAAATAATATTATTAAAGGCTTCCTAGAAAGAACACGTGTAATAAATTATCCTCAGCATGTCTTTAGAACTTTCAGGGGAATAAACGTACTCGTAAGTTAGCTGTACGCACTAAAAATAATCTAGACTCGTCCAATGTTTCACTTAATTTAGTATACACGTTGTTTATGAGACGAGAGCGCTCATGTCGTAAAAATAAATTGTGTAATTTCCAAGGGAAAGTCCTAAACTTGCTTTGTTACGTAATCTGCGGTGAGTGAAGAGCTATTTTATAACCGTCATTTTGACGCATGAACGCATTGAACTAATGAGATATAACGGTATCTGTTTTTAGTATTGTCAACACTATTAATCATGTTTTTACGATCGCGGCGAAAATAAAGTCTTGCATACATTGTAGCGATAATAAATCGGTCGAAATTCGCCCACAAACCTTTTCGCGTCCAACAACATATAGCCTTTTTGCGTATATATAGTGTTCTACTCACAGAAAAATAAAATTTGACAACTAATATAACATACGGTTGTCACGATTACGCTTTGACATCATCCAATACATGTGTGTTTAAATAGCGTAAAACGTTTGGCATTGGTGTGCGTGTGGTTTTATTTCAATAATTTACTATATTAATATTGCAGACTATAAAAAAATATTAGCATTCGCAGACCTTCCTCTATATGTACTACAATTGCGCCAAATTTCATACTTCTCCGTCCGCGCAATTTCCTAAAATGGTAACTATAGTTTTCGCTTCACGTATTAATATATAAAAAAATACATAAACTTATATAATATCTGTTTTTTATAATGTCTTTACAAATGCAACGGTACTTACAAGCGTGATGTTACGCTGTTTGATAAAAAAAAGAAAGTGATTTATAAACACAGAGTATTAAATGCCACAGATTAGACAAAACAGATTACAAGATACATACATTTCAATTAAAATCGGTCTCTAGAGATGATTGCAAAGTTTTGTGATTGTAATTAGCAAATTATAAATTGATCAAATCTAATCTTTATTTACTTTTTTACAACACTCGTAAAAGTCATTTTTAGCATATTTTTTTCAAAATTCTGATTTAATATTATATTCTACTGGAGTTAGAGCTAAATTTATTAGAGTTTCTCACGCCCTGGTCTTATAATATCCCCTAACAAACTCAGTCAGGTATATTTTTTGATATCAACATTTCACAATAATTCAGATATTGTTATGCCAGATCCAGACGAAAGTGTTTGTACATTTTTGTCCTCGAAGACTACAAAGTACTACAAAACTTTGCGCAGCTACACAAAGTCCCCGGTCACGCTACATCATCAGTGAAATGATCATTCAAATGAAGCTTCGGTAATAGAACAATTTACTCCTAAGCTTTCTTATCATAAATACTATTTAATACTAGCCAAAACCTGTGGATTAGTCGGCGTTAAATTCAATGGTTTTTACAATTTCGATGTTTTTTTTTGTGAAGGACGCTTAATTCTCTGTTCCTAATTTAATGTATGGCTTTTTTATATTACAAGGGAAAAACAAACAAGCTGTACCGTCCATCGTCAACCTTGCAATATGCGTTGTCAGCTATCGAAGAGGGGTTTAGGCCACGGGGAAATCTCACAAACCGAACGAAACGCGACAACAATGCCATCACTTGACGTGACAGCATTGCCGCCACTTATGCGAGAAAACATTTCCCGTTTGACACCATAATGTGTTTAAAGCTATCCAAGTACTGGGAAGTGTGCTTCAGGCATTCAATTATGTGTTAGGTCATAGTTTTAGTTTAGGACATGCGTAACGTGCTATTACAGAGATTATCTTCCGACTAGTTGATAGTGCCCCAGACATGTTAGTTAGATAATTTGACCTATGAAAGTGGTTATGGTGTTGTACTCATAGAAGGTGAATTTATTTTAATATGAACTAACTAACAGTACCCTATTAGTAAATAAAAATTTTCATAAGACATAGAACAGACAGACGGACGAGAAAGTCTCTGAATTTCATCGTCAGAGATAGGAGTATTAAAAAAAAAAAAAACTAACAGTACCCCGCGACATCGTCCCTTCTCTTGATCCCGTACGTTCCCTTATTCTTGTTTTATTATTTTGATGTACTATAGCCCACAACCGTGCGATTCTAGATAGTTCTTTGTGACATCAGTTAATAGCTTCGGAATTTCTAAACCGATACGATTTAGGCACCTTCAAGAAAAGAGCATGCTCTTTCCTCAAAGGCCAGCAACGCATCTGCGAGCTCCCCGGCTTTGCCGTTGTCCATGGGCATTTGTAGGCACTTAGGTGAGTACCAGCTGCTCGTTTGCCCCTTGTTATATATACATATATTTAAAAAAACCCTTTATGGTTTTTTTTCATCTCACAAAATCTTATACCGAGTCCTAATTCATCGCCAAATTATCGAAATTTTAGAGGCGGTCCGTTGAGACTCGAGGTGGGAATCGAACCCACGACCCCGGAGCAGAAGGCAGGGCACTGCCCACTGCGCCAACGGGCCAGTCAAGGGCCACATTATCTGTGTTTAATTATTTAGTATTAAAAGTCATTTCAAAAAGTTAAGGAAAAGGCTCTCGCTCGAATGTATGGGATTAAAAATATATACATAAAATATGCAAAGTATATAAAACTCCCTGTAACGGACACGTTGGTGTCTTTTCCGACTTTTATTGACGAGGATCAATGAAACACCAACTTGACTTAAACTTCTCGCAGACTGTAGGCCTGTACTTTAAACGAAATAAGACAACTTTTAGGCTTCTACCTCACCGGTCATGGCGACGTCGATGTCTGCATAGTCATGGATACCCGCAATCGCTAAATGGGCAGCCACTAGTAATCGTGGCTACGCTTTTAATTTAGCGACGTCGCCAAACATAAGTGACTTACCTGTCTTAAATTTTAATATAAATTGTTTGGGTAGTTATTTAATAAATATGAGGAGGTCGTGGCCTAATCAGTGGTCGGCATTTGAGTTGATCGTTAAGTTAAGTTGCTCTGGCTGCGACCGGGTGTTCCGATCTTTTTTATTCCCCCCCCCGCCCCCGTCCTTGTCACAGGTGTTCACATTTTCGAAACCCTTGGTGTCACATCACGATATGATATATATATTTCAATTTTATGCATATATCAAAAACTATTAAAAGAAAAGAGGTACTTTAAATTTGTTTTTCATTTTTTTTAGCCTTCATTCGCTATTTTACCGCGCGACAAAAAAGCGTTCAAATAGAACATATGAACTACTGAGTTTGCGTTCACACGACAGCGCTTTTATAACGCGGCGTTTTTTTTTTATATCGAGTAACGTACACAAAGTCCCCCGCCTCCCTACATGATCATTGAAATGATCATCCAAATGAAGCTTTTTCTGGCTCCAGCATTAAACATAACAATATAAAAATTAATGGTAACTTTTTTCTGAAGCTTATAAAGGACAGCATAATTATCAAATTTTTGAGTTAACACGAATACAAATATAAATTATCTAATTACAACATTTAGCAATTCTTCTGGCCTGACAAATTATGGTTGGGCAGGCCGAGAGGGAATTTTGTGCAATTCTCGAACGCGTCAGAGAACCATATAGGAAATATGCTTACATGGATTCAATGATTTTGTTTAATTTCTAAGGTCGTGCGTTTCGGAAGTTACCCGTAACGGATGAAAAAAAAAACAAACTCTTCAGCTTTATATATTAGTATATATTATATACTAACGGTCTCAACAGCCGATGTCTTGCCCGCTGTAAGCCAGATAACCAATCTCCTTTATGACTTTTCTATAAAACGTCAAACTCTCTGCATGTTTTATGAATTAAAAAAATTACATGGCACGTCAGTCAAAAGGTTTATAGTACGAACGTCATCTATTTCAAGTTGTGTAGAATTCTGAAGTATTGTGATTGTATTTTAAATTTTGTGTATATATCCCATTTCTACTATTTATTTTTAATACTTCCTTTTTCTCCTGTCAAAAATAAATTCCAACAGAAAATTAGACAAAAAAAAATTAACAAGGTTTTTCGTTGCAAATTAAAAATGACAATAAAAGTCATTACTGGTAAGAGGGTTAGAAATTTCTAAAAAAAAAAATCTTTGAATTTACAGATTGACACTATGATTTTATTTGTACAAGAGATCGTTGGCAGGTCAAAATTCGCCCACAAACCTTTTTGCGTACATCGACAACGTCACCTTTAGCGATACCTGTGTCGTTGAATTTGTTTTCACTTCTGTTGAGAAATCCAGAGTGCCGGTATTTTTTGTCAGCATTACCGTTCGTTTTGGTAGTTTGCGGTAGTGGCTAGTAAATGGAAAAAGGTACTACACTTTTTTTAAGGATAGTAATAAGGACTTAAGAATAAAAATAAGGACTTGAAAAACATTGACAAAGTCATCAAGTCAAGACTTTACGAATAACCTTTGCAGAGTCTATCTCCTGATGATGCTTCGGTGTCGAAGCGAAACGTGCGTTGAGGCAAGCGCGTTCAAGTAAACAACATAATAAACTCTTCAGCTTTATATATTAGTATAGATATATAATCTGAATATCTGAAACGGCTACAACTATTTTCATTAAAATTTAATAGAAAGGAATATTAACGTTGTTATGTAGCAAGAGCTAGGTTTTACTTTTAGTAAACATCGTTTAATCCGAGCCATACCCGCTCATCCAGGCACTAATATGCTATCGATATCTGAACAGCTTTTTTTAAATATTTTAAGTGGGCGATATATTTAAAGTGAAATGTAACCTTTCTCAGTTTTTGCTTTTATAATCCGCTAACGTGGTCATTAACCAATAAACAAATACCACACGGATAAAAGATACTATTTTAATAAGTATACTGTTGTTATAAAAGAAAAAAATCTGAAAATTTAAAAACACTTAACCACCATACGAAATTATTTCTTTTGTAACCTTATGGCGTTCGACATAACATTGACAGAATGCGTGCTGCAAATATCGTCAAAAAAGAATGTAAAAAAACTGAATGTCGTTTATAACAGATGCTTTGGTCGAAGTTATCTATATAAATTAAAATGAGTTTCCAAAATGTATTTACGACTAAATATCTAAGACTAAATTCACTAAATATAAATAGTATTTAATAATAAAGGTAAAAAAAGAAAACATAAAGGGTTTTTACATATACACTAGCATTATTTCTAATAAATGCACTAACAAATCCAGCAGACAATGTTCTGCCCAAAATTTGGATCGCCTTACTGAACGTATGCGATTATTGCATTAAATATAAAATTTGCAATTAATTATAGAAAATACCGGGTGATAGATGGGTGACCCATTCTAGCACTGGTTTATATTTGATATCCGACCTCCTCCGTGTTTCGGAAGTATTCTGATATTATGACAGTGCGAATATTTTTTATTCAACCTTAGGATAAGATCTACGTAACCATCCTAACCGCGACGATGTCACCGTGTATTGTGATATATGGTTTTGAAAAATGGTCATATTCATGTCCCTATTTATAGAGGTATTGTTTTATCTACGAGTCGTACAGCCTAGACTACAGTCTGCAAGCTCATAAAATTATCGCAAGATTTTTATTGACACGAGTTTGCGAATATTACATTTCCACGAGCAGTTTCTTTTTTTATTCATTTTGATTCGTAATGAGTTACACATACGAGTAGATGTAGTACGAGAGAAGATATCGATGTGTGTTTTTTAGAGTTCCGTAGTTCCAAAGGAAAGGAACTCTATTACGATCACTTCGTTGGCCGTCGGTCTGTTAAGGCCCCTTTTTTCAGGAACGCGTAGAGGTACAAATTAAAATTACTACTGACTACTGAGGTCTGCGCAGTGTCGGCCCGAGGAAAACTTTAGGATGGAGCGATATTAAATTATGACAATTGCACAAATATGAAAACCTTCGTGCGCGTTATGACTTGCCAAGTTTATTTTTATGCATGTTCACTGATTTCTCCGTCCTTTATTTTGTTATTCGAAAGTGCGTACTTTCGAAGTGGTACTATTGCCACCATATCAGTATCTCAATCCCAAAGAAATCGAGGTAAACCTTAAAATTTATAAGCCATGCCTATGTTTTTATTTAATAATCATATATTTGCGCTTTGTCATCGTCTGGTGATCTTGCTACTGTGATGATAATGGGAGATTCTACTCCTCGTCGATTAGGAGTCAGGGGATCATTGATTAAATATTATAGGGCCGAATATAAGAGATTATTGTGTTCGATGGGTATTCATTCGCCGATTTTTCCGACATTTGTGAACAAGATTTAAAAAAATCTTTTTGTATTTAAAAACCCATAGTTCCTTGTTATTTACTTTGCCACCAAGTAAAGATTTTATGATGGAATCCAAAGGGGAAAACCATCAAATTTTATTGGCACATGCCTGTGTTTTATGTAAAATTCATATTTGCTTCTTGTAGGGATCATCTGATGACCTTGCTACCCTGATAATGATGGGATATGCAACTCCTTGACGATGAGTTCTTAAGTATTATAGAGATGTACAACAAATTTTACACATTTTTTTGTATAAACAGATTTCAAAAAAGGAGATTATATATTCACAGATTCCTCTATTACCGTAAAAGCGATTTAAAAAAAAAAAACACACTTCCAAGGTGCTCCCATTGCTACCAAGTCCGGATGTGATAAAAGAATCACAGGGAAATAGAGGGGGAACTCTCAATATGCACATATGTTGGACCTAATGATGATGAAAAATCATATTCCTCAACAAAAGGACAGACAGAGAAACAGAGTTAGTGGGCAATCCATTAATAAATCGAGGAAAACCTCTAACTTTATAGGCATATACCTACTTGTCCAAAAATAATACTCATATCTGTATTATAACAACAAGATCCTATACTTATAACACACACAATATCCAGAGGGGCGCCAAATTTGCTTTGGCACCGACTTCAACACTTCAGTAGGTGTCATACACATCGTAAGTACCAATATTTTTTTGCTTTAAGTCCTTGGTGTTTTTGTAGGCAATTTAATTTTTCATATATAAATACTTACATCGCCTTACCATTTTTTAAACTTAGTGCAAAACAACAGCATCATCATCTTGAAGGTGTGAGATAAACTGTTGGTAACACCTATCCAGCTTTATTACACCCCAATCACCTATTCCAAGCTAACCCAATCTAGTATAGAATTTATAACGTAATAGCAATGTTGGGATCTCTTTCAGCCAATATTGTTATAACGATCTTAGTCGCCTGACTAAACGTATGTTAGGATTGAAAAAACCTTGATAAAATTATACCACATATTTATTAAAAAAGAAAAAAATGTGTATAACAGGCGTCTATTACCTATAACACAGGCATTAATTTGTATACTTTAGGAACATACGTTTGTGTCAAATAGTCGTGTATATTTACTTATATAGCTATTTCCATTGAATCATATCTCCCTCTCAACTTCCGTTCGCCTCGCCCGCTGATGCCCTTCCGTAACGCTCTCAGCACGCATTCGCCATTCTCCAAAGTCAAGCGTGCGTAAAAAAGTTTTACTTCAAAAACTTATTGTTCTTGAGCTTATATATATATATATATCACTTTAGCTATAAGTCATACCTATCATAGATAGCTGCGACGATAGTCCAGGAGGTAAAGATGTGACCCAAACACCTCACCAAAAAGCTGTTAAAATTTTGATTGTAAAACTTCAAAAAAATTGTTTTTATTAACAGTATTTTTTACAAACTACAGACATTTTGATGATGTGAAAATCCGCAAAGAGCAAAGCATCATCTCCTTGCTTAAAATATAAAACACTGCGACCTATTTTCAGCAAAGAATAAGAGACTAGTAAAGAATTACACGAGGATCATTATTGTGGATCTCACAGACCCTTGGATCCCGAAATATATTCTGAGTATAAAGAAATATATCACAAAGTTTTTGCTACCACTTTATTTATACTCTCTTACACTATCCCGTACTGTGGTATTATTGTCTTCCATTAGTTTGGGCCGGACCTCCTCACTTTTCTGCGCTAGATATTTCTAAATTAATTGTCGTATTAGATACAAAGATTAACTATTATTTAGATTCGTTATGTCGTTTGAAATTGTGCTATTGATTTTTTTTAATGCTTAAGTACATTGTCAACAAATAAAATAAAAAATGGGTTATAAAAAATAATAGAAATAGAATCACAAGTCACGATTATTGTTTTGTACAGATTTTTAATTCGACAGACTGTTAAATACTTACTGTTTTCACATATATTAATTAATGAGCCAATGCTATTTAATTCGGTAATGTTCGCACATTGACAAAAAAAATAACACATGTAGAAAATTGCACAAATATGGATAATCAAGTTTTATAACACTAACATCCGCCTATTCAAATCTTAAGTATATACAAGTCTGTACTTAATATCATCACTCAGAATAAGATCCAACCCTTGCCTTTTCAGTTTTACGCCTAGTTTTATTGTACACTAGTTGTACCTCACGACTTCGTCCGCGTGTGCCACTCATATCACTTAGAGGTTTAAAAAAGTTTTTGGATGGGGATTAATATTATGTTTATAAAAATATTTCCATAAAAAAAGGTGCGGACTTTTATTTAGAACTTTTAAAGGGGAACAATTTTTTCATACATGATTTTTGCAAAACTTTAACCATTTACGCAGCGCACGCAGCGGAAGCTCTCAAACGGGAAAAAGAAGCCCCGATTTTGAAACATTCTTCATTAGTGCTACCAATAAGTCAACCACATTAGCATATTAATGATTTTCCAATGTAATGGAAAAATTGCAAAGGCGTGCGCCTGCAATCTCTAAGATTCTATCCAATATCATCCAATAGACAATTGAGTCTTCGCATATGTTCAATCGTATAAGATTTTATTCAAGTATGCGTTGTCCTATTGGCATTGAGACTATTTTGATCTTAATGAACATCAGTTGCCTGCTTCGGTATTTCCGAACGGATACGACTTAGGCACCTTCAAGAAAAGAGCATACTCATTTCTCATAGGTAGGCAACGCATCAATGTCGTATTAGGAATTATTTTTTTAAAGATAGAAAAATTGTCAACTAGTTGTGACATTTTTCTATCTTTTTGTTTAGATTCAAAACTATTCTTTTGTTTTGTTTCAAAACAGAAAGATAGCGCCACGCTTGTAGTGCTTATGGTCTGCAACCGAATTGGGCTGGCGCGTCTGGGTACTAGTACCTCTTTCTCACATAAGACCGGCGTGAAGTGGCACTGCTGTCACATCAAGTGATCGTATTGTGAGATTTTCCGGTGGCTTAAACTCGTCTTTAAAGGACGCCATCGTATAAAGCGCCGTTGCCGGCATTTGCCTTGTTCCAACTGCCATCGCAACTTTTAAAGACAGACATCATCTGATATCAGAAGGAAATAGGGAAATAGGATAAGGAAATAGGACTATCATACACGAGGACTTCTTTTCCGAAGCTAAATTAATATAAAGTCACATAATAGTGGTTTGGTTCGTTTGTCATCTGCCATAAATAGATTAACTCCACAGCCCTCCCTGCTGCCTGCTCGTTTGCCCCCTTGTACAAAAAAAAGCTTTAATATATTATAATTCTATAATTTAACAGACGAAACATATGTATGTAATTATATATTTCTAAAAAAAATATTTGTGTATAACAGGCGTCTGTTACCTATAACACAGGCATTAGTTTCTCTACCTTAGGATCAGGCGTCCGTGTGTCATATAGTCCTGTATATATTTATTTATTTATCATTTATTCTCAAAATCTGTATGTAATAATGTTGTGGTCGATTATAAGTGTCAAAACCATATTTGCAAAAAGGTGTAGGTTTAAAGATCTTTATTTTCCATTAAAAACATTAAAGTCACTTGCATGGAAACAAATTAATAATACATATTGTTTTTATTCAAAAATAAATTGTATAATAATTTATTTTTTAAAATTTTATAATTATAATTTAATTATTTTATATTTTAGGGGTTGTAACATTTTCGACACCCCCTCCGCCTTAATGTGACATCACATATTTTTAAACTTTATGCATCTATGCTTTCTATACTAATATATAAAGCTGAAGAGTTTGTTTGTTTACTTGAACGCGCTAATCTCAGGAACCTATTTGAAAAAATATTTCAGTGTTAGATAGCCCATTTATCGGGGAAGGCTATAGGCTATATATTATCACGTTAAATTTTACATCTAAGATACCAAATTAATATTACAAACATGAATTCATTATTGGGTATTCGATAAATTATTTAATTTTCGTCACAATACATAGGACTAAAGATTGTTAACTTTTCTGCATATTGTTTCTATACAAAATACGAGTATTTTATATGTAAAATATTGTTTCTATAGAAACAATGTGCAGCTGCACCACCAGATTCGTAGACGCGTTATAGGGCGTTTTTCAGCTATATCTTTGGTTTACGCTGTTACAGACGATTTATTTATTGTCTAATGCCGGAGCCAGACATAACTTAATTCTACCTTTAATATCGGGAACGGAATTGAGTGCGGCAGAGATGCCGATTTCTATATAAAAGTTGGTCCCAACTGGCCAACTCGAGTTGGCAATAGTTTGATCAAACTTCAATATTACATTTTGTTCGCGGAGTACTGATTATTATAGGTTCGCCACAATATGGCGGACTGTAAGGGTACCATAGTTCGATGCTTGATGACATAAAGAGCATATTGATTTCTCAAAGGCCGGCAACGCATCTGCGAGCCCTCTGGTGTTGCAGTTATCCATGGGCGTCGGTAGTCACTTAGGTACATAAAGAAATTAAATACATTGTTTCTATATCTCCATTATTTTATTAATGACAATGTTGACACATTATTGGTTATAGTCTCACTGGCTTACCGGCCAGTAACTTAATTATCAAAGAGGTGGTACACCACAATACTAATAATTTATTTATTTTAGGTAAAGTACATTTAAAAAAATATTTCAACATTATTACAATTTCTGTTCATTCCCAGGGGGAAAAGCGCCACCTCGCGGCTTCATCGGGTGCATGAGAAAGATCGCAGTGGACGGAAACTACCGGCTGCCTACTGACTGATTAACTAACATAGTATTAAAGGAAATAAGCAAAAGTAAGTGTTATTGTAACAATAGGAAAAGGAAACTCTAATTTAGTTATACTAACGTGTCACTAAGACAAGCTGGCAGATTGAATAATCGTATTTTTAAATTTATGCAAACTATTATGCCAGATAAGAAACCCTCCAACAAAAATCTTTGAAACAGAGAGGAAGATGTCGGTAACAGCTAGTTTATAATAAAAGCGTTCGCGTTCGCTTTATTTGAACCCTGTTGGTGAGTGACGTCATAGGCTGCGGACGTCACCCCTCATCTCAAAAACCGCGGGACCTACAAAGATGAAAATTGGCAGGCAGGTAGAGCATACTATTACTTGATAAGCACTAAAAACGGATTTTGCGAGTCTCTGACAAGGTCAATTTTTCGCGGACGAAATCGCGAGAAGAAGCTAGTAATTAATAAGAAATATATAATTAGCGATAGCGCCATGCTTGTAGCCGAATTGGGCCGGCGCCCCCGCGTACCTCTTTCTTACATAAGTGGTGGTAATGCTGTCATGTCAAGTGATAGTATTGTTGTCGCGTTTCGTTCGATTTGTGAAACTTCCCGGTGGCCTAAACTCGTCATTAAGGCCGGCAACGCATCTGCTTGCCCTCTTGGTCGTGCAAATGTCCATGGGGGTCAGTAGGCACTTAGCTGCCTGCTGCCTGCTCGGTTGCCCCTTGTAACATAAAAATAAAAAAAATATATATTTCAAATCCCATTTATACAGTTTTTACTGTAATAACAGTGACAAATCTCATACATTCTATTGTCTAAAACTTTCTTATTAGTTTACGGAAATATATAACGACACTACTACTTTAATAATTGAGTACATTCCGCTTCTAAATATACATTAGATTATACCAAACCGCGAAAAATTCAAAATTAAAAGGCCCACTAACAACTTTTTATCAAAGAGCAAAAAGAACTGCCCGTTAGATTCTCGCTGACGTCGCTCATTCGCTTCTTTTAATTTATCATTTCCACGCAGGACCGCTCTAAAACTTCGAAACGAGAGGGTCGCGGGGCATTTGCGAGTGTCTTTTGGGAAATTCGCGCCAAAGTTACGCTCTAAATATTTTAATAAACTCGTATTAAAAGTGCAAAAAACATTTTGCGCCGCCGGTTTTTTACTCGCGACACCCCACTCTTTCCCTTACCGCAAATTTTAAAGAACACGCCACGGATGTGCTGAGAGTAGTACGGAGAGGAGTTATAAAGGGCATATTTCATTATTCATAATGCCTTTGTTCTAAAACTTTGGGCCTCTGTTTCGGACGGGTTCTGTTGTTTTTGACGGGAGGAGTTTATAAATTTTCGTGTGATGTAGATTTTATACATTTGATTAAAGCGTAAAAGTACGATTTCTAGTTAGCTAATAATCGGAAAATTATTAAAAAATCACAGAAGGACAACTTCAATTTAATTTACAACTACAATACATATTATTAATATTATGACTAGCGAAATAAAGTCAATACAAAATTGCCGCAACGAAACGCCGATAAAATCAATTCGGTGGTTTTGCATTATTCACGAACAAATAATTTAACGAAATATGCAGAAAGCCTTTGGCAAACCAAATGGTTATTAATTAATCATTAATTTCATGAATAAACATGGTGATAAAATTTGATTAAACATTGAAGTGCTACAATAAAAGCGTTTACTTTTGATGACTTAGCTTCCAACAGACTTATACAAATTCTTATCAATCGTCATATATTATAGTAAAATCACTAATTCGGAAGAGTTAAGAGACCGAATAGAACCAGCAAGGAACTCAAACGTCGACAAAGGACTCTTTAAATCAATGCTCAGAATAAAATATATACACAAGTAAAACCTCGTGCAAATAAAAATCTCCCTCAACTCGTGAATTTTCGAATAAAAATCTACGCAAATATTCCAAAAATAGGTATCATAACATTATGCGACCGTGGCGAATTATCATAAACGGGTAATATCACACGGCGGCAAAACGTACTGTCGAATGTCACCCTGGGGCGGTACACTTTTATTCAGATATATGTATTTAAATTTGATTACAAAGGACTCCTAAACTGATTACCTGAATGAATTTATTGCGGCGAACTGTATATGAATTAGTTGGTGGGATTAGGTGCTATTTTGAATATCCAAGACTTTTGTAAAATGAAGAATATTTTTTTGTTGTCATGCAATAAGGTGCGGATGATTTACATTATTAGTAACTACCATAAAAATATTATGCTCTTTTCTCTAAAAACTTTAAATTAAGCTAGATGGGATCGAAAAATCAGGAAGAAATCTCAAATTAATTATAGAAGAGAGAGATAGTAGCCACACAGACCATTTACATAGTTACAGGAGAACGGTGAACCTAGAACCCAAATTCACTTTTGCTAGCGTTTCTATTAGTAACTGCAAAGGTAGTAGTCCACGAGTGAGACCGAGACATGAGACCGCGACAGGAGACCGCGATAGGAAACCGTGACAGGAAACCACGACAGGAAACCGCGACAGCAGACCGTAACAAGAGACCGCGTCAGGAGACCACAACAGGAGACCGCGACACTCACTGGCCACATGACCATTGTATGAACGCCTGTTAACGAGAAAGGCACGAGACAGGAGGCAACGTTCATACATTGTGAATCGCTACCTTAAAGTATATCAATCTTAAATGACAATAGTCACATCATATCACACTTAATCATACTCCACTATAAATATAACAACAAGATTCAATATTATTCACTCATAGATGTATTATTTATAAAACAATGTTACTGCGTCATATTTTCGAATACCTCTGAAATAGAAAATCCACTCACTATTGATGATTCAATAGAGAGTGGTTCACGCGACTATTGTTTGTAGTGGTTTTGGACAACGCTTGTCAATTCTGTGATTTATATTGTAAAAGCCTTTCATAGCTTGAATTTATGACTGATATTGACAAACTGTTGTTTTATCGGAAATCCAATGTTATGGCAGTTAGGATATATTTTATTATAAGGGGAGTTTCATAAACGGCGCTTTATAATTAATAAAATTATTATTCTTCCTTAAATTCTTTCCTTAATTACTTTCTTGCATATACTACATCCAAATTTATCTTCTTATATACATGAAAAACTAAACTACTTCGCTGAAATAAGACAATGAATAACGTGGAAAAATCTTTGCTAATCTGCAACACCACCGCACCTGCCTGCAACCACAGCACTACAGTACAAATTATTCGTAAAGTGACAGTCACTTTACGAAAAATATTTGTAGAGTCTATCCCTTGATAATGCTTCAGTGTCGAAGCGAAACGTGCGTTGAGGCACATCAATGTAATGCTGTGCTTTGGTGGCGTAATTGTGAAGGTGTTTTTATAAACAAAATATTGATACTTATCCAAAAACTATTTTTAAACCCCTAAGTGATACGAGTGGCCCACGGGGACGAAGTCGCGGGGTACAGCTGGTATTGAATAAAATACAATTTACCTGTTAGCATAGATATGGTTGTAGTTTTTCCGGCACCATTATGACCTAATAATACTGTTATTTCATTCTCGTACATTCTAAGATTTAAATTATCTACAGCCTTCTTCCGGCCTTTGTACACTTTTGTGAGATTCTGGAAAACAAAAACAAATTAATTTTATATCAAATATAAACCAGTGCTAGAATGGGTCACCCATCTATCACCCGGTCGCAGCCAGAGCAACTTAACTTAGTGACCAACTCAAATGCCGACCACTGATTAGGCCACGATCTCCTCTACCACTATTTACTAACTATATACAACATTTTAATTCTTTGAAAACAGGACATCGTTATATTTTACAATTCATATAAATACGGTCGTCATGAATACTGTTTGACACAATATTAACGTAAAATGAATACTTGTTCGTGTAAATCGTTTGGTATTGATGTGCGTGGGTTTTTCTTCTCTTAAATCTATATATATTTTTTAATTATGGCGATTTTTGGCTTGTCTACTATTAGCCACGTTAAAAGGTGACAATAGCCGAATGTTTTATGAAATCGTAATTTTACGTAGCACATCACACAAAAGATTATTGCAAATATTCTGAAGGACCGATCAATTCTGCATTTTTTAGTATTTTTAAATAACCTTTCAACTTTTAATTTATTTCTTTTCTTTCAAACTTTCCCTGAAATAATGGGATTGAACGAAACTAACTGATTTTCTTTATATATGTATGTGTGTCCGTGTATGTGTAAAATATATAAATAAGCCAACTGAGAGATTTTTATTAGATGGTAGATTTTTCCTCGTGTCTAAGAAATCAAAGAGTATTTTTATTGGATGGTAGATTTTTCCTCGTGTCTAAGAAATCAAAGAGTAGAATTTTTTATTAAATAAATCAAATATTTATGATTTAAAATCTGCTGAGGCGTTCTTGAATTAACAACGCTATTT
Organism: Charaxes varanes; assembly: GCA_024363005.1. Classification (NCBI taxonomy): domain Eukaryota; kingdom Metazoa; phylum Arthropoda; class Insecta; order Lepidoptera; family Nymphalidae; genus Charaxes; species Charaxes varanes. The sequence continues at coordinate 41,461,185 of JANCMC010033613.1, forward strand.
CAAATAGTTGATAATAAAAATATTGTAGTGATAAACGCTTGAGGAGGTTGTGCTTAATCAGTGAACGGCATTTGAGTCGATCGCTAGGTTAATCTCCTAAGCACATAGCGCGTTAAATCAACACTGTATCTATGAATTGAAAATAGGCAATTACTCGTGCGATATTTCCAATGAATACATTTCATTGTCAATTATTATACAAAGTATTATTTTTTATGACAGGCAGTAAACGGATCAAATGACCTGATAATCATCTAATTACAAGTGAATACTGAGGACGGCATTTTGATAATGATTTCAGGCGATTTTAGTCGATATTAGGCGATGTTAGATGCCGCAATAAAATTTTGAAAATAAGGTTAAAAAAACAAGGCACCCCTTATTAACATTAATCTTCTCTGGTGGTGGCTGATCCTGTCCATCTGGGATTGGTTTTCATAGCCATCAACGGAAGTGTACACTGCCATCATAATCAAACATCTGTAAAAGATGTAACGTGCCAATCTTCTCCCTAGCATAATCCCGGACTTGTAATAGCTTAAATTGCAGAGGATATGGCTGTGGGGTCAGTTAAAAGGACCGAATGCCGTCTGAAGACCCTGGAATCCCCACAATCTCACGACTAATATAACTCAGTGACATTGACGTGGCCCAGTGTTTTATGAGCCTTCCGAAACACCTTTGCCCAGCAGCGGGACATTAAAGGCTAATTAAAAAAAAAACATATAATTATGTCATATATAAAATTCTCGTATCACGGTGTTTGTTGTCAAACTCCTCTAAAACGGTTTGACCGATTCTTATGAAAATTTTGTGCATGTTTGATAGGTCTGGGAAACGGTTGTAAACAATTTTTGAAACGCTTAAGGTGGCCCACGCTGACAAAGTCGCGGATTACAGCTAGTATTATATAAAAATCCAGTGTCACTATGAATGTTTTTTTTTTATATGTGACAGGCGGGCAAACGAGCAGCGACAGCTTCGACAGCTGATCCTCTGCTATTTGATGCAACACGAAACCGTAATCAATGTCTGGCATATAATAAGTCTAACAAACAAGCACTCAAGGAACATCAGTACATCTAGCAAGAAATTATATATAACTAGCTGCGCCCCGCACTCCGTCCGCGTAGCCCACCCTTAACATTTAGGGGGATGAAAAATAGATGTTGAACGATTCTCAACCGTAGCCAATATGCACGCAAAATTTCATGAAAATCGGTCGAGCCGTTTCGGAGGAGTTTGGCAACGCACCCCGTGACACCAGCTTGTAATGCAGGGAAAGATCCAAGGAAGCCGAAGACCTGGCAGACGCCGCACTTCCTGGCTTAAAAATCTCCGTGAGTGGTAATGGATTAGTACTAAAGCCTTGTACTGAGCAGCAGCATCAAAAATCAAACTAGCCTTAATGATAGTGTGGGTAAGGCACACCAAGGTGGGAGGCTTTTCGGCGAGGAATGAAAGGTGGGAGCGAAGGTCAATATGCTCAACCACCGCAAAGGAAGATCTTCAAGTCCGGGCTTGTTGGAGTCGCCCGGGGCGGCCGCGCCTCGCCGATGCGCAATATTTGTCTTCGAACAAATAGTTATTAAAATAGAACATGTGTGCCCAAAAGAACTGTCGGCATTCCGCAATGGGTCCATTTATAACAATTAATTTCCAAATAGGACCATTGCTCACGTGACGTATCCAGGTTGCCATAAACCCTATTACGATCGCCGCTGACGGTGTTAATCTGTAAGACTTTTCTTATTATTACTATATATACATATTTACAAACATGTTAACTCTTATGACTTCTTCTAGTTTCCATCAATTATTTCTGGGTTCAAAATTAATTGATACAAGGCATTTACAAAATGTTATTACATAAGTCTTACACGCTTACGAGAACTAATTCTAGGTACAAAAAGATTTACTTTACTAATTAAATATGGCGAATCAATGTTTCCTTTAACAATTTTGTATAGGAAGATTTGGTCCTTTATTTCTCTTCTGAGATATAAAGGCGTAAAATGGCTAATGTTTGAGTTCGGAAACCTTTTGTTGATACATTTAATTATTTTTAGCTGAACACTCCGTATCATATCTATATATACGAAATAATGGTTCCATAAGATAGCTTTATTCCATCTTACGGATTCCAGAGGGCTGGTAAACGGTGAAGGGAAATACTGAGAATACCATGATTATGTGTTGTGATGGTAGACACGAAGAACTGCCATCTGTTAAAAGAGGAAATCTATGATAGGAGAGGGAAAAGAAAAAAGAAAATAGAAGAAGGAAAGGCAGGTAGGCGGACCCCGTCACAAGACGGAACTGACGCTAAGATGAAGACCTTGCGGATTCTACAGTAGTTCTTGAGCCATTGAGACTTTATCTCAATATAGAAACTTCAAATATATATTTGAATATCATTTAGACGTTATTAATAGACGAAAACCGTAGTAAGTGAAAATTACTTTAATTTTGCGACCTAAATCGTCCACCTCTTAGAAAGGCAAATTAAAGTAGCTCTTGATCCACATGTCCCATATTTATCTCTTGCCTCGCCCTACTTGCAATCTGTCACTTGGATACGTGTTAAATTCAAGCAAATAAATCGAGAAAAAAAACAAGACTGTTTTCTATCTGAAGAAATAAAGAAAATTTTCCGTTTTGTAGATGGTAAACACTGAAGAGTCAAAAATAGTTTAGCAAAATCAAAACAACTCAGTTAATGATTTTTTTTGTCAAGCAATCGTGTTATTTGTAAAGTTTATCAATTGACGAGAAGGGTTTTTTTCGAATTTAATTCACAACTTTTCTGCACCGCAGATATTAAGAAGATGCTGACAGAACTGTGGGTAACATCTGGTAGATAGCAAAAAGTCATTAGTTAAGACTATAAGGATAAGGATGAAGATGAAGAAGAAGAGAAGATGAAGAAACTCAGTGGCATCATTCAATTTAGCCGTGATAAAGCGCCGGTCACAATAACTGGGCAACCGACTCATTTCCAGCTGTCCGTCAGTATAATAGACCCTGTTTGTTACCGAACTTGCTCCTGTGAAAACTTTTTGTATTAAAACTATGCTGCTTGTTACTAGACCTTATTCTGGTAACAGAATGCTTCTACCATTTAATTGGTAACAGAATCTTGTAGTACTGGTATCCTAGTCTTTGAAATCAAATCTTCAGTCTGTGCTAGGTGTAGTCATCCGAGGCTGGCCGGACTTCGCAGATAATTGTTGGTCAGATAGTTGAAGTGTTAATACGATACGTTATGTTCGAAAAACAAATACTTCTCATTCAAGAATAGACTCGTATAAAAGCCTCTAAATAAATAAAGAAAAAAAAAAGAATAGACTCTCCTATAAGAGGAAGATGATGATCTTTGAATTACGAATGATGAATTTCAGAATCAACTGGTTCAGCGTTCAGTTATGAATAGGTAATACAATCAGAAGATGATGTCTGCAGAATAACAAATGATGGTTGAAGATATCTTTAGTGAACAATCAGCTTTCAGTCATGAGAGGCACTCCAAGAATAAGAAGATGATCTTAAACCTTCAGACATGAGGGTAAGAAGGAAAGGTGGATCTTCAGCCTTATGAACGATAGGTCTGCTATCTTCTGAGTTAAAAGCTAGCATTTTTCATGAAGAGAATTAAGAAGGAGCCGATCAGCAACCTAATGACAGTATCCATTAGAATAACTTACGTGTCAGATAGCCAAACTCGTCTTTAATGTTGACAAACATTTGGGCCAATGTCAGCTAATCGTTAAGTATCGAACGGATCGCGTTCCATTACCCTATTGGGTTTAGGGTTGCGCCCTTCCATTTTACTTTATAAGCACAATATTTAAACAATATACTTATTGGAAACGGACGGTGTAGTATTATAACTGGTTTTGTTATTGGTCATCTTGTCTGTAGTTCTATTTCTATTTCTTAGAAAAAAATATTTTTGATAGATTTATTTTTTCGTTTTTGAACTAAACATACCTTAAACCAAAATTGAATTAAAAAAAACTATACTGAATTTACAAACATTAAAAAAATACTTAAAAAAAAAAATTATCTTTTTTATTAGCCTATAATGTCCCACTGTTGGGCAAAGGCCTCCCTCTCTCTCCAAACTAAAAACTAACGAAGTAAATATTGTGGCCTTGAATTGGAACCATTAAGATGTCGAATATGACAATGACGTCACCATTAACCCATAGGGGCTTCAAAGCTGACTTATAATTCCAGACACACCAGTTGCGATGAAAGTCGTGATGATAAATTAGTGAAGCTTAGCGGAGTGCTAGGAGGATTCTTACACTTAATACAATATGCCACTACTCCATATGATAGTCATATTATGCGTAAGCCCCGTTTTCACTCATACACTTAAAGGAAGTGCCAACGAACGTAGTTGCAATAATGCGACTAATTTAACGTCAATCTAAACTGGACTTAAAATATCTATACATACGATTGTAATTGGTACACTGTATTAAAATCTCGATGTAAGACTTAAAGGACGCCATTAGGCGTATAAGAACTTTAACTTACTTGTCAAACCGTTTTCGTTTGATGTCGTAAATAAGTCTCGTATTTATCAGCAAATTACCTTCTCAGTTTGAAGGTTAATAATAATATTTTACGTTACAATGTTTACATAGTATAAAACAGAGTCGCTTAGCGCTCTTAAAGGCTTTGATTTTTTGAACTATGCAACAGACTTTAATCCGGTTTCATCAATAAATATTGTGATATAAGAGGAAGGTTTATGTGTTTAATATATGCATATCTTTTTTTTTTTTTTTTTTATATGTTCCAAGGGGGCAGGCGAACAGGCAGAAGGCACCGAAGTGCCCACCCTCGCCCATGGACCTTTGCACGGGTTCAAATAAAAAAAAAAGTTTGCGACCTCGGTGTTGGATTAAGATAAAATTTCTTCAACATGCCTAAAAGTATTCCTAGTGTATATTTGTTTAAGAAAAAAAAGTTGATATATTAGACCCTAGCTTTACCCTTCATCGGACTATGGATTCTACTAAAAGGCATCCTTGAGGCATTCCTCCCTTTTTCTTACACACGAATACAAATATGGATTCCATTAAAGTAGACACGGAAAGTGTTTAGAGGGTTTGTTCCGAGATCATAAGAGGAAATTTTTTGATTAATTATGTTGTTTTATTGTATGACATTAATGGATTCATCGTCTCACGGTTTTTAATATTTCGTGTGCGAAAGTTTTCACTTCAAGTATTAATATTTTAATACCAAACCAAGTCAAGCAAGTATGTAAAATAGTCTTAATCAGAATTTTTTATATTCGCTCAATAAATAAAAATATTTATATGTATTTAAAAACGAACTGCTATTTCCTTTGATCATACTATTATAACTTAAGAATGCGCAGAACAAATTTAAGATAATATATTTATAAAACCCGATTGTGGTTTTTGAAATGAGAGTTACGTAGTGAAATTCTAAGCGTCCAATAATAATCCAAAAAGTAATTCTTGTATCCAGAAAAATGCTAATGAAGAAAGAATTTTTCAAATGAGTTCAGTAGTTTCAGTGCCTATTCAATGCAAACAAACAATCAAGTCTTTCTTCTTTATAAAATTAGTATAGATTAGGGGATGAAAAATTGTTCATGAACATCAGTTGTAATTCAGCTGCCTTTTTGCTTTTTGTAAATACCAAAATAAGCAGTAAGCTTGCTTGCCACTGTCTATATACAAAAAATAGATAATTGACATAATATTATGTATAAATCTACCGGCACGAATACATTTCTAGCAATGCTGAAGCTAACAATTCTAGTAAGAGGCTCTCGCTTGATGGTTGGATCAAAAATCGGATACAGAAGGCGGTATTGCTTGAGACGGCACGTATAGTGAAGAGGTTCCTTTCTCTGGAGCCCTAACCACCGGTGGCTTGTGTTAATTTTTTATATATTTTTAATTATTTTTTTTTAATATTAATATTTAAAAATGTATTTAGAGTAAGTGTATTAAATAATTATAATATTTTAACGATATAGCCAGAGGGTAAATCCTTCAGTTATCTGTCCGATAACTGTCTGGCTTTACTACGGGTACGCAACCCCGGACTGCTGATGATGATGATGATGATGATGATGATGATGATGATGATGATGATGATGATGATGATGATGATGATGATGACGACGGTGGTGATGATGATGATGATAATGATGATGGTGATGGTGATGGTGATGATGGTGATAATGATGATGATGATAATAATGATGATGATTATTCGTTAGAAGTTTTAAAGTTCTTCGTTGCAATCGCTAATGACGATTAGGTATTTAGGTATCAAATTTGACATGAAACTTGCAATGAACGAACATATTAACGTCATAGTAAATAAAGCCTATAAACAACATACAAACATACATATATAAGACATATAAATAAATATATATAATCTGTAAATATAATTACAAAGATAAATAATATATTATCTCTGTAATTAACACTGCACATCACTTCGTCCATAGATGTATCTTCTAATTTTGTCTAATGAGTTATAATTTTCGTTACATTTACGTCTCTTTATACATTCATAGAAATAAGCCGTTTTAATTACATTATTAAATATCTCTAGCCCAGCAGAACCACTCTATAATTAATGAACCATACACAAAAGTGCTCTTAGAGGGAAATTAACATCGAATTTTAAAAGGTATAATGTAATGGTTTTAAAAGGTAAAATGTAAGGGTTTTAAAAGGTAAAATGTAAGGATTTTAAAAGGTAAAATGTAAGGGTTTTAAGAGGTAAAATGTAAGGGTTTTAAAAGGTAAAATGTAAGGGTTTTAAAAGGTAAAATGTAAGGGTTTTAAGAGGTAAGATGTAAGGGTTTTAAAAGGTAAAATGTAAGGGTTTTAAAAGGTAAAATGTAAGGGTTTTAAGAGGTAAAATGTAAAGGTTCTAATCATATTTCACACACCAATTGGTTTTTCAAAACTCAACAAAGTGGCTCTACGTCATAGATACGCAAAAGAATTATATAATGCTGGAGTTAGCGGAAAAAATAAATCATATCAAGATCCACCCCCTGGGAGTACGTATAAGTAATCATATTGTATTCATATACTTTTTAGGAAGGCACTATATCGATCTTAACCACGTTCATATTCGTATGCGCATTTGAACGAATATCGGTCAAAAATTGAGTGTATGTGGTCTGTGACGGCTCTGCCTTACATTTAAAGAAAAATATTAATAAAATTATAAATATTAAATATCTAAAATGTTAATAAAGCATCATTAGGAGATAGACTCTACAAAGGTTATTCGTAAAGTGATTAGTAAAAACACAGGAAACAATTTATATCTGAGATATATCGGAAAGTCAAAGTAGTTTAGTTTCTCATGCATGGATTTCCGCAAAGTAACGCCTGATTCTATTAATTATAGCAAGTCCATTCATAAAAACCATCCAGTCCAGCCCTATAAAAGGATTTAATTGTGTATTAGTTGCCTGCTTCGGTATTTCCGAACGGATACGACTTAGGGACCTTCAAGAATAGAGCATACTCATTTCTCAAAGGCTTCATTGTGATGCATTAGCAATGCAGCCCAAATAGACAAACGTCTGAGCTAGGGCTAACATGAGCCAGTTTTTAGTCCTAATTAATGCGTGACGATGTATTTTTATTTTATATAAAGCTGAAGAGTTTGTTTGTTTCATTACTTGAATCGCAGGAACTACTGGTCCGATTTAAAAAAAATGCTTTTAATGTTAGATAGCACATTTGTCGAGAAAGACTATAATATATCAACACGCTAAATGTTTTCACCTAATTTTACGGGAAGTCGCGGGCACAGCTAGTCTTATATAAGAAATCTTCGTTCGTTCAATCGTCCCAGGAAAGACATGTCTTACAAATCACACATTTTTTTAAAAAAAGAATATTAGGAACCTATTTAGCCGGGTCCCTTGTTTTCATTCATACAATTGCTATTTCTGTTTGTTGAAAATCGCCCTTAAGAACACCAAGTACTTATTAATAAAAAATAATTGACATTTTTATAACATGTGCTGCACTCACTGATGTGTTGAAGTCGCTATGATATATGAATATAGTTATACATATAATTCGTTTTAGTGAAGTAATATTTTCAGCAAATAAATACGGGGACTGCGTTGAAGTGAAATACAATTAGTATTCACGCTTATCTAAAGTATTCCTAATATTTTTTATAAAAATATATTCTTCGGTTTCAATGGACTTGATAACGTCTTATAAATGGATGAACTGCACGCACGAAAAAGTGTCACGTTCCGCCTGAGCCGAACCTACAAGCGAGAGCGCGAAACAAGCGATTGAGAGGTACACGGAAAATGACGTATCTAAATAGACTTTACAGAAAAAAAAATGTTTTTGAGCTCTTAAAGGCTCATTGACTTATTTGTTTAGTTTATTTTGTTTATAGGGATTAAGCTCACGGATGGGGCTCTAAGACATGATTAGATTCATTCACTTGGATCCCCGGGGAGTGCTGCACTGCTGCTGATAGATCGAGCTCTTCTTAGAACATCAGACGATGGCCCCTGCAGATACACTGCGTTGCACCAAAACCGTGCATCGAAATTTTAACTTATTAATTACAAGATATTTCCCGCGGCCTTGAGGAATTCAATGATTTTTTTAATCAGTCCTTAAAACGTAAATATGTATTATACTTACTATTTACTGAGATGGTGTCGCGACCCAAACTGTATCTTGGCTTGGGAAACAACTCTTACGGTCCTGTGCTATTAATTTGTTTCATGAATGATTTGTATGTCGAACGTTATGTACAAAATTTAATTATGTATAAATAATTAAATTTTAACCATTGCTAGTGTTAACAAACCTATGTTATTTATCTTTCTGTCAATTAAGATCGGGATATCGTTCCGGTTTTTTAAATAAAAATACAATAACTAGACAGAAAACGAAAGAGACTTTTTCAAAAATGAGCCTTTTGTTACAAATATGATTTACCAAAAAATGCGATGCGTCTCTCCGCACGCATGAGACTAGTCCCGATGTAAATTTCACAAACTCCTTATCAACTTGATAAGGAGTTTGTGAAATTTACAATAATATCATATAAAGTTATTCATTTTACTGTAATCCCCCCTATAACACGGTAGGTTTATTCCACATTATAGGAAAATGCATATAGTATTATTACACCTACAACGTATATAGTATTACTCCTACAACGTGCTAGTATGGCCCCGAATGCGCATAATAAAAATTATATGAGACTAGCCCCGATATATATTTCATGAACTCCTTAATATCTAAAAAGTTATTAATGTTATTGTAATCCCCCCTATAACACGGTAGGTTTATTCCACAGTACAGGAAAATGCGTTGTAGTATTACTCTCCTACAACGCGTGTACGGCCCCGAAATCGCATAATATAATACGTCATAAGAGCATCGTGTTGTAAAGGGTATTACAGAAATAAAAATAATAATTAACAGAGCTGTTCAGTATTATTGCAAGTGAGTGTAGTTTTTCGAGCCGGAGTGTGTTCAATTCAGGTAATTTTTCCTTTAATTAAAGCTCAGGACACCGTGAAAAAGCTTTACGGATGGCGACGGCGGGCTGAAGGTAATGCAGGTGTATGTTAGCCGATCAGCCCTATTGTCTTGTTGAGGCGGAAAATAATATGCTAACCAGAATCTTTTATAGATTAACTATCTTCTTCTTCTTGGCCCTTCAATGACAAAACTATAGGTGTATTTGGCCATGTGATTAGGCCTTATATTTTCGAGATCCAAAATGAGGCGACATGTATTGCCCGCTCTGAGGTGGTCATTAAATCCTCCTGCGTGCAGAATTACCAAGCTGTACCAGCCAGTACGTCCGCGTAAAATTAGTTAAAAAAAAATGATTCAATTTTAGCGCTATGATATAGCCTATAACCTTCCTCGATAAATGGGTTAATTAACACTGAAAGAATTTTTCAAATCGAACGAGTAGTTCCTGACATTAGCGAGTTCAAGCAAACAAACTCTTCAACTTTATATATTAAAGTATTGCAGTAAAGACAACATTTTTATGAATCACACATTACACTTACCATTTCAAATAAACTGTTTTTTTTTTAAATGTTACAAGGGGCAAACGATTAGGCAGCAGGCACCTAAGTGCCTAACGAGGCCCATGGATATCTGCACGACCAGAAGACTAGCAGACGCGTTGTCGGCCTTAATGAGCAGTTTAGGCCACTGGGAAGTCTCATAAACCGAACGAAACGTGACAACAATACCATCACTTGACGTGAAAGCATTGCTGCCTCTTCACGCCAATCTCATGTGAAAAAGAGGTCTTGGTATCCGGACGCGTCGCTACCATTCGGCTGCATACCAAAAGGACTGCAAGCATGGCGCTACTTCTAATTGTTAACTATAAAGCATAAAGCTGGAACTTATCAAATAATTCAGATCAGCCATTAAAAGAATTATGAAATTCAGATAAGGTACCTTTTTTCCGGAGGTAAGTGGGCACTCAACTATTTTTGAGACCCCAAATATATTTTGATACAGCTCATAGCGTGGCAGCATCGAGGCAAGCTACGCCACTGTATAGAATGTATGTATATTCAATACCAATACCCAGACAATCAGGCAAGGTGCAAACATGAGCTTGTCTGTAATCAGCTAGTGGTTACTCCTTTATTTGTTCTCTTAATCATTACCAAATCAATCCATATCCATCGTGTTATACAAGTGATCTAAGCAAACTTGTTTGAACTTGTTCCGTTCGAAAAAAATTAGTATAATATATCGTATAAATACATGAATTCACAATACGCATAAAGGAATAAAACTTGACGCGTCAAAGCGCACTCAATTGACCACCAGCCGCTGACAGGTCAACGTCATACTCTTCGTTTGTTTAACTGTTATTTTTCTACCCAAAGAAATTCATATGCTCTTCAAGGTCCCAGAAACGTGTTGGTTTAGAAAAAATAGAGCTAACAAAATCTAAAAACACTACTTATTTCTGTAAGGTTGAGCCAGCGTAGGCCATTTGATTTACTGGTAAACTTAAAGAAATTCATATGCTCTTCAAGGTCCCAAAAACATTACTTATGCGCTAGGAAAATTTTCATTATTTATCTCGATGCTGTACCCAAAGCGGATTAATTACTTTGATGTATATCGTGCTCATTATGACTACGTTATGTACAACTAAATTATGGTAATTCTGAGACCAGTCGTATATTGGGGTACGCCATCTCAGTGCTGGCAGGATACAGGCTTCACCTATAGCTAGTCATTCGCTGTGTTTCCAGGTTTATTGCGTGAAACCTATAAAGCTAGTCATCATACTTAAGAGAGTATTTGATTACATTCTTGTACTTCGTTCTCTCTCTTGAATCAAACCCAGCTCTTTTTGATTGACATTGACATGTTAAATTTCTTATGGAATTGAAATCGTAACTCAATTTCAATGACATCTTTGTTCTTTGGGAGGCCTGAGGCCTTCAGGCCTAATTAATTCGTAGATTTTGACAATGCCCAAAGTGTTTTCCTAAATATCCTATATAGGAAAACACATGTAAGGTTGGTATTAGGTTTCGGGTAGGTAGATATTTATTGGGTAGATATTAGGTATCAGATAGCTATCCTAGGTAGGTATTAGGTAGTAGGTAAAGAAGCCGTTACATATAGTCAACATCTTATTGTTATTTGGCATAGTCCAAACTAATCATACATACAACGTGAACGTCAATCTATACCTAGTAATGTAATGTGTATGCAGACAATATCAGACACAACAGTTGATTAGAATGATGGTATATAGCCTATGGCCTTCCTCGATAAATGGACTATCTAACACTGAAAGAATTTTTCAAATCGGACCAGTAGCTTCTGGAGATTAGCGCGTTCAAGCAAGCAAACACACAAACTCTTCAGCTTTATATTAGTATAGATATAGATTTTAGAGCACATGGCTGATAGCTCCAAAATTTTTAGGTAAATTGTAGTGAGAGTACATCATGAACTGCTAATGGTTTGGTTCATAAACATAATTAGGGGGGACCCAAACCGCAATAAGGGCACACGAGGCGGGTCAAGTGATGAGAGGTAACAAACGTAAACAAAAATACAGTCAACTTGAGAACCGTCTCCTTTTTGGAAGTCTTGAAAATAAAATATGACTCATGTAAGCAGCGCTTCAACAACGAGAAAAACTTACTTTTTTTAGTTCTTTTATTGTATAAAGTTTTTTAAACATTAAAACGGGACCTTTGAGGATCAAGTATGTTCTTGCTTTACGTTTTTTATTTTTTTTTTTTTTTTTTTATTTTATTTAAATAGGTATGCCAACAGCGTGTTCACAAAACTTAATTTAAAGAATCTTACAAGCTATCGTACCTCGAAAATATATTAGCTTTTCATTTGCTTAATTAATAGTAATTAATTATTTACGCCACATCAAAACAAGCGTAATGGCTTTTGGCTTAAGACGCAGTTTTTTTTTTATATAACAAGGGGCAAATGAGCAGGCGGTTCACCTAACTGACTACCGACGCCCATGGACAACTGCAACACCAGAGGGCTGGCAGATGCGTTGCCGGCCTTTGAGAAATGCCTTCTTTAACGAAATCGATGTGCTTTTTATTTACAGTCAGTCCCTTTTGAGCTCTTGCGACAGAGAGGCTTACTGCGCCCATGGACATCTGCACGACCAGAAGGCCAGCAGATGCGCTGCCGGCCCTTAATGACGAGTTTAGGCCACCGGTATTTAGAAAAGACTTATATGTACACACCAGAAATTAAGTTATGTCTCACGGTCCAGGGTTCCTAATCTTCCTCAATGCTTTCCAAATGACACTCCCAGACCAGAATAATCTAGTTAGATGGGGGAAAGCAACTGAAAAAGCATGTCATCTCTGTAGTGAGGCAATAGGTACAGCCAGACACTTGCTGGTGGGATGCAGGATTCTCCTTGATAGAGGTATTACGAAGCCACTTTTGTGTAATTAAGAGATTGAGGCCTGTAATAATTGAGGCCATTGAGGCCGATGATTTGTTTAGCTGCATTTTGGAACTTAATAGAAACGATAAATTATATTTGACCAGCTGTGCCGGCGAGTTCGTCCGCGTAATTAGGTAAAAAAAGATTCCATTTTAGCGTGATGATATATAGCCTATAGTCTGCCTCGATAAATGGGCTATCTAACACTAAAATATTTTCTTGAACCAGACTAGTAATTCCTGAGATTAGCGCGTTCATGCAAACTAACACACTCGCGTTAAAAAATTTGATCTTACTTCGCACTATTTTGATCTTATGAATTCAGTTACTCAGTTATAGTATAAGAATCATCATCATGAAAACCGGTTGCTCGTTTGCCCCTTATTATATATAAAAAAAAAAATCATTTTAATAACGTTATTATTACACAATATACCTCCAAAATGGGTACGACTTGTGGCGCTATTTGGTATACTTTCTACTGGGAAATAAATAAATAAATTTCAAATACGGCAGCCAATCGAATCCTTAATAGCTCAATAGTGTAAAGCATGTTCTAAAATACAACAGTTTAACGACACGTCCAGACGCGTATAACGTAACAATTGGTAAGAAAATGGCGGAACGAGTATTTCATTACTGTCCCGACAAAAATGATTTTACCCATTAAATAGCCCCAAAAAGCAAATATTTCATCTGTAGTACCAACATTTTTACCTCTTGTAGTTAATGTCTACCACAGACAAGAATAATATTAATATTATCAAGGATAACAAGACTTTATTTTAATGATACAACGATAAGGAAATATCAATTATCAAAATATCTGTTTTAGTCGTTTTTTCCGTAGCTACAATCACACGGCGGTGGGGTTTGAACCGGGTTCCTTGCGGATTTCAGTCCATACCTTATACCGTTGAGCTGTTTGCCCCTTGTTATATAAAAAAAAGCTTTTTTTTGGAAGGTCCCTAAGTCGTTAGTGACTGGTATCTGATTACGCTATTATCTTGTACAAGGAAGGGAGTTCCTAGTAAAATGGTACGATTTTGGATTTTTGGACATCAAGGTAATGTGTGTGACGTAGCTCCCATGCTCAATCTTTTTGAAAAAGAAAATATCATTTTAAAAAAAGCACAACTTTGCTCCAAAAACCGCCGTGGCTTAAACATACCTTATCTCACTCTGAGGGCTGATCTCAGATAAAAGAACACTCAGTCAACAGATAAATAAAGAACTAGAAGTAACCTTGATAAATCTGAGATGACTACGAAGTAAATTTTAGCAAATATTCTAATCTCGTATACCTAAACAATAAATAAACTAAGAATACAAGCCCATAAGCAGAGGGCAGTGTCACTGCTAACTGCGTGAACGGACCAATGCAGAATTCTTGACAATTTAATTGTAGTGGTGATAAAATCGAATAAGAATGTACGGTAGCCCAATTGTAGAGGAAAGGATTGAAATCCGCAAGGTACCAGGTTCACAACCCCGACACCGCTGGAATGTAGCACCGACGCCTAACACAAGCTGTTAATTTAAACTTAGTAGGGGGATAAATTATTATTATTTATCATCTCTTTAAGCCCCCAGTAACCCACTGTTGGGCATAGGCTTTCCTTTATTTCTACCACTCACCCCTTTTCCTTGCCAATCTCATCCAGCCACCTGCTGCCACTCTCCTTACATCCTCCGCCCATCAGACCATGCGACGACCGAGGACCGACCGACGATGACGAGGGTTTCTCCAACCCAATCTACTTATTACTTATTTCATACTTATTCTTAAAATATAAGCCTTTAAATATAGCATTTTTTACTCAATTATTATGCCATTTTCTGCCTTTTATTAATTACGACCATACAGTAATATGTTATATGCATAACAAAGGAAGCATTACAATGGTTGCAATTAACTTTTTGCAGATAATTTTGCCATGAATCGAAAAGCTTTATGCGTATGCAATTCGTAATGAGGAATAAAATGACGATTTATTTCAATAAAATACCGCTTTATCCATTGTTATAGCATACGTATAAACTAGCGGTCCCGGCAGACGTTGTCCTTTCCGAAAGTTGGTTACTATTTGCTACATTTTATTATTATATATTATTTGTTATTCCCGTGCCGTATATAAATATAGATAAATAACCTAGATACATTTTTAGATCTAGACAACATTTGACAGTTCTCCGATTTATTTGCGTATTTACGTACAGTAATTTATTTCTGCTAGTAATGAAAACATCTGGAGACAGATGGGTGACTCTAACTTTGCTTTTCAAGCAGTTTTTCGACCTACTCCGAATTTCGGAAGGCACTTAAAACAGTGAGTTCCGATTAATGTAAATGAGTTATATTAGTGACGTTCAGGGGATGGCGTCAAACGGCAGTCAGTCATCATAACTCGCCCCACAGCCGCATCCTCTCCAAGTTAAGCAGAATGAAATCCAATTTACGAAAAGAAGAAGAAGAAGAGTAGTTGAGAAGAAGAGGAGTTGAGAAAAAGAGGAATTTGAGAGGGCGAGAAGTTGAGAAAAAGAAGAAGTTGAGAAGAAGAGAACTTGAGAAAAAGAAAAAATGAGAAGAAGAGAAGTTGAAAAAAAAGAAATTAA
The DNA here is from genome assembly GCA_024363005.1 of Charaxes varanes. Classification (NCBI taxonomy): domain Eukaryota; kingdom Metazoa; phylum Arthropoda; class Insecta; order Lepidoptera; family Nymphalidae; genus Charaxes; species Charaxes varanes. The sequence continues at coordinate 41,476,809 of JANCMC010033613.1, forward strand.
GAAGAGAAGTTGAAAAATAAAATTGAGAAGAATGTAGTTGAGAAACAGAAGAAATTGGGATGAAGAGAAGTTGAGAAAAAAAAGAAGTTGAGAAGAAGATAAGTTGAGAAAAAGATAATTTGAGAAAAAGGAGAAGCCGAGAAGAAGAGAAATTGAGAAGAGAAGTTGTTAAAACCTCTAACTGAGAAAATTGAGTTCGCTTTCAATAAGGAAACTATATAACAAAATATTCATCTCGTGCCCACAACCCATGTTATAGCGCTTTCATACCGCCTCAAACACTACGTCAAAAACATTTCTCGCAATCCATTTCATGAATGGATGGCGTTAAACATTAGTGTATCAAGCCATGTCAATGTCAAAAAGAGCTTTGCCTTAAATGTTTACAAAAACAATACTTTTTTTTCTTTCATCCCATCGTTCATATGTGCCGTCTGTATAACAATGTTACGGTAGAAGATAAAAGTATGGATGTTTTTAACAGTAAGTTTAGTAAATTTATAAAGTATGTTTTGTAAAATTTATATTAACTTTTATGTAAAAATAAAACTTAAATTAACTTTAAATACTTAAATAAATTTAAAAGTGTAATTTAACTTTTCTGTATAATAAGAAATGTTATTTATTTATTTATTGTTGGCTATATGTAATATTATAAGTTATGTGACATACCACTTCTTTACTACATTGTATTGCTTGTACTTAGTATATATATTTATTTTTAAACGTGTTTTAGCTTAGAACATAACTAATATTAGGATATTTTATACATTATAGTGCAGCTTTAAACTCTTTTGTGTGCTAAAAAAATAAAAAAAAAATTGAGAGATCGCATAAAATTTGAAATATTAAGAAACCCCCGATGCAAAAAATCTCTAAAATATATCTTTTATCTCGGTATTTTAACTTCGTTAAGTCGGAAAACCATTTAAATTCCCACCACAGCTAAAAAAACAGCTGATGATCTTCATCAATTGTAGTAAATTACTATTGTGATTACATCAGCTTTCAAATAAAAAAACACATCTCAGTCGGTCCATTCGTTTAGGAGCCATAAATGCCACAGACACACAAACAGTGTCACACACAAGTCAAACTTACAAAAATCCTTCTTTGTGTCGGGCTTTAAAAGGGCGAGAAATAAACTATATTTAAAGTATCGAGGGTTTACCAAAGTTTTTAATTATCTATGACGTTAAAAGTAATTTAAATGACGGTTGGCACGTTATTGCTTAAAGTCATCCAAACCTGCATAGTAAAATATCAAGAACCTTTTAACTTGAACAAATATGAATTTTACATTTAAAGAAGCGATGAATTTCAACATTTGAAGAAGCGGGATCTGTAAGAAAATGTATCTTCATTGTGGTACTGTTGTGATGATATAACATATATATATGTATTGTGCAACAAGGTGATTTGTATCATTTATGTTTCTAACAATATATAGATTATACGTACTTTGAGGGTAAGACTTTAAAATCTGACGTGAAATATTACGTATGAAGTTTGGCTCAATTGTAGTTAATACAGAGTATGCGAATGCTAATATTTTCATAAAATATACAACATTAATACATTAAATTATTAAAACAAACCTCACACACACTAATGCCAAACGATTTATACACACGTGTATATATTTTACTATAAGATTGTGTCAAAGCGTAGTGTCATAGCAAGGAATTAAAAGTTTGAAAAACATATAGTACGCAAATCTAAAGATGACAAAGAAGCCAAAAATCGACCAGCAGACGATCTTTAGTCTCCTTAATTTGAAGTAGTTTAAACCTGATTTCACTTAATTTAGGACCGAAAGCTACCACGTAAAGTAAATGCGACTATGCAGATTGAATTTCTAAAACCCGTATAAGATGGATAAGTTAAAACGCTCGTAACATGGAAATGCGGCGGCGGAGTTTGCTTTACAATTTAATTTGCTAAGTTAATATGCAGGTGTTTACTAGCGAATTTGCGAAGCGACCTGTTTTGCAGACTTGCTAAAGCTCACGTCTTTGTCCAGGAAAATAAACTACCAATTTGGATAGATGTTTCGTATTATATGAATGAATGGTGGAATGATGAATTATAAATTCAATTTAGACTAAATATAGCTTAGTAGCCATCTGGTCCGGCGTCCCACGGATGTAATTGATGTATATATTATATATTTTCAAAATCGAATCAGTAGAAGCGGATTTATTATACGGAATATACAAAATCACAAACTTTACCCTCTTTCAAATATCAGTATCGATAGCAAATTATTTTTAGTTTAGACCAATTGTTAATTTATGTCCGGTTTTTATTTTTCAAAATCCGTGACCAATATAAGATATTTATAACATTGTATGACTTAAAAATTCATTTCAAGGAATAATGCCATGTCTATAATTTTTAGGTCTGTGACTGATATTTCATATGTTATTGAACACTTACGCGTTCAATATGTTTTCTTCAGAGTCGAAGTTTTTGAACAGCTGAGACATAGTAATATGTAGTATTAGCTTTTATTAAAGGCTGTGGTTTAAGGAACTGCCTTGACGTCGATCGTGGTCTATTTATGAAGAGAATACATCTATAGGTAGGTTTGTATGGGGAGTAAATTCATGTACTTACGTTGTTTGTTTGTAGTTTTATGTTCTCACTTCAACGGCAGTCTTCATGGCTGCTTTGTTTTTTTTAAGTTCTGGCACAAACATTAGGTGTATAATTCGGCGAATCAAAGCCATCTCGCTTTAATTTAACTCGTGACTGGCTCCTTTATTCCTTATGATTCCTTTCAAATTTCCTAATGACATTTTAGCATGTCCTATCAACACGGAAAACTTGCAATCTGCATCTAATAGTTTGGGATTACTAGAGGAGACCACCGCGTGGGCGAGCAGATGGACGGATGGACGGACTGAGAGAAACTATAAGGGTTCCTAGTGGGACCACGGAACCATAATTAAGTGTCGTATTAGTAAAGAATGATATTCCTATTTCACCTCCAACTAAGTGTAAAGCTTGAGCTTCTGAGTTAACTTCGTCTCCATCGCAAAGTACAAAGTTGACAAATTAAGTTGTCGTACGTATTAGAACATCCACTTACAAGTTGGAGGACTCCTCAACTCGGTCGTTTTGCGTAGCTCGCAGTGCGGTTTAAACTGGCTTTGCATAATTGGATTGAATTCGCTTATCCAATTTATCGTGTGTTTAACGAGAAGTGTTTCGAGGAATTGCTTAGACCAATATCGACTTCACATGGAGTAGTGTTGTCTCCTTTGGGACGAGACTCATCATTACTTACTCCTTCTGTTTGACCACATTTAACTTAGAGTGGAATGAAATCCTGCGATCTAGCGCTTTCTGATCTGCTAGTTCTTTTTATTCGGCTAGATTTTCTTATTCAGATCGATTCTCTTATTCGCCTAGATACTCTTATGCAGTTAGATTCTCTTATTCTGCTAAATTCTCTTATTCGGCTAGATTCTCTTATTCGGTTAGATTCTCTTATTCGGATAGATATTCTCATTCCGGTAGATTCCCTTATTCGGCTAAATCCTCTTATTCGGCTAGATTTTCTCGAAAATGTCGGACCGGAATCCCTGAGCCTTTTGTATTTATCTTTTCTTACCTATACAATTCTTTACTGCATTATTTTGATCTTTTTCGTAGGGTTTAACTAGCAGTTGCAATGCAAGTGCACAACATAAATTTTGAAGACAACACAAATCTTTGGAATTCTTGATGTAACTACTAAAATTTGCGTATATCATTCTTACAAATCTTCCTTTTGAAACACTCTGTTGAAAACGCATTGAAATCAATTACGTAGTGGCGAACAAGCGCGAAAAGCGAATTTGTTTTGTAGTAGGTACTAGTTGTTTCCCCCGATTTCTTCTTAAATTTGCATGATACCTTAGACCTCCTTAATTTGGCTTTATCGAAAAATTCGTTCTTAGTGGATGTCTCCTAAGCATAAACCACCTACTTGCCTAATTCCATCATTGCAGATCTCTCTGCCATTCTGCATCGTTGCACTGCGTAATAAGTTATGTCAAAGTATTTATTCAATTTGTTTTTTTTTTTATGATATGATTACTGTTGTTTGTTTTTTTTTTAAATTTAAGTATAATTTGTTTATAATAAGATTTCGATTTTACTCACTGTATGTATTGTTTCATTTGTTTTTCCTGTATGCAGTGTAATGTTTCGCAAATAAATACTTTCTTATTCTTATTCTAACACTTAAGAACTTAAATGTTCATATTTATAATATTATTTAGGACAGTCTTACTTCAGACACTTTGAATTTCTCTAAAAAATCTCTTAAACATCGCTCTGAATTTCTCTTAAAGTATTGTGCTGCCTTCCCATTTAACTAAGCCTTATTTATGAGACAAGCGGAGAGCATAATAAATGACGCAGTAAAGCCTACTTGCTATTTTCAAATTCATGCCTGCTTATCTACGTTTTTTTTTTAAACTTTAAGGTTTATGCAATGGTATAAAAAGATATGATTGGACATCATACGGATACGGAAGACGTTATGATGAAAATAGTGCAATCTATTAAAATCTTCTTATTTTAACATCTGTATATTAATAGGCAATGTGAAAATCTTCGTTACCATTTTTTGAAAATTGCAGACGGAGGAGTGTGAAATATGGCACAGTTATATAGAGAAGAGAAGAAAGAAGTGAATAGGGAAGAAAAGAGAAAAGAGAAGAGTTTATATAGAAAAGAACACTCTATTACTTTCAAAAAAATATTAGTATTCGCACACGCGAATACTAATATTTTTTTTAAATATTAATATATTAAAATAAAACTACATGCACATCAATGCCAAACAAGTGTTACCTTTTAGTATAGTTTCAAAATATTGATTTCAATCACGGGAGTAAAAAATATTTCGATATAATGTTGTAATTAATTTGTTCACCTTGCCTTCCATGACTGGAGTAATGGATGTAGGGAATAAGCCAGCAAAGCTGAACTGGGAATGGGCTGGGCATGTGGCAAGGAAGGACCCGCAAAGGTGGTCCAATGGTACGACAGTTTGGACTCCGACCCGTGGCTACCGACGCGGATGACCAGAGCTGAGCGCACATCGGACCCTCCTTAGTGTCAACGCAGGTTGCATTAAGAGCGTGACACGATAAAGACTTGACTCCTGTGTGCTTAGCAATTGTGTTTTAATCCTAAGTACAGTCGACTCTTCCAATTCGAACGGTTCGAAATGTTTGTGATCGAGCCTCAGGTAGGCCAAGGTAGAGGTGGCGAGATGACTTGGACGCTTTTGTGGGAAAGAAATGAATTCATGTAGCCCAGGAAGGAAGGTGTGGTTGGAGACGGGGACTTTTGCCTAGCTATGGGATAGTATAGTCTAATAATAAAAAGAATTGTATTTAATTTAAGAGACTTTGCAAGTATATCGGTTAAACATGCTCTCGTATCTAGCTCACAATTAGAATTTGAAAGAGTTTTTGTCGTAGAATTAAAAATTCTAATTCTAATTTATATAACCCCAATAACTTTAATTCCAATATATCCTACAAATAAGAAGTGTTTCAGAGAAAATAAATCTCAAGAGCAGCGTTTGTATAAACAATGCAGGCTATTAAATCTAAGTGGGATATAAAACCCAATCTTAACCGAAGACAATCATTGAGAAAACTACTTCTATAGACGAAGCGCATTCAAGCAATATTTACTTCTAAAGTGTTATAAATTATTTTATTTCACTGAGTGGAGTCTGAAGGTATTTAAGTTTCATTTCAGGGTGAGAAACATCCTAATGAGATTTAATGGTTCCATGAGACCTGAGAGTTCCGTAGAATGTAAAAGTTCCGTGAAATCTAAAATTTCCACGAAACATAAGGGACCCTTGCGTATTTCAGTCCACTCTTTTTACCATTGAGGCTCAAAATCTTATCTATATATCAGAAAGTGCTACAATACAATGTCAAAATGGTGTCTGTTGTTGAAGCGCGTAATTCGGCTTAGGATATTTCTAATCGAACATCATAATATGCCTATTGTAATATCAATAGTTTATTCAGGCATTCCCAAATTGGGTTCCAGGGAACCTAGGGGTTCTTTAGTAAATACGCCAAACTTATCTATTATTAGCTATTAAATGCCATGGTTACAAATACTCTTAAAAAAAAAACGCAAAATATGTGATGATTATTAAGTTATGAATAATGTGTTTCAATTATATTACTTATTTCATTAAAAAATGTTGATATGGGGTTCCTTAAATAATAGGCATTTTATTAGATGGTGTTCCGTTATTTTCAAAGTTTAGGAACTCCTGGCCTACTTAATATCAAGTTCTCCTTCTTATTTCAGTAAAAATGAACGTAATTCCCGTTGGACCAGAGCCTGCAAGTTTGGTGTGTCCTTCCTGTGGAGTTAGCATTGTAAGCAGAATAGAACGGCAACCAACCTCTAGGACGCATATTATTGCACTTTTGCTTTGTCTGTTTTTGTAAGTATCCTATTACTAGCCCTTAGACCTGATATATATAACCTAATAATCTTATAAACGGAAAAAACAGTAAATCTTGAAGGAGAGTGATGAAGGATCATGCATTCACTCATTGCATTCAAAATTTTCTTAAGCCGGAGCCAGACATAGCTTCATTAGAATGATCCTTTCAATGATCATGTAGTGTGTCCGGGGACTTTGTGTAACTGTACAAAGTACTTTGTGGACTTCAAGGATGAAAATGTACAAATACTTTGAGGTATGTCTGGCTCCGGCTTTAGAGAAACATATAAGATATAAAACAATGAAATCTGAACTCTAACAAAAATTGTTCTTCATGTACTGACAGCATTATGTTATTTCATATTTTATCAATTATTTTCCTGCTGTTACTTAGCTAATGTTAATAGATTAAGTTTTTTCAAATTAGTCACACAACATAATATGATCCAATGGGTTGAATTGAATTATTTGTATAAAAACTGAAGTGGTAAACCAGCCAAATGTAGATCATAATATTGTGCAATAAAAAATCATATAGAAACGCCTTGTTGACTCATCACTATGACGCTCCAAGGACGTCACGTTGTATTGTGTCAGGGAGCCCAAAAATTAATATTCAGAATTGAATATAGGTATAACTATTGTTTTCGCTTATACTGCATAGTAGGTACAGCGAGTTGTTTGAATACACGACGAGCGTTTCCATCATTTGAATAACTTTTCTCTTTCCAGGTGCTGGCCTTGTGTGTGTATTCCTTACTGCACAGGTTCCTGTCAAAATACCAACCACTACTGTCCAAATTGCAGCACGTACCTTGGCCAATATCATGCGTAAAAGAAAGTAGACCAATATGGTGATTTAATAGTGCAGCTACAACAAAATTGTACTCATCTGTAATTAGGCCGCCTAAAAGCTAATATAATAAATAATAGGTTTTGTAATAATAAATAAACAGCGTGTGTAGAGAGCCTAATGTCCTAAATCATTTCTGTTATAAGTATATGTGGACTCAGGGTTGATAATTTAAGGGACAATAGACGAATGCGGCCCAAGGGCTGAATGCGGCCCGCGACCCCTCTCTTTGTGGCCCGCAACTGTTTTGTAAAGTGCAGTCTAATTCTTATAAATATGTAATAATTACATTGCACGACTGCAAAGTTTGTTGTGAAGTACTAAAATTTGGCATTTTTAATATAACTTAAAACGTAAATAGATAACTAGATACCTATTTCCGAATAATTCGTTTAAAAGTATGGCCCGCCAACATCTAAAGACTTAACTGTGGCCCGTCTTTTTCAACGATATGGCTCTTGCCTGCCAAAAGGTAGCCGACGTCTGCCTTGAGGTATTCGATACAAGATCCCGAGGCTGCTGGGCTCATATTGAACCCACTAAGTACTAAAAAGGGTATTTCTAGTGTCCTTTAAAAAAATCTTATTATTTATATCACTAGAAAGTTCCGAGCTTTATAAGGTTTATTCTACTATTTGGAATTGTGATGACAGATGAATTGTTTACAGTGTTTGTGTGCGCGAAACAAAAGTTTTGTTTCTTTCTTTCTTTTTATTTTACTCGGCCATGTTGTTGTATTAATTGGTGGCAAAATTAAATATGTTTTCAAATTCCGCGTTATGCTGCAGAAGAAGATATATGTCTTCATCGCATGTTCGAGTCTGTGAAAAATCTATATTAATTACTAGGGGACCCGGCGGAAATTGTCCGAATTTTGGCTCGTCTGTTATAAGCCAATAAAACAGTCCCCTCTATGTCTTTTCCATTAAATTTGACGACGACTAAAAATTTTATGAAATAATACTTTTACAGACAGAAGTGAAGTCTAGTACTGACTCCATCTATTTTAAATCAATGCTTTCTGCATTTTGTAGTATATTTAAATAATTTTTTGACTTTTCCTTTCTTTCTCATCTTGTAAACCTTCTCTAAAATAAAGCAAATGAAACAAAACAAACATTATTCAAATTGATCCAGCCGTTTATGAATTTTATTGAGACTACTAACGATGGATTTTTACGTATATATAAATACAGACTAATAATTACAGAAAGTTACGAAATAAATGAGGATTTACGCGCTCTATCCTATTGAGCTTTTGTAACATAATATAGAAAAAAAATTAACATATATTAATAATAAAATAGTAAGATTTTAATTGTGTATTAATGACTATACCTATTCCACATTACTTCTGTTATCGTTTCCTTTAATATCTTTATCTCAAGCTGGTGATAAGGCTTCTAGTACTGATTTCTTACCTGCATCGTCTATGACAACACCTAGACTGCCCTAACTCAATTTTCTAGAATTTATATAAAGTTTCACTGATGCAGTTTTATTATTATTATATTAAACTTGAGTTTAATCTAAATTGATGACCTCATAAATAGTAAAGTTTTCATTATTTAAAAAATATTTCTGTAACCTACAGGTTGACTGGTGAGACACAATACTCGAGGACTTGATATTTGATGATCATATGTGACATAAATTTAACATTAAAATTAAATATCAATTAACTACTACGTGAGATTAAGAGATTAAATTTCACCCTCACCACCTTGATGTCCTAAAATCCACAACCGTGAGACTGTGTATATATTGTAAATAACTGTATATAAATATGTGGTAGGAAGAAATGTGGTGCTTTATTTACTTCCCCACACATGTCATGGATTTCCGCAAAGTAACGCCTGATTCTATCAATTAATTATAAACCTTCACAAAGTATACAGTTTTCAACCGTTTCTTGGATTTCGTAACGACATATCGTTAAGAAATCTTAGATATTTTTTGTTTGCTTCGGTTTTTTTTTTCATTAAACTTTGAGTACGGTGTCGCAAATTGAAGTCAAAACATGTTAATTTAATAATTGTTTCATATGCAGAACGCTTACATACGCGTTTCCGGCCTTTACCAATTGATTATGAATAAAGATAACATTAAGTATAATTTTTTTTAAATATCTTCCTGCTTTCGTAAATTGTCGAATACCTCGTATACAAACAAGAAATTTATTTCATTACAAGTCCAAACGAGACGTTAGAACCCTTATGGCTGGAGATCCCTGGGCCGTAAGACATAACTTAGTTTCTGAAGGCAATATTTAAAGTTAAATTTATAAATATTATTATTATCATCATTAACATAAATTGAATTATTCAAAAAATATTCTTTCGCGAGTAACAACTAATATTAAATATAGATGAATAGGTAGGACTTGATGGCCGCCTCAGATCGAGCAATTCATATTTCTTACAGCCAAAACATACCTACAGTTTTCCATTGAATCGAGAAGAACAGCTTCAACTTAGTGGAAAAATTATCGCCGTCTCTCTATCTCTAAACTAGGTGACTAGGGACTCGATGACGACGAATCATTCAAAATTTATGTATGTCTATTGTGTACGTCATGTATTATAGTGCCATGTATTGAGTCACTTTACAGTTTACTGAACTCCTGAAAATTTTACTTCTTCACAATAAGTAGAAACCCATCTCTTCAGTCTTTAAGGTTTGTATTAGTTAAATTTATTCCAAAAATTTAATTATAATGCGCGATTTCGCGATGCGTGTTTATTAAATTTTATACTATTTTTGTATTTAGAGAGTAGGGGTATAAAATAATTATAGACGTTTTAGTCTCACTAGTGGAACCGTACCTTACAAAAGATTTAGCGAGCACAGGCGACCATGTTTGCACGTCCACGAGGATCGCCCCGGGAGGTTCGACCACCGCGCCCTGATACCTCATTGTTGATAGTGGAATACAGCTGCCGGTATTAGTCCGAACAACTCAGAACACTATCCATGATACATGCGGTAAAAGATGCACAGTGAAGCCACATCTCTCCGCATCTCAGTGTTTGTACATTTTTTTCCTTGAAGTCTACAAAGTTCTACAAAGCTTTGTGAAGTTACACAAACTTTCCGGCCACACTACATGATTATTCAAATGAAGCTAGGTTTAGCTCCGGCATAACAATTATTAATCAGGACGGACTGTTTTAAGTGCCTTCCGAAATACGACGGAGGGTAAAAATTTCTTTTATATATGCTGACAGTCGTTCGTGGAACCCGCCGCGGAATAGACGTGAAAAATGCCGCTTGCTGAACTTTTGAATTGGCTTTTTACATGATTAGAATTGTCTTTATTAATTATAAATTTAAATTTAAATAAAAAAATTGCATTTCAGACTTCTTATAAAGATGTAGTTATCATCATTATTATATTAATATAAATTATAATATTGAACCTAGTGGAGAAATTTATACGCCGCGCGAACCCTTTGTCGCGGGACGAAATACCGACTGTGATCGGGGAACTGGCGTGAACGCGACCGAAAACATGGAAATAAAATATTTTTGCATTTATCTAACGCAGTATTTTATCCGAAGCCAGTAGTGAGGTCCATTTTGGACGGACGCATGGACCAGTTAGCCTGGTTATGTCTTTATGTAACACGTTTTATATATCCTTAAAAATCGCAAAGTTGAGATTTATTTGATGACATAATTGCTTTACTATTATCGGATGGGCAAGGAAAGGGAATTGAGGGGACAGGAGGGAGGTTGAAGGGTGTTAGGTTTTCGCGCCTAAACCGCTGAATCAATTTTGATGACTTTCGGCATAGTTAGATTATTATTTTAAATTAAGCTAAGATGTTTTGTTTCTCATTTGTGTTTAGTTCTCTAAACCTACTCTCAACGGGTTCAAGTCCCTTTTAAACGTAAGTTTCCTATTAAAACTGATTTTTTTATAACAAGGGGGCAAACGAGCAGCCAGCATTCACCTAAGTGTCTACCGATACCCGTGGACAACTACAACACCAGAAGGCTCGCAGATACGTAGCCGGCCACCATTTTCACAATAATTCAGATTCGGTTAGAACAATCTATTTCCAAGCATTATCATCATTCAAATAATCCTTTACGTGGTGTAGCTTTCGGGTTGCAGCATTACACCGATTTTCCCTCGTATTCATTCGCGGATTAAAGCAAAGTAGTTTCGCTTCTCATGCATGTCATGGATTTCCGCAAAGTAACGCCTGATTCTATCAATTATTAGAAGTATTAGAGTTACGTTCAAAAATAAAACTTTTGATATTGGCCGAAATCATTGAATTCAACACAAATGAAGTAGCGGGTCTTACTTATCTATATTGGTAATTTGCAAACCCTTCCTGAATAATGGGGATGCAGCGGGATGGAACTTTTACACAGTACCAATTTCCTTCAAGTGAGTTTACTAGTTAATCGAGTAGACAGTGACCCTGCCTTCCGCTCCGGGGGTCGTGGGTTCGATTCCCACCTCGAGTCTGGGTATATTATCTATATGTATGTATTTACGTATTTCTAAAAAAAATATATTTGTTCAGGTGTATGTTACCTATAACACAGGCATTAAGTTGTCTTCCTTAAGAACTGACGTCCGTGTGTCATATATTCCTGTATATATTCATTGTTTATATTGTATATCTGTTTGCGAGACAAAAAAGCGTTCCTCGAATTCACTGCGGGAAAAAATATTTGTGTATAACAGGCGGCTGTTACCTATAACACAGGCATTAAGTTGTCTACCTCAGGAACAGACGTCCATGTGTCATATAGTCCTGTATATATATTTATTTATTCTTGTTTTCCCTCTAAATTTGTTTTCTAGAAATGGGTAAGCCTCGAATTCGCTGATACAATCAAGCACCACAATATGTTGCTTACAATTTATTGTAATGAAAATTAAAATCATTATTATTATTTACCTTTATTATTAACCTAATGATTTTGAAATAAGTTCTTGCATTTTGAATTTTTTTTTTTATGTTTTAAAATTCATATATAAGAGTGAAAAATCGGTTCACATGAAACTTGACGCAGGTAAAACAAAAGGGACATATGTAGTGTTAAAGGGCGTGCAGAATTAAAGGGATATACATATGAAGTATATGAGAAGATGCTTATTATCGAAGACAGGGCGAAATAGAAAATCGCTGTACGGAAGGATGGCGTCGCCACCTTATTTAATATGATATACATATATCCAGTAATATAACGAGAGATTTATATAAGGGAATAGATGTACAATTAGATATGTTATTGCTTTTTAAAATCTATATTGAATAAAGTCATGCAACACAAAATTCCAACCGGCTATCTGGTTGTTGAGAGATCTTATCCGTATATTAAATTGGCCAAGAACGTATCCAGACACGCCCATATAGAAGGGTTCAGTATCTGATAAAGATATTTATTAAATAACTTCAAAAGTAGACAATAAAGTTCTTACATAAACGGAAGCATAAATACGATGAGTTTGATAAAAAATTGTCAGGTCCAGTTCACATGTACGGGAGACATCCACAAAATGCAAAATTATTACTATCCTATACATATCTGTATACTATACATAATTGTACTAAATTTTATACATTTATGTACACAATTGTAAAATTAATTAGTAATTGTTTAAGTTAGTTACATTGTAATTGTTTCAAAGTCTCGGAGGGACCAACTTCGGCGCACAGACGTAAGGACGGACTGAGAGAAACTACAAAGGTTTCTTGAAGGACTACGGAACCCTAAAAAACGACGGTTAGCGTCTACACGTGGGTCATTATTCGGAAGATGTCGCGATATCAATTCAATGCAAATTCCAACCCGCCCACGCTTGTGCCACAGTATCAATCACTCATTGTCCTTAAGCTATCGGCTCTGAGAGTGCTTGTTACGTTTTTTGCGGATTACAATCAACGGCGTTGATCAACGATGTTACACTCAAATGGACATGTTACGTTTCAAACAAATGACATTGGAAAATAAATCGCTTTGGTTATGTCCATGTCTATGAAATGATAATTGTCCATGGACAAGGATAGTCCCATAGATGAATCGTTTGCCCTTTTGCATCTTGAAATAATAAAGTGGCCAAGAGCGCGTCAAACACGCTTATAAAGAAGGGTTCCGGATCTGATACGCGATAAAGGTATTTGCTAAATTACTTCAAAAAATATTGTCCGATTTCATTTAAAATAATTTTCTTAATGAGTTTTTTGTATATCCTATCAACTTGGATTTCAAGTCTCTACATCTAATAGTTTGGAAATCCTAGGAAACGGACCACTTTGCGGGCGGACAGACCCACAAACGGACAGAGCGAAATTAAAAGGTTTTCTTATAGGGTTACGAAACCCTAAAAAAGTATAATCGACAGTTGTACGTAATAATAGAGCAATCAGCAATAGTGACTGTAGTTGGACAATATTGGTGACTGAAAATCTTGAGGTAAGGTGTTCTAAAATATACAATAATCAAATAACATCCAAAAGTTCAATACCCAAATACAATAAGGCAACAAAAGACAAAATCAACTTACAAACAATGGCTTAAATCTGTTCATATGCATACTAAAAGTCCCAGAGTGATGCATATCTGCCAAAAGTACCGGAGTAACTACACATTCACTAAATGGACCGAAACGTTTATGCCTTTGACTCGTGCCGCTACCTGCCTGTCACTCAGTCTGTTAATTAACTCCTACCTTCTGTTAAGTGTTAATTAATGAAAGGGAAATTATTTGCATGTTTAAAATACATAGGTGCTGCATACAACGTTGCAAATGTATACAAATGTAATTTATGTTATTTTTCTTCTTTTCAATCGACTTCAAAAAAGGGGGAGCTTTTCAATTCGATTGTATTTTTTTTATGTTTGTTACCGTAGAAATATCGACTGGGTGAACCGATTTTGATGAAGCTTTTGTTATTTTAAAGCTGCTTCCCGTGTGGTCCCAGTTCAATTTGGTCCAGTTCTGACAATTCAGTCAGTGTTTTTTTTTGTTAAATTTTTCTAATTATTTCTTTCTCGCAACATATATAAAACAAAGAAAATAGAGAGTAGTTTTTCAGGTCGGAAAGTAGATTCGTCACGACAATAAGTTATTAATTATACAGAGACGAATGTTGGTGTATATCCAGGGACCCTTTGATCGGCTGATACGCTAATAACTTTATTATGAGCATCGCTACATTCTAAACTGGATATAAAGTGGATCTAAAAGCGCGCTCGTTAATATCGTATCATTTTTTGTATGTAATATCAAAGGTATTAATATAATTAGAAGTACCAAAGCAAAGTTTCTTGCGACGCTGACATTTTCTATATGTAGACCACTGAACCCGGAATAGAGACGTGAAAACGTTGTGTTGGTGATTCAAAGAGTCTTACCGACGACATTTTTAAATGCTAAGCCGATGATAAGCCCGGTAGTGATAGTCAAATGTATTTCAATGATTTATATCTAATCGTAACAAAAGGACAAAAGTATTGCATCACAATTGACATATGTTTTGTAAACTGATTTAAATGCGTACTTATTCCTCGTCTCATAAATGTCAAGTGTTTTTAATGTTTGTGTTTATTCCCTTTGTAAATTTGTGTAACTTTATAAAAAAATATGAAGCTGTTGTCGAGACTTCACTCACATAAAATTAGATAAAAAAAATAGATTCAATTTTAGCGTGATGATATATAGCCTTCCTCGATAAATTGGCTATCTAACACTAAAAGAGTTTTTCAAATTGGACCATTTCTTCCTGACATTAGCTCTTCTCGGCATCTTCTAAGCGTGTTCCATCATAGATAGAATCAATGCATTAAGTTACTATCAGGTTCCTTGTCGCCTCGTCATCAAGCGAATTCTTTTATAAGACAAAAATATAAGTAAAGTCTAATAATATAGACATATAACTTATAAAAAGTAGCATTACGTGAGAATGGACCGGTCTTAGAATATACCATTCAGACGAATCCTGGGTAAGATACCCTGCGGATGACTTTGCGATTTACCCATCTCACATAACATCTTCAGCAGACATGTCCTCCCGTCAAAGCCTAACCTTCGGAAGGCACGTAAAACAGTGGGACCCGATTAATGTCACTTTGTGATATTAATCGTAAGGTTGTAGAGATTGTGGAGGTTGCGAGGATGACGTCAGATGGCAATCGGTCATCTTAACTCGCTCCGCAGCCAAATCCTCCGCAATCTAAACGGTCCCTGCTACTTAACCGGGATAACGCTAGGAAGTAGAGTATATTATATATTTTCTTTTAATAGAATATTAGGAATACTTTTTAGGTATGTCTAATATTCCCTTTTCCCCTCCAACTAAGCTTAAATTAAAAGCTTGTGTCTGTAAACCATGAAAAATTTTGCCGCCTTTTTCTCCCGCCCGGGCCTACCCGGCGCATTGGAAAATCCACCCCTGAGTAGAATAAAGAGTGCAGTATATTTATTTTTACTCCTCTCTTTATAATCTAAAAAAAAAACACGGGTCGAATTGATAACCTCCTCCTTTTTTTTGAAGTCACTTAAAAATTATGAGTCGTGCACAAATAATAGCTGAATTGGTAAAACACCGGTCAGTGTGTTAGCAACTGGTGATTTGTTGTTATATTAAAATGATGTCATACTCGAGTGTTTAAGAAGGATACGTAGAAGTAAGGATTCTTTGCACGAGTAAGTAAGGATACGTAGTAGTAAGGATTCCTTACACGAGTAAGCAAAGATATGTAGTACTAAGGATTCATGGCACGAATAAGTAAGGATAAGTAGTAGTAAGAATTTCTATGCGAATTATACAAGAATATCTTTCTGGACTCACTAGTATTGATATTAAGTGTTCAGGACTCATTTGTTTCAATAACTAAATTGATTTTATTTCACGTCTCCATTGCTCTATAATTCATTATCGAATTTGGAATACTGTGAGGAATTCGACAATGTACAAAATGTTATGTTTAACCCCTATACTTAGCCGCTAAAAAACACATCACTTAATTTACGTTTAAGTGTTGATACTCTGTCATTGAATATATCAATGTTAAGTTTGGCAGATATATGGTTGTAATTCCTACTCGCACGAATTAAATGTATAGAAGATAGAAGATTTATAGTCTTTATATCAAATTTTTAAAAGGGACAATTTCAAAAATCCTGTGTTCAGACTTTAGCACGATTGCAATGAAGCACAAGATATTAAATAACATTAGTTTCGTATTCACAAAACATTGCATTTAAGTTTTTCTTTTATATATACCATGTAACTCTGTCTTTAAATAATGTGTATATCGTTGATGGCCTTATTAACTAAATAAATAAATAAATTAACAGTTTTGTTGAGTTTTGGGAATTTGTTATAAATAATGCACCCCCTGCAATTAGCAGGAGGTCCACCGAAACCAGATAAATATTGAAAGTGGTCTATAGAAAAAAGGTTTGGAAACCTCTGATATAAATGATAAAAATTAAATAATTATTTCTACACATATGTGGCCTTTACAGGTTTGATAAAATCAATAAAATGGGTGACGCCACGGAAATTAATTATACAGAATTACAATACTATATGAAAAATTAAAACCTTTAAACCTACTTTGTGTACAGTAAAGCTTAATATATAAAGTTAAAATTAGTATGTCAGCGAAAAGGCTGTGGACTCAGCTGCTAGCTGCTTTTCGGTCCGTACCTGATGCAACTGCTGCCAACGCAGTATATGAAATTTTATGATGAAAATAAAACTAACAGTAATAAAAAATTTGCATGTGCTGTACATAAAACAATTTTAAAATTATGAAACACACAACCGCTAAACGCGCATGGGCAGACGCCAATGGGCATTATTACTAGACCAGGTTCGCATCGACCTTCCGCCATTTTTGAATAGAGGAATGAATAGTTTTTATTGTACACCACAATACAATCTGCACGTGTAAAGATCTCGTTTCACGATGTGTGTACGTGATTAACTCCGAAGCTACCGGACCGATTTTGAGCAAATTTCGTTAATACGTGCAACTCGATCAAACTTCATTGAACATAGGATACTGTAATATACTTTATTGCAAATTCAACGTTTCATATAGTTGGCAGTGCCCCTGCCTTTTGCTCCACCCATTTCTCAAATTTAAAAACAAAATCACAGTGGAGGAAGGCACGGGGAACAGCTAGTTTAATAGTAAAGGAGTACATGGAATTATACCTTCATTATTTCTTAATGTAAACTGAGCGCGGAATACATGAAAATCAGTCAAAAATTAAATAAAATTTCTCAGTCAAATCGTCACGATTTCTCTTAACTATGTGTATACACACATAATAGTTTCTTCAACACATTCGCTCATAAATTGGCTCTAATTTCACCACAAAAAGGCACATATTGACACCTGTAATCTAACTGTGACTGTTTAGGTCTCAAATATGGTATAGTTGGAGCTGATCATCGTGATATTCTGATGTATATATTTCAAAATAACATATACTCATCTATCAATCGGCTGCGGTATGAACCGCCTTACCTATCGGTCTAACAACAAATAAACCGTAGATAAAATGATTTATTGAATGAGGAGGTCTTGGCCTAATCTATGGTCGGCATTTGAGTCGATCGCTAGGTTAAGCCATTTTGTTTGTCATCGTTGTTTTGTGCTCCTAACTAAGAAGTTTATCCATATCTATGTTTACAAGAATGTCTCGTGAAATAGATCTTTGTGGAAATCCATGGAGGAGGCCTACGTCCAGCAGTGGACTCCATAAGGCTGAAGGAAGGAAGGAAAGAAGGTGTTCGATGACTATCCAACCAGTTTAGAGTCCGAACCTAGTTAGTTACGGATTCAGTCCTTCGATCGTTGACCTATAGAAACTTAAGTTGATCAACTAAATAATTAATTGCAGTAGATAATTAGAGACACAAAGACAGATATAGTTAAGCCAACGCCAACTTGGCTGCATAATAGCTACAGATATATAGATTACTACCTTAGCTACATATATATGTATGTAAACTACGCATCAAACGTTCAAGCTTAGTAAAGCTCATTCAATTATGAAATGGACGCAGTATATACATTACATTAATAGAAGAAGGTGTCGTACAGTTGAATACTTTATTGCTTGTTTTGTCAAACCTTTCCTTCTTTTATAAAAGAATACTGTACATATACTTTTTTCATATCACAATGAGCAAACAGGCAGGCGGTTCATCCAAGAGATCACCGACTCCCGTGAACATCTGCATTGTCAGGAAGCTCGCTTATGTGTTGCCGGACTTTACAGAGGTGTTTAGGCCACCGGAAACTGGTAAAAACTGAACGAAACGCAACAACAATACCATCATTTGAAGGAGCCGCAATGCTGTCAGCATCACGATCAGCGATCTTGTATGAGAAAGAGGTACTGGTACCCGGACGCGCTGGCCCAATTCCGCTGCAGACCAAAAGGACTGCAAGTGTGGCTCTACCTCTAATTAAAATCTTAGCCTAGTATTTCTTTAACCTTAATCAAGATTACATTTAATTAATAGACTCATGTGTTACTTTGCGGAAATGGAATAACATGATTTCATTAGTGGATTTATGCAAAGTTGTTTAGCTTTCATGTAAGATTACATTTTATATGTATGAAACCCCTTTGTAAGTGATGTAAGGTCTCGCTTTTCCGCAGTAGGATATTTAAACGTACAAGAAGAGGAACGAAGCTGCGTGCTACTAAGATACAAGACTAAAGATATAATCTAATTAATCATCTATAATATATGCATTAAATGGATTAACACGCGATCGCTCAATCAAGGGAATTGGGCCTAATAAAATGTAATCGGTCTTCGACTAAACTGGGATTAGGGTGAATTTTCAGATAATCCATTTAATCGGGCCACGGGGCTCATTGTAAGGAAAGGCATTTAACGGCTTTGTTTAAATAGTGGAACATATAAAAACTCAATAAAAAAAAACTAAAATTTTAAATATAGAAACTTATCAATTGTCAAAGAGAAATAGTACAATAGATATCATCAAGAGTGAAAAATATAACATTTTTTTATTAAATAACATTATTTCCTATAATTGTGGAAAATAAACCAATACAATATAAAGTATGCAATTATACAGGCTTCATGATAAGAAATGTTTCTCAAATTAGATAGATAAGTAGATTTTTATCTAAATAAGGTTTCAAACAAACTTATTTATTGTCTACTAGCGGACCCGGAAGACGTTGTCCTGCCTGAACGTTAGGTTACTTACTATTTACTACTTTCTACTATCCTATAACATTATTCCCGGACCCGTTTCCATCCCCGTTCCCGTTCCATTTTCCCTTTTTCATTATACAAACCTTGTCCAAACAATGACGAACACAACAAAAAAGAAATTATCAAATGTGGTGCAGTCGTTCGGAAGTTATTCACGTCCATACATTTCAGCGACTCATTCTTATTTGCGGCTATAAATTGAGATGTAAGGTATCATATCTTTCAAGTTGAATCAAACTGCACACGGTGTACATATTTGATTAAAATCGGTTAAGCAGTTCAGGAGTCCATCGCGGACAAACAACGTGACACGTAAGTTATATATATTGAGATTAGAAACTGTAGCGGATAGATACGCATTCCTGCTTTGCTATTTATTTGCGCGATGCCAACTCTATACCTCACCATCTCAAAGACCTCTGGTAAACTAACAGAAACGCAACGCAACAAGCGTTATTTAACTGTGGTTTTTAACATGTTCTAGGAATATTTTAAATATGGCTAATATTAAAAATATTGGGCGACGGTAACCACTTACAATCAGGTGGACTTTTTGCCCCCTTTTGCAATATTAAAAAAAATAAAAAAATCCGTTTTCTTTTTCACTAGGCGCATACTTAGTGAAGATTTACTTTGTGGCATATGCCCAGTATTAGCAGCAGATTAAGGGCTGATATGATGTTGACGATGAAGCGTATACTTGTGTTACTTCACTTTTTTTTTAATTAAAAAAACTCAACTCCTCTTAAACTAACTATGAATTTATATACTTGATGACTGGACATCTAAGGTGGGTTCTTATGAGGAGAAAAAGTTAACTTTTTCCTTTCTCAAATAAAGAATAAGTCGATATTGATTAAAATCATTGAATGCAACGCGGCCGAAGTCTCAAAGTCGATGAAACTTCCTAAAGTGTGGAAATTAAAGTCGTCTAATGTAACAAGTTACATCCTTATCCTACAATATTAGTTCGGATGTAGCATGGTTTATGGTACGTAACATATTGTTGTAAAATCATGCACAGCTCGCGGAATTTGAGCAATTTTCAGTGGAGCGAACGCGCGTATTAACGGATTTAATTAAACGTAGGTAAATACCGATGTATTATGTTTGTGTAGGTATTTGGTAATAACACATGTTCCATTGGAACTTTTATACTGTTTAGATTTAATCTAATGCATGTGTGTTCGTTCTTTAGCTATAAGTAGTTGTTACCCGCTACTTCGTCCGCGTAGAATTAGATGAAAAATTTTATTTTTCAGAATTGGAAAATGTTTTGATTGGAAAATAGAGAAACTAATTTTACATATAATCTTATTGAATCTCACTTATTTAAAAAATCTACTTTTTGTTTGTTTTATTAATTTTCATGCCCATCTGAACCACCTAAGAGAGATAGTAATATACAAGCTGCTCCCCGCGATTTCGTCTGTGTAAAATTAACCTTCCGAGAGCCATTAGCCCTCTTTAATCTAAAAATTATTTCTTAGCGGATATCTATTAACTATATA
The DNA here is from genome assembly GCA_024363005.1 of Charaxes varanes. NCBI lineage: Eukaryota > Metazoa > Arthropoda > Insecta > Lepidoptera > Nymphalidae > Charaxes > Charaxes varanes. The sequence continues at coordinate 41,497,902 of JANCMC010033613.1, forward strand.
CTTACCAAATTTCATGGTTACGGTAGTGACCCGCACGAAGAGTTGAGCAAAGCACGAGGACACTACATAACTACCTTTTCTTAACTCGTTTCATCGTTTTTAGTGTTCAGTACCTAAAAGGAAAAAGTAACCCATATAGGATCACTTCCTTGTCCGTCTGCCTGTCAAAACTCTTTTTCTCAGGAACGCGTAGAGCTATAAATTTGAATACCAAATACTGAGGTTTGCGGTCCCTTAAAGATGCAAATAAATCAACTCTCTAAGTGTACGTAATCAAAAGTTATGGCCTTTTATGTCACATTTCCCCTTCATGTGAGAAAGAGGTACTGGTACCCGGACGCGCCAGCCCAATTCGGCTACAAGCATGGCGCTACCTCTAATAAAATATTTGGCTTAGCTATTAGCTATTAGCTTAGCGGTACAAATTTAGAATTTTAAAGCGAAAGTACTTGGATCAATCCGTTGGACTATTACTTGTGGTTGTTAATAATGTTCTATTGTATAAATTTCTAGTTGTAATTCGTGACTTCGCCAGCGCGATTTAGTTAAACTATAAATTATTTTTAAATAAAAAGAAAACCGCCTTCAAAAACAAAAAGGCATACAGTGGCCACTTAACATTAAGAGAGCATCCTTCTTTGCCACTCGACGTAATAAAGGGAGGCGAGAGCATGTCAAGACACGATTATGTAGAAGGGTTCCGTATCGAAAATGCAATAAATATATTTGTTCAAATAACTTCAAAAGTTTTTGTCCGATTTCATTCAAAATAATTTAGCTAATTAGTTGTTAGCATGTTCTAACATATGTGTCATATGTGTCATAAGTGTCGATGTCATGTCGGTGGGCCTTGACAAAGGGTCAGCTGCCGATTACCTGGGATGCATCACAGCCTTGATATCCGACCTCCTCCGTGTTTTGGAAGGCACGTAAAACAGTGGGACCCGATTAATGTGACTTTGTGATATTAGTTGCAAGGTTGTGGAAATTGTGGGGGTTCCGAGGATGACATCAGATGACAATCGGTTATCTTAACTCGCCCCACAGCAACATTGTCTACAATCTAAGCGGACCCTGGTATTAACTGGGAGGTATCCTTCCTAGTGTTAACTAGGAAGAAGAAGATACAGAAGAGTGTGTGAATGCTTATATTTTTTTATAATATGCAATATTAATATATTAAATTAGAATATTTTAAAGAATATTTCGGAGTATATACGCTGGTTACCAATTGCCACTTGACTCAACCTTTTTCTTAGGAGTGGCCCCAAAAATAGACAAGCGGGATCATGGTTGTACTGAGTACCCTTGAACTATCGAAAAAATAGGCCTAGAACGACTTACTTCTTAAAAAAGTTATAAAATGAAAGAAGACCCATAAATAATACTAATAAATAATGTTAAAAAAATAATTGATAGAATCAGGCGTTACTTTGCGGAAATCCATGACATGCATGAGAAGCTAAACTACTTTGCTTTAATTAACGGCTGGCCATGATGATGATTTACTGTCTTTAGTGAGTTGATTATACTAGTATTATATGCAAGACTTTTCTAAAAATAATTTTATGAAATGCAAGTTTTAGTAAATTGCGATATTTTTAATGGAATGTTTTAGTTCTGTTGTTCACTAGATGCAAAAACAATAAACACTTATTTAAAATATTGAAAAACTGCAAATGTGAAAATGTTTAAAAAATTAAAATCCACGCATGTTATGTTATGCCGTGAAAAAAAAAACAATTTGCTATTATTAATGATTGAAAGTAATTAGATAATGCTAGGAAGTAGTACACTATAGAGATGGGCACCAGTATGTGCTTCCATAACAAATTTTCAGAGGCGATATTAAATCTATCCATAGTAAAATTAAAACAGCATGTTAAAAACACGCTTATTCGTAATGCGTATTGCACAGTCAAAGGCCATATTAAAGATAAAACTGCTTGGAATTGACGCGCTCCAGTTTTGTACTTTATAGTTAACAGGTAAAAATGTAATTTAAAGTCAGTTTTGTAGGAACTATTTTTAAAAGAGTGGCTAGCGAGTTTCTTGCTGATTCTTCTTAGCACCTATGTATGTCCAGCAGCGGACAAACTCGGGCTATAAGAAGAGAAGAACGAAGACGTGTACATTATTTGAATAAGATGTATCTGGCAAAAACTTAAATAAAAGTGAACTAAATAAATCTTGTAAATTTAAATAAAGCACGTTTTATGATGACACAAAATGAATGGCGAGTTTGTTTATTAGTTATTTATTTACGCCTGCACAAATCGTCAAAATTCAGAGTTTCCGTACTCGTTGTTAAGGATAATAAAAAGATGATGTAGTCCCACCATTCACATAAAAAGATAAATAGGGACCTTAATCCGATATTACTTAGGGATCTGAATCCGATATGAATTAGGGACCTTAATCCGGTATGAATTAGGGACCTGAATCCGATATTACTTAGGGACCTGAATCAGATATGAAGTAGGGACCTGAATCCGATATTACTTAGGGACCTGAATCCGATATGAATTAGGGACCTTAATCCGATATTACTTAGGGACCTGAATCCGATATGAATTAGGGACCTTAATCCGATATTACTTAGGGATCTGAATCCGATATGAATTAGGGACCTTAATCCGGTATGAATTAGGGTATATTTTTAACGAACAATAAACGTATAAGTAATAACAACAACATAACAATAACAAACTTAGATATAAATAAATTTCAAGACGGTTCTGGGGTGTCTTCGTTAGCTATGCAACGCGCCCAGAACCCCTTAGTATTAATAAAAATATACTATTAACAAATAACAGAAGAGTAACACCATGTAATTGACTAAGGTAATTTTTTAACGGACAATAAACGGTTTTCACTCGTCTACACCTGGTCGCAAAATTTTAGACATGGCAACCCTACTTCGATGTTATGTTAGAACTCGAAAACATATCCCGGTCGAGCCCCAAAAGATGTCGGATATGAACAACCGAAGACTCCAGTTTATTTCTTATTCTTTATTTTTCGATTTATTATTATTATTTCAATACATTATAAGGAGCAAACCTAAGTGACTATCGACGCCCAAGGATATCTGCATCACCAGAAGGCTCGCAAACGAGTTGCCGGCCTTTAAAAAGGCCACTAGGAATACCGTCACTTGCGTTCACGATGGGTCAAAATGTTTTTAATTATTATTATACTGGTTGTACCCCGCGACTTTGTCCGCCTGAGCCACTCTTACTAGCGATATCAATATATTGCTAATAATATATTATTCTATCTTTTACTATCGCCTCACGACATGGTACAGTTAATGTACTATGTCGTGAGGTACATTAGCTGTACCTCACGACTTCGTGAACGTGAATTCAATGATTTTGTTACATTTTGAGAACTTTTACTTATTTTCGCGGAACCCTAATTATGTTTCTAAAATTGAAGTAGACTATGTTAGTCCTTGAAATATCAGCTATCTGCCAGTGAAACTTCCATCGAAATCGGTTCAGCCGTCTCAGAGATGACCCAGAACATCTGGACGAAGCCACAGCCAACGTTGACACCGAGTGAGTTATGTCACTAATTAGTCGTTTTGGTCTGCAGCCGAATTATGCTGGCGCGTCTGGTCACCTCTCTTTCTCACATGACATTTAGGTTTACAAAGTTATGCGGCTTACGACTTGAAGCCAGAATCTAAAAAGCTGCCAACAATAATTATGTATTTTTTTTGAATTGCCAAACTTGAACAGCCAGAATCTAAAAAGCTGCTAACAATGATTATTGAGTCATAATCTAAAAAGCTGCTAACAATGATTATTGAGTCAGAAACTTTAATAGTGTTTTTAAAAGTGCTGAGACGAATATTTGGTGCGACAGCATTTGTACTTTCCGAAATCGTTTTAAGATATCCTCCTCTTTTTGATTGCTCTTTCAGATTTGAAATATCTCACATAGTGGAGTTTGAGATATAAACAAAAAATTAAATCCCTTTTTTTTGTTTATCGTCTATAACAATTATATTTTTCAAAAAACTATCTATATGCAATTCCGAGTCGAGTGACACCTCAACCATATTGTAGTAATTCTTTAGACTACTAACGAGATTCTTTCTCTCAAAATGGGCATAGTATCGAGAAAAGAAAACACAGCTGATCATGCTTAGTAGTTTATGAGCATACTAACTGTGCCTGCGACTTCATCCGCGTAAAATTTCGAAAAAAAAAATAGATTCAATTTTAGCGTGACGACATACAGCCTATGCCGTAACACAGAAAGAATTTTTCAAATCGGACCAGTAGTTCCTGAGATAACAGCGTTCAAGAAAACAAGCAAACTCTTCAGCTTTATATATTGGTATAGATTGGAAGATCATGAAAAAGGTCATCTCAATGATCGCGTAGTGTAGCCGGGCACGTGTTGTAAACGAAGGAACTAAGCCAGTGCCTGGGACTTGTGACCCAGGTGTAGGTTTGAGAGATCTTTTTGGGTGGGGGTATAAAGATGAAGTTAGCTTTCTTTCTCCTTGGCAAAACAGTCTGTATAACTCATGCAAGTGTGTATATGTTAAATACGAAATTCTATCGATTTTCCTTGAAGTTATTAAGTTGTGGGTATAAAGATGAAATAAGCTTTCTTTCTCTTTGGCAAAATCACGCACCTGAAAGATGTTTCAAAGAATAGCTCAAGAATCAAACCAATAAAATTATTTTAGGTTATTTATCTATAATAATATACGGAACGGGAATGGGAACGGGAACGATTACGGGAACGAGAACGGGAATGGCTATTGAGGCTCTATCTTGTACTTAAGGAATTTGCACATAGCTTTAAACAAGCATGTGGTACGTCAATATAAGGACTATTATTAAGTTCTTTCGTAAGTTTAATTTTACACAGGCGAAATCGGCGGGAAACAGCTAGTGTATTAAGTACGATAAGAGGCAAAATGGCAGACGGTTTATCTCATTAGTGACTACCGACACCTATAGACAACTATACTCCTGGAGGGGGCGCCTCATCCATACCCGCCTCGGCTGCCTCGCTTCCCATAGGTGAGTTCTCTGTTAGATATTTTCCATAGTATATGTCTTTGTCCATATGTGATAGCAATGTTCATAGACACAGAGATGGACCGAGTGAAAACTCTTAAAGTTCAGTAACTAGCTGTTTGCCGCGAATTAGTCCGCGTAAAATTAAATTTGCAAAAACCCTTAGAACTCCTTCAGGTATCTGGTCCTATCAAAAAATCCGCTGTTAGCGGATGTCTTCTCACCATACTACTACCTTTCGGCCCTTCCCCGTGCTCCTATATATATAAGTATAGAAACTTACTTTATAAATGTTTGGAGTTTTGAGTTGGTTTCCAATTGGATATTGGTGTCAATTTAAATATCTATCAATCCTATAACATCGTTCTAAAATACTTAATCAAATATTACCTTTGAAAATTGAACTAACTTAATTAACGTTTACTTATTCATTTATTAACGTTATTTATAATATATATTGTTTCACAAATTCTTCACAAATTTCCAATTGTCTGGATTTGTAATGCATATTTTTACGAGCGTATGCTATTACCGGCTGTGCCTACCGGCGGCCATGGACATCTGCACGACCAGAAGGCCAGCAGATGCGCTGCCGGCCCTTAATGACGAGTTTAACTTTAAACTACTCCATGCTGAATTTCATAATTGTACGTCTCGTCTCGTTTCCGTTATTCCGCGTTAGGTGACCTTTCGATCATATATATAAATTTGATTCTTATAATGAAGTGATTCAATGAAGAAGATATTCAAACATTTATTCAAACCTATTTTACAGATCCTGAAGATACTTTTAGAGAAGGTTGTCTAATTTAGTGAAAACGTAATTTATTCTTCAGTAAATCATCTCTCCATTCGCTCCGTGTAGTATATAAAAAAATGTAGTAGATTAACGCTTTCTGTAGCGTGCGAACACACCTTTCCAAGAAAATGTCAAACTTATTACGTGAAATATCATGCTTTCACTATTGCGATGATCTTATGGGATTCGTGAAAGTTAATACGCTTGCAGATTATTTCCTGTATCACGCTAATAATAACATAATACGAGTAAGACACTGGAAGCGATTCTCGTGACCGCTTCCGGTTTCCGTGTTGGTTTTTCAGTCTTAATAATCCAATCACCTGGGATGTTTTCCGGGAGTTTTGAATATTGACAGTTTAATAGATTTTGATATGCTCTTTTTGAGTTTTAACTTTGCCACCTCGTATTTCTACCACTCGTGCAGCCATATTGAAAAATGGCGTCTAAAAGCAGTTTTTTGACAATATCGGCTCAAATAAATAGTGACAATGGATTTTTATATATTAAGGTTGCGATTATTTGAATATCGAATTTTATTAGTCTTAATTTATATATATTTTATCCAAATCATTTCCATATGAAGTAAGTCCGCTTTTATAAGCATTACAGCTTGCGCGTGCGCAGCTTGCGCTAAAAGTGCCGCGACATTAACTCGTCGGCTCGGGATTTCAATTGGCATAAGGATTTAAGCTCGTCACTTCTACCTGCAAGCTTTTGAGGCTGTATAAGTGAGAATTGTCTGGGGGAATCTACGAAACTTTGTTTATTTATCGAAGAAAGCTTCTTTAACATTTATGATTAATCTGTATGCAGGACGCGAGGACGTCCTTTACAACCTATTTGGAAATATTTGAATAGGAGAGGGCGGCTCGGCAAGATTTAGTATAAATTTCTCAATGCTCATGGAAGTTGTAGTAAAATATTACTAAATAAGCATTTGAACTTAAGAATAGACATATAGAGCCTCAATAACTCAACGGTTTAAGGTATGGACTGAAACCCGCAATGTACCCGGTTCAAACCCCACCGCCGTTGGGGTATTGTCGCACCTACTCCTAACACGAGCTTTTAATTTAAGCTTAGTAGGAAGGAAAAAGGGAATATTAGACATACCTAAAAAGTATTATTCCTAATATTCTTTAAAAAGAAAAAAGATAATTGTGTTGTTGAATATAAAAGTTTTTTAAGATAAACCGTTCAAAAGTAGTTGTTTAGTTCAAAATTCATCTTGGAATAGACGAGTTTTCGCTTGGAGATATTGAGTTTGAATAATATTAAATAAACCGGGCAAGTGCGAGTCGCGCGCGCTTTATGGGTTCCGTACCGTCTCGTAAGACACTACCAGGTAATTCTAAGTTTATAGTTTTCATAACATTTCCTTTAATTTGATAAATATACCACAATTATTTTCGTGATTTAACAAATTTACTGTTATCGGAATGTAACTCGTATTTCAACATATAGATTCTTGCTAAATTACTTGACTCCAAGTCAACGGGAAGTGCCTTATAGGTTTTGATTCCCTTTTCGAATATACGTTCGTTTCGAATATACAAAAAGGTTTTGACAGATAGATAACGACGTTATCCTATAGGGGTACCCTTTTTGGAGGTACGGAACCCTAAAAATACTTGTTTGCAACCCGCATGTTTTGGCTTAAATTAGAGGTTTGTAGTGGTTATACAAACTGCATTAATATGACCTATTTAGCACCGTACACGTCAAAACGGACATCGTTTGTGTTCTTGTCAAATATATATATATATACTGATTATATTTTAAAATAAATAATTATTTATTTATTTATTATTATTCATTCAAGTTCTCTCTATATGCTGTACTTTTTAATCGTTTACTCCATGTTTCAACGTTGTAAACTTTACTCAAGGATTGTCCTACAAACATATTTATATAAGACACAGCCGTGTTATTTTTACCATTTATAAATAGTTAAAGAACGAAAAAAATTATGATCTTTGGTTATAAACAAGCATCTCCGTCTCCAGTAGAACGATAGTAATAATAAAATAGGCAAGAGCGTGCCAAGACACTCTTGGATAGGAGGGTTCCGTATCTGATACGCGATGATAGTATTGTTAAATAGTTACCAAAGTTATTTTCGGATTCTGCTTCATCTAATTTACCTAATGAGTATTCAGCATGTCCTATGAAGATGAGAAATTTCAAATCTCTACATCTAATAATTTCAAAATACTAGAGGGAGGACCACCTTGCGGGCGGACAGACAGATAGAGGGCCAAAGCGAAACTGTAAAAGTTCCCTGTATGGTTATAGAACCCTAAAAAACACAGACTAACTTGAGTTTGTCCGGTCTGCTTGTAGTCATTAAGAAAATCATACACCCGCAGACATAACCTGCAGGGTTTATGACCGTGTGACAGTGATTGATTGACTCTGATAGCATAAATACTACAACTTTCCACACTATTTATGTATTGACATATTAATTTACTATACAAAGATAGTAAAGTTTTGTTTAACACTTCAGTTACAATTAAAGATAGCGCCACGCTAGCAGCCCTTTTGTTCTACAGCCGAATTGGATTGCAAACTAAGCGGACACTGGTACTAGACCGGGACAACGCTAGGAAGAAGATTACATTACGTCATCGTACAGCTGTTTATATGGTACCTAGTGGCCATCAAATATTTAAACAATAATATATAACGATAATTTTATTTTTTTGTACATATATGTCTTTGTACGCAAAAAGGTTTGCGGGCGAATTTCAACTAGCTGACAATCTCTTGTTATAACAATTTAACAAGACTGCGAAATTAAGAACTCTAATTGATAATGACATTCTTAGTGACGTCAGATGAGTCAATCACTGCTGATATAACACACGCAATGCGATCAGTATGGCGGTGAACGGCCTCACTTTGCTGATCAATTTCACCGCTCGCTTTTACTATCGATGAGATACCTGAGATTTCCTTTTACAATATAAGACGGCGATACGCCACTAAATGGTTAAAATAAATGTAATTCATTAATTTATTTATGAACAGCAACAAGTTCAACAACAACAATATACTTATATGATGATAATTAAAACTATAACCTCCAGGTTTACGAGTAGTTAAAGTTACTTTTTTTTTTTTTATTGTCTTCTTCTGGCTGTGGGGCGATTATAAGATGACCGGCTGCCGTATAACGTCATCCCCGGAGCCCTCACAATCTGACGACTAATATCACTCAGTGCCATTAATCGGGGTCCACTGTTTTACATGCCTTCCGGAACGCGAATTATGCAATTAGAGGTAGCGCCATGCTTGTATCCGAATTGGGCCGGCGCGTACGGGTACCAGTACCTCTTTCTCACATGAGATCGGCGTGAAGTGGTGGCAATGCTGTTACGTCTAGTGATGGTGTTGTGTGATATAAATTATACAAATCACTTGGTTGCACTTTGTCTTTATTAGTCTCAAGGACCTAAGTGAATAATCATCAATATATTGTACATATTGCTTTTATGCCGGAGCCAGACACAGCTCAAAGTATTTGTACATTTTTATCCTTGAAGACTACAAAGTACTACAAAACTGCGTGGCCACACAAAGTCCCCGGCCATACTACACGATCGTTGCAATGACCATTCATTCAAATGAAGCTATGTCTGGCTCCGGCATTATAGGCACCCACTAGTTCAATATCATTACCGCCATAACTGACTTACACATACATGTATACCTTTTACTATAAGATTGTGTCAAATGTGATTGAACAAAGAATTGAAATTTTGTATATAGCTTTAAATAAGCCTATAGTTCGCGAATTCAAAGGTTTGAATAATTAAAAGGAATTTATACGCATAAATAAAATTGAAGTCAAACATTAAAATAAAATTAGCTTCTTAATGATGTCGCGGGAATGGGCTAGGCATGGCTTGTACCTGCTAGTCTTCGCATATCATCACTCCATCTAGTAGCAGGGCGTCCTACACTGCGTTTGCCATAACATACCTCAGGACCGGGTATCTTTTCAGCAGATTCCCCCTGGGACACAAAGAAAAAAAATGTTTTGTAATTTTGATCAATTAAGATGTTTCAAATAGGACTTACATTACATAATACTCATAACTTGGGGGACATTAAGGAATGTTAAAAGAATTTCAACCATAGTACTATATGTTGTAAAGTAAAAAGTTGGAGCGACTCAATTCCAAGCACTTCTATATTAGCTAGAGATCGCCCAGTGGTGGTAATTCGAATCCGCACCAAACACACAAATATTGCGGTATTTCGTTACGTGACGATCGGGTCCCACTGTTTTACGTGCCTTCCGAAACACGGAGGAGGTCGGATATCAAATATAAATCAGTGCTAGAATGGCTCACACATCTATAACCCGGTTGCGCCCAGAGCAACTTAACTTAGCGATCAACTCAAATGCCAACCACTGCTTAGGCCACGACCTCCTCGAAAGGAATTAACTATATAACATAAGGTAGTTAATAGTAACTTAAAAGAACACTACCAACGCGGAAATCTTATTAAATAACAGTTCCTTCCTAGATGTTCATGATAAATTACATTAAAGGATGCATTGGGGGGGGGGGGGGGGGGGAGTTAATGGCGTAAGGGATTAATTTACTAAATTCAATGAACATACCCGAGTGGTGTATGGGGGTTTTTTTTAATTTCGAATTTAAAGTTATTAATGTAAAACAGTATATATGGGCTACCGAGGCCTACGAATCAACAGGCTTAATAGAAGGCGTGCAGATGCGTTGCCGGACCTAATTAATGCCTCGTCACCTAATGCAGCTGTTCGTGAGTTATGCTTAACATTAAAAACAACAGACAAGCCCGAAACCTTACATCAAACTTACCTACACTTGAAATTTTATTTATTTGTATATTGTATATTTTTCAATAGGTCTTTGATTAGTTATAAGTAGATCTTTGAGACTTCAAAATACTATACTATACCTGTAGGTATAGTATAAGATGTACTTAAGCCGGAGTCAGACATAGCTTCATTTGAATTATCATGTAGCGTGGCCGGAGACTTTGTATAGCTGCGCAAAGTTTTGTAGGACTTTGTACAAACACTTTGAGTTATGTCTGGCTCCGGCATTAACCTAACTAGAATGTCTTGTCTTTGTACTGACAAAGCTGAAGTGTGAAGAAAGGGCGCGAGAACCGCTTCTAATGTTTGCTTTGAATATCGAATAAATTTTCAACAAAATACCGTGTGTAATAACTGTTTAAGAAAGGTATACTTCATATTTTTCACATATACACCTCATATTCGTTATTATTATATACATAAATTTCTTTCATCAAAGGAATTTCCAGCAACATAAACCACCAAACATAAGGTTGTCTGCCTGCTTTAGGACACTCTTAGACTGTCTTTGCACGTATATTTAAGATGAAATAAATATATTTTTTTAACTTTATTTATCAGTGTGTACTGTGTAAAAAATGTACTAAGCATTAAAAATTATTTATATTGTAACTCATCGTATAAATTACTAGCCTTGTCGGCGACTACGTCCCCAATCAAAAATTAGAAAGTTTTAATAGATTTGGATATCCCCTTGTACATTTCATGTTTAACTTCAGCTTATGACGTATTTATAAGCACTATAAAATCGTTCTTATTAACTTATATACGAAACTATTAATATAAAAGCCACCCGATGTAAAGGGGAGCATCCTTGAAAATGCATATAATATTGAGAGCTTCTGTTGCAGAAAGTGTCTAAGCTCATATTATCTTTATTGCACAACTAAAAATAAAAATGTCGCACAAAAGGTGAGCTTAATGCTAAAAGCATTTTCTGCCAGCTTACCTTACGCTTTCCACGAATTGTATGTATACTGTGCATATATGTGTTCTTTTTGAGAGAACAAAAAGGGAGAAAGGCGCGTCATAGTCCAAAGTCAAAAGCAAGTCAAAGTCAATTACTTAGACGTCACTGTTACCGACACCTCTGAAAATTCGATTTCACTTCTGTTGGGACTCCCGGACTGCGACTGCTTTTTGTCACACACCCTTGCTTTCGGATGACGTCAGATGCCAATCGGTTATATTAACACGCCCCATAGTCACATCCTCTATAATCTAAGGAGACCTTGGTATATAACCGGGATAAAGCTTGAAAAAGGAGCGAGTAGTTTCTTTATTATATTGAAAGGTGTCGTACCCTTATTTTTTTTAATCTGATTAATATAAGGGTCTTAAATCTAAACATATTTAATATTCTGTCAAACCCACCCAAAAAAACATATACTCTTACATAACACATAAATAACATACCTATATTAATTTACAATTGTGACAAATTTAAAGTGTGGTACTTATTACTTTCACCCTTGTAAGTCAATTCAAACACGGTCATAGCTACCTCGGATGTCGGCCTGTACAGAATTGATTGCATCACCCCAACATCCTTTACAATTAAGCTATATTTCTAAATTAAAATACTTCGTACAACTTCGGAACCTTATCGTTGGTCGGTATTTTTATGGACCAGTAGTTTAAGCAGTTCTTGTCGCGAACTGGTGATATCTACCCATCACATCGTATAAACATATCGTTCCGTTTTATGATATTTTGGTCGTAGCCTAATCAGTGGCCGACATTTGAGCCGATCGCCAGGTTAAGGCATGCCCATGCCTAATTCTAGCACTGGTTTTCAAATATCAGACCCCATTAAAAAATATAATCTAAAACTCTCTTCATTATAAAAGTCTAAATAAAAGAATATATAGCAAACAATCGGCTTAAATTGTATAAAACAATGCAGACTAATTAGATTAATACCTGAAGAACAACTATTATTCAGTTGAGCGCATCAATTATGATGAATATTATTGTTTCCAAGTTCCTCAAGGAGCAACAATTAAGTTGCTAAGTTGGTTCGTTGTTGGATGTCGTTATCTAAGTATTACAGACGGCTTTATTTATTCAGCTTCGTAATTAGATGCAGGGTTAATTGTTGTGATGTAACAATCGTTACTTGAAAACTGGACCTCTTATTGAGTTTGTTCTCTCTTTCCTTAAGCGACTGTAGTGTATAAATAAAAGAGGGTAGTTGTTTATAAAAGTATAAAAAAGGAGACACACAGGTAAACGGAGCAGTTGTATTGCAGCCGTTGACTTGGTAACAACTATCTAAGCGCTTTGTTCTTGGTGTGCATATCACGCGGACATACATATCATTTATATTGTATCAGTGGATACAATGGTGACTACACGAATAATCTTGTGTAGTATATTTCCTGCTGACTGAGGCCCTTTTATAAATAATATTAGGAATACCCTTTAGGTACGTCTAATGTTTCCGTTTTCCCTCCTATGAAGTTTAAATTTAAAACTTCCCAGGTTTGAACTAGATTCTACTTGGATTCCAGTCTGACCCTTCCACCGTTAAGTTTTCAGAGCAGCGTTGTGCTTTAGTGAGGTTATACATAAGTGGTGGTAATTTGTAGCATTGTACAGATATTCTACCTTTTTTGCCGTCTCGATTTCCGCATAGTATTGTTCCATTTTATAAAAAAATCCCCTCCCCCCCACTAAAGCCAGCCCCAATAAACTGTATATCTCAACAACGCTCGTATAGTTTTACTGTCCGCCGTTTTTGTATATGCGCTATGTAGTTGCGCGGATTAGTGGATACGATTTAACGACATGGTTTGTATGGTGACGTATCGGTCACGATTTGTGTATGAAAAAAAGGTTTATAAAACAAAAACAAGTTTATACGAGTACCATAATTATAAAACATCTAATGCGCCAGACTATCTGCTGGCATGGCGTGACACAGCATGCTGCGCTGCGCAATGTCATACAAGTGTGGTGACGTGTGGTGACGCGTGGTGACGCGATACCTTAAGCAAAGAGTTTGGCTCATAAAATTTTATTTTTAATTGTAAAACTTTGCTTACGGAATCTAATTCAAAATAAAATAGAATCCTCCATTACAGTCGCGTACCGAGTTTCTATCATGGACGTTAGATATCTGGAAGTTTTCCAATGCCAAATTCGTGAAGCAATTCCAGAAAATTGGATCTCTCCGTATGCTCATTGATTCCAAGCTGCGTCATGATGAATGTTGGAAACATTTAAATTTAAAGTAATTTAATAATAATTTCATCATTATGTTAAATTATTTCGCAATTGACAGACTGTGGAAATTTATTTTAACATTCAAAAACTTATAACATGTAATTCAAAACCGAAAAGGATAAGCCATTAAAGTCTCTATCATGGAAGTCAGTTATGTGGAAGTTTTCCAATCTCAAGTTCGTGGAACTATTCCAGAAAATCGTATCACTCTGTATGCCCCTGGGTTCCAAGCTGCGTCGTGAGCAGTGTTCAAAACATTTGATTTTGAATTAATTAAGTCATAATTTCATCAATGTTTTAAAATCACTAAATAATCGATACATCGTGCAAGTTTCTTTTAACATCTATTTATTTATTTAGTTTCAAGATACACAAGTTATTTAACACTAGATTACTATTCGTGTTATCCACAGCGTTAACCATAGATTATTATGTATTAGACGTGTTATTTTATATCACGAAATTCTAAAATACTTATTGATAACGTGTGTGAATTAATGTATACATGTGTGTGTATTAATGTATATAACGTCGTAAATTTATAACATGTAATTCAAAACAAAAAGTATATGCCATTACAGCTTCTATCATGGACGTCTGGAAGTTTTCCAATCGCAAATTCGTGAAGCAATTCCAGAAAATTGGATATCTCGGTAACCCTTGGTTCCAAGCTGCGTCATGATTAATGCTGCCACCCTTTTGTTTATTAAAGATCTCAATAAGTCGCCTCGCTGCTAACAGTTGGGGAAATCGTATCGCTTAAAAACGCGTAACTTTCCTTTTATGGCACTTTGATTAATTTCAATTTTGTAGGAGTTTAATAAAAAACTTTTGTTATTGTTGTGTAGGTTTATTTCGCTTTGTGTGGGTTTTTATAGAATTGTAAGCCTTTATTGCTATTATTACACACTTACGTATTTTTCAAAGAAGAATAGTATTTTTTCCTACTATTAGTAGTCTACGAGAGGGGAGGCCTTTGCTCAGCTGTGGGACATTACAGGTTCATTAAAAAGAGCTCTGTGGAAGTCGATGGAGGAGGCCTATGTCCAGCAGTGGACGTCATCGGGCTGAAAGAAGAAGAAGAAGAAGTATAATCATGAACTATTTTTATAATCTATACAGGTGAAAATGATATCGCGAATTCTGTTTTTGTTAGTGTCAGGAGAAGGGTCTTATGAATGAAAAAATTAGGAAAATTGCGCGGAAAATTAGCAAATTTAAGAACACCTAACCACCATATAAAATTATTTCTAATGTAACGGGAACGGGAACAGGAACGGGGAACTGAACGGGAAAGGTAACGGATTATATATTTACAAAAAAAAAATATTTGTGTATAACAGGCGGCTGTTACCTATAACACAGGCATTAAGTTATCTACCATAGGAACAGACGTCCGTGTGTCATATAGTCCTGTATATATTTATTTATTTATTTAATATACACTGGGCAAATGAGTAGGCCATTTATCTGACTATTGATGCCCATGGACAACTACTCTACTCGAAGGCTCGCAGATGGGTCATATAAGGATAAGAAAAAATTATTCAACTTAAAAATCTACCTGAAATTAATCTTATAAATAATAAAATAAATATCCCGGTTGCAGCCAGAGCAACTTAACTTAGTGATCGACTCAAATGCCGACCGCTGATTAGGCCACGACCTCCTCAGTATAATACTGTATAATATCATTATTACTATCTGTCCCAATACGATTTTAAATCAGAAACAAATTTCTTCAATAATTTTTCATCAAACCGCAATGTAAATAAAACTTAAAAGTACGTAACAGGGGTAGCGCGGTGCGGATCGTTGGCTTGTTTTGCGCGTCAACATTTTGTTGACGATTGCTTCCCAATGTTCACGATACATTGCGCGCTCAAGAATGAAATAATAAACATTCCATACGCCATGTTTACAAAGAAAACATATCTCAGCAAATAAGCCCAACAAAATGTTGACGAGCAAAACAAACGACTCGTGCTGCGCTGTTACGGTTTTCAAAGTACTTTTAAGATTTATTTAAACTGCGGTTTGATGTAAAGATATTTCTAAAAAATGTTTCTGATCTAAAATCGCATTGGGGCAGATAGTAATAATGATATTATACAGTATTAAGTTTAAAAAGTGGTAAAAAATTGTACATTTCAAGAAAATCCTATGAAAAATTTCACCACTGGGTTTCTAATACAACTTTGATAAAATTAAATTTAATATGAAAAAATTTCGTTCTAGCGGCAAATTCGTCAGAAACGAGTTCAGCGAATACAGTTAAACCCTTCTGTAAAGGCTGCCAACGCATCTGCGAGGCTTGTAGAAGTGCAAATGTCCATGGGCGGCGTTGGTCACTAAGGTGATGAACCGCCTGCTTGTTTTAGACTTTAAATTAAAAAAAAATAAAAACAGTTAGGCTTCGTAAGGTAAGGTACATAAATGATTAGTATTTATAGTGGTAACAGAATATTTAACAAAAAGAATAATCATTTCAATGATCATGTAGTGTGGCCGGGGACTTTGTGTAACTTCACAAACTTTTGTAGAACTTTGTAGATTTCAAGGTCAAAAATAAACAAACATTTTGAACTATGTTTGTCTCCGGTATGATAGAAAAATTTTAGCTCCTACAAAATTACATTCAGCTTATATTTTGATTTAGGAATTATGTAGAAAAAGTAGGTATTACATATTATTATTAGAAAATATATATAGAAACTCACTAAGGTTTGAGGATCAAATTCCTCTCCAGCACCACAGTTGAGATTAATAGGTGGGTCACACACACACACATCCTTGCACTGCTTCATTCCTTTCTGTGCAATGCGATGGATCCGCTACCTGCACTTTCTGTGTGAGTTAACCCGCATATAAAAAATAATAAACGAACCAAACAACTATGATTTAAATATAAATAATATATGCACGACTATATGACACACGGATGTGTGTTCCTACGGTGGGCAACTTAATACCTGTTGTATCGGTAACAGACGCCTGTTATACACAAATATTTTTTTTTGTAGAAATATATAAACACATACATATAGATAATAAACCCAGACTAAGCGGCCTCGGGTCCAGAGTGACGTCAAGTTGTTGAGAATAGGGCAACGAACGATTTCTGTTAAATAAAAAACAACTTATTTATGTCTCTTATTTTGCATGTGTTTGTGTGCGTTTATGTATGTGTATGAATTTTTGTTTATTTTTTAAATTCTCATTTACTGTTACTCCCTGTTACTTTTTATTTTTTTATTTCTTAGCATTCCATGGATTCAGCGTGCGGGTGCCGGGTCCATCGCGTTGCAGAGGAAGGAACCATAGCAGTGCCCGGGACTTGTGATCCAGGTGTAGGTTACCTAATTTTCAATATGGTTGCATCTATAAAAAGATCGCTACTCAATACGTCGCAGATTACCTATTAATTCCGTCTTATAAGGCTCTCTTAATCATCACTCTTGATAGTTTACCAGTGGGCCTAGCACGACCATTTTATCATCCGTATTAAGTCGACGAGTTGACTTTACTTAGGATTAAAATGTTCTTGCTAGACCCATACCGGATCGTCCTCGCGTCACGCGGGTTGCATTAGCATTGAATGAAAGTGTGACACTATTAAGACTTGCTTCCTATGGGCATACCACGAACAACATGCTTAAAGATTGAATAGGACTTTCACAAAAGTAAGGACGACCTACGTTCAATTTTTCAAAAACTTCCAAAAATGGATGATTTTTCGGTTTCTAGACGTATTCAATATTTTATATTAGGAGAATTTTGATTTTCTTTTTTCCGCTTATTTTAGCCCATATTTTTAATATTAATAATGATAATTAGAGCTGAAAAAGAAAAATTAACTAAATATTTAGACCCCGAAGGCTATTGGCTATATATCATTACGCTAAAATTTAATCCATTTTTTTGCTTACTTTTACACGGATGACGACTGGGACATTAATCGGGAGCTACTGTTTAACGTACCTTCCGAAACACTAAGGTGGTCTGATATGTGAAAAACAGTGTTAGAATTGGGCACCCATCGACCACCCTGCCGTGGTAAAAGCTACTTAACCTATTGACTCAAATGCCGGCCACTGATTAAGGTACGACCACTAGAGGATAAACAATATTCGTGCATTGCGCAGAGTCACCAGCGAAAAACATTACGCGCCGTCATAGCCCAAATAGTTGACCCAAATACGTGAGTTAATTATATTGTAAACTTGTAAACCTCTGCGAAAATGTATAAACAAAGCAAGATATGCCCTTGAATTTAGTACTGCTTTCGAAGCGACGCTACCGAAATGGAAACTTGACTCAAGTGTCTATTTGTGATGGTTTTTTTCATCGAAATAGTATTCAATAATCCGTGGACTCATTCGAAGACATACTTCTAGTGCAATAAAATACGTACACACAAAAGAGTCTACACACTCACACACACACGTCAAAATCTATGAATTCAATGCCGTACAATAATTAGAGACTGAATTTTAAAAAGGCAAGAGGAGGTCGTGGCCTAATAAGTGGTCGGCATTTGAGTGGATCGCTAGGTTATGTTGCTCTTGCTGCGACCGGGTGATAGATTGGTGACCGATTCTAGCACTGGTTTATATTTCATATCCGATCTCCTCCGTGTTTCGAAAGGCACGTAAAACAGTGGGACTCGATTAATGTCACTTTGTGATATTAGTTGTAAGGTTGTAGAAATCGTGGGGGATCCGATGATAACGTCAGAAGGCAATCGGTTATCTTAAATCGCCCAACAGCCACATCCTCTACAATCTAAGCGGACCCTGGTATTTAACCGGGATAACGCTAGGAAGAAGAAGAATTTAAAAAAGGCAAATAGATCTAGACATCAAAGGCATCTCAATCATATTTATATGTATAGGCGTGTATGATACATTATAAAAGATAGGATGTTAATCTTAATAATGATCCAGTCACGCATTGTGATGGAGAAGAAAGTATAGAATGACATTTGACAAATGTAACTTTCTTCCCAAACTAACTTCATACACACGACGTTATCAATTCGTATAAACAGACACACAAACAGTTAATGGAATTGATGAAAGTGCTATTCAACATATTCTTAATTCGTTGACAGCTTTTAAAAAGCTTTTAGGTTATGATAATTCTGAAAAAGACGCTTTGCTATAAACTAGAAAACCGAAAGCTAAATAAAATTTGACACCGTCAGGCATTGTGCAGAAATCAACAACCAGCTCCCGGGAAAAAAGAATACTGGCTGAATTCGATTTTAAATTCCTACAGAGGTGAAGAAAAAAAGATTTTATATCAAAGCAAATTTAAAATTCGAAGCTGTCGTCTTAGTAAATTTTTCAGAAAAAAAAAAAACGATTTGTTTATTAAAATATAAAGTGGCCAAGAGCGTGTCAAAACAGGCTTATATAGAAGGGTTCCGTATCTGATACGCGATAAAGGTATTTGTTATAAAACTTGTTAAGCTGTTGTGCGATTTCGCTCTAAATAATTTTCCTATTGAGTTTTTAGCATGTCCTATTAGCATGGAAAATTTCAAGTCTCTACGTCTAATTGTTTGGAAATCCTAGATAGTGACCACCATGCGGACGGACAGACGAACGGACGGACTGGGCGAAACTATAAGGGTTCCTTGTAGGACTGCGGAACCCTAAAAAAAGATACTTAATTAAGTATCCATAATCCGATTTCGATTTGTCATGATAATGAATAATAAAGTGACACTTCCAAGTTGGAATTTCTAAATCAAAAAAGCGCTCAAAAATTCTATTTATGAATATTTTTGTTGTTTATTAGTGTATCACATTTTCGTTTCATCGAGTTTTGAAATCACAACGGTGCTTAAGATATTTCACTTCAAAAAAGATCAAAATTCCAATACGTCACGGTCGTAACAATATGACTATGGAAATTTGAACATTATTGTAGTATATTCATTTCGAATGATGCAGTCACGTTTTGGTATTAGGAAGAAAGTCAAATGTGACATCTGACAAATGTTACTTCCGCATAACATTTATATGTGGCTAAATTTAATCAACGCGAGAAATGCATTTGATATAATATGTGCATTGACACATTTTATTTCAAAGGAATTTCTCTGGTGTTTTTAATCCTTACTTTTAATGATAAATATAATAAATAAATATATATATACAGGAATATATGACACACGGACGTTTGTTCCTATGGTAGACAACTTAATGCCAGTGTTATAGGTAACAGCCGCCTGTTATACACAAATATTTTTTTTTGAAATATATAATTACATACATATGGATAATACACCCAGACTCGAGGTGGGAATCGAACCCACGACCTTCGGAGCAGAAGGTAGGGTCACTGCCCACTGCGCCAACGGGCCAGCCGTAAATATAATAAATTATCAAATATAATAATGTTGTTGTACAAAGAATTAAAATTTTGTATATACCTTTAGATAAGCATGTAGTACGCAAATCTAAATATTCATGGGCGCATTTCAAATATAACTAATCTACGTTCTAATTCTTTACAACTTTTGACCGTTTCTTTTATTGGGGTGGGTTGTTTAATGACTCAGCGATACAACAGCTGTGGTTAGCCGTAATATTTACGTTCCATTCGTGTCTCGCCGGACATATTCTCAGTACATTCATGAACACCAAAATGTAATTTATCGTGGAGTTGATTAATCAGTGCTATTGTTCTGTTCATACACCATTTTGTGTACGCTTAAGAGATTTATGTCTGAAATAGCATGTTTGTGGTTGTAATCTGTAATAATAATTAATTTTACGATGCCTAAGACTGGCCTGCCGAAATTTATGTATTCAACTATGTTATACATGAATAGGAAACAATCCTATTGTACGTTGTTTGAAAGTCAATCGCTTTAGGAATGTTTATTGTTTATAAGTAAAACCTTTTCGTTACATACGGAGGAGGTTGTGGCTTAATCAGTGGTCGGCATTTGAGTCGATCGCTAAGTTAAGTTGCTCTGGCTGCAACCGGGTGATAGATGGGTGGCCCAAGCTGTTTCCCGTAACTTCGTCTGCGTAAAGTAAACATGCGCTTAACCCTCTATATTGTAGCCCTATCGATAAATACGTTCTTAGCGGATGCCCTAATAGCCATAAACTACTCCTTGCGAAAGTTCACCTTATTCGTCCTGCGGTTTTCGAGCATTCTGGTTAAGTGACCTTTGGCTTTTATATTTAGACTCTTATTTCGATTTAGACTCTATTGAAAATGCTAAATACGTGCAAAAAACAAACTATATGTAAAGTGCGGTGCTTTGACCGTACACACACTTTCCTAATATATATGGTTCCTTCCTCTGCAACGCGATGGACCCGGCACCCGCACGGCGAATCCATGGAATGCTAAGAAATTCGTCTCAACCTAGACAAAGTCGCCAGTAGCAGTTAGCATATTTATCTATACTACTATATATAGCTGAAGAGTTTGTTTGTTTGCTTGATTGAACACGCTAATCTCAGGAACTACTGGTCCGATTTGAAAAACTATTTCAGTCTTAGCTAGTCCATTTATCGACTAAAGCTATAGGCTATATATCATCACGCTAAAAATCTACAGCTAATTTTACGCGGACGAACGGTCTTTTTTATAAGGCAAGGGGCAAACGAGGAGGCGGTTCACCTAAGTGACTACCGACGCCCATGGACAATTGCAACACCAGAGGGCTCGCAGATGGGTTCCCAGCCTTTGAGAAATGAGTATGCTCTTTTCTTGAAGGTCCCTAAGTCCCTTCGGAAATACCAAAGCTGGCAACTGATTCCACAGAGAGATTGTGCGAGGCAAAAAGTTTCTAGTAAATGTTAAAAACATTAAAACAAATTTGAAAATGAACGTTTGGAAAGTGCTGTTTTTTCCTTTACAAAGAAAATCACAGGCTGTTACGGCATTCGTCATATCTTGCCAACCACCGTCGGCCATTTTCAGATCTGTTGAGGGGCGCCTTACAGCCATAACCACCGTTCCCGTTGACCATCATGTAATCATAGCAGTTGGTGACTCCGTCATCATTACAATCCTGTGGAAGATAAACATTAAAAGTGTATTTTTTTAAACTTTAAATCTTTATATAAATCGACTGGCCCGTTGGCGCAGTGGGCCGTGACCCTGCCTTCCACTACGGGGGTCGTGGGTTCGATTTCCACCTCGAGTCTGGGTGTATTATCTATGGCAATCGGTTAACTTAACTCGCCCCACAGCCCTCCTCTGCAATCCAAACGGATACTGGTACTAGACCGGAATAACGCTAGGAAGAAGAGGAAGTCGAGTCAATCTGATAATGAAATTACGGTTTTGGAACGATATGTGCGTAGAAGCAACAGAAAATTAGTGTATTTCAAAAGGTTTTCCACTTTGAATTAATAAAATATGCATTTCGTATCTGCAAAATACATAGTTTTTCAAACTTACAAAAATTTGTGTATTGGGTCCGGTTGTACAGTCTGCCATCCTGGTAGAAAATGATTGAAGAAAAACCAAAATTTTATACATATATTGTATACTCACAATTTCAGTGAATGTTTTAAATTTTAAGTTTTTACATTTTTTTTTCGGAACCCAAAATATTTTTCCAAGTAACTTTACTTGGAAAAATATTTTGCTTCTATAGCCTATGTTACTTCTTGGTACATCTGTTATCTGTCAGAGCAAGTCCTGTTGAAATCGGCCGTTTTGAAGATTACCCGGAACAAATAGACGGACAGACAAAAATGTTCTAATTATATTTTGGCTACAATTTCGACGTTACAAACAGTGAGGTTTGTCCTTAATGTTAATGTTAAATGATAATAATAAATTCATTTATTTCAGGTAAATTAAACCCATATTATATATATGATAAAGAATCGTTGATCCTTAGCCTCCATAAAACTCAAAAACTCAAAAACTGCAGATATAAAAAGTATTAATGTTATAAAATTATTATGGCTATAATATATATATGCCTATATAATATTATGGCTGGACTATAATATATATAATATTATGGCTGGCCCGTTGGCGCAGTGGGCAGTGACCCTGTCTTCTGCTCCGGGGGTCGTGGGTTCGACAGAGTAGAGAGAGAGGGTCCATAATAGAGATTTATTCATCAAGGATCAACTAGTGTCACAATGAACCTATAAGAGATGTAGAAGTGCTTCACGATCCCAAAGACGATTCTTGGAATGTAAAAAAAGTGAGAAACGAGTGTTTACGTCTTTGTAGTTCTTAGAGTTAATATGGCTAATCCCCTTAAAATTGTAAGTCAAGCCAATTCGGGCTTATATGACAATACCGTAACTGGTTCATTCCGATCTACTTCGTTAAGTGTAAGTGAGTGAATACTCACAGACTAATGAGGCGTAGTTTCCTCTTAAGGGTCGATAAGCACTGCGCTATATTTTATTATGTTTAGTTTTAATTTTGACTATCGTTTTTTTTTCTTTATTTTATTTGTAATACAGTACTTTATTCCTAAAAGTGATGGCTAGATTAGGCATTCTTAAACTCGTATTTTTAATATATTACTAGGGGAAAACGAGCAGGCGATTCAACCTAATTAGTCACTTATACGAACTGCCGCCCATGGACGGATACGTTGCTGGTCTTTAAAGAGAGACTTAAGGCACTGGGAACTCTCACAAATTCAACGTAAGGCATGGGTGGTCAGTCGAGTGACCCTTCTTATATAGAAAAAAGAGGTATGTGTAAACTTTAATACCTTCGCCGTCGAATGCTCGAGAAGTTGGCGTCTAATATTTTAAAAATTTAATAAAAAAATTTCAAAAATAATTAAGAATGTGCTAAATCTAGATACTATAATTTAATAAATTGAAAGTAACAAGGAAGTTTATAAGTGTAAGTAGTGTAGACTGCATTAATATACCCGACAAGTTTTTTGGCACCAAACTTACTAAAGACTAAGTTTAATTCAGTGGCCTATTAATTTATTTGAGTTGAGAAGCGCGAAAATGTTAGCCCAGCAGGAACAGGATTTGACACTATTGCCTTAGGGATTTTATTTTGCTAGTTTTGCAATTTGCACCACAGGTTAAATGCATGTGCCATTTGAAAGTACTCTGTTGTATTGATTGTTGTCTTCACTCTTCATTCCTATCGTTCTTTTAGTCCCTTACACAAAATCCGCGTTTGTCTTTGGGGCATCCATTTCTGCAATGAGATGGGCGTCACGGTGGTAGATGGCCGCTCTGTGGTTATATTCCATTACAGCAAACTCGCTCGCGGCAATCGCTTTCTTCACGAAGCGACTAATTGCTTCGTCCGCGTGGTATGTGTAGTATACGCACTCCTTCGTGTGACGAGAAATTGCAATTACCGCGTGCAACGCTGTCGTAGATGGGCATCTTCCTCTGCGTGCAACGGATGATGATGACCCGCTCGAAGCATAGACCCTACGAAGCAGGTTCTGCCTTAGGGGCTTAAGTCCTTTCTACTGTTGACCTATCGCGGTTTTAATCAACTTCTACATTGCGTTATCGCGGTTTAGTATCAGGATCCACTTAAAATTTGGAGGTAGTGGCTGTGGCGTGCGTTAATACGACCGACTGGCGTCTGAAATTATCCCCGTATTCCACACAATCGCTACAATCGCACAACTAATATCACTCAGTGTCATTAATCGTGACATACAGTATTACGCGCCTTCCGAACACAGAAGAAACACGAAGGAGGTTGGATATTTGAAAAACCAGTGTTAGAAAGGGTCACCTATCTATACTCCGAAACACGGAAGAGGTCGAATATTTAAAAATCCAATTTTCAGAATGGATCACCAATCTATTACGCGGCTGCGGTAAGAACCGCTTAACCTAGCGATCAACTCCAATGCCGGCCACTCATTGAGATACGACATCCTCCAAGTTATTTGTATCCGTGTTCCCTATAATAATTCCACCAGTGGCACTTGATAGCGTTATTCAGCCTCATGAAAAACATTTTCTTGCAATTAGATTTTCTTGAGGGACGTTAATTAATCATCTTAGCTTATTCTTTTCTCCTTGTAAATAGGCTAATAACAATGCTTGTTTTTCTTGTATTCATTTTGCTCAGTTTTAATAATACTGAGTTGAAAGTGAGCCAGCGGGAATTTTCCTTTAGAATTTTGTATTACTTAAGATTTTGATGTAAATATAAATAAATATATACAGGACTATATGACACACGGACGTCTGTTCCTATGGTAGACAACTTAATGCCTGTGTTATGGGTAACAGAACAGGTACAAAAACAAATATGTGTTTTTTGTAGAGATATACATATAGTTAATACACCCAGACTCAAGGCGGGAATCGAATCCACGACAATCGGAGCAGAAGACCGGGTCACTACCCTCTGCGCCCACAGGCCAGCCAGACAGCCAGTTTGACATTTCATTAAACACCGCTAGGAAATTAAATCGGATACAAAATTCTAGAATAGTCTTAAAAAATTGAATACAAGTTTCTTGATTCAGGAAAATA
Organism: Charaxes varanes; assembly: GCA_024363005.1. Taxonomy (NCBI): domain Eukaryota; kingdom Metazoa; phylum Arthropoda; class Insecta; order Lepidoptera; family Nymphalidae; genus Charaxes; species Charaxes varanes. The sequence goes on from JANCMC010033613.1 coordinate 41,523,336, forward strand.
TATTGCTATAATATAACTTTTTTAAGAACTAGCTGTAAATCGCGACTTCAGCCGCGTGGATTCTTTTCTGCAGATCTCTAATTATTTTGCTATAAGCAAAGTAGCCTTTATTTCTTGTAAAATTAGCTATCCACCAGTGATTTTTTCATTTCTCAAAGGCCGGCAACGCATGTGTGATACCCCTGGTGTTGCAGTTGTCTATGGGCATCGGTAGTCACTTAAGAGTACCGCCTGCACGTTTGCCCCTTGTTATATATATAAAAAAAGTGAAAGTCTTTTCTGTAAACTTTTTTTTTGAAAACCTACGTCTAGATCAGATGTGTTATAAAATGTTTATAACTCTAAATGAAGGTTGCCTTGCGTTTCTTCAACGGATAAATAAAGAGCGAGGATTGAAAGAAAACCCTAAGGAATCAAGCCAGTTAACTTGTTCTGGATATCCCTTGGGATTGTTCAGACACGTTTCGCTCAGTCAGCACTCGAGATGTTACGATTTGCGAAGACAGTCGTATTGTTTCTTTCTTTTATCAACACTTAGGAAAGGAGCATACTTGTACCGGGACAACGCTAAGAAGAAGAAGAAGAGGAAAGGAGCATACTTGTACCGGGACAATGCTAAGAAGAAGAAGAGGAACGGAGCATACTTGTACCGGGACAACGCTAAGAAGAAGAAGAAGAGGAAAGGAGCATACTTGTACCGGGACAATGCTAAGAAGAAGAAGAGGAACGGAGCATACTTGTACCGGGACAACGCTAAGAAGAAGAAGAGGAAAGGGGCATACTTGTACCGGGACAACGCTAAGAAGAAGAAGAAGAGGAAAGGAGCATACTAATTTCTCAAAGGCCGGAAACGTATTCGCGAGCCTTCTCCTCCCGGTCAGCTGCGTGAACTTGGTGTCGAGTCGCGGCTCGTCTCTAATTTGGCAGCAATCACGTGCTTCGTAATAACACCTATTTTTAGCTCCCGCACGTGTTACACAAATAATACTTTATACGACAATAAAGCATTCTGATATGTTGTCAACACTTCTCTGTGGAATGAATTGTTTCCGATACCACTTAGGGACCTACAAGTAAAGGGTAAGGAGCATACTCATTGCTCAAAGATATCAAATGTGCTTTCACCAAGATCTTTCTTCTACTGTGTAGCAACGTCGTTACTAATTGTGTCCGCGAATTCGCGTTGAGTTCATTTTCATTACAAAATCAGCTATCTGCCACTGAAAGCCGATGTGCCGTCAGAATATCTGGTTGAATAGATCTAAAGACTACGGCAAAAATTGGAAAAATTGCTTTTTACATTAAGATAATAGGTATTATAGTTTATATGAATATATACGCGACTATATGAATTCAGTAAAATAATTTAATTTAGACATTAGAAGTAACACAAACATTTTATTTAATTTAAAGGATAGATAGTATAGAAATGTTGTTTTGCTTAATTGGGTCTGCCTACGACGAAAAATGTGTAAAGTTTTCGTGATCGTTGGAGGCGCGGTGCGGCTCGGCGAGGGGTAAAGATAATATCAAATTAAAATATCCAATATCAATTTTTTTTTTTAATTGGAGATAGGCAAACGCTTGACCGCAGTCACACTTGATAAAGTGTAGATGCGGTCTACGGTGGAACGCGCATGCCTAGAATGAACCTATTCACTCTTTACTTATAGATACCCATGTTGTAGTGGTCTGGGAACAAAGACGCCGGGAGAGCATTCCACGCCTCAGCCGTTCGGATAAGGAAAGAAGCATCGAAACGTTTCGTACGGGATGCCGGCATGTCAACAATGTAAGGGTGGAAACCCGCACGGCGCCTGCTGGTTCGATGATAAAAAGGTTTATTGTGTTACTTATGGTTTTGAACTAACGTACCAGGCAGCCACATACAGACACAAAAAACAATAAATAAAAGAAGCTATTAATGAGTTGCAATTTCAAAAATTTATTAGAAGCTACTAACCATTACATCCTATACTTACTGTTCTTTATTAAGTTAGGGAACTGGAACGGGAACGGGAACGGGAACGGGAACGGGAACGGGGACGGGGACGGGGACGGTATATTATAGGGTAGCTTAATTAGTGGCCGACATTTGAGTCGATTGCTAGGTTAAGCAGTTCTTACCGCAGCGGATTTGATAAACCAGAAACCACCATTTTTAAAGCAAAACCATCCTTCTTCACAATCCCTCAGATTAATAACTTAGCCCTAAGGAAGTAACCGAAAAATATTTGGTATTTTTAATGTTACTAAAGAAGCTGGTCGAAATTCGGTCCAAATGCTTATTTAAAACTATATACAAAACTTGCGGACCCGTCAAACGTTGTCCTGCCCGAAGGTTGAGTTTCTTACTAGATTCTCTTATCTTATAATATTATTTATTATACCCGTTCCCGTACCCGTTCCCGTTCCGTATATTAGACGGAAAATGGGGAGACCTCTGTGTAATCACGGGTCAGTAAAAGTTAATTCACGTTACAGCGCGGGCCGCGCGTGCTCGCTGGCCGAGGTGGACACGGACGTGGAGGAGCGCGCCCAGCGCACGGCGCAGCGCGCGCGCAGGCTTTAAAGTTTCAAAAGTGTTAAAATACCCCTTTTAACTTAATCTGTGTCATATTTATCAACTAGTGCGCTACCAAAGGAATACATTCATTTTTGTTCAGGAAATCGCTCAAATTAGATTAAGCTTAAGCTATAGTAGAGCACTTGGCGTTGTCGTCATAAATAGTCGCCATTTTTGTATTATGGGCACTGCGAACTCCAGTGCTCTCAGTACTTTGATCACGTGATAAATAAAAAAAGGCGGTTCTTGTTAAAAAAATTAACATTTTAATTTATATTATTAAAAAATCCTGGGTGAAGACAAATCATGAGTTTGTGAAATCGTTGAAAAAGGAAAAATTTAATGAGGATATCAATATACTGGATCGCGTTCCGTTTTAAACTGTAACCAGTAGAGCAGACCTAAAAGGGAACACCTTTACAATATACATAATTGACGTCATACCTAATGTTTAAAAGAATTGAACAATCGTTCGCAGTAAATCTTTACCATAAACCGTGACTAACGAAGACATTATTATAATGGTTGATTATCCCGCGCTGGTACAATTGGCGACCAGGACTTAGCATGGACATTTTCATCCTAAGTCGATTTTACGTATGGGGAAAATTTTCGGTACAGGAAGCAAGTGTTAATTGTATCACGCTTTTATAAAACCTCAATAGCTCAACGGTATAAGGTATGGACTGAAATCCACAAGGTACACGATTCAAACCCCATCGCCGTCGGGGTATTGTCGCTCTAATTACGATTAATATCACAAAGTGTACTACAAAACTTTGCGCAGCTACACAAAGTCCCCGGCTACACTACATGAACATTACAATGATCATTCAAATGAAGCTATGTCTGGCTCTGGCGTTATCTTTAGAATCCAAAAGAGAATTAAATGATCGTCTTATATTATAATTATTCAATATTTATTTAAAACTTTCAGGTCAAAACGTCTCAAGATGTATGTGAAGTGACAAAAAACCCCTCCCTGGGATACGCTGAATCTGTGGAAGCAGTATTCGCAACAGGACCTCGGCCCGCCTGTGGCTGTTTTTGGGTTTCGTGGTGGGCTTCGCGTCCCTCATCGCCGCCTGCTGGATACTGTTCGCCAACTACGTCAATGCGGGTGCGTGCTGAGTTGTGCTGTGGGATGGTTAGCCATCGCAGGCAGCAGGGGGTCCCACCGCACTTTACACGGCCGTTTTCGTGTCCGCAGGCAGCGGCAAGCACGCGTGGCCGGGCGTGAGCCTGTTCCTGCAGAACGCCTTCATCTTCGCGGGCTCGCTCGTCTTCAAGTTCGGGCGCACCGAGGACGTGTGGGGCTGAGCCTCTGTTACAAGGGACAAACGAGCTGGCAGTTTACATAAGTGACTGCCGACGACCATGGACATTGCACCTTCAGGTTAGCAGATGCGTTATCGGCCTTTAATGACGAGTTTAGGCCACCGGGAAGTCTCACAAACCGATCGAAACGCGACAATAATACCATCACTCGACGTGACAGCATTGCCGCTAATTCACGCCGATCTCATGTGAGATAGAGCTACTGGTACCCGGATGCCTCGGCCCAATTATGCTACAAGCTTGGCGCTACCTCTAATTAGAAAGACAGTAGTAAAGGTAATATTCTAGCATCTTAAAATTGGGGAACATTAGAAATCCTGAGTCATACAATCTCGAACTTCTAACTTAATTTCCTAGTATTCAAAAGTATTTGAAAATATTATACTATTCTGAAATTCTTCTTATTATCGCTTCAATAGCAAACTTCAGAAAATTTGTTGTAATATAGTAACGGCCCAGAAAGTGGCCACATGAATCGCTATTTGATGATTATGTATTACATTTATATTCTGAAATATACCCTAAATTATTAGACACATCAGAATTTTTAAGGATTAAGAAAGAAAGATTAGCACAAAAAGACCTTTGGAAGTGCAGTCGTCCATAGTCATCGGTAGTGCCTTACAATCAGGCACATAGCCTGCCCGGCTCTATAAAAGTAGGGTCCATCCAAAATTTCGTCACATGTTAAAAAAGGAAGGGGGGTGGAACTGTTAATCACCAAAATGTGACATTGTGTGGCAACGTGGAGGAGGGCGTCAAAAGCTTTATAACGTCATATGTCAATATTAAAAATATTAAAAAAAAATTGAAACATAAAAAATTAAACTTCTGTTTTCTTTTAGTTCTTTATGAATATATATACATATATTTTTTTTCTTTTATTTCTTTATACATGGGTAATATTGAAAAATACGTGATGTCACATAAAGGGGAGGGATTTTCGAAAATGTGACAACCTTTGACAAAGACTGGGGGGAGGGTTAAAACATTCGTGTGATGTTATTTACGGATGTCCCCTTATAAGCCTGTACAAGATTGAAGGTAATGCTATAAGTGCTGTCATAAAGATCTCTCGAAATCGAACACGCGTGCCATCTTGTTTACAAATAACTCAAACGGCCGCTACATAGTGGAAGCTAACTGTCGGCAGTGAAACGGGTTCGATTCTGTGAATCAGTTGGCCTAATTAGCCATGTCACTTGTGTCGCACGCCACCCGGTGAAACGAGGACTCGGTGCCATATATCCGTACCGATTAAGCAACATTGTGGTTTATGCTGGAATCATTTCTACATCCGCTCTGTTTGGATTCATAAGCTTTTTGTCAGCCATTTTCCCAGCACTTGTGATAGACGCAGGAAATCAAGGTGAAAATGGTCTCTTGATGCTAGTTGCTCGCGATTGCATCTTAAAACAAATTCCAAGTTTCTGTAATTTGCGTTAGTTTTTTTTTGTGACTGTCTCCATAAAAAATTGTTGTGGGATGTAATTGTATTATTTGTCAGTATGCATAATTAAGCATCGGTTGCTCAAAATTATTTCTGGTATCCACGCTACGGTGTACCGAACGGATTTTTGTGCAGATTTGCTTGCGCATTTCGAAGACGCGCCGGTAACGTATTTCGATGTACCATTTTAAATATACTGAAAATTGATAGTCGATTTTGCCGCCTCCACAGGTTCAAAAACCTGTCGCACACACGCTCCGGTCTACCTGCACAGATATGCCTGTACAGTTTAGCCTCTCTGGCAATCGTAACGCGGATGCCAAGCATTAGAAGATAATCCGCAATGTATTCGGTCCAAACCATGATGTCTCAAGGCAAGTCATGCCTACTCCTAGGCATGACCGGCTGCCATTTTACGAAAATTGCGCGGACGGAGAAATGTATTTAACACTTCTCCACAATTATAGTTTATATAGAAACAGGTGTTCATTACCACATATACAACTAAAGTTTTTATATAATATTAAATTATTAAAATAAAACCACACGCGCACACCAATGTCAAACGATTTACACACACATGTAAACATTTTAATATAAGATGGTGTAAAATTTCCTGTATAGTTTTTAAATACGCATATGGTACACAAATTAAAAGATAAGTGGCTGAATTTCGACCAGCCGGCGACCACTAGTGCCTATAAATACGTATAAGAATAATCTTAGCATTTTTTTGTCAAGAAAGTATATTCGTTAATATATAGTTATATAGCTAAATGCGTGTATCACGACTACATACAATACGATTCCATATTAATCGTGTGAACATAATAAATTTGCACTAAGTGCTAACACCACGAGTGGTCTCAGTATGTACCTACGTGTCACGCAACCTCCGCCGTCTGCCTGATAAAAGATTCTGCCAAAAAACAACATCTCGCGTGCTATCATAATGAAATTATCACATGCAAATACCAACCTGACTGTTACGTAGCCGGTGGAAATTGTATCACAGCGATAGAGTCGTATACAGAACGACACGAGACGCAATCGGTTCGCGAGTAAAAATACGAGCAAATTTCAGTGTTTCGTACGAATTTTCCTCAACGGAAAAATGGGTTAATGCCATGTTGCTGTATTTGCAGAGGGATCAGTGGACAATCATGGCTTAGTGTTCTATTATCACCTACTTAAGATTGCGCAGGTTAGTGTAAATTGCAGCGTCATATTAACAATTATGTTGCAAGTCAAAATTTTGAAGTATCGGCGGTCATCCATAATACTCATAGTTAAGTAAACTGGTGTCCTTGTGATTAAATTTAAAGCATTATCATTATAGAAAAGATATATGCCAAAATATAATTTCTTTTTCTACTTTATTATAATAAACCTGTTGAAAAATTCCCATAGAATCCAATGAAATGGGACAAAAGCTACACAGAAATCAATAAAGTGTATTGTGTTCCATGCGGTTTTTGCCCCATTTCATTGGATTCTATGAGAATTTTTCAACAGGGATAAATTCGTGTCATTTTATATCGGACTTTTATCTGCACAAAAAATTCTGTATCATTTATACTTAGTGTCAGTGAAAACTACAATTCAATACATTAGCAATAAATAACTGAACTATTTAGTAAATCTATATATTTGGTATATCGATACGGAACGACGAAAAAGTTCGGGGATTTATGATAAAAAATGATATCAATTTATTAAGTATGATTTTTTTAAATACTTATACTTAACTCCTCTATAAAAAACATAAATAACAAAAAACAAATAATGTTATTCCTTTACTTTGTCGTATGATATATGAATATGCCAAGATAAAAAATCGATACCGGATAAAAGAATTTAAAATTAGTTCATTGGAGAAATAATTGTTTTTTAATATATAGCAGTAACTGTTGTCCTTTTATGCAAATTAACAAAAACTATATTAATAAACCCAAAGCGTCTCAAGACACGCTTACATAGGAGGGTTCCGTATCTGATTCACGATAAACATTTCTGTTAAATAACTTAAAAGATTTTTGCCCGACTTCGCTCAAAATAATTTTCCTAGTGAGTTTTTAGCATGTACTGTTAATAGGGAAAATTTGAAGTATCTACGTCTAGTAGTTCAATAAATTCTAGAAAAGCAGAATAAACTATTCAATGGTATTACATACGATGGGGTTGACTGAAAAAAAATTCATCGTATGCTTCATTAAATAGTAATATTCCATGGCACGTCAGAGGTTGAAGTATTCTGAAGTAGTGGCCGAAACTAAAGATTTTGTATTTTTAAATAATCCTTAGACTTTTCCTTTATTTCTTTATTTTTAAAAGTTCCCTGAAATAAGGGGAATGAAACAAAACGAACATAATTTATATATGCTTGGCCGTTATCGAGTTTTAGCTAGACTGACGATTAATGTATATTTTTTTTGCAATTGCTATCCGTGCGACTCCGGGGCGGGTCGATGTTTTGTTCCAGTTTTTAATGAGGTTGGATGTTTCCATAAGGCCAGATTAAGGAGGCAAGTTTCACTTTACGCGGAGGAAGTCACAGGAAAAAGCTAATTCTTAAAATAATCTGAATTATAATAATATTATTTCGTGGATTTCCGTGGTTACGTACATGAATGGCATTTTCTCATTGTTCGATATAATAGAGCCTCAATAGCTCAACGGTATAAGGTATGGACTAAAATCCGCAAGGTTTTTTTTTTTTTTTTTTATCTAATAAGGGGCAAACGAGCAACCGGTTTTCACACATCGGACGAGCACCCGTCCGAACTCCTGACACCATATATCATATATGGTATAATCCTACTAGCGTGGGTAATAGGATTATACCATATACCATATATGAATAATAGCTTTTCTAATAGAGATCTCTCGTAGTAGTCCTTGACATGACATGGTTTTAGAAAGAGTTGGATGGTAAGTAATTCTGGAATAGTTTCGTAAATATAATAATAGGGTTTAAGAGTATCTTCGTAGTACTATCTTCCTATTGATAAATAGGGTTTCCAGAATTTGGGGTACGGTTTCTATTGGCGATTAGGGTTAGGGTCTTTGGTTAGTTAACTTCCTCAATCTTGCTGCCGTCTGTATAAACGTGCATATCATGATTGTTTAAGTCATGATGGTTTTGTTTCATCAGGTTCGCATACTTGATTTCCAAAAGTTTTATGGGGTCGCTTTGCATAAGGTAACTCACGCGAGATTCTATTTTTTTGTCTCTTAAGTTAGGCAGAGATGCTTCACATTTTATTTATATGAATACAGCGGCTACTTCTTTTATTTTTAAGTTGAGCGGTAATATTTCCGCTATCGGGAGTGCCGAATTTAGTGAGGCAGTTCGATAGGCCCAAGCGATTTTCTCTGGTCCACGCGCGATGTCGTGACCAAGAAATTTAGATTCATTTATATATATATAGTTATATAGATTACCACTTCCTAATATCGTCATCATAAATGGAAACCCCAGATTGTGGAGTGAAAAGAAATGAGTTTTGTTTTAAAATTCCTATGCGATGTCAACAATCATGTGATTTGCAAGGTATTTCCTTTTACATACAACAACTCTGTTGAACCTCTGTTGAAAGATGCTAGTTGCTAGAGCTTCAATAGCTCAACGGTATGAGGTACGGACAGAAATCCGCAAGGTATCCGGAGACAGCACGCAGCTAAGTGTCCACTGACGCCCATAGACATCTGCACGATCAGGAGGCAAGCAGATGCGTTGCCGGCCTTTAATGACGAGTTTAGGTCGGATAGTCCCACAAACCTAACGAAACGCGACAAGATTGCCGCCACTTCACGCCTATCTCATGTGAGAAAGAGGTACTGGTACCTGGACGCGCCAGCCCAATTCGGCTACAAGCATGCCGCTACCTCTAATTAGAAAGGTCCTTATACCGTACACTGTTTAAATTTTGTATTGTAGCAATTTGCTAATTTGACTTAGTTTTTACCACGGCCGGGTGATGGATGGGTGACCCAATAACACTGGTTTATATTTAATATCCCACCTCTTTAGTGTTTGGGAAGGCACTTAAAACAGTGGGACTCGATTTATGTCACTGAATGATATTAGTCGTGAGTTCACAGAGATCGTGAGGGTTCAGGAGGTGACGTCAGACGGTAAGGGGTCATCCATTAATTACGTCACACGAATTTTACGATTTTTAACCCCCTCCCCCCTCCTTATCACAAATTGGCAAACTTTCTATACTGCCTCTTCCTTATTGTGACGCCACTATAACATAGTTTTTAATAAACTATATAATATGTTTTTTCGTGAGATATGTATGGAGCTCTATTTGGAGGGAATACGAAAATCCTTGGCGTTCGTATTATTCTTTACAATAAAATAAAAATTGGGTGTGCCAGCTCCGATGCACGACTGGAGTTTACTCCCACTCCAAAAACAAGCTTTTAATTTAATCTTAGTAGGCGGGGAAAAGGGAATATTAGACATACCTAAAAACTATTCCTAATAATAAAAAATATATTAGACTAGTAATGTTCGCGACTTCGACTGTTTGTTTTGGGCCTACGTTCAGCAGTGGAAACCCAGGCTGAATTGATGATGATGATGAAATCATTTTTGTTTTCATCAGTTAACCCACATCATGACCCTTGAAATCCATAATATAATCCCGGATCACGCGAAGACAGCGAAAAAACTCACTAAGTGCCGGCGTCCAGTGCCGGCTTCAATTAACTTTTGGGTTGGACCGATAACCAATCCTGACGCCCTCTTGCTTACCCTGTTTATGTTTTTTAATAAAAAATACGAGTGGAGCGACCGCTCCAGGCATCATTTTTATTTAATACACCAAAGTGAAGTGGCGGCAATGCTGTCACGTCAAGTGATGGTATTGTTGTCCCGTTTCGTTCGGTTTGTGAGACTTCCCGGTGGCCTAAACTCGTCTTTAAGGCCGGCAACGCATCTGCTTGCCTTCCTGGTCGTGCAGATGCCCATGGGCGTCAGTAGGCACAGAGTTGGATGGAGATATTGAAATAAATCTTAGTTTTAAAGGAAGTTGCCTGTATCAATAATTCACTTACCGACTTAAAACGTAATAGTGCAGAGCACTTTCACATTTAGATTTCACCATGAAGTGCCATTCACAACAAATATTTCCCATGTCAGGTAAACCCCTGTCAGAGGTGTCAACCATCCGTGCAGCCGTAGGGGACACCCTGGTCAACATATACGCCAGTGAGAGTGCAGAATACTTCACGGCTGGCCTACTTGATGGTTATCTGCAACCCGATGCTGAACTAGAAGTGGCTATGTGCAGGTCGGTGTTAGAGAAACTTTTCGCTGCCACGGTTATATTTCAGGAAGTCAATTTCTTAGCATGCCATGGATGATATATGGTGCTGAGTCCATCGCGTTGCAGAGGAAGGAACCATAGCAGTGCCTGGGACTGGCGACCCAGGTGTTAAGTTTAAGAGAAGTATTTAAAAAAGCCAACACCTGCTTTCATTGCCAGTGTCCCCTCCCCTGCCTAGTCAAATTTGTTATAATCCTACCAGTGCGGCTTTAGATGTGTTTTAAACAAACTTATGAATGAATTCGATTGATTCATGAAGTCTTGAAGATCCCCAAGTCAGAGCAGTTCGGAAATTGACTTCACACAGAGTGCGAGGCAGGAATTTCCTAGCAAACCTTTCTCCTTGTTCTAGAAACTTCATAGCCAACCACGCCCAGAGCCAGCTCCTGAAACTCCTGGCGATACCGGGGGTTGAGAAACAGGCAGAGTGTTTGCAGCTTCTAGAGGATTTGAGGTGGTTGTCTCTGAACGGGGAGACCGTAGAGAGCGTCAATATGTTTATAGGTAAGTGTCGATATGTTTATAGGTAAGCTTCGATATATTTAAAGGTAAACGTTAATATATTTATAGCTAAGCGTTAATATGTTTAAAGGTAAGCGTCAATATAATTATAGATATGCATAAATATTATATAGGTAAGCACAGACATGTTTATAATATAAATAAGCGTGAATAGGTATAAAGGTAAGCATCAATATATTTATAGGTAAGCAGTGGTAACTTTATAGGAATGGCTCAGGATAGAAAAGAGAGACCATGCAGGCTAATAAAAAAATGAGTGTAATTTTAGGGCGAGTAATTTTACAGTGTGATATTACTTAGAAGTGAGATTGTAGGGAATTCGGAGATGATGTCAGACGGCAATGGGTCATCTTAACACACCCTACAGCCACATCCTTAAAATGTGCCCTAGCCCTAGACCAGGATAACGCTTGGAAGAAGTTTATACAAGAACAAGCGTGCGGTCGCTTCATCTGTTTAACTATGGACGCCTACGGACAGCTGCATTACCGAAAGCTTGCACATGCGTTGCCGACTTTTCACAAATGAGGTTGCTCTTGTCCTGAAGGTCCGTAAGTCTTAAAGGAGTGCTAACAACTGATTCCAATTTCCAAACATGTGCCAGGCAAGAAATTTCTAGAAAATCGAACGGTTGTGGTCTTTTTTTATCCATACTTGGTTACGATCCATACCGGCTCAAGGTAAATTTAAGGATGGAGCAAGATCCAATTATAGCGCCCCCTTTACCTGGCCTGTTTATATTTTCTAATATAGAATAGTTTTAAAATAATTGCATACTAAGAATTGCCCCTGGCTGTGGCGTCCCCTGGGACTCGGTGCCTGGAGCGGCCGGTCCGTTCGTCCTTTGGTAGGGCCATGCCTGCATACTTCCAAATACGGTTGTGAAATAATTAGATGAAAAGGACTCAATCAAAGATCCGAAGAATCGGTATTTCATTTAAGAATTTACGATATTTTTCAACGATTTGAAATAAAATAAATATCCCAAACACGCATCACCACTTTTTAGTAATTAATACAAAAGGCAGAAAATTAATTAGAATTCCAAACCTAACATTCGACATGTCATAATGTCACAAGTATTTTTTTACTGGTCTGCAATATCCCTATGCTGGGGCGCTATCCTGAGCTATCCCTATCCACATCTTTCCCGCAAAGGCGTTCATCACGCTACCTTTTACTCGGCCAACCTAGTCGTCGTCGGCTGCCAATTAATATCTTAATGCGCTTATTGAAGAAGTGTTTTTTTAAATCCATAAACTACAGGACTTTCTTTATATCTACGATAACGATCTCATTCCAAGATCATTACCATTACTCAGTAGGCAGAAACGCTCTTTAACTTCCTGATTTCTCGATTCTGAGCCTGCGCGGATTAGATTTGGTTTTTTTTTAGTATTTCATATATTCGAAAGAATACTTACTCGAACTTTCTCGTAGGTATTATCTAATTCCAATTTATGAACAAACGGATTTAATATTTCGGCACGCAGGCCGTCATGCGAGAAAGTGCCCGTTTCACTATGCATTTTACCATTCATTTTCACCATTTAGATCACTATTTAGATTTGAGGTTTCTCGAAATTTTAAACTACACTTTTCACATACATTTTCCAAACACTTCAATATAGCACGCAATACAGTGCGAACGCTTTTATTAAATCAAGTAAATAGGTTTAATCGAAACCAAGCGCAATGCCACTGTACGTGCACCTCTCCTCAAGAAATAATCAAAACTGATTGTTTTCTTCCACTAGGCAAGAGCGTAGTAGGTCGGTTCTCGCTTGCTATTGGTAAAAATTCTTAATAATTTATTATACTTATTATTGTTATTAAGCAGCAAAAAATAAAAAAGGAATTTAGGAAATATTGTTTTAGTCCTTTACTACTACTACATATTTTCTTATAGTCCAGAAAGGACTAAAATAACGATATCATATCCACATAATACGCCTTTGATGTCAAAAGTTTTTTATATAATCTGTACTAACTTTTTTCTTATGGCATTGCTATAAAACTATGATTATAATGCCCGGTGAGCATTGAGAAAATTTTATCTGGGGTTGAGGTCGGCGTCTTGAATAATGTTTGTGACGTGCGTCGAGATGGAGATGTGTTAATATAAATGTACTTTATTTTTTCGCATTTTTGCGCAAGTAAACATCTCACAGTGAGTAGGCGGATTTCTGTTATGGGCGTTATATCAATACGTCCTCTGGCTAAAGCATTATTTTTTTATTAATAATATTAATGTTTATTTGGTAATGAAAATGCTGCGATGGGCAGCAAGAGTTACGAGACTTGATAAAATACGAAATGAGTACATCAGAGGCTTTTTTAAGGTAGCACCCTGAGATAGGTTATAAAGGCTGGAAACGCATCTACAAGCCTTTTGGAATTTCAGTTACCCATTGACGACAATAGTCAATTATAATTAGGTAAAACGCCAGTGCGTTTTACCCAATTATAAGTGACCAGAATAACAAGTAAATTGTTCATAAAGTTGTTGTCCAATTTTGCTCAAAACAATTTTTCTAATGACTTTTTACCACGCCCTATCAACATTGAAAATTTTAAGTCTGTACATTTAATAATTTCAAAATCATCCTCATCGCGGGCGCACAGACGGACGGACGGATAGAGGTTAGGTGCCTGTTGCCTGCTCGTTTGCCCCTTGTAACATAAAAAAAAACATTGCTATTATTAGACTACTGTTTTTCTAGGAATACTTCATGAATGACTGGAATGACCTTTTATTGTACAAGTCAGGGTAAAATTTATGCTAGCTGTTTGTATTTTCAGTTCAGTCTTCTAATTAAGCTATCGATATTTTTTAGTTTTTATAATTTTTATGTTTACTTATTGTGTACTAGCGTAATGTTGTAATATTATTACAAATTATGGGGATTCCGAGGGTAACGTCAGGTGGCAATCGGCATATAGTTTTCTTTTTGCATGTTAGGAAATGGAGTAGCTAAGAGCTCGAAGTTTAATTAGTCCAAAGTTGAACGTCAATGTAACGCAGGACTTTACTTCGACCCTACGATACAGGTATGCTGTAAAACTAAAGTAATTTGTATATGAATATCTGAAAAAACAACTATTATAGCACTTATTATTTAGATAAAACGTACACGGCAAGAAAACCTCTTTCATATCGGGTTCATTGATATTTTGCAAAAACCTGACTTAGAATATTTATGGTATTGTTATTTTATGTATTTATCCCGGGAACTGAAATAAACGTTAGGAAGCGAATATAATATATACAAGTGGGTTATGAAATGAGAAACTTTGATTTGTGTATTACTTAATTGGGTATTTGAATGGCGTTATGGCGTAGGAGATCAATTTACTAACTTCAACGAACATACCCGAGTCGAGTATCGGGGTTTTTTTAAATTTCGAATTTAAAGTTATTAAGTACAAATAACATGCTTACTTATAAGTAAGATTTTAATAATAAATATATATAGGACTATATGGCACACGGACGTCTGTTCCTAAGGTAGACAACTTAATCTTCTTGTAACATAAGCTATTTACCAGCATGAGATCCGTCGCAACCGGTGCTTCCGTTTCGGAGATTACCCGGAACGAACCTGAAACAGACAGACATAAATGTTTAAAATTGCGTTTTCATTTTAGGTATCGTATATACATATAGTGATATGTAATTAGTAAAAAAATTAATTAACTAATTTCGTCATTACAAACAGACCCTTCTATTTAATTTATAGGTATACATTCACAATATGATGCGATTCAAAAAATATTTCTTAAGACTCCTACCGCACCGAGACGCTATGGCGACGTCGACACGACATTAACTCTTTCGCTTTGGGTTATTTAAATGCAATGCTAGATATCGGTGACAAATTTAAAAAGAAATACTGTAAATAATTAATAGGTATAATTTCGTCTGACGTTACCAAAATATCAACTTCCTAAAATTTATAATTTATATTTCTTAAGAGATTTTTAAAGGTTAAAAGTTATGCATGAGGAGCATATAAGGGGCCATGGCCTAAATAAGGTTGGGAAACAATGATTTAGATTTAAAATTTCGAACCCATTGTGCTAAGTTAAGTATGTAAGACTTAATCTTAAATTAGGACAACGTTGACAGCTGAAAAAGTTAAAACTGCGTATCAGTTGTCACGCCCACCACCAGAAACTTAGAGCTAAAATAATGTTCCAGCTAAACATTATATTGCCCCCGTTCCCGTTTCTTTTCCCTTTCCCGTTCCATAATGGTTCACTGTTTTGACGTTACTGGCTTAAACTTGAGAGATAGATATATGCTGTCGCGGGCTTTATTGTAGAGCTATTCAAGATAAACATTTCCTTCATACACTATATACGTATAACTCTAACGGTTTTTGCGGCCTAATTTATTCTTTTCTATGTAACGTTTACGTTATATATGAGTCATACCCTTTACCCTTATAATAGAATAATAATAACCTTAATATATAGTGACATGACAGTGTCCCCGCCACAACAATACAAGCAAGCAAGGGGGCACTAAGAACCTTTTCTCGAAACGTTTCGTCGGATTTTTGAAGTTTCATAACTTGGGTTTGGATTACACCGGTTGAACGTAATTCTCGAGAAATTATGCAAGTAGTGAACTTATTAAACATCCAAAGTTTCAATTGCATAGCCTGTACAGTTTACATTTCATTAATATCCGCTATAGGGAGAGTGACAATAGCAGCTAGTGTGCTCCGGGGTCGCGTACCCGTAGTGGATCTGACCAATTATCGGACAGATAAAGGAAGATCCACCCCCTGGGAGGAACATATAAAAAAAATTAATACACAATTTAGATATGACGACAATACACACATTTTAATTTAATGTATATGTGTAATATAGTGATGTGATAATATGCATTATTGTTATCGGCTAGCAGATTATTGCTAGTCCAGTATTATTGAACATCTGGTCTTGAGCGATGATGTCACATCTAACAGGTTGTAGGGATAAATATACAAATTATTTTACTTCACTTTAACATAATCTAGTATAATCATAATTATGTCTTGAAATATTTAGTGACATGCAATCTAATCGTACGGTTTCAAATTACAAGCAAGATATATAGTTAAGTCCAAGCTATCTTAAAAATACACGTCATATGCAGACGATAATTATATGGATCGTACAATAGTACAGTCGATAAGGATTTATTGCACCCAATAATGATATATAACGGACGATAATGGTCGTCTCTAGGCATGTTGAAGCTACGGAAGTCCGGCTATATTTTGTAATACTTTCAGCAGGTATTTCTAAATAATTTCGCGTTGTAATACCGTTGTTCCGTACCATCTATGATGTGAACATAACGTTACTGAATAGCAACGTAGTAAAAAGCGTCGTTTCGCTACAACAGCGGTCATAACATCGTCGCGAGATGGAGTGCATTAAAATACTTACAAAATGTCCGACTCGTATCTAGGTTTACCGCCATATTGTTTTCGTTGCGAAAGTTTTCGCGTCTCTACATAATTTTGTTTGTTTTTCACTTCCATTTGCTTGACTATCCATGTGTGCGTTGTGAGATTTTATGACTTGAATTTATTGTTTGGTACTTCTAGTTTTTTAATTAGTGATTTTGAAGTGTTATAAAATTCAACGCTCGAAGTTGGAACTTGGTACGATTATATACTAATTTATTCATATTTATATACCAATGTGAAACAATATAAAACGGTTATTTCTAATAAAATACAAAGTTGTAGAATCATATATATAAAATGGGGGTCACGATTACGGCCTGCCAAGAGCGTACATGCATTTTTTAAGAGCCAGCAATGCATCTACGAGTTTTCTGGTAGGGAGACAGTAGGCACTTAAACATCCTCAGGTACCTGTTTTCCCCTTGTGATAATACTTTAAATAAACCGAGTAAGTGCAAGTCAGACTCGAAAACTAAAGGTTCGGTACTGTCACGTAATACTTTACCAGTTTATTTTAAAATTGATAATTTTTTTTAATTTCAGTCATTTGCAGCTACAAGGCTCTTGACAAATTTCATGATTCCGGATCAACAAGAGTAGTCACAAGGTTTTAGTTCCCTTTGCAAATGTATAGGAATTGTGAGATAAACAGCAATATCTTTTGATTTTCGTACACTCATATCCGCTACACACGTATCGATAAATCGTTGCGAAAAGTGTGTATAAAAAATTGTTGTCGATTAAACTGCACAGTTTTTCGCAACGCTTTAACAGTAAGTTTTTTCGCAAAGATTTATCGATACCTATAAGAGGGTTAATGTTTTCATAGCTTCAAGGCACCGCAGACCTCAGCATTTGGTTTTAATTTAAACTTTATAGTTTTATACCTTCCTAAAAAAAAATGGTCTTGACAGACAGAGGGTTAGAGAGGAAGTGATCCTGTAATGTCCCTGTTTTTTCCTTTGGAGGCGCGGAACCCTATAAAATTGAAATCGCTATGAAAATACCGGTAGTAAAGTTTTTCCAATACATTCAACGAAGTCAAAGAAACTAAATCGAGTTACAAAAGCGCAGAACTGTGTCAAGAGCTAAACGTTACAAAGAGCGGTTCAAACTGTTGTTTTATAAAATTAAAACTCTATAAAATCGCTATAATCGGTGCTAAATTCATAGAAGTTTACACTTTTACGTGAATCGCGCATTTGAAATTTTAGCGCAGTAACCAGTTAATTTTCCGTTTTAACATAGTTCAAAAAGGTTTATTCGCTCTACGTTGTTTTCTATTATTTCTTTGTTATTTATAATAGTTCCTGACAATGACGCGTTGAAGTAAACAAACAAACTGTTCAAATTTATATATTAGTATAGATATGTAATAACTTTTTATTGTTTTGAAATTAAACAAATGTATATACTAAAATATTAGTATAACGTACTGTTGAAGATATAGAAAAATAGAAATCAGTTAGTTGCACTTAGCCTTTGTTAGTCTCAAGGACCAAAGTGAATAATCTCAGATATATTTAATATATTGCTTTCATAGACACCCATTTTTTCAATATCGTTCCCGCCAAAACAACCACACAGTATTCGCTGATACAATTTTTAATTATGGTAGCACTGTTCTAAAGACATTTCATTGGTGCCGCCATTACGACCGACCAGTAACAATTGTCTTACGTCATGATTATCATGGTGGCAATACTGGTTATTTAACACAGATTATAAATAGCTTATTACACGAAGATAAATCGATACAACTTCTTTTATAATTTAAATTATAATTATAACTAATAGTACATAATATTGTTCTTATCGGTGCTAAATTAATACAGTTTAACACTTCTGACACTTTGAGTATTTGAGCTTTTAGCGCAATGAAAGGTATTTCAGTTGATAATTTTTAACAGAATTAAAAAAAAAATTCGTTATCCATTTTTAAATTTTTTATTATGCCGGAGCCAGACATGGCTTCATTTGAATGATCATTTCAATGGTCATGTAGTGTGGCCGGGGACTTAGTGTAACTTCACAAACTTTTGTAGTACTTTGTAGAATTCAAGGTCAAAAACATACAATCCCT
>JANCMC010033613.1:41542201-41581877 GCA_024363005.1 Charaxes varanes
GTGGCCGGGGACTTAGTGTAACTTCACAAACTTTTGTAGTACTTTGTAGAATTCAAGGTCAAAAACATACAATCCCTTTGAGCTATGTCTGGCTCCGGTATAAAAACAAGTCATTGCTTGCAGGGATTTAGAAAACCTTAAAAAGTATAATACATGCTTATGAAAACATGTTTCATCAAAATGAAACAGGTGTAAAGTTTAAAACGGTCTAAGTAGGTACTTAACATGTGTTTTCAGGTGTTTTTAAATTAATATATCATTCTTTTCTTTTATTGAAATAGATATTTCATATGTCTGCACATTAAAGAACCCATATATCTCATGGTAATAGAACCTTCAATAGCTGGTATTAGGCGGGTGATATATCAGCGTGACAAGTATATTATGAAGCGATTCAGACGCTCGTGAAATTTCAAGCGCATTTTCCCCTTTAAAAATGTCCGTCGCACCAAAGAATACTTGCTTAATTAAAATCGAACAGTTCCGAAGTTACAAAACGAAACTAAACCGATAACTGTATTTTTAAACACTAATAGACTACTTTAGTATAGATGGTTAAATAGTTTTTAAAGCATTCGTTTAAAATTAAGTGACGCTCGTGTCTATAATTTAAAGTACTTAAAATTAGGAATACTTTCTGAAAAGGCATGAAGTAAATCATATTGTTTTTTATAAAAATGTTTTTATAGAGCTATACTTTATATACTTACTAGCAGACCTGATAGACGTTGTCTTGCCCGAATGTTGGGTTACTTACTATTTACTATATTCTATTATCCTATAACATTATTCCCTGTTTATTTTTCCGGTCCGTTTCCGTTTCATTTCCTTTTTCTTTTGCTTTGCCATTCATTTTTTATTATACGAACCTTGTCCTTAAAATAACGAACACAACAAAAAAGTAATTATCCAAATTGGTGCAGTCGTTCGGAAGTTAAGCACGTGCATACATTTCAGTGACTCACTTTTATTTCCTCTAAAACTTGAAATTTAAGCTATTCTATCTTTCAAGTTGGATCAAACTGCACACGGTGTACAAATTTGGTCAAAATCGGCTTAGTATTTTAAGAGTCTATTGCGGACAAACATTATCACGCGTAATTTATAACTTTAAAAACTTTTATACTAAGATTATATACTTTAAAAACTTATAGCATTTTATACAATACTAGGTGTTTCCCGCGACATCGCTTAAATACAAACTACCTTTTTGCCAAGTTAGGTTACCTTTCGATTTTATATAAACAGACTTAAATTCGGTATATTGTTGTTAACACAATTAACTCCACTATAAAGACAAAGTTTAATATAGTTAATATTAATTTAAATAAGCCCCTTCATTATGCCAGACTTTGAACAAGCCGCAAACTACAATAATTATTATAAACGAAGGTAATAAATACGACTCTAGGCCGCTTATTTTATCAAGTTACATCTAGTTTATATGCAAAACTTTACAATTTTGTTACAAATTATGTATCATAGAAACAAGTAGGGAACATTTCTCGTATGTCTGTCCCTATTGTCACTACTTGTTTCTATGAGTACGGAAAGGAACTTCGGTACCTTTTCTGTGAAAGTTCCTTTAAAATTAGGTAACCGATGTACCGAAGAACTCGAGGCGAGAATGTTATGTTATATGATTGCGATAGATAGGGGAGAGTGGCAGAAGCAAAGGGAGGCTTATGCCCAGCTGTGGGCGATTAAAGGCTTTTTACTAGAGATTGCCAGCTGGTAGAAATTCAGCCAAATTTTTTTAGGTTTGTATATAGCTTTTTTAAGACTATATACATAATTTTAATTCCTTGTAACAAAGAAATTGCAATACTTGACATGTAATATGCATCACGCTTGAAAACATTCTTATAGTAAAATACATATATACATTTGTGTGTAAATTGTTTGGCATTAGTGTGCGTGCGGTTTTATTTCAATAGTTTAATTTATTAATAATGCGTATTTTATAAAAATACTAGCATATGAAAAATTCTTTACTGTTAAATAGCCCATTTATCGAGGCTATACATTATCACGCTAGGCATTTTCACCTAGTTTTTCGCAAACGAAGACGCGGGTAACAACTAGTTAACTATAAATTTACCAAATTATATATACAATTTTATATAATATTAAATGGTACGGAAAGATTTTGCCATACATAAATTATATTTTGTCACATTTTAAAGTTACCTTATATTTAATTGTTATACCGTTAGCCCTCATTCGCACGAGAGTTAAAAAAGCGTTGCGTTAAATCTCCGCGCTGGGGCATTTTCAGCGTCGTCGATACGAAAATAAACATAAGAAACTAGACCATTGCTCGAAAAAAAAATACGTCGCCTTAGAAAAACGCTGCCGTGTGAACAAAAACTTGGGAGTTCATACGTTTTATTCGAGCGTTTTTTTAATGCGCGGTAAAAAAGCTCTCGTGCGATTGAGGGCTTAGATGATTGCGGTTATCAAGAAAAGAGATAAATCAGTATGACGAGGAAGCGAAAAACCGCTCGTGAAATTTTTGATGTCTTTTTCCTCATTCTTTATAATGCTGATGGGTGAAAAAGGAAACAGGAATTTTCTCTTCTACATAATTGAACACCAATTTAAACCGGTTTTAAGGGAAGAGAAGTTTCTTGTTCTTTTGAGTGCATATATTTTTGATTATGTACATAAATTTTACTAATCAGATTAGCTTATCACAATCAATCCAGCCATTTTGTATATATAACGTATCCGTTATATATAGCCGTTTTCATTATATATCTAAATTATTTATTGCCGACTTTATAGTTTTCTTTTGAAAACGTTATTTTTCTACACTACATCTATGTGTCCAAATAGCTGTGTTGTGTTTTAACAAAAAAAACACACACATGTTAACATCTTAAATATATTACATTTACTTTATAATAAAATGGCCAAGAGCGTGTCAAGGTATATCTTATATACAAGGGTTCCATATATGATACGCTACAAACGTATTTGTTAAATAACTTCAAAAGTTGTAGTCTGATTTCGTTCAAAATAATTTTTTATACATCATTATTACATCTCTATATAACATAGTTTGGAAATGCTGAGGGGGGGGGGCACCTTACGGGCAGACAGACGGGCGGAAGAAATGATAAGGGTTCCTTGTAGTACTACGGAAGCCTAAAAACTAAATGTCACCTATAACGAAATCTCGAAAACCGCGGGAGGTATAAAGCTGAAATTTGTAAATTAGATAGTTTGTAGTTAGGAGACATCCGCTAAGAACAGACTTCGCGGTTGGGCCAGGTTAAGGAGGTCAATAAATGTAATTAAATATGATTATAAAATCAATGCCTATAGTAAAAATGCAAGTAATTTTTTTTTTGTCTATCTGACTGTTTGTTTGTTTCGGGTAACCTCCGAAATCTCACTGATAGATAGCTGATCATACATTGAATAACCTACGCTACTTAAGTTTTACAATTTTCTTTTAAATATTCCTTTAATTTCCGTTTTAGAAAAGTAATAAGGGCTCCGCACAAATGAGTAAGAACAGTCAATGTGGGCTTCAACTAGTTTCTAATAAAACTTAGTACAACCGAATACAAGCATTTATGTCATCACTTAGTACTTTATTAGTTGCTGAAGACTGACTTCTCAATTTACAAAAACGCTGACGGAAATATGTGCTTCGGTAAAAAATGAGTAAGCACTTCGGTGGCTGCCCATCCTAATTGAATCCTTCTGCTTACTTCGGTCATCATAAAGTCCCTTCCGAATCAGATTTTTGGCCTAAATAAATGTCATCTTCGGCTTTTCTTGGGATTAGGTCATCTAATATTATGGGGATTAGTCTCTTACGATTTTTTCGTCATTTCCCTCTTATTTAATCTTTAGTGTTTCACCAATATATTCAACAGTAGTCTATATTCGAATTTTCACACAGTATAATCTATGGCTTTTCTCGGAATTAGGTCGTCTAATATTATGGAGATTAGGTTTTTGGTCATACATTTTTTCATTTCCCTCTTATTTAATCTTTAGTGTTTCACCAATATATTCAACACTAGTCTATATTCGAAATTTCACATAGTATAAGTACCTTACCTTACATATTCCGTTTGTGTTCCTGTCGCTTGTAAAATAGTGGTTTACTAGATTTGAAATTTAATCTGTTTATATAAAAACGAAATGTCACCTAACACGGAATCTCAAAAACCGCGGGACGTACAAAGATGAAATTTGGCAGGGAGGTAGTGGACATCCGATAAGAACGGATTTTTTGATAGGTTTAGATTAAGGAGGTCTAAGAGATCTCACAAGTTTAATTTTACGCGAAGTCGCGGGTAATAGCTAGTGACAATATATAAAGAAACAACTGCTCATTCATTAATTACAGAGGTTGTGGGTCTTTATATCTATAAGAAAAATATGATTCGACCGTGCTTTCGTAACGTCAACAATGAAGTCCTTTTATTATAAATAAATAAATATATACAGGACTATATGACACACGGACGTCTGTTCTTAAGGTAGACAAATTAATGCCTGTTTTATAGGTAACAGACGCCTGTTATACACTAATATTTCCTTCTTGTAGAAATATACAAATATGTACATATTTATAATACATCCAGACTCGAGGCGGGAATCGAACCCACGACCCTTGGAGCGGAAGACAGACCCACTGCGTCAACGGGCCCGTCAAAATTGATAAATAAAATTTAAAATTTTAATGAATGAACGCAGCTATTTTAAAGATCACAATGAAAGTACATATACATATAAATTAGGGCTCTTCTTCTTGGAGTCCCGAGAAATTCGTACGGGCGTAATTACAAAGTTGCAAAACATAGAGACGAGAGAGCTGAAACGGTACTAATTTGCGGCAAATTGTAATGAATAAGTTTTGTTCTTCAATTAATTTCAAGCCTGCTTTATTTACATAAAGTGTATTCTCCTTTTAAGAAAGATTATATTCACGCAATAATTGTTAAAATACACACAGTTGTACAGCAATAGAATGAAAATGTATATTTTTAATTATTATTTAATATATATACGTAAAAAACCATTTGCAGGCTATAATACAAAAAGTACATTCCGTCGAGAAATTAGGATACTCATATCTCCGGCAATGCTGTCACGTCTAGTGATGGTGTTGTTGTCGCGTTTCGTTCGGTTTGTGAGACTTCCCGGTGGCCTAAATCCCTCTTTAGAGGCCGGCAATCCTGGTGCAGCAGATGTCCATGGGCATCGTTAGTTATTTAGGTAAACCGCCTGCCCGTTTGCACCTTGTAATATAAAAAAAAACCCACGCAAAATGGCAATTTATAACTGGCAACACTGGTCAATAAATTCACATTTTAAGCAGTTCATCGCAAAACGGACGAATACGTTGGTAATATATGGTAAGTGGCGATCTGGCCTAGATCTCGTAAAGTGACATATCACCAAGGAAACTGTGATATATGTATTTTCGATGTAAATCAACCTCGAGTGCACCAACTGTTGTTTACAATGGAATTTTTTCGTCAAAAACAAACTTAAGCGATGTAAAGATGTTTCTAATATGACAAGACGAAAACGTAGATGTAGTAGTGTGTAGTAGATGGTTCAGCATATTGCGAGTTACTACCAATGCCCATGACGAAATGAACCACCGGACTTATAGCAGATGCGTGGCCGGCCTTTGTGAGTACGCTCTTTTCTAACGATCATTGATTCGTATTAGGCCAATGCCTAAAAATATGTATATTAATAGGACCGATAGAAATGTCAGAAATAATGAATTCCAAAAATATTGCATGACTGTGGATTTCAAAAGGGCCTCCTTTCCTTAGCCTCAATAGCTCAACGGTAGAAGGGATGGACCGAAATCAGCAAGGTACTCGTTTTGAATCCCGACGTCGCTGGGGTATTGTCGCAACCACTACTAACACAAGCTTTTAATTTAAGCCTAGTGGGAGGGAGGAGTATTAGGCATAAACAAAAATAATTCCTTAAAAATCTAACTATCTAATCTATAGTGACTACCAACGCCCATGGACAACTACTAATGTAGTGAAGCACCTGCATGTCTTCGGATTGCCGAAGACATGCAGGTGCTTCGCTAGCCTATGAGAGTTAGTATGAATTTTTCTAGCAGGTTCCTTGATCGTATCGGATCTGACGTCATTTTAAATGCAAATTTTTATCACACATAAATCTCTGGTAACCACATCTCATTCGAGTACATCTACTGACAATAGCCAGTTACAAACATAATAATAGCGATCAACAAAACCCTTCCAGCAGACGAAACGACAAACAAAGCGATGTTTTCGGTAGACAATGACTCTAGAACAAAGGGCTTCAATAGAGAATAGATATAATAAATTCAAAACAAACACGTACAGAATAATTACGATTTAAAATAACACGCATTCGAGTGGAGCTAATCTATCTATTGGTGTAGATACCTTTAAAAGTTCTGTGTCCATACATTCTATTTGGGTTTTGTTAAACTGCAAGTATATACTTCATCTTTTGCTTGTTTGGTCTATTACATACGTATCGATAAATCGTTGTGATTTAATTTAGGGCCTAGCAAGAACTTTTAGAACCGAAGTAAGTTGACGAGTCCACTTTACTTAGTATGAAAATGTTCGTTAGCGTCACCGCGGGTTGCATTAGCATTGATTAAAAGCGTAATACGATTAAAAATTGCCTCCTGGGGGCTTAGCGCGAACATTTTCATCCTAAGTAAAGTCGATTCGTCGACTTACTTTGGTTCGAAATGTAGTTAAAATTACGCAGTTTTATCGATATTCGTGTGTTTGAAAAATCGTTCTCGATTAAACTGCACAGTTATATCTTTGCGTTTGGATGGAGATCGCTTATTTCGACAATTCTTCACTAAACTAGCTTTTTGCGATTAAGTGTACAGTTTTATCGCAACGAATTGTCGATATGTAGCGGTTACAATTACTCGTATGTATAAAGTAGCCTAGACCGCGTCAAAATACGCTAATATAGAAGTTCTGTATCTGATTTATAAAGAGACTTTATGTATAGTCGACCAAGAAAGTGCTTTACCATTGTGGATGACAGTTCCTACTTAAAGAAAATTTTGCTAAGGGTTATTGTTAGACATTAACGTACTGTATAACAAGCAAAAATAAGCCTATTAACTAATTGACGTGCAAACGACTTTCGACCTTAATATGGCAAACAAAATTCCTTAGTCGAATATACATAATACGTTTTACGCGACCGATTGCTCCTATCCAAACAGTTGCCAGTATTGTTACCTATAAAATATGTGAAACGTTTTAAATACAATATAACAACGTAAGTCACATTGCGTCACTGGAAACACACAGAGATATAGAATTACACAATCACACACTACAAACGAATGTAAGTAAAATATAGGTCATGGATATGCTCTCCTAACAATAGAATCGAAGGGTACCAGTATAAACCCTCTTATAACTAAAAAGATTGATACCTCCCACGTAAATTGTTGTAACCCCAAATTACCAACTTCACAGTACACTGGCAAAAATATGTAAATTGAAATAAAATCGTCATTTTATAAGACATTTGTGTATACAATTATACATTCAATAATAACAATTACATTATTGTATACAATAATATATTAAAAACTGTATGTTATATTACAATTTAGTTGTTGGTAACGCTCTACTGTAGAGCTGGGAATTTTGGGTTACAACAATTTACGTAGGGATTTACGTAGGTATTGGGATATTGGCTTATCAAGGACTATTATAGGTAAGTAACTCTCTATTAATAACGATACCTAAGCCAGACTAGAAGATCATAGCAAGAGGCTCAACAGCTCAACGGTATAAGGTATGGACTGAAATCCACAAGGTACCGGGATCAAACCTCACCGCTGTTGGGGTATAGTCGCACCCACTTCTAATACAAGCTTTTAATTTAAGCTTAGTAGGAAAAAGGAATATTAGTCATACCTAAAAAGTATTCCTATTATTCTTTAAAAAAAAATTGGCTATACAGGCTAGGAAGTTAACACTGGCAGGGAAGCTTATCGTTAAATATTGTAGTAAAGGAATTGCTGAAACATATTTGAGCCGCAAGACACAGGAAGCAGTGTCCCATCCTCTGGTAACTGTTATTTTATTAACTTGAATTGGAGCTCGACCTGTAGAAAATTTATATGTTATTACAGGACAACTTTTACTCAATTGGCGCAATTGGCAGTAATTGTGGGCGGAATGTCCGGCGCGACGCCACCCGACGCCCATTGGGCTGCGAACAAACCGACAAATAAATACATTATGTGTATAAATGCAGAATTAATAAATACATAGAAATATATGACATATGGACGTGTGTTCCTAAAGTAGACAACTTAATGCCTGTGTTATACGTAACAGATGCCTGTTATAAACATTTTTTTTTTAATGTGTACATTAGATAGAAAGTATACATTTAGATAGTACACCCAGATTCGAGGCGGGAATGGAACCCACGTTATAACAAAAAAATTAAGGATATAGAACTGCTAAATAGGCTTCCTTTAGAAAAACCGTTTTTAGCGAATGTATACTAACTATAAATTCTTTGCCAAATTTCATTTGTGTACGTCCCGCGCTTTTCGAGATTTCGTGATACTGTGGATGACCTTTAGCTTTTATATATATCGATTCGACTATTCTATTCCACAATTTTTTTGGACATCTGCACCACACGAAGGCTCGCAGATGCGCTATCAACCTTTGAAGACGGATTTAGGCCACCGGGAATTCTCACAAAACGAACGAAAATAGGTTAAGACAGGAAGAGTACACACGTTGAGTTTTAAATAAATGGTTTGAAAAAAGGAAAGCCTTTACCCAGCAATGGGACAATATAGGTTTATCAAAAAAAAAGAAAATCTACTGATATTCTCTTTACTAATATATTACAGATCGGTTAAAAACATAGCTTTCCCCAACATGATCGGGAATCGGGAATATCTCATTATCAATTACGAATCGCCACATAAGAATGAATCATTTCAGTACATTCTATTGAGAATCTTCCTTCTTTTAAGGTAAGTAAAACGCAAGCTATTAACGTCATCTTAAGAGGCTCTCGCTTAATAGATGGTTTAAGGCTCGGATGCAAAGTGCAGTATTGCATGAAATGGCACGTATTGCCAAGAGATTCCTCATTTTGGAATCCTTACCACCGATTGCTTGAATCCTTGCCCCGTTGCCGATGGATATCTATTTTTTGTATATTTTTAAATGTTTGTATTCTTTCATTCATAAGAGTTTCAGATAAATATCTTAAATTTACTTATTTTTACCATTGTTCATACTTCGTTTTTAGCGTTATAAAAATAGAGAAACGAAGAAAAAACTTCTTTGGTAATACGCATACAGCCGAACTATACGAAACGTATTTGTTACATAACTTCAAAAGTTGTCTAATTTCGTTCAAAATAATTTCTCTAATGAGTTTTTACCATGTTCAATCAACATGGAAAATTACAAGTCTCTGTGTAAAAGTTTGGAAATGCTAGGCGGGGATCACCTTAGGGGAAAAGGACGGACGGACGGATAGAGTGAAATTATAAGGGTTCCTTGTATTACTACGGAAACCTAAAAAGAACCATCAAAATCGGTTCGCCCAGTCGAAACTTCTGACTTAACGAACACCGTAGAGCGAAAAAAATGATATTTGATTATTCATTTAACTAGATACGTAGATAAGATGTTCCTATACTCTATACAGCTTCTTAAACTAGCGCTCGACTCATAAGTCGGCTCCTGATTCAGTTACGACCTTCTCAAATCACTGTGCATAAATTCGCGAATAAAAATCCGTGCAAAGTCTAAGAAATGTTCTAACACCACCGATACCAGTATTCATACCAGTATTCTATTAATTTCTATACATTTTTTTTTTCTTTTTTTGAAGGTTGTTCATAAAGTATCTGATTTTTATTTAAACCCAGCGGCACCCTCTTCACCTTTGGTAGGACACCGGAGGCTCGCTTTCACACTCCGAACCGGTGTCGTGGACTTTACAGTACTTATGGACGTTATGAGTATAATTATTATTTTTTTTTTTCACCATTATGTGACAAACATTTGATGACAAATTTTGCGAATAAAAAGCTAAGTTTAAAAGGGTTCCGACGCGTCCTGTACTGTGAAGACACCGCAACAAACTCAGTCGGAATTTTTTTTTACCACCATATATCACACTAATTCAGACACGGCTAAAGCAATTTACTCCCACGCCCAAGATCCGCGCCGGTCCCCCCACGAAGAGAGTGAAGAGAGTGTCTTGGAGTAAGAGTAATTAATTCTCTTTGTGTATTTTTGAATTTGGAACGTTAGGCGCGATTTTTTAGGTGATATTTTTTTTTCTTTGTGGAAAGTCAACGTGTTTTATTTATCTACATGCATTGACATGACAATTTTAGCGTAATGATATATATAGCTTATGGCATTCCTCCCAATGCAATCTTCTCTTTCAATACTTGTTACGGTTTTTGGGAAAAGTCCCTTTCCGAAAACCGTATTTCCCAATGAGAAAGAGGTACGGATATCCGGCAATTCGGCTACAGACTAATAGGACTGCAAGCGTGACGCTATCTCTGATTAAATAAATAGATAATTGTTGTGTATGTATGTGTGTGTGGCTGCGTCCACCCGATCATTAGTCGAACAATAAATCAGTGCGTTACAAGCTACCGGCTGTTTCACATGTGTCTCATACTTATCAATAGTAAAAGGATTTAAAGGTAGATGGAAAGGAGAAAAGTATGCGGATTGTTTGTTCGTTTGTTTTCTTGAACGCGCAGCTACACAAAGTCCCCGGGATAATCAGAGTAACGTCGGGGTATTCCAGCTAGTCCTAAAAAAATAGCTGATCCTGCCGATCTAGGATTGAAGTCGTCAACGGAGGTGTACACTGCGTACATAAACAATCATCTGTAAAAGAAGTAAAGCGCAATGAATGAATGAATACATTACACAACTCCTTCTTCTTAGCGTTTCGTTGGCAAACACTAAATTGCGTCGGCCCAGAACCACATCAACTGCCTCATCAGTGGCAGCCATTAAGTCCTCTTACATGCAGGTGTTAGGGCACGCAGGGACCGATAAAAGATGTGCCCCCTTTTACTCTATTAAAAAAAAAAAAAAAAATAGGTTTACAGCGTATCAGATACGGAACCCTTCTATATAAGCGTGTCTTGACACGCTCTTGGCCATTTTATTTTCGTATATTCCTTAAGGCACACGGAAAATTACAATAAAGAGCAAAATAAAAAATTTCACTTTTGACAGAACGAATTCAGTCCACGCAGCTAGTGTTTAATAATGACAATCTTCAGACTCGCTAGATCGATTAATTTTACAGTAATAATATATTGTAATAAATTCTTTCAAATAGTTCTCTAAATAAGCGCCCGTGCAGACACCGGGTGGTCTGTATATATTTTTTTATCGGGCAGGCGGTTCCCCCAAGTGACTACTGACGCCCATGGACATCTACGCCACCAGGAGACTCACAGATGTGTTGCCAACCTTAATAGATGAGTTTAAACCATCAGGAAGTCTCACAAGCCGAACGAAATGCGACAGCAATACCATCACTTGACGTGACAGCATTGCCGCATCTTCTCGCCGATCTCATGTGAGAAAGAGGTACTGGTACCCGGACGCGCCGGCCCAATTCGGCTACAAGCATGGCGCTAGTTCACAGAAATACCGACTGTGGTTTATGTTGCACTGACTATATTTTATAAGTAAAATTGTCTCTTAATAAAAAAAATAAAAAAAAATTAAGTTGTCTACCTTAGGAACAGACGTCCGTGTGTCATATAGTCCTATATATTTATTTATTTGTTTATATATAGATTTAAATTATCCATTGCTTACATCGTGTAATTCCGTAGGGAAGGGACCGTCTCCAACTCTAGTGGTGTACGCCTTCACCACGCCAAGCACTTCTCCTATCAGTTTGGGGGGCAGGCCAAGACCCGTGCATAATTTGATATAGGTTATTCAGTTTAAAAATGCGCGCATGACAGTTCCTACTTAAAGCAAAATTTGCTAAGGGTTATTATTAGACATTAACGTAATGCATAACAAGCAAAAATGAGCCTTCTAACTAATTGACGTGCAAACGACATTCGACCTTAGAGTGGCAAACCAATTTCTTGATCGATTAGTATTTTTTTTACTGTCCCACAGCTGGGCAAAGGCCTCCTCCTTTTCTGACCACACCTTCCTTTCCCGACCCATCTGAATCCACTTCTTTCCCGCAAAGGCGTCCAAGTAATTATAATTTAAATTGAAACATAGCGATTTCATTTCGAATTATATGCCTTGTCGTCTCGCAGAAAATTTGTAGATTACTGTTGTTTAAAACATTTAAGGTCGTTGCGAAATACTATTGCGGTAAGGATAAATTCGATACTTTTTTATACGTTGACCGTGTAATATGTTCGTTTTATAGTCTTTGTATGCTCTCGCCAGAGCGGGAAGCTGCTGTGCTTTGTAAATTTAGTAGTGTACGAATTGAATACAGATGGCGCTGTACTGTCACTATAAACATCATACGCCAGAGCATGCAAATATTTATCGTATCTGTACTAATATTCTTCTTCTTCTTCCACTCCCCTCCCTTTTATTCTTTTATAATAAATATTCGAAGACATAAGATTGATCACCACCAGCACCATGATGAAGGTTAAAAAATGATATAATCATAGGATAATATTAGACCGAAACTAGTTGGGCAGGGAAGGTCACCCTGGCAATGAAGTCAAGTGTTGATGGCCACTTCAAACAGATCTTTTAAGCCTACAACTGGGTCACAAGTCCCAGGCACTGCCTTGGTTCCTTCTTCCTGCGATACCTCCTGAGGAGGTCGTATATCAAATATAAACCAGTGTTAGAATGGCTCACACATCTATCATCCGGTCGCAGCAAGAGCAACTTAACCTAGTGATCGACTCAGATGCCGACAAATGATTAGGCCACGACCTCCTCATACCATAAACAATACGATCAAATAAAAAATAATATTATCAGATACCTAGAAATAATTACCTAGCTGATGAACATGCCTAAATAATACAAGGTTATTTTATTACACATTACGTTATTATAGTCTAAGATCCGACAGCATCACACGTCACTTCGTACGTCGCATACTGGCTACACTCTCATGCGTTAGTACTAAAACAACTCCACATGTGCAAGTTGTCGAGTGTGTAATAAAGCGCCGCCTGGGAGTCGAGTGTTGTTATGACTTCCGGTTGCCTCTAATAGAACTGTAACGTTGCACTGACGTACTGACTGTACTGAGTTTTGTATTAGAGCTCTTGTATTCCTGTTTATGCCAAAATTTAATTACATCATACTTAAATTTTTGTTGAGGAAATCGTGCCCTAAATAGTGGTCGACATTTGAGTCGATTGCTAGGTTAAGTTGCTCTAGCTGCGACTACTATCCTATTGAGCTATCTTCAGTGTGTGGGAGGGGACAGGGCATACCTGCGTCTTCCTACCCCCATTCTTCTTCTTCGGAGGGAGATCGCCCCAGCTGCAGCGTCCCTCATTCTCTCCTGCGCCTCCTTAAGGGAGATGACAGGCTCACTAAAGCTGACGACTGCCTCCCAACCTATGTGACTGGCAAGCATGGCAATGATGATGCCAGCCAACGAGAGGTCATTTCCGATCACAGACGTGAGCTGAAGCCGCTGTGATTGCCACGCTGGACATTCTGCTACAGTGTGATCTCCCCCCCCCGTTCAAATACCCAATTTTGTTATACACAAATCAAACCTTTTTATTTGGTACCCCACTCGTATATAATAGCTTCCTGTCTTTTATTTGAGTTCTCCATTTTAACCCCTCACAACTTTTAAATGGCTCAACCGATTTTCATCAAACATGTCTACTACTCGCACGTAACTCACCTTTAAAACAAAAAAAACTACATTGAAATCGTTTCATGCCTTCGGGAGGGCTAAAACCGGTAAAGATAATAATAATAATAAAGCAGTAATTCCAACTGATCATACAAATAATTTTTTTTCTTAATTTGACAGTCACAGGAATTTTTTTGGCAAATTTTTTATTTCTTAATGGCTCATGACAAAGTCATTCGACAATGTTGCGTTTTATAAATTTCGTAATATAGTATTCGTTCTACAATGGTGTTATATTTAATAAAACTTAACTCCCAAATGCCTATCTCACATTGAAGGCATTCTTAGTGCATGTGGGAAGACACAAGGATGCCGCGAGGAAATTCCACTGTCTGTAGTGTGCAGATATCGAGAGATAATACGCTTTCTGTATGTGGGAAGTCGTTTGCGCTGTGAGAAAAATCTTGCAGGATCTGCATCTAAGCTATATCTAATCTATACAAATAAATAATACAGAACTTCACTTGTGCTTGTAATAAGTTCTATAGAATTTTTGACTTTGACTTTGGGTTAATATCACAAAGTGACATTAATCGGGTCCCACTGTTTTACGTGCCTTCCGAAACACGGAGGAGGTCTTATATCGAATATAAACCAGTGCTAGAATGGGTCATCCGTCTATCACCCGGTCGCAGCAAGAGCTACTTAACCTAGCCCTCGACTCAAATGTCGATCACTGATTAGGCCACGACCTCATCAAAAAGCCATTATCGACAATAAGTAACATTAATAGAAATGCTTCGGTCACAATGAGAACCGCAACACTTAAGAATTTGCTCACGAGTTACGAATTTGTTCGCTCAAGTTAACCACGCTTGGGTTAACAGAATTATTTCTGGAAAAAGAAAAAAATTGAGTTCCCGAACGTGATGGAGAAAATAATATAAATTTATTATTTATTTATTTAGGCAACCACAACAGATTACAACAATTTTAAATTAAACAAAACAATTATAATAACATTCTATACTTATTGTAACCCTATATGTAGTGGCAGAGCGTAACAAAGGTTTTTATCTTATATGCAATAGGCATGACGACAGAAATCAGAAATCAATTAAATTATATATTTATCTGATAAAATAAAATACATAAAGCTTACCAAACGTGTTTATTTTCATATTGCGAGCGAGATTAATAGGCATTAACAAAAAAAGGAAACTACAAAATAATACATCAATCCGCCATGATAGGTAAAACACCCAGCAGAGTGTCTGACGTTTTTTTTTATTAGAGATAGGCAAGCGCTTGACCGCAGTCACACCTGATGTTAAGTGTAGATTCGGTCTACGGTGGAACGCGCTTGGCTAGAATGAACCCATTCATTCTTGCCTTAAAGATACCCATGTTGTAGTGGTCTTGGAACACAGACGCCGGGAGAGTATTCCACGCCTTAGTCGTTCCGTATATTATAAGTGCGTTCCAATAAGCGATCGCAACGTTTTAAAGTGTTTATTCAAATATTCGACATGTCACGATTGCGATCTTTACGGTCGTGGCGAAAACGTCGAGCTGACGTTTAGTGGAACGTTGACCTAAAGTGACGTCATAACAACTTCAAGTGTTTTGGAGTGAATTTAAATCCTTAAATTTATACGTTTTTTTTTGCTATAAAAACGTTAATTTTTATGGAAATATTATATTCGTTGGCTATAGTAGATACTACACAAAATTGTAAACCTATTTTTTTTTTAAATTTGTCGCGTTTCGACTAGTTTTGACTAGACACTCGTTTTTATTGCCGAAACTGCGATTGGGTGTACCTACCTCTCTCAAAACACATTATAAAATTAGTTAATTAAAATCGGTCTAGCTTTTCAATGACATATAAAAAACAAAATATTCATATATTAAAACACAATAGATATATTTATGTATGTGTAAAATACATCCCGTCCGAGAAAGTTTAACTTAATAAAAGACCAAAGGCGTGTCAAGACACGCTTATATATAAGGGTTCCCTATCTGATATGAGTTAAACGTATTTGTTAAATAACTTTAAAAGTTGTTGTCCAATTTTGTTCAAAATAATTTTCCTAATGAGTTTTTACAATGTTCTATCAACATGGAAAATTTTAAGGCTCTACGTCTAATAGTTTGGAAATACTAGGGTGAGAGGGGGAATCTAAGGGGAAAAACGGCCTGACGGACAACCTTTGAAGACATATTTTTAAGGAATATTAAGAATAATTTCTAAGCATGTCTATATACTATATAATTAGCCGTAAAATGATATACAGTGGGCCTTATACATATACTGTTATTGAAAAGTACACCATAATTTTATCGGAATAGAGTACAGAATTGAAGCGCTCTCCCGATGACCCCTATGGATATACGGGAATGATACAGGAAATAGACTGGACGCGTACGAAAAGCTGAACTAAATCCGTACTGGTGTGATGCAATCGTTTTAGGAGGTATTTTCAATCCTCTGTTATTTTTCCCTATACATTTTTCGAACTGAAAAAAACTAAACCGCCTATATTTGCTTAATACAGAAATCCTCTTTGACTACGTGCGGTTTAAAATGTGAATTTTTTTATTACTGTTGTAAAAAACCTCCCTTTTTTATGTTTTCCTTTTAACTGAAAATAAGCCCTCAAAAAGGTTTATTGCTTTTGATGAAACAAAAATTGTAGTCTGTTTTTATATCGAGGGGAAATAGGCGTGCGGGTCACTTAACTATTTTAGGTGCTACCGACAAACAATGGGCCCGATTCCAGATGCGTTGCTGGCCTTTGCGAAATGATTGTGCTTTTTCCTTGAGGGTCTTCAAGTCCTATTGCTTAAAATACCACACACTAAAGATCCTTTCGATAAGATGTTCTGTCCCTTGGAAAAACAACATATGTCGAATTTTGGACACGCAGATCTTGTTGATACAATTAATAATTTTTAGCTAGGTAATTGGTGATCCCAGTGTGCCGTTACTTGTATTATAGAAAGCTCCTAGTCACCTTTTATGACCTACGTGGAGTGAAATAAATGGCGGCATTCTGAACTTGTCTTCATAGAACCTTCAATCAGACTTCAGTGAATATTAATTTTAATGTCAGGTAAGCCTAGCTCGTGAATACGATAAAGCCAACGTAACGGAAAAAGGTCAACTATTTTCGTTATCCGTTCACTAAGGTATGAAAATGTTCACGTTGTATTTACCTATACAATCTATGATTAAATTAATATGTAAAGATCAATTTGTGTGTATGTTCCCGATGGATTCAGTATGGCGTGTTCTATACTCACTACTTACGATGGCGTAGCGACACCAACCAAACCTAAGAGTTACTACCTCCCTCGATGCCATAACTTGGTAGGAATCTCTTACAGGTTCCCTTGTAATTGGTTCTATTAATTATTAAATTTTTTCTGTGTTTTATTTCAGCTGTCACTATAATGTGTTTATCACTTGCCGTTGGCCTCGTAAACTTAGCCACATCAACTGCGTTGAGAGCGGCAGCTATCAAAAAGATCGGCGTGAAGTGGCGGCAATGCTGTCGCGTCGGGTGATGGTTTTGTTGTCGCGTTTCGTTCGGTTTGTGAGACTTCCCGGTGGTCTAAACTCGTCATTAAATATCGGCAACGCATCTGCTAGCCTTCAGGTTTGCAGGTGTCCATGGGCATCGGTAGGCACTAAGGTGCCTGCGGCCTGCTCGTTTGCCCCTTGTAACATAAAAAAAAGCGACCTTGAAGACAAGACGCGCGCCTTAGTCTTCATGAGTGGGCACTTGTATATAACGATAGACTCCCTTGCCGGTTTCCTCGACCTTGTGAGAGTCCTCCCACGTAAACTGTTGTAACCCCAAATTCCCAACTTCACAGTAGAGAATTACAAACATGTGAATTGAAATAAGAACCTCATTATATAACACATTTGTGTATACAATTTTATATTTCATAATGACGATTATATTAATATATTATAAAGTCACTATTTGGTTGTTTGTAACGCTCTACTGTATGGCTGGGAATTTGAGATTACAACATCTTACGTGGGAGGTATCAAAAAATGGCACACGAACGTCTGTTCCTAAGGTAGACAACTTAATGCCTGTAAATGTTCGAACTCATTCGTGTTTCGGAAGGCACGTAAAACAGTGGGTCCCGATTAATTTCACTGAGTGATATTTGCAGTTAGTTTGTGGGGGTTTCGGGGATGACGTCATACGGCAGTCGGTCATCTTGAGTCGCCCATCCTTTGAATTATAAGCGGACCCTGGTACTAGATCGGGAAGAGCTAGTTAGAAGAAGCAAATCAAGTATGAGGAGTACTTTGTTTGAAGTGATATCTAAAGTGGCACTTTAAAAAATTCATCAAAAAAGAAGTGGCACTATTCTTTAATGGTCCGCGGGCGAAGGCGCGGGGTGCAGCTAGTAATATATATGTATAAACGACTTTTCAAATACAGATGATGTGTAGTAAAAAAAAAAAACGGAAAAAAATCATGTAATACACAAGATAACACAACACTTCAATGAGTTTTACGCGGCTAAATATAAATCTCGAGTGTTCGCTGATATGCTCGTAAATCGAAACGCACGAAACAATGGACGTGTTTTGACACCACGGCATAAACGCAATGTGGCGCGCTCGTTGTCTGGCTTCCTGCCCATTTGTCATTTACAAAAGATACATTGCGGGTCCTCGTCATACTTTGGTGAAACGACCTAAGCTCACTTGTCGCATTCTACTATGCCGAGGGACGCATATGTATATACATGCTGTTAGATATTCGTGATACTTAAAACATCGCTAAGTAATTCAGCGTTGTAGTCGTTTTGGCGATGAAAATCAATATTAAAATCCCCAACGAATACAATATAGTTACGATAAGCATGAGAACTATATACCTCTGTTAGAGCCTGAATGAAGACTTGTGTGCTAAGCCAAGGGGACCAGTATGCTGTACCGACTACAATCTATTAGCTGCTTCTGGAAACATACCAAATATTTTCTTTTATACTTCTGTCTTTATACAGTGAAAGACAATCAAACTTTTCGTTTCATATTCCGCAACTTATCGAACCGAAGTAAGTCGACGAGACGACTTTACTTAGGATGAAAATGTTCGTGCTTTTACCAAAGCGTACCCTTATTCGCATCTACGCGGGCTGCATTACCATTGATTAAAAGTGTGACACGATTAAACATGCCACCTGAGGGCCTCGCATGAACATTTTTATCCTAAGTAAATTCGAGTCTTCAGCTTACTTCGGTTTGGTTTAGTGGTTAAAATTTATAACTAATGACCTTAAAGTTATAATTTGTATTTTTTAGTTGTTTGTGGTTAAAATTTATAACTATATATATATATATATCAATTTAATGAAGACGGCTACAATCACACGGCTGCCCGATGTTAGGCCTAGGAACGGTATTATTGGTTGCTATTAGCGCTTTGACGACCCTACACCATCCTCCCAAACGGGCTTCGGCACCCATCTCAACACGATTTTAATACAGGCATCGATAGTCACGTGAGGTGCCTGCCTCTTAATGTAACGTATAATGAGATTGCAGCGAAAAATTAAAATTTGTATCTAGATGTGTTGCAGTTGTCCATGGGCGTCGGTAGTCACTTAAGAGTACCGCCTGCTCGTTTGCCCCTTGTTATACATATTATATATATATATGTGTTCCGATTCGTTTTATGTTTAAGAATGGAGACTTTCGTGAAAGGATTGACCATAGGGTTGGGAGTGGCGGTAGCTTTAGTGGCAGTGGCGGTGGAGTGGTGGCAATACAGAAACGTGCCACAGACATACCCTGCGTACGGACGGCGACCACCAAGACGTTAGAACGTGGTAAGCTCGGCCGTGTGTTGTACTTGAATACGTCAAATAGAAATCTCGATATGCAGCAAAATGAGCTCAAAATGGCGACGTTTCCCCCTCCACCCCGCGCG
This sequence comes from Charaxes varanes, assembly GCA_024363005.1. Taxonomy (NCBI): domain Eukaryota; kingdom Metazoa; phylum Arthropoda; class Insecta; order Lepidoptera; family Nymphalidae; genus Charaxes; species Charaxes varanes. The sequence goes on from JANCMC010033613.1 coordinate 41,562,052, forward strand.
ATGTATGTACATAGTGTAATAAATTCTTTGATTCTTTAGCTATCCAGTTGTGTAATTGATTTTCGGATAGCAATGATAGATATGAATCTGCATCACTAAACTGCATCCCCCGATTTTGTTGTCATTCTTTTTTTGAATTGCCTCCTTAAGGAAGCAATTTTAGTAATAAAAGCAAATTAGTTTAATAGAATAGATTTTACCGCATAAAAAAATAAAAACCCTCATAGTTCGACAAAATCACTGAATTACTTATATTCTTATTCGAAATATACACTACAAGAGACTATTCTTAATAGAAATTTGAGGATTTTTGATATAAGATTATAAAATATATAATTGAAGAACGAAGAGCAGAAAGAAGAGAAGAAAGTACTTGTTTCATTCAGCTTTAATAAAATAATCGCATTGTGGAGTCGTAGTATCAACAATAATTGCCCGAGGTGCTGTTTATGCATGCGATAATACATGCGAGCGTTGTATTTTGTTAAATTCATTAAACATATAAAATGGAATGTTAATATAAGCATGAAATTGGATCCATTAATTTGATCCGTCTGACGTATACATATTTATGAAATTTGTTGATAATATTGAATATACAACTTTAAACCATTGCTTTGCTGAAGTAACTAATCAAGATAGGTAAGCTGTGACTCGCCGGGATAGTAAGCAGTCCGTATCTCTTGAGGGATCAAAAGCTCTTTTTTAGGGTTCCGTAATCCTACAAGGAACCCGTACAGTTTCGCTTAGTCTGTCTGTCCGCCCGCAAAGTGGTCCCCCTAGGATTTCTAAAGTATTCGATGTAGAGATTTGAAATTCTCCATGTTGCTGGGACTTGTAAAAAACTGATTAAGAAAATTATTTTGAGCGAAATCGGACAACAACTTTTGAAGTTATTTAACAACTACCTTTATTGCTTATCAGGTACGGAACCCTTCTGTATAAGCATGCCTTGACACGCTCTGGCCACTCTATTTAATTACAGGATTTCAAGGTTATCGGAAATTGAAAAAAAAAAGACGTAATATTCGTTAATACTGGCCTGGAAAATCGTGTACGAGTGTTTAAATAACAAAACAAGATGGACTCATAATTATGTCTATGAATGCATACAAATAAATAAAAATTAAACGTGTTCAGCAAAAGTAGCAAATTTTAATGTCGCGAAATTTTGTTACTTTGTTTTAGTAGTATTTATATATCAAATCAAAGTTTATTGAATAGTTAATATTGAATATAATTAAAGAAATACTATATTTGTATACTTTATTTGTTTCATTTAACACCACAAAGTAACACTATGGATTTAATATTCATACCAACGTTCCCGTTTCTTTCATTGCGGAGTTCGGAGTCTAATCAGTGGTCGGCGTTGGAGTCGATCGCTAGCCTAAGTAGCTCGTGCTGCGACCGGGTGATAGATCGGTGACCCATTCTAACACTGGTTTATCCTTAACTGGTAACTGGTTTTTATTCGATCTCCATCGTGTTTCGGAAAGCACGTAAAATAGTAGAACCCGAATAATGTCACTGAGTGATATTATTGTGGTGTTGCAGATATCGTGGGTGTTCCGGGGATGACGTTAGATGGCAATTGGGCACCTCACATTAAGCAGACCTTGGTACTAGACTGGTATAACGCTACGAAGAAGAGGTACCCATTTCTTTCTAGACGCTTAGTAAAAAGAAGTCGTTATTGTATAAAATTATATCAAGGATGCACTTACAATCTTGTTCCACTAGTTGATATAATCTGTCTTATATGGACAACTTAAGTATTCATGTCAATGTACTCATTTTTATTAGAATTCAAAAGATAAAGCCCTTTAAGGCAAGAAAGGCTTAAAATAGGCTTTCCGTAGGGTGCTCTGTAAGATCTTCAATATATCATAAATTCTTTATTAGATCAAAGGTTTCTCTGGCAATGATGGCTCTAACCTTAAATCTCTAATAATCTTCTTACTATTGACCCTCAGTTGAACACACTTGCGCCCTAATAGTTAAGCCCTGTAATATAAGCCTCATTGGCAAAGAAAAAAAATCTTTTCATACTTATAATAATTATTGTCATCTAAGGTTTTATTGCATTGACGGAATTGAAAATGTTTACTTGTAAAAATAGTGTTTCATCGGTAATAAAAGGAATCCAATCATCGTTGCTTCTTCTTGTGTAATTTATATCCATTTAGAATTGTGAACTCATTGACCTTCACTTGTCAATATCTATGCTCTATGTTAATGTATAAAGCTAAAGTTTGTTTGTTTGTTTCAACGAGCTAACCTCAGAAACTGCTGGTCCGATTTGAAAAATTGTTTCGCTATAAGATAGCCCATTTATCGAAGAAGGCTATAGGCTAAAATGTAATCTATTTTTGTTACCTAATTTTACGCGGACGAAGTTCCTAGTCTGTAATACTTACGAACTTAAAATAGAAATACTTGTTATTAAAAACAAAACGCAAACCTGTAGTTTCTGCCTGGCAACTAGTTGTCAATAGTAGGTCGCATGTCTCCGATCAATAAAGTTAAGTGGCTTAGGCTTAGGAGCACATAGTTGTCGAGTGACCGCATAAGATCCGCATAATCTCAAAAGGTTTCGCCCCAGCACGAGACTTGGTGACCCGCATTACATCACTTTGATTTCGATTTTTGTTATGAAGTCCGCTGAACTCTACAAACTCGACTCGGTGGCTAAAAAAACCTTTTTATTTTGATATAAGCACATTATACGGCTAAATTTGTCAATTGTTTTTACCATTCAATTATTCTCACTTTTAGACAATTTTATTTATATCCTAATTGAATTTAAAAATATCAAATTCTCGTGTTTGTTGAATACTCCGAAATTCACCGAAACTGCTTGACAGGTTCTTACGAAAGTTTTTGTGCATATAAACTCTTAAGTGATAAGGTGGCCCACACGGTCGAAGTTGCGGGGTACAAACAAAGCAATTTATTTTAAAAATTACTAATTTTAGCGGGAATAGCTAAATTAACAATACCAAGAGGCATACATTAGAAAGCATAATTTCCCTTTAAGAACATGACAGGACGCAATTTTTTTTAAACATCGGAAAAGTCAGCTAAAAGTCAAAAATCAGGCAGGATATTTACTGCTGCTGGATATTTACTGCACTGCCCACTGCGCCAACGGGCCAGCCGGGCCAGCTAGTTAATAAATAAAATGTTAGTATAAATCGATTGTGATTAAATTTCTTTCAATTATTCCATTGTTTACTTTGTTTACTGTTTGGCATAATTCTTTCAGCTGCGTGTTCCTGCGGAGGGTAATACAAAAGTTAGTACCTCTTTTATCTTCAACAAGTCAACAATAGGTAGGACTGAGTGGTAAAAATATTATAGGGAATTGCAATTGAACAATAATAAGGCTATACAGATACGAGTAGCTTTTCAAGGACAAATTATATATATATTTGTTACAAGGGGGGCACTGCCGGCCCTTAATGACGAGTTTAGGCCACCGGGAAGTCTCACAAACCGAACGAAACGCCAACACCATCACTAGACGTGACAGCATTGCCGCCACTTCACGCCGATCTCATGTGAGAAAGACTGCAAGCGTGACGCTATCACTAATTAAAAGTTGCAAGCGCTGGACAGGCATGAAGTACTGCTTCGCCTTGTTGAAGAAGCCAAGCGACTTATTTAGCCTTGTCTTCTAAACGACCGTGAACCGTAAAAATGCTCAATTTTTTAACTCTCAGTATAGATACTGGCTGAGGATTTTGTTACCCCTTTTAATATTTCGTAATTTTAATTTACTCAAGACTGTGCTTTTAGTTAACTGTACTTTAACACCTTTTAATTGTAAAATATAGAGTAGAAATTATGACATACTATGGGCTGGTGCACTGTGTATCGATTGGTATGTTTTCTGATGAACTTTTAAACGTCGACCAAATAGAACGTGAATGCGCGATGCGAGCGAATTTCGTTCGAACGAACGTGCGATCAAACATATGTCTTATTATTTTATTTAAATCTGAATAAAATAATAATTATAATAAGACAAATAAAATGCATTTACGAACCCCTTCGACACGGTCTCCGGTACAGTCTCCACTGGGAGTGTAGGGCTCGCCGGCTGATTGCTGGAATACCCACTATTACCCACTATTACGCGGCGCCTCTTTTAGGGTTGACGATGGCCATTCCACGATTCGACCAAATCTATATTTTATGGAGATAATAAAAGGGGACATGCGAGTCTTATTCGCAGATGTGGAATCTACAGATAAATCTTGTGGTATCTCGATATAGGTGCTCTCTTAGGTAAATTCTTATGTCAAACTATTGCTGAACAATATTTTTTAGTTTTATTGGGACAGCTCCCTGTAGCCCAAACCCATCCAAAATGCTGGCAACGCATCTGCAGTGTCCTGGTGATGCAGATGTTCATATCCACGTCATTAGTAACTAAGGTGAATCGGTTCGATTCGACTCGAGCCTGGGTGTATTATCCATGAGTCTGTATTTATATATTTCTAAAAAAAAATTTGTGTATAACAGGCGGCTGTTACCTATTATACAGGCATTAAGTTGTCTACCTTAGGAACAGACGTCCGTGTATCATATAGTCCTGTAAATATTTATTGTTATTTATTTATATCATGCCGCAGCCAGACATAGCTTCTTTGAATGATCATTTCAATGATCATGTAGTGTGACCGGGCGTGGAGTTTTGTATAACTTTGGAGACTTCAAGGACAAAAGAGTACAAGATACCATTAAAGGTGCGTTTTGGTAATCGGTTATGACCTCAATTCAATCATTTTTTCTATGTTTAATAAGAAGCAAACAATATTGTCCATGTACGGCGGTGATTGGTATAATAATTTTGAAGTGACTACCCCCGCCAAAGAATAAATACGCTATCAGTAGGCTAACAGGTCACCTTAGGAAAATGAGTAAGTGCTTTTCATGAAGATTCCTATGTCAATCTATGGTATTTTCATATAGATATCTTATTCGTACCGGTTCTGAAATGCTGAAGATAGCTTGTTCCTTAGAGATGTTTTGAGATGAAAATAAACCATTAAATTCTCTCGTGTACGTCACCGAACGCTTTCCGTGAGCTTTATGGTTATATGTGTACTTTTCACCATCGACAAGAAACGCACGACTTTGACTATGACGTCACTGTTACCGATACCTCTGACGATTTGTTTACACTTTGTTGGGATTCCCGCAGTGCCAGTGTTCGGGTTTTTTTTTAATATTGTTATTGAAAGAAACCGATCGTTAAAAACCCATAGACAAAATGGACAATCTGTGTGCGCTAAAAACAAACATCAGAGTATACTGAACCCAGGACACCTTGAAGCACGACGCCAGGTGAGTGACATAAGTGGCTGTGGATAGCCGTATGGAACCCGTATTACAAGTCTCCAGGTCTCCCCTCATGGGATTAAGTACTGTCAATATTTATTTCACAAAAAAAAAGGAGGTGAAATGAAAGACATTGTTAAATACAACAGTTGCGGTAATCCCGAATGTGTGTATGTGCGTTTTCTATGATTTTATGTTACAAGAGGAATTGAGTCCATCTCTTCTACCTTTAGACTATTGTATTGTATCCATTTATTTATTAGGTATAAATTCTGAAATCCACCACCGCACCGAAGTGCCTACCGGCGCCCATGGACATCTGCACGACCAGAATGCCAACAGATGCGCTGCCGGCCTTTAATGACGAGTTTAGGCCACCGGGAAGTTTCACAAGCCGAACGAAACGCGACAACAACACCATCGCTAGATGTGACAGCATTACCGCCACTTCACGCCGATCTCATATGAGAAAGAGGTACTGGTACCCGGACGCGCCGCCCCAATTCGGCTACAAGCATGGCGCTACCTCTCATTAAAATATGAAAGTCTTTATAGATCGGAAGAGGAGTCCTCCCTTGTTCAACATATAAAGTTTCGTCACGAACTGTCTGCCTGTTTCGTTTTAATTTCGCACTTAAGCCCGCGAATTTGTTCATATAATAAAATAAGATGTGTTATACGTTGTACGTTTAAAAACTACTCATTCTTTGACGACACCGTCTTCATTGCATTGATTCACTGTTCAGATTTAGAGTTCACTTTTCAGGGGGAAAAACCTGAACAATTGCTAGTGTTAGTTCTTCTTCTTCGTTTGATTGAGGGCTTGTTTTTGTCATGTCACGCTCAATGGAAAAGCCATATGTGTTGTATACTGTGACTGCGATTTGAGTAATTTTGTAAAAATTTTGCAGTACCCTAATAATTTTTGTAAAACTAAAGTAGCCTATGTTGCACTTTGCAATAACAGTGAAATTCCTGTCAAAATCAGTCCAACCGTTTCAGATAATAACGGGACAGACTGACAGACAAAAATATTAAACTCACGTTTTTGTTATATGTATCATATAATATGTATGGTATCTATAACAAAACATACAAATAGTCATATGCAATTTGTAAAAAAGATTGATTAAGAACTTACAAGCTGACACCTTAATTTAATTTATATTGTATGTATACATAATTTCTGACCATTTTTTTTACAGGAAGTTCCATGCAAAAGGCCATGGTATAAGTGTTAACATGCTCAGTCCAGTTGGAGAAACACAAACTAGAAGACTTATAAACAAATATAAAGAGTTGCAACAAGAAGGGATTCCTGAAGAGGAAATAATTCATAAATCAGTTGAAGCTGTTGGTAGTGATCGGCAAGCGGAAGTCACAAAGGCTCATGACTCAAAACGCCCAAGGAATCCTGAAACAGTGTCAGCAACAATTTTAGAGGAAGCTAATCTTAAAAACATTTTTCGAGAATAAATGAATATTACTGTTTAAGGATGTTATTGAATAATCATAGTTGCTACAGATGTTCATAGTTGTGTGTAGGTTGAATAAATTATTAAAGTAATTAAGCGCAAAAGTGATGTCGTTATTTTCTGTACCACCATCTCTCCACCTGTAAGATGGAGGAGATAACATTTCCAAACTATTAGATGTAGAGACTTGAAATTTTACATGTTGATTGAGTATGCTAAATATTCACTAGGAAAAATATTTTGAGCAAAATCGTACTTTTGAAGCTATTTCACAAGTACGCATATCAGACACCCTAGCACGGACATTTCGAACCGTTTGAAATCGACGAGTCGACTTTATTTAGGATAAACGATGAAAATATTCATGATAGGCCCACATGGAGGCAAGTCTGACGTGTTTCGATTTTAATCAATGCTAATGCAAACCGTGATGACACTAAGAAGGGTTTGCTCGTGTTTGCCTAGCACGAATATTTTCACGCTGTTTAGCGTTTTGTTGACTTTGTTTAAAGTCAACTCTTCGACTTCGAACGGTTCGCAATGTTCGTGCTAGGGCCTCAGATACGCAACCCTTCTATATAAGCGTGTCTGAACAAGCTCTTGATAATTTTTTTTTAGATGATGACTATTAAATTTTCGCAATGCAGTCCATTTATTTGAAGGCCAAAATGACCCAATAGATCTGCTAACACCTCGTATTTATGCAAAATGACTTAATCTGCCCCTAGTTTACTATTTTGTGACTCACGCCCTATTTCCTGGTAATGCGACCAAACGAAATACCAACATCGGTGAACTACTTCGGATCATATATTTGTAATCACTATCTTATCTTTAATAGATAAGGCTCCGTACTAAAACACACCTTTAGTTCTAGTGTCGCAGTTTGATTTTATTGTGTTCTTTTTTTATTTGTAGTGCTTAAAACATGAAAATGGCACTAAGAAAACCAATTTTGTTTTATTTGGCTGTAGTGTTGGGTAAGTATTTAAAAAAATAGAAATTATTTAAAGATAAAAACTAATATGAGTAATGATTTGTTTCTTGTTGATTAACGAGAACTTAAACCATAGCAATGTAATGAATAACAATAATCTAAGAAACTAATCTTTCTAGGTTTGACTTACTGTGTATATTTGCATTGGATAATTTAAATGGAAATTATAAAATTGTATGATATTATTTAATTAATGATTATTAAGTCTATTATATAAATTCAAGCCTAGTTTTACAAACAGTCTTCATAACAAAAAAAATCAATACTTATAAATAAACACTCGACAAAATCTGTCAATCAAAAAATAGAATCTCAATAACTCAACGGTGAAAATGGCGGACTAAAATCCGCAAGAACCCGGATCAAACCCCAACCTCATTAGTCACACCGACTCCTGTCACAAGCATTACAATTAGTAGGGAATATAATTATATTTATATAATTTACAACAAAATTATTTATAATATTTTTTAAAAGACAAATACAAATTATTAAAGTAAAAAAGGTAAATAATATAATAGTATATGGCACTATATAACCTATACGGTATACCCCAGGTGGTCATTTGTTAATCTTTTGAGAACTTAAATTTCTATAAAGAAACTAACATTCAAAAGACACTTTATTCAAACTGATTTTAAATAATTGGTAGAGTAATAACTTTGTAAATGAATTAGGCATCGCTAGATTATATATAATTGATATTGAGCAATCCCTTGTAATGATTTCTTAATTAGGGGATTTTAATAGTGGAGTCCGTATGTTTGTCCAAAAATTTTTCATAAAGATCATCTTTAGGCAGTATAAATATATTTTTCTGCTTGATCCTTTCAGTAATTCTGAGTACCCTCACACATGAAGTCGAAGCCAGACGAAGAATTCTTCGCGGCAGACGTGTAATGACACGTAACTATTATCGTAAGTAGTAATATATAATTATTAATAAAATAAAATATATAATTATAATAATTTAACTATACATGTTTATTAAATAAAAGATATTGGTAATAAAAATGTTTTTTTTAATGGTTCATATTAAGCCTTTGTATACTGCGCAATTTAAGCTTCTTTTTTCAACCAATTTCAAAAATGGAGGCGATTCTCAATTCGACTGTTTTTTTTAAAATAACTTTCTTAACTCACAATTTTCGACTGGGTGAACAGATTTTGATGATTATTTTTTCTTTGTAAGCTGGTGCTTTCCGAGTGGTTCTGAAGTTTTAAAATGTTTTTTTTTTTTAAAGAAAGATTATTATCCTACATAGATCACAAGATTATCTATTGAATGACTTAATTATTTGATCTTAAAATAATTTCTAACTACTGACTACACCTTGACGCTTGTGAGTAAACAAAAGCTAAATGTGTTAATCAATTTATAAATGTTGGTATTTGATTTTTAATAGACAACTTACGAGTCGTAAAGTTTAATTTAGCACGATGATTTTACAGGTGGAAATGCTGTGCCCACTGCGCCAACGGGCCAGTCAATAGCCAGATATGTCTACTACCTAGCGTTATTCCGGTCTAGTACCTAGGTCTATTGCAAAGGACGTGGCTGTGGGGCGAGTTAAGGTGACCGACAGCCGTCTGACGTCATCCCCGAAATCCCTACTGTCTCATAACTCAGTGACATTAATGGAGATCAATTTCACGCGCCTTCCGAACCACGGAGGAGGTCGGATATTTCAAAAACATGTTTTATAACCGGTCACCCATCCATCACCCGGCCGCGGTGAGAACCGCTTAACCTAGCGTCATTTTATTGGGGGGGGCTTGTAGACTCGCTATGTAAGTCCCTTCCGCTCCGGGGTTGCGGGTTCGGCTCCCGCCTCGAGTCTGGATCTATATATTTATACATTTCCAAAAACAGTATATATATGTTTGTGTATAACAGGCGGCTGTTACCCATAACACAGACATTAAGTTGTCCACCTTAGGAACAGACGTACGTGTGTCATATTTATTATTAAAGATGAGTTAGATATTTATTTATGTATGAAGGAGAGTTTCATGAAATAATTCCGCGAAATAAATCTGGATTTTTATCGGTCGAACTCGGTCCACCTCAGTCGAGCTCAGCCCAACGCAGTCGATCTCACTCGGGGCCAAAATATTTGGTTCTCGGGTGGTGTATTTACAAAAAAAAACAATTGTGTTAGATGGGGCCAAAAAGAAATTTTGTTCCCCGAGCGTGTGATTTTGAATTACTCGCTACGCCCAGATTTCTACTGTAATATTTTCACTTCTATATTCTTTTCTTTCTTTTTCCTAGCCCTTATCAAGAAATCGCGTAAATCGCGGGACGTACAATAATTTGGCATGGGGGTAGCTGGTAGTTTAAGGAAGATCTTCGCGTTCGGGCTAGTTGGGGTTACATGGGGCGGCCGCGCCATGCCCACAGTTTTCTGTCAGAGAGTCTATATATAGTAATCGTAAGTAGAAACTTCACTAGCATAAGTTGATTTGTATGAAGATTTTCAGTGTTTGTACTGCGGTCGTCGTCATTCGTGCAGCGCCATCTAGTTTGTTTTGGTGTAACTCCTTTTCACTCGACGTCATTGCCAGCTCTTTCGCTATTCGCCTATGAGCGAGACGCACCTTCAACGCCTTACCACCGGATATGACGCTCGGATACTTTTGGTACATTATAGGTTAATTATAGCTATTTGAATAGTATAAGGTATTTTTTTCCCACTACTAGTCAATTATGACATCTATCGAATGCAAAAACAGGAAAAAGTGATCGGTGATATAAAAGAGTAGACTTGGCTTAAATATTATCAACTAAAACGAATTGCTCAAGAGTATTCACCAGCTGATCGCAAAACTTCATTTTGAAGAAGGCACTCGTTGATAATGTTGATCGAACATGTCTCCAGGGGGTGAATCTTCTTTTTTATCTTTCTGATAACTGGTCAGATGCACCTTAATTTTTACCCAAATATTACTATTAATTTTAGAATTTGCTGTTGGGTCTAGGATAAGTTAAGATAACTGACAGCCGTCTGAAGGCATCCACGGAATCCCCACAATCTTTGCAATCTCACGACCAATATCACTCATTGACATTAATCGGGATTCACTGTTTAATGCACCTTCTGGATCACGAAGGAGGTCGGATATTTGAAAACCAGTGCTAGAATAGGTCACGCTACGGTCACCCGGTGGCCGTAAGAGTTACTAAACTTAGCGATCGACTCAAATGAAGGGATTATTAATGTTGTCGGCCTTAATGACGAGTTTAGGCCAACGGGAAGTCTCAAAAACCGAACGAAACGCGAAAACAATATCATCACTTGACGTGACAGCATTGCCGTCACTTCACGCTGATCTCTTAAGAAAGATACGCTGGTACCCGGACGCGCTAACCCAATTCGGCTACAAGCATGGCGCTACCTCTAACAGTTCCGTTCCATTCCTCTTGAGTATGATGAGTGTAATGAGACTGTTGTCAATTTTTTACACTTCCTCAAATTTACGTCTCACAAAATAATTGTATTTTGTTCAGGAGCTATCCATATGTATGTATTTATATATTTCTAAAAATATATAAATACATACATATGGATAATACACCCACTGCAGGCGGCTGTTACCTATAACACAGGTATTAAGTTGCCTACCTTAGGAACAGACGTCCGTGTGTATAGTATATAGTATATATAGTCCTGTACATATTTATATATATTTATATTTGTATGTTTATAAAAACAGTTTCGCGAATAATGACCTTAAAACTTAGACATATGCTGTCGCGGACTTTTATCTAGAACTTTTAAGGGGAAACAATTCCGTCATGTTTTATGGGATACTCTACTTCACAATCATACTGCCACATACGCTAATGTTCCGCTTGGTAAGACGCTAAAGCGCTGGTAGTGCGACGCTAGGGCGCCGCAAGGGAGACACTAATGCGTCGCTAGGGTGATGCTAGGGCGATTCTTGGTAAGACGCTAATGCGCTGGTAGTGCGTTGCTAGGGCACACCTAGGTGAGGCGCTAATGCGTCGGTCGTGCGAGGCTAGGGCGATGCTAGATAAGCCCCGTCACAAACCAAATTTAATTTTAAATTTTTGTCCTTTATTAACATAGTAAGTATGAGTTTTAGTATCTTAATGCTGCCGAAGACCCGGCAGGCCGAGATAGAGGTGACGCGTCGATTTGGCTACCTTTGCGGGAAAGTTGTGGATGAGATTTGCCCAGGAAGGAGGAGGATGAATCAAGAAGGGTGCCTTTGCCCAGCAGTGGGATACAATAAGCTAATTTAAAAAAAAATGTGAATAATGCGAACTGAAGTCTGTATAGTACACGTCTGATCTGCGACCTAACATAAGCCATATCCTTAACTAGCTGTTTTTCGCGTTTTCGTCCAAATGTATTTAGAGTAGGATATTCACATTGAATTTGACCTTAATTTTTTCTATTCACATTGAATATGAATTAAATATATATATTGGACTTATTTGATATCCGACCTCCTCCGTGTTTCGGAAGGCACGTAAAACAGTGGGACCCGATGAATGTCAGTTTGTGGTATTAGTCGTAAGGGTGTAGAAATTGTGGGGGCTCCGAGGATGACGTCAGATGGCAATCGGTCATTTTAACTCGCCCCACAGCCACATCCTCTGCAATCTAGGCGGATCCTGGTACTTAAACGGAATAACGCTAGGAAGAAGAAGAAGAAATATATATATTGGACTATATGACACAAAGACGTCTGTTTCTAAGGTAGACAATTTAATGAGTGCGTTATAACTAACAGCTGCCTGTTATAAACAAATATTTTTTGGAAATATATATATAATACAACCAGACTCGAGGCGGGACTCTAACCAACAACCCAAGGAGCGGAAGGCAGGGTCACTGACCACTGCGCCAACGGCCAGTTTGTAGCAAGGGGGTACAATTTTTCCATACACTTTTCCAAATTGGTTCACATACGAAATTAATGGAATTAATTAATGCTCACTTTACAACCATGGTCCAATTATGAACAAAAATACAAAACCATAATAAAATAAAGCCTTCTAAATTATACATTTATGTACAATTAAATGACCCAAAAATCGAATCACGTTAAGTATAATGATGATATAAAAATAAATCTGTTTCAGTGTATTGCCATTGACTGGCGTGCAAATTTAACATGAATATGGTAATAATAAAAATAATTGCCAAAATAAAAGTACAATTATCAATAAACAAGATAGTGAACGATTTAAACTAATATACAAAATAAAAAAGTTAAAAAAATATATAAAAAAAATTAAGTTTTTTTTTTAAATTTGAGAGTATCAGACGCGCGGCTGTGAGAGAAGAATGCCACCGTGTGGTTAAGCTTGCCACACAAGAAATGACAACCACGACCACTCTGCCAAGAGTGTAGCCACCAAGAAGAAAAAGAAGAAGAATTTTTTTCAACTTTTTCTTATTTTATGTATATACATATTTTTTGTTAGTAAAAAAATATTCCCAGCTTTTTTCTAGGATACTTTCAAAACCCACTACAGTCTTTCAGAGACCACCCAGTCGCCCACTTTGCCAATTTGGCAATAAGTGAATATTACATATTTTAAATTAAAAGCGAATCACCAGACATAAAGAGATTTATTTCGATAACATAAATTCTGTATCAAAAATGTTAAATTTCTAAAGAAAAGTGTAAATTTTATATCGCCTTCAGCACGTTAGGTGAGTATAATATTTTACGAAACTTTTAAAGAATATATCAGAAAAGGATTTACATATAAAGTACAATTTTAGATATTTTAATTTATACAAGAATGAATTTTGAAATTCATGGGCGTGCAAAATTGGATGTCGTTAGCAGCTTTATATAAATAACTAGCTGTATTCCGCGGCTTCGTCTGCATTTTGTGTTCAATGTGCAGGTTTTCACTTCGTATGGAACCCCAATAATTTTACTGAATGTAAAATAGCTTATGTCTTTCCTTCTAAAGTCAGTCACAAACCATCGACAGTCCCGTCAAATTCAAAAACTTTATTTTAAGACAAAAACAGGCAAATACTTTAAGGTCTTCTTTTGTTTTAGTACCACATAATATAACCAGGTCATATCGCATGTTTAATCGTAAAGTGAACAATTACGTTTTAGGTCTAAAATGAGTTAATGATACAGGCAGCATCGTTCATACAGCATCGTTTCAACGTCCTCTATGAGCAAATCTAAGAATTATATCGAAACCTCCATCCAACACTGAGGTACAGCTGTTTATAACTTCATTAACTATAATTAAAATATATATTTTGTTATTATAATGTCGTTTTTATCTAATTACAAGAGGAATAAGTCGTAATTGGCGATTTCCCAAAAATCAACTTTTTTGTGTTAGGTCAGTTTACAATTGAGCGTGTGATATGTATTCATAAAGTAATTCTATTTTGACTTTACAAACAGACACCTCAATTTTATTGGTATGTACAGATATGTGCATATATTACTTCTTTTCTGTGCATTTTTTTCTAAACGGCTGAGACAGATTTATTTAATTTTATCTTTGCAGCACTGTGCAAATGTAACATTAAATTCGGCTTGAATTAGTTATATTTAATACAGCAGTCAACCTTTGGATTATTTGAGAAATCATAGTAGGTATTGTTAGTTATAATTATAACTTTAATTATAAAAGAAGTTGTATTAACTTACCTTCAGTATGTAACCTGTGTTAAAAGTCTATTGCCACTATGATGCCGGAGCCAGACATAGCTCAAAGTGTTTGTACATTTATGTCTTTGTAGACCACAAAGTACTACAAAACTTTGCGCAGCTACACAAAGTCCTCGTTCACACTACATGATCATTCAAATGAAGCTGTCTGGCTTCGGCATGAGATATATGACGTAGGCGAAAGTTAATGCTCAGTCGTAATGGCGGCACCAATGATATGTTTTCAAAACGGTGCTGCCATAATCGAGAATTGTGTTAACGAATAATCTTGGTGGTTGTTATGACGGCAAAGAGATGAAAGTTACGGGTGCCCTTAGAAGGGTTCATTGTATCTGGGATAATTCACTTAGGTCCTTGAGACCAATAAAGAAGAAAGTACCACCATGCCTTTGTATTATTTATCTCCAACCATAATACATCATTATATAGATTTCTGGTGTAAACTCAATTGGCATGTGCGTTAATCTGAAGCTAATTTTTTTAAGCACTATATAAAATACTGTAAGTTTCCCACGACCGTAAAAAAATATAAAATAAAAAAATATAACAATCAACTAACAATCATCTACTCCGCCCCCAAATATAAAAGTAATTAACAACCCAAGTACGATCAAGTGAAAAAAATGGCACTTTTACCATGTCTTTATGGCCGTTCTGCGCGAAGTTAATGGCTCTTGGAGCGGTTGATTGAATTATTCCTATTACGGTATTAAGGTCACACCTATACATACTATGTTGAAATAGGCTTTTGCCTATACTGGAGTTCTAATTAAAAAAATATTGAAGTATTACGTGATGGTACGGGGCCCTCAGTGACTTAGTTAAGTCTGACTCGCCTCTTTCCGTTTCATAGCTTTTATTAAGCCCTTATCTCAACAATCATCGTAACATAAGTTGATTATAATTATTAAACAAATTATCTTCCTAGAGTATTAGTCGCCCGGAAGGAGTACAATTGCCGCGAGAGGACATCATTTACATCACTATTTGTATGTTTACATCCGTGAGAATGCTCCCACGTAACAACAATGGCGGACAGACCATTAACTACAAATATGTGCAAAGACTAACTTGTTAAATACATATATATAGGACTATATGACACATGGACGTCTGTTCCTAAGGTAAACAATTTAATACAATAGTTCTAGGTAACAGAGGCCTGTTATATACACTCTTTTTGTAGAAATATATGAATATATACATAGATATAATACACCCAGACTCGAGGCGAGAATCGAACCCACAAAACCCGGAGCGGAAGGCAGGGTCGCTGCCAACTGCGCCAACGGGCCTGTCGGGGTTGAAAGGTTAAGTTAACGATTTAAAGAGTGTGTTCAAATATACGACACACAATAGTTCAAGCTATTGAAGATAATGTATCACAAAATCTCGAAACCCGCGGGAGGTATAAAGATTAAATTCGGCAGGAAGGTATTATGTAATTAGTAAACGTTTGCTGAGAAAGGACTTTTCGATAGGGCCAGGTTAAGCTGCTTGGCAAGCTTAATTTTGCGCAGACGAATTCGCGAGAAACATCAAAAACCCACCCTGTTGGAGCCTCGTCGCACTCACTTCTGACGCAAACTTAATACTTATTAGTATTTAATCGGGGCTAATAGGTTCACCACAATGTGAATGAGGACAACTGGATCAAACCCAATCTTATGACGTGGGTGTGTGTGGTTTCATTTTAAAAATGTAATATATTATAAGGAAATTATTAGCATTCGCACACCCTCCCCTATATAAAATATAATTGTGCCAAATTTCATAGACCTCTGTCGGCGCAAATTTCTTTAAGTGCTACCGTAAATTTTCACTTCATGTATTAAAATATAGGCACATAGCTAGGTTCCTAAATATTATGATCTGGTGGGTTTTTTGTGGGGAGATTAACCGAACCAATATATTTAGCGACTTTAATTATAAGTGGACTGCATATAAAAATTAGGGCAACAATGCAAACAAAAACCTATATGTTCACACCTCTTTCTGTGTTTGATCCTCTCTGATGACCAAAGAGTAGATTCCAGTTTATTATTATTCCATTAAATGTCGCCCCATCTATTAGTTTATTGTAAGAAATGAAATGAAATGATTTTTATTTGCTGAATATGAGATATATACATGATGTTAACAATACTGAACTGTTACATATTCTGCTTTGTGGCATACAAATATTAGAAATTTTCCTCCATAAACAGTCATCAAAGTGACCTGTAACTGGAAATATTTTAAATATATAACTTCTTTGAATAAGCACGATAGTGACTGTAAAACATTAAAAATATGTTTCTAAAATTATTGAATGCCCCGACAAAGGTCAACCAAAGATAGTCCGTTTTGCACGCCAGATGAGCACGTGAAAACGCTCAATGTACAATTATTTATTTTTCCAATATAAACAAATTGGAATTTTATGAGAATTTTCACTCCACAGACTGGGAGCAGCGCAGACGGAACTCTGCACCTGAGCAACGGTGTTTACATTCGCGTATGTATGTTGAAATTGAAAAATTGTTTTAATAAAATAGTTTTAGAAAAAGATATATAAGTTCTGAATTAAATTTAGAACGATTTATTATTTTAGTTTTATTGTTTGGGTACATTTTATCCCACCAAAAATATTGCTCGCAGTGTAAAACAGATTTTTTTTAGAGCCACGCCTCTAACTCTACAGCTCTACCCATCGTTACTTTTTTTTTTTGTAATGTAACAACGGGCAAACAGGCAAGCGGTTCACCAAGTTACTACCGACGCCCATAGATATCTGCACCCCTGTTATTACTTTTTGTCTTTTGTGCGCAATAAAGTATATATCTGTCTATCTGTCGAAATTATATACTTTTACTAATTGCTAATGACCATACATACCTATGTCGAAGATAAATTAAAAATTAGAAATTAACACGTCAAAGGAAGTTTTATAGTCGTTGCGATTAGTGAATTGTTTAGACAACAAAAATTGGAGGAAAAACGCCTTAGATGGTATGGGCATGCGTAAAGACGACCAAAAGACCATGTCGTCAAAGCAGCTCTTACCCTGGCAACGAGGGGAGGACGTGGAAGACCCATCGCCACTTGGCTGACAACGGTCGAGAAAGACCTACAAAACCTTAACCCGGCCACATATTGTGTACAGTCGTAATCTCTCGTCTAGGCGAGACGCTCATAATTTTTAACGCTCCACTCTTGCGCCGCTACTTACGTATTCTTAAAGTTGTCATATTCAGTTTTCCTGTGCTATACCTCGCTATGTATTTTTGTGCTTTGTGCCCCTGTGTTCTGTGATAGCGTTCGCACCATCTCTTCATGTAAATTGCTTGTTAACCGTATGGAAAATACACCATGTGAACTGTCTTTTATTTCTCCTAAACACGACAAGTAAATCTACGGACATCTACCAACCAAAGATCAATAGAAAAATAAATCGGTGGGATTAACAGAGCAGTTTATAAAATAACAGGCGCTCGTGATTTATTAGTAAAACTGTGGAGAAATGTGAACGTGATATTTTTAATTTGCTCTAGTATTGGTTGTTATTAGGTGTTTGCCCAGCTGTGGGATATTACGGGCTAGTAAAAAAAATAGTATTAGATAGGAAAATCGGAGGGGACTTCTCGCTTGCGAGTTTTACTGACGCAATGCTCGCCAGTGAGGCAGGATTATTCGCTGTTACTTCCCTCAATGAAAGCGTCATTGAAGGAGGCCCGTTGACGGTGTGAAAGTCACTCTGACTAACAGAATTACACGATCAGAAAAAAAATATATTATTTTGTTTACGATAATGACACTAATGACGTTATCCCCTTACTTTTTTAAAACAGTAATCCGACCTTAAATATTTCAGTTTCAACTTTTAAATTTTGTTGATTGCCAAACTCGTGTATCGCCCGGCATGATAATTGAATTTACAGTACATTTGCAGTTACAGTTATAACTTGTTTTCGAAGTTGTACACAGCTTTACTACGGTGTGTTACGAAAGTTATTTTGTTTAATAATTGTTGAACAAACTGATATGCACAGTCACCGATCAGGATAAATACAATCCCTGTATTTCTAGTTAGTTTTTTCGGTGTTAGTACTGTTACTAACACCAAAATCAACCAAAAACAAAGCGATCACTTTGTTTGCTTCTCAGCCTCCTCCGACAGAACATCACTCATTAGGTGCAAACAACAACTTCGAGAAGGAAAACAATGTGAATAAGCTATTTTGGAAGAAGTCCTGAAACTGTATTACCTAAGAAATGCAGACTACCATGCCTGTGAGGGGCCTTCCTTTCTTTTACGGCTATCACGCCCTTCCAGATTCTTATGCCGCCTCTACAATTTGTAGCGAGTGCTTTAGCACGAAAGGTGAAAAGACGAGCGTGACCACAAGTTACTGAACCATGAGGCAACGCCAGGCAGAGAATGTCGTCACCTGTACTCTCGTGCTCGCCCAGCTTCGCCGTCGTTAATCATTAATGTTAATTGATTAGTTGTGGGTGTACAAATAAAGAAACAAAGAAGAAAGAAAAAAGACATTTATTTCATATAAACATCACAGTTTATTTGAATTATTATTATACTACTTACACCGTTGACTTATAGTAATCGGTCTGCAATACAACACGAAAAGGCCCAACTCTAGACATGCTAGATTTGCCGATGATGCCGAAATGCCGATTTGACGCTGGTTTTTTTCACTCAGTTTGCGTTTCGTCTCTTTATTTGAAACATGATGACAGTTTCTTATTAGTACCTGCCTTGTGGGATAGCTCATGTTTAACATGAGTGACGTCACATAAGGCGTGTGCGCGGTTAACGAGTGACGTAGCTACCGACGCTAGATGACGAGGATGGTGGTGAGACGTTCCATGTAGGCACCTGTCTGTGTGTGTATCGGATGTGGTATATCGGAGGTGGTATATTCATTCCATAAGGAAGACCATATCAGTGTGTTAGTGTCTATCAGAATCCTCAAATATGAGGAGCGCCACATTAGAATGAAGAAGAATTTTAAAGGTTATTATTTGTCAATTAACTGTACATCGGCACCATTTCACTGAATCTTCGTTAACTTGCTGTTTACAAATAGCCACTTTTTCAACTACCCACTAATAGAAGATGGTCTTCCTTATATTCTAATCTCCATTAATAAAAATGCTCTTGCCATACACAGCGTACATTGAAATGGAATGGAAATAATTAACGCTAAATGTGAACCTAAAAAAATTTAGCATTCACCTGTCATTTATGAGCATAAAAATAATAATAGAATAGCTTAGGAACCTTTGTTTTGACAACAAAACAAGTGAACAATTTT
>JANCMC010033613.1:41581977-41610715 GCA_024363005.1 Charaxes varanes
GTCATTTATGAGCATAAAAATAATAATAGAATAGCTTAGGAACCTTTGTTTTGACAACAAAACAAGTGAACAATTTTTATTTAAGTTTATAAATATCTATGAAAGTATGCCTTCATTGTCAGAAATTCCATTTATTACCAATAAATAATGTATTTATATATTTTTATGTAATTGTAATGTATTATATTAAATATGTATATATGATTAATGTAGCTCATATGTCATTATCATTTACTTTAATGCACCTATATTTCTTCTAGAGGTTGCCTGGAAGAAGCCCTTTGTACCATAGCATTAAGTATAATTAAGTATATTTTTGTAAAGTATTACTTTATAAGTACAATAAAGGATATAAATAATAATAATAACATATACCACAAAACTGTATTATTTGGCATCACCAAAAACTTATAATAGAATTATCAAATTATATTGTGTACATTGAATAACAGACCTGTAATACATACAAATAATACAATGTAAAAAACCGTTTATAGTGTAGTATATAGATAAAAGAGGGTAGTTGTTCATAAAGGTATAAATACACTAACACACAGGTTTAACAGGGCAGTTGTGTTGCAACCATTGTCTTGATAACTACTATCTAAGCACATTGTGCTCAGTGTGAATATGATGTGTGCATACACTAGTGTAGTGAGTTATAGGTTAAGTACATATTGTTTATGTAGTGTCAGAGGATACTTCATATGGCATCTTATTGATAAAAAAATAATTTATTGTTTCCCTAGAACTTTATATTTTGCTACAAAATTAAATCTATTTATTTATTAATATATAGTCTTTGTAGCTAGACAATAAAAGAAAATGTAATTTTTTATCACAAATAGAATACATGAGATAATAACTTCATTATATTTACTGTACCTACACCACTTCTTTTCGCATTAATCTCCTACTATATAAGGGTTTCCGGAAGAAAACTCTTTTAAGAGAAAAGTCATCTTGTGTACACAAAATTCTCTGTTACATGTTTTATATTTGTTATACTGGTACATTAATTGTAAATAAATAAATAATACATATTACGAGAGAGTAGATCCCAAAATTTTGAGTATTAACTTTAGTCATTAATTACAGTCGTCAATAACAATTTTAATTCATATAGCAATATATCGAACTGGCAAATCCATACACATGTTCCTATAAAATAAACCATTCATGCCACTTCTTGGCATAAAATATCTCCTTAAAACTTCTCTCACTTCGGCTACTGTAATGGCTTGAACACCTTCATATCCTGATTTGATGTAAACAGCATTATTAAGGCTTTGTGGATTACAGAAATAGCCACCTTCAAATTTGCTAAAGGGATCACCACTTTTCTTCTTACTGTCTTGTCGAATCAAAAATACAGGCCCGTTGGCGCAGTGGGCAGCGACCCTACGTTCCGCTCCGAGGGTCGTGGGTTCGATTCCTGACTCGAGTATGGGCGTTATCTATATGTCTGTATTTATATATTTCTACAAAAAAATATATTTGTGTATAACAGACATCTGCTACACAGGACTGTTCCTAAAGTAGACAACTTAATACCTGTGTTATAGATTGTCGCAGGTCATTTTTCTCTTTTTGAATTTCTCTACATAAGGGTTAGCAGTTTAAAATAAATGGCGTTTGGCAATCGTGTGGAGACAAACGCTCTAAAGGAATATATATATGTAAAAGTAATGGGAACTATCCGCGCGATTGATCCTTGTCATATACATATAAAATGTTTTCACCTGTGTAACTGATGAACAAATAAATGGTTTTGATAATTTTTTTTTTTTGTATATTCGTACATATATGAACAAACCACAAACTTTATAGCCCTAAGGAATATATAGTTTGATTATAAAATAAATATTTAATTTAGCACTTATCTAACTTACTGAAGTATATGTGAAGTCATTGACGTTGAACTACAGACCCTTAAAGTTACAAGTAATAATCTCTTTTTTACACTTTTAAGTACAATTTATATACATGTAAAACATATCCTTAGAATCTTTAATATCTTCTAAACTCCACCTATGCCGAGGCCAGACATAGCTTCATTTGTATGATTATTTCAATGATCATCTAGTGTGGCCGGGGACTTTGTGTAGCTGCGGAGAGTTTTATAGTGCTTTGTTAGTCTTCAAGGACAAAAATTTACAAACACTTTGAACTATGTCTGGCTCCAGTTTTACAGATAGTAGATTAGTTTTTAGTATGTTTTACAACATGGAGAATTTCAAATCTCGCATCTAATAACAAACTTAAAGGAATATTCTTCTTATGTTTCAGGCGGGCTTAAATATAGGAGACATGATTTTGGCTGTCAACAGAGATTCCTTACTCAGCTGCAGCTATGATGCGGTGAGTAAACACTGTATTATGCTTTAAAAAAATAGAAATGCAATATAAGACGAAAGACCTTACATACCCCTGTCTTTCTAATTAGAGGTAGCGTCATCCTTATAGCCGGGTACCAGTATCTGTTTCTCACATGAGATCGGCGTGAAGTGTCGTCAATGCTGTCACGTCAAGTTACTGTTGTTGCGTGCATTAGCGGTTTATTCTGTAATTCTCCTTCTTGGCCTTCTTCATCATGATTGTCACTCTTCGCCACATAGGATATCGTAAAGTGTGCAATTGAACTTCATTACCCTCTTCTGAATCTTCAGATCTTCCCAGTATGAACGTCGACTAATAGTGAAAAATAAACAAAATAAGACAAGACAAGAAGTAAATTCGGAAAGTGTGCTAAGGCACTTTTTAACGTCTGAACTTCTACCTTTTTCCATATCTACTTAATTTTTCACTGTTGGCATACCTTCCAAAACGACGGCTTTCACAAACGCGACATTAATACTATCACTTAACGTAACAGCATTGTCGCCACTTCACGCCGTTTTTTGTGAAAAAGAGGTACTGGTACCTGGACGCGCCGGCTCAATTCAGATGAAGACCAAAAAGACAAGCGTGGCGTTACCTATAATTAATGTACTCTCCATCTAGAAAAAATCACCCGAAGCACAGAAAAATAACAAATTAAACTGAACTAGGTTTTGAAATGTTTTTGGAATTAATTCACATACGTAATCAATTCATAATAGATATTACTTACAATATAAATCACTATAATGCTCAATGTAAGCACACTAAAATATGTTTTTACAACATCACACTATAAATCATTGAAATTCCTTTGACTTCGAACATTAGATACTATCTAGGGAACATTCATAAAAACATTACGCATCTTCGTTACAGACATTTCTTGCCGTTTAGGGTTTTCCTCCGCATCCTTCTATAAGAAACATCGTTCCGAAAAGCTAAAATACCAATCTGAAATATTCTTGACTTACAGAAGTATTCCAACATTAATCTGTTAATGACACAGAAGACGATATTATAATCATCGCAAAGAATGTCACTTCGGGTACGCGACCATGGAGTGCCCTAGCTGCTATTGTCGCATCCCCTATACCATCCGTGATGGTAGTATCCGCATCCTTTCTCTCCTCCCCATCTACCTTTATATCCTTTTTCTCTATCCCTTTCCCCTACTCCTGTCTTTCCAATTAGAGGTATCGTCACGCTTCTAGCCGAATTGGGCCAGCGCGTACCAGTACCTCTTTCTCACATGAGATCGGCGTGAAGTGGTGGCACTGCCGTCACGTCAAGTGATGGTATTGTTGTCGCGTTTCGTTCGGTTTGTGAGACTACCCGGTATTGGAAATAAAATCATAATTACATTTGGTAAATAACTCTTACAGGTCAGAGAAAATTCATGGTAATTATGCAGTTTGGAGACTTTTCCCAAAATGCATATTATTATTTTTTTCTTCTGGATGTTGTCAGTTGCATTCTAATGAGCGAGCCGTCAACATTCCGTCGGGGGAAGCTGACTTTTTTGAAACAATAAATTAAATCAATTACAATTTAAATTCGTCTATGTATGCAATGCCACTGCACACGGTAGCTGGCGTAACATCGTATGAAAAAAGTTATGAGTCAGGAGTCACTACAAATACCCAATTTTGTAATACTCAAATCAAACCTTTTCATTTGATACCCCACTTTAACCCCCCCACAACTTTTAAACGGCTCTACCGATTTTCATTAAACATGTTTAAGAACACTCGCACATAAATCACCTTTAATACAAAAAAATGGAGAGCCTCAATAGCTCAACGGAATAAGGTAGGGACTGAAATCCGCAAGGTACCCGGTTCAAGCCCCACCGCCGTTGGGGTATTGTCTCGTACCCACTACTAATACAGGTTTTTAATTTAAGCTTAGTAGGAGGGGAAAAAGCCGTAATTGGATTCTACGCGTTATTATACTGAAATTGCTTGGCATCGTGTGTTAAGTATTTACCAGCTGATAATGAACCCCAGACAAGCCGTAAAGGCTCGAAGAAGTTAAATTTAAGTAAATTATTGTATATCGATGAATGAATGAAATGAACGAAATGAATGAAATTAATTTCAAGCAAACACTTCAGTTTAATTTATTTGTGTAAATATAGTGCGTATATTATATACAATTGGTGTGGAAAATTTTCAGTTCTTTTGATCTGTTTATTCAATTAATTTCACATTTCTATTATGTTATTGTTCAAAGGGAAGAAAACAAAATATCGTATTGTATTTCTTTGAATTACTCTTGTGTTTTCTATAAAAATATATCCATTATGTTTTCAATATAATTATATGTTTTACCAGCTGTGGCCGCGACTTTGTCTGCGTAAAATTAGGTAAAAACATAAGATTAAATTTTAGCGTGATGACATATAGCCTTCCTCGATAAATGGGCTATCTAACACTGACAGAATTTTTAATATCGGATCTATAGTTACTGAGATTAGCGCGTTCAAGTAAACAAACAAACTCTTCTGCTTTATATATTAGTATAGAGTAGGAAAAATGTATAAACATCGTTACTGCCCATTAGAAAATGGTTGTTGAAAAAAGGTTTACTGTAAGCGGTTATTTGATTTAACTTATTATATAATGAATTGTAAATAAAATTTATTTTAGGTTATGAAAGACTGTGATACTGCTGATAGTGTGGTAGAGTGATAGGGCTGATAGAGTGATAGGACTGATAGAGTGATAGTGCTGATAGAGTGATAGTGCTGATAGAGTGATAGGGCTGATAGAGTGATAGGGCTGATTGGTGTTCACCAATTGCTAAATGGACAAAAGTGTTGGATAAGTGTTGATAAGTGCAAAAGTGTTGAAAGTGTTACTTTTAAACCATTTGAGTACAAAATATCAAATGATACATAGAATAGATATTATATGTGTACATAGATAAAACATTATCTAACCAGGGTGTGTTAAAACGACGTGCTGTTTTATTGCAAATTGGTTGGAAGCACAGCTCTAGTACTCTACATGAACTGTTCTATTAAACTACATCCCAATGCTCAGTCACGTGTTAAACGAATCCGATCGCAGCACATTGTTAGACAGAGTTCGGGCACCGACTCTCGTGACACGTAACTAAGGCCGCTTCAAAACCAAGCTTATTATCAGTAGCCGATTTTGAGCAAGTGCTATGAAGGTTTTCTTTTTATTTTCGTACAATAATCCAGCAGTGGCCAGCTATTTGTTACCGCAGAACTTTCGACTGCGTGCACCGATCTTGATGATTCTTGTGTCATTTGAAAGCTGGTGCTTCCCGATTGGTTCCATATTAATTTAATCCAGGTCTGACGAAGGTTTTGATTAGAAAACAATTAAATTGTAAAGTTTGATTGCCATCTGCATCAATTTAGCGGAGAACCTATTTGGCTTGGTACCGACTTCAGCACATAAGAAAGTGTCTACTAAATCATATGAAAGTACTATTTATTTTCTGCTTTTCAGTTCCTCGCCTTTTTGTTGTTGAAGGCGGTTTTCTTTTTAATTATTGTTCACATCACAGTAATCGGCGACATTTCATTTCATCACTACATACCGTGGACGATGAAATGCAACGTAAATAACTATATGGCGTTATATACCGTTATGGATAAGTGACGGCAGACTGAAATCATGCTCTCCTAATAAAATAAGTACCTCTTGCTTGTCAAAGCATCGTCGTTAAGTATAAAACCAAAGCTAAAATTAGGTATTGTTTTAATCATAATTAAAGGATTTATAAGCTAAGTTTACAAAGGTTCCAACGCGCCCTGCACTGAGAAGAGCTCACAACAAACTCAGTCGGATATTTTTTTTTGTTGTCACCATTTCACATTCTTCAAAGATCTACACTGCTTCAGTTCTGCGATAGATGTGCTCCGTCTAATGCTTCTTCAATATACAAGCCTGGAGAGCTACGCTATTTTGCTGAATATCTTGACTTCAAAATAAAGTCTGGCGTCGTCCTAGCAGAACGCAAATGCGCGATGCGAGCGAACTTAGTTCGTGCGATCGTGCGATCAAACACATTGATGCCTTAATTAAAGTTCGCTCGATCGCATCACTTTCAATTAGTACACTTCTTAGAAATTATGTTTGATCGCACGATCGCACAAACTAAGTTCGCTCCCATCGCATAATCGCGTTCAAATAAGACGTCGCCTGTGGCTTGTTGCATTATTTGTGTAATGCCGGAGCCATAGCTTCATTTGAATGATCATTTCAATGATCATGTAGTGTGGCCGGGGAGTTTGTGAACTTCACAAAGTTTTGTACTACTTTGTAGACTTCAAGGTCATAAATGTACAAACACTTTGAGCTATTTCTAGCTCCGGTATTACGACATGTAGCTTTTATTTAGACTTCTGGCAGTGCGCTTTTCAGCACCGTAAGTTAGTTTGAACGCAGCTTAAGTATCTAAAAAAGCGTTATGCAAATATCAAACTCGATTTCGCGTCCAGAACTGTAGCTATCTAAAAATGTTGTTCGTTTGCCAAAAACTAAAGCATTCAAAGCGTAACTGACGTTTTGCAGGGAGGGAACCGCAACTATTTGCATAAAGTTTACGCAGGAACACACATTTTTTGCGATGCGAGGCATTTTTTTTTCTATGGGCGTAGTAATAAAATGCAATGTATTTTTTTAACGGCCTAACATATCCTCTAGCGGATTTGTGACCAACTAAAAAGCTTTTCATAAAATATTTTTTTCCAGTTTTTTTATTTATTATTTTTCTTTATTTAGACGGTTGTCGCACATTGGATTGAAAACTTTATTAACAGCATATTCAAGTCTCATTTTTTATATCCCGTAACGCGATGATTAGTCCCCACTGTCTAAGTAAATAGTGGCGGCTAATTGAAATAAATAGGCAGAAATAAAGTCACTATGTTTAAAGAATATTCTAAATTTGCATTGTGTATATATTGTAGTTTTCTTGTCGCATTTGTTTGATACCAATTTCATCATATTATAAAAATCTAAGGCTCCAGCGACATGCGCCGGCCGCGCCGCGACGCGCCCCCACTCCACATGTGCGTGCCCATGTGTACCTGCACGAGTGGCGGGAGCATTATGCCGGAGCCAGACATAGCTTCATTTGAATGATCATTTCAATAATAATTTTGTGTGGCCGGGGACTTTGTATAAATGTCAGAAATGTACAAAGACTTTGAGCTATGTCTGGCTCCGGTATTAGACACGCCTGTGTCGCCAATTGACCTACAAGCGTGGCGCTACCTCTATTTAAATTTTCATTGCATTTTCCATACTAGTACAATAAAGGCCCGCAACGCATCTGCTAGCTTTCTGGTGGTGCAAATTTCGATGGGCGTCTGTTATCACTTATGTGAACCACCTGTTCGGTTGCCCCTTGTAACATATAAAAAAACCTGTATACCAAAGTACCCCTTAATGTTTTTTTTAAATACCCTGTACCTTTCGTATATAATTCGTAGTTGCGTATTCGTTGCGTTTACGTATTTCGTATTTGCTATCCACCGTTGAACTATTGTGGTTCTGTCATCCATCAAATCCAGCAGAAACAACTAGTTTGAACAATTATCCTTCTACGGGACGCGGACGCGCTTGCGCGCGAGCGCCTTGCGCTGGAGGCCGAGGTGGCCGACAAGCAGCGCGACCTCGCCGCCAAGGGCCGCGAGACGGACGGCCTGCAGGTGGGGCGCCGCTCTCGCTCCGGCTCGGGACGCGCCGCGGAGCTCTTTAGGCTTAGCGAAGCGCCCGAGGGCTCCCCGCGTCCCGCCTCCCCGGGGGAGGGCGGAAGTGACGGCCGCCGTTCGCCGCAGAGCGAGCTGGACACGCTGACTGCGACGCTGAAGCAGCTGGAGAGCCAGCGGGTCGAGGCAGGACCCACAGTTTTACGTGCCTTTTGAAAAGATCGGATTGTAATAATAGAATGTTAATTAGAGGCAGTGCCATGCTTGTAGCCGAATTGGGCCGGCACGTCCGGGTACCAGTACCTCTTTCTCATTTCAAGATCGGCGTGAAGTGGCGGTAATGCTGTCACGTCAAGTGATGTTATTGTTTTCGCATTTCGTTCTGTTTAAGAGATCTCCCGGTGGCCAAAAGTCGTCATTAAAAGCCGGCAACGCATCTGCTTGCCTCTTGGTCGAGCAGATGTCCATGGGTGTCAGTAGGTCGGAAACACGGAGGAGGTCGGATATTTGAATACCAGTGTTAGAATTGGTCTTGTGAAGTTATGTTCGGTGCGGCGAAGATTTACAAACAGCGTCTATGAACTCTATGATAACAACAGACTGGCCTACTACCAATTCAGTCGTTCGCCATGTTCCACGGCAGTAGCATGTATGAACTATGTATGTAGGCCGCTACTTTATCACCACAGCCCTTTCTCTCCTACTGCTGGGTAGGTTTTTTGCATCCCATGTATGAACTTGCTGCTTAAAATGATAATGCTTAAGAATATTGTACAATGTGGAAAGATGTAGTGCTAAAGGACAGGAGGATATACCAGCTCAGGTCCAAAACAAGGTGGAAAAATGTAGTGCTAAAGGACAGAATTATATACCAGCTAAGGCCCAAAACAAGGTGAAAAGATGTAGTGCTAAAGGACAGGAGAATATACAAGCTCAGGCCCAAAATAAGGTGGAAAGATGTAGTGCTAAAGGACAGGAGGATATACCAGCTCAGGCCCAAAACAAGGTGGAAAGATATAGTGATAAAGGACAGGAGGATAGACCAGCGCAGGCCAAAAACAAGGAGGCAGATGTCCATAGGCGTCGGTATCCTCTTAGGTGCAGATTTGCCCCTTCTAATATATATAAAAAAAGTTTAATATGAAATAGTAAATGCCACTAATATTAATATTATTATGGGAGTATTATTAGTATAATTTAATTTAAAAGACAAAATATTTGTTTTCCATTCGCTAAGAAGATCAATACTGTAACCCCCCCCCCCCCCTTACACCATACCTCCCCATAACATAAAACAAAAAAAATGTCCCGCAATTTATAATGTTATGATATACCTACTAGGAGTTTTACACGCGTTATAATGCTGAAGACTGTAGAGATTTTTGTCACTTATATCACCTATGAGTCTCCTTGCTACTTACTACTTATGTGAGATCAATTAACATTTACAAAATTTATTCGAAATAAGAAACATGTATGTCCGGTAATCAGTGGCATTTGTGTCGATCGCTAAGTTAAGTTGCTCTGGCTGCGACCGGGTGATAGATGGGTGACCCATTCTAACACTGGTCTATATTTGATTACCGACCTCCTGCGTGTTTCGGAAGGCAGGTAAAACAGTGAGACCCGATTAATGTCACTTTGTGATATTAAACTAATATTATAAGCGCTTAAGTTTGTACACATGGATGTATGGATGTATGTTTGACGCTCTTTCCGCCGGAAAAACTACTGTATGGATTTTAATAAAACTTTACAATAATATAGTTTATACCTCAAAATAACACATAGGCTATAAATATGTGATGTGATGTGTGAATTGTCCAAAGTAAAACAAAAAATGTCAAGTAAGTAGGAGAAAATTCTGGCCTATAAATAACATTAAATAATATATGTTTGTGTTTTTATAATTTTTTGTATTGAAGACTATTGGCAGGTGAGTTATTGGTTGCGCCACGCTAGCAGCCGAATTGGGTCGGCACTTCTAGGTACCAGTACCTCTTTCTCACATACAATCGGCCTGAAGTGGCGGCAATGCTGTCACGTGATGTGATGGTATTGTTATCACGTTTCGTTCGGTTTGAGAGTCTTCCCGGTAGCCTACACTGATCATTTAGGCCGGCATCGCATCTGCTTGCCTTCTGGATGGCAGATGTTTATAAGCGTCAGAAGGCTCTTGGATGCCAGCTGCCTGCTCATTTGCCCCTGGTAACATAAAATCACGTGATCTGACCTGCTATTTTTTGTATTTTGAAATAATTTTTCACGAATGGACCAGCAAAGGTGGGTCAGTATCGCGACTTCTTGGATGCCCACCAATGGCAGCTGAAGACCCGGCAGGCCGAGGAAGAGACACAATCTGCCATACTGGCGTGCTAATATAATGAATGAATTGAATTTCCTGATTTTCTATTATATTCGAAGTATTTAGTACATCGCATTTAAACATTAATAAGTACATAATGCTGATTTTATTGCAAATATTATTGCACACTAATTTACATTCCCTCCATCATCGTGTATCCAAACGTTAGTCCTATGCCAAGATCGTTAGAAGCTTGGTTATTTATGGACCAATAGAAATAAAATGTAACCAGCGAGGTTAAAAACCCTTTAAAAGTATTTTGAAATCAATACACTAAACTATTTTTACGCTTAATGTATACGAATATAAATTAAAACTGTTTATTTAAATATCGAAGCTAAAAATACAATAAAGATTTGTTTTTTTTAACGAAAATAGTCATGGACTGCTTAGTTTAAAAATTTAACATACACTCCAATATCCTACCATTACAAGAATACAATTGTTTATATTATATTTTAACTTTATAACTTCTGGTAAAAAGTTTTTTATAGTCTCATATTAATGTAGGTTTTTTGGGACTTTCACAGCGTAAGTATACTTAACCATTCCAGGAATATTTAGTATACAAGATACAAGATTTTATTGATATGTTTAGGCATACAGGTCGAGATTATTATTTAATTACACATTACATTAATTTTATTAAAAGTATTAAAGTATATAAAGTATATAATTAAAACGATTTTATTTCATGTACATCATTATTATATATTACTAACAGATACGACAAAGTTTATCTTGCTTATATCTAGTCACACTTCTTAGAGATTAATACATTACATGATTATATGTATTTAGTTACATAATTGAAATTATATTTTGATATACATATGTTTTCCTATATTATTATTATTTCTATATGATTTTTTTTATATAGTATATTTATATACTATACTAGAGATTGCCTGGTGGTCGAAATTCGTCCACAAAACCGCTCTGTGGACTTTATGCTTCTATAAAGCTATAAACAAAATTTAAATTCTTTGTACGACGCCATTTTAATAACTGACGATTAATATTTTTAACGACGTCATGTCTAGTCTTTGACACAATCTTATAGTAAAAGGTATACATGTGAATGTAAATCGTTTGACATTAGTGTGCGTGTGGTTTTAATTTCATAAGTTAATGTATTAGTATTGAAATTGGAAAAAACACATGGATACAAATATTAGTATAAAAGTTTTTCGTATCTTTCAGGACCTTACCACAGGCAAAAATCGCCAGTACATTTTCAACGTAAGCATATTAAATTACATTATGTTATAATTATGAAATTAACACATAATATTCTACAACCAACGTTTACTCACATTTCCAGAACACAATCTTTGTTCCCGTGCCCGATCGCAGCATGTTAATGGTTTGTTGTTTTTCTTTATATTTGACATAGAGCAAGCGGGCTTCTGTCCACTTATGCATGATCACACATGGTCACTGATTCTCTTGGACAACTGCACTATCCAGTTGGCTCATATATGTGTTACCGGCCATTGAGAATCGAGCATGCTCTTTCTTCAAATTACCGTTTTAATATCCTGATACCTATGTCTCTCCTTGAATCAGTATGCGCATTTTTTGTCCTAGTATCTAACTACTCGTACTCGATTGTTAACCTCGGAAGTTTGTTGCATATCATGATATTTCTTCGAATGTCGTTTGTTGTATAGGACATAGGATATTTTTATAAATGAACAGCCCCAGCTCCGCAGGGTCAATTAGAAATATATATTCACCGAAATAAAAAAGTAGCTTATATCACTCAGGGATAATATAAACTTTGTGATAGAAAAAGAATCGTCGACATCGGATCAGTGACAGCGAAGATTACCCTTAACTTGCAAACTAAGCAAACTACTTCTTTATGGTATAGATAGCTTTGTTTTAGACTACACCGAAAGCGCCAGTTCTAACTACCTATGCGACAGAGCTGCGAACCATCGCACGTAGCGTTGATATGAAAAAACTCACACCGGACGACTGGTTGGTGTTTGAAATGGCTTTGGGAGGTAGAGAAACAGGCGAGGAGGTAAAGCGAATTATTATTTACTAATTAAGTCCAACCACAATGAAGTGGCGTAAAATAAATAAAATAAATCCTAATAAATTTTTGTTCTGGATGGTTGATATCGGTTTAAGTAATTCATAAATAAAGTGGCATTACTACATTGTTTAAGATTATGGAAATATATATAAATTAAATTTAAGACATAAATCACGTGAAACCCAAGAGCAATCTGAGTATATGACGTAACTTCTTGCCAAAGAAATTATTGCACTCTTATTACACTCCACTGTTTGGCAAGACATTACGTTATACAAGAAGCCATGACAGTTCGAACGTTTTTGTCGCATAAATCAGAATGGATTTATGAAAACGCTAAACTAACCATATCTCTGAAGTATGTATATTTCAGGTTTTATTGAATTTAAGGCATAATGGTTTGGAAAATCCAAAATGTACGCCTCAACGCTTAACATATGAAAGACTCTAGACTTTATGAATAACCTTTGTAGAATGTATCTCCTGATGATGCTTCCTTGTCGAAACGAACGTGCGTTGAGGCACATCGGAAAGTCAGTGTAGTGCTGTGTTTTGGTGGCGGATTTGGTGGTGTAGCTTTCGAGTTGCAGCATTGCACCGATTTTCCCTCGTATTCATTCGCGGATTTAAACAAAGTTGTTTAGTATTTTATACATGTCATGGATTTCCGCAAAGTAACGCCTGATTCTGTCAGATCCAACAATGTTTGCGAATTCCCATATATGTTCCTACGAATGTCAATCATAGAAATCCTTTTACTGAGAATCTTATTTGAACTTTATTTTAATATAAATTGAAATTTATTTTATACGTGATTGGTTTCAGTGCGACGGAGGAGGTTGTCAATCCAGAGTAAGTTAGAAAAACAATTACATACGTATATTATATATGTAAATGAATCCATTGTGTGTAAATACGAGTATTGTAAATCAGCTGGCGTTGGTGTGCGTGTGGTTTAATTTTATTAATTTAATGTATTCATATTGCATATTATAAACAAATACTAGCAGTCGTACACCTTCCTCTATATGAACTACAATTGTGCCAAATTTCATACTCCTCCGTTCATGCACTTTTCGTAAAATGCCACCTAAAGATTTCGCTTCAGGTATTAATACATATATACATTATAAAGTGGCTTCGCACTTTTCTTAACTATTGTATAAAGTAAAAAGTATCCATAGTGCGAAGGTTTTTATTGAAAACCTAAGAGGTCCAGACACTTACCAAGTTTCGTAATTGGTTGAAGGGACTTCCAGGTTTTAAATTGGTTACGAGGGAGTGAATACACTTACTAGGAATCGATGCTTGAATATTTCTTTTTTTTATGCGAGTTCAAAGCATTGGTGTTTTGTATTTGGTAGGACATTATCAGATTGTCAAGAATATGCAGTAAAACCTATTTTTGTAAAAAGTGTCCCCTTATTGGGTTTTGAAATGGGGCAGCGGAGCTGTATTCAAGTTCTAGGTTGACTAACAAACATAAATTGATTTATTATATATAATTTTAATTTTCCTTCGTGTTTCGGGAGGCAGGTAGAACAGTGGGTACCGATTCATTTCGCTTATGATATTAGTCGTGTGATATATACATATGTACAGTTATTTTTGCTGTTCACAATAAAGGCTATTCTATTATTTTCGTAAATAGGCACTAACCTGATGATTTGATGCGCCCTGTTCCGGAGAAGAACCAGGATCTCCACCTCGTCCTCCTAAGCGTGCCTGGCACTGGCCAGGACCACGCTAGGCAGGAGACACATACCTCTTTGGAGTGCGCCAGCCATTTTTAGACTTTACGCACTCTATTTGCCCATGGTATTAATCCATTAGCCTCTATTTTTTTTAATTAGCCTGTAATGTCCTACTGATGGGCAAAGTCTCTTCCCTCCTAGACCACTCTCTTCTATCCTAAGCCATCCCAATCACCACATTTCCCGCAAAGGCGTTCAAGTCGTCGCGCCACATCTTCCTCGGCCTATCTGTTCTTTGGTGGCCATTGGGGCGGCCTTTAATCTTTAATATAGACTTCAACGGTAGTGAAATTTAAAAAAAAGAAACCTTATGTAAAAAAATACGCGGCCTTCAGTGCCGCTAGATTCTTGTCGATATCTTAAAAATCACACGCGCTAGTGACTGAGAGATATTGACCACCACTCTCACGCGTGGGACTCATGTCTGACCAGATCTCTTCGAAAGTCTCCACTGTTGTCGACTCTAAATAATGATAGAGAATAACACCTTTTAACAATTCCTATTTCTTGAGTAAATACTAATTTTTTTGGGTAGTATTTCTTACCGTTATCCTTGGGGGCATGCATGGCCAAAAACACGACGGGTGCTAGTACTTCTTCGTTGTCCTTTATGTGTGATCCGCTTAGATTGCAGAGGATTTGGCTGTGAGGCGAGTTAAGATGACACATTGTCATCTGAAGTCACCCTCGTAACCCCCACGATCTCTGCAACCTTACGACTAATATCACTCAGTGACATTAATCGGGTTCCACTTGTTTTACGTGCCTTCCGAAACACGGAGGAGGTCGAATATCAAATATAAACCAGTGTTAGAATGGCTGACCCAACTATCACCCGGTCGCAGCAAGAGCAACTTAACCTAGTGATCGCCTTAAATGCCGACCACTGATTAGGCCACGGTGAGGTTCGGTCTAATTTTTTAGACATCTCACTGAAATACGTTAAAAAACACTTTTGGACAGTAATTTTACACGTTTTTCGCTTCTCCGCTTAATAAAATTTTTATATGTTTATAAATATATATCGAATGTCTTTTGCAGCAAAAGCTTAATAATTTCATTTGAGTTGAATCCGATATTTTTAGCCTCAAAGTCTTATGGCGGCTCCACATTAGTGCTGTGAAGCTCCGTTAACAGGCGTGAACGACAGTTCACACCTGTTAACAGAGACTGTTGATAGAGTTAATAATGTGGATGGTTTTTCGTACCCGTGGTGCATCTGACCAGTTATAGGACAGATAAAAAGAAAGATCCAAATCCTTAATTTGAATTCCTTAGCCTTTTGTTCGAAATTTCGAGAGTTTTCGCGCGGAAACTTAATTGCTGAAATGCTAACAAATTCGTTTCGCTTTTTCACAAAAGTAGGTCATTTAGACGCGTGACTTCTGGGTTTTGTCAGTACACACTCGCGATACGTACTTAATTTTACCCATGTTGCTTGTGCAACGCTTTTCTTATCGAGAGCAACTCTGATGCGTTCTCCACACTCTGTCTTCTTTATAGACATCAATATGATAGATCGCCCATTCATAGGAACTAAGTTCACTCGCATCGCGCATTCGCGTTCTATTAGGGCGGGGTTCAAGACAGTAAAGCGATCGCATCGCCTTCACGTGGGACACTTCATAGACATCAATAATATGTTTGATCGCCCGTTCGTAGGCAGTGAGTTCGATCGCATCGCGCATTCGCGTTTTATTAGGGCGGTGTTTAGGCAGTAAAATTCTTCGAACGAATCACAGAAACCCAAGGGCTGAAATAAAGTCCTCAATAGCGGAAAACAAATCACGTCGCCAAATTAGAAGTGTAGCCACGATTGCTACTGGCTACTATTATGGCAATCGCAGATATCCGTGGCTACGCAGCCGGCGACGTCACCATGGCGTCTCGGTGAGGTAGGGAGTCTGATTCGCACGTTGCCGACTCAATAACGCCTTCACTTAAGGAGATATAAAAGCCCTACTCATCAGAAGGAATACAACACTACGCGAATAGTATTGTTTGTCTATGGTTTATTTATTCTATCAATGGTTTACTCACATCCCTTAATCGCATGGTTAACACAATTCTACGGGAGGTCTTAAATTAGAAAACTTAATTCATTTTGCTTGAGCTATAATAATTACTATATTGTGACGTATAATATTCTCTTGTAACGTAATAGTTTAATTCGGATTAATATTTAATATGTAGACGGAATAAAAACGGAATTCAAACACCCAACGTCCTTCCCTCATTTTTTAATTATTATCAAAAAGTTTCAATGGTGTGTAATACATGTATAAATCTACTAAAACGCTTAGTTTTATAAATTCAGACCGATTTTTTGTCTTTATCTTTCACAATAAGTCATACTACCGGTTTCCTTTTTACCCGACGATGGCAACACTAAAGAAGGGTTATGATTTGACAGGCTATGTATGTGTGTATGTTCATTTGTTCCCTAATAGCTCTCAACTACTTATTCCAACTGGACGTATCACCGAATCTAATGTGGAGACCACTAGCGGTCACTAAGTACTGTGTTAAAAATAAATTTGAGATAAATTGCCGTGTTTGGTATTGGAAAGGGCGTTATATGTGCATTTCAAAAATATATAAATTATATAGCCGTAATACGTGAACAGTAGTGTTCAATTCTTAAATAAAAATTGAAATCTATCTTGACGCTCCGAGGATTTCTCCAAGGGAAACCTTCGTCCATCCATTTATAAAAGTGTTTCTGAACTTTTATATGATAAGCTTGCCATTGTTTATCATCTCTACATTTTAAATTGTTTCAGATTTATTTTGTTTATAGAAAGATGAAATCTTAAAATATATATCTAAAGCTTAATTTAAGATGCATTGTACTATTTGCAAAATAGTTTAGAATAAATTATAGTTTTGTATAAAAGTTACCGTTTAAGAATCAACAGTGCACAGAAAAACCAACTGTGGTTTATGTTGCATTGACTATATTTTATAAGTAAAATTGTCTCTTAATAAATAATTTAAATAATGAATTATTAATATGATAAACCGCTGGCATCATGTTAATAACTCAGTCGTCTTCAGCATCGTTCTGATGAAGTTTTGGTGTCGAAGCGAAACGTGTGGTGAACTACAATAGTGCCGTGGTAGCAGTTTTCTTCTTCTTCATTTCTGCGGGCTGGTTTCAGCACTTAGTCAAAGATTGGCGACCATTGTGCGTAAAGATGTGACTGGTTTGTTGTTCCATACAGCCAAGCTCCAGCCAAAAGTCGAGAGCTCTATAGCGGTTCTTCAAGGCATCTCGCTGGGACCTCGATGTCATGAGGATTTCGGCCCTCGTTTCCCCCACTACACTGCAGTGTAGCATGACGTGGCGTGATGTTGCTGCTTCCTCTAGGCAACCTCTACTTAGTGGGCTGTCGGACGTTTACAATAAAAGCGCTGCAATACACAAGCGTTGTAATTAATTAGTGAAGTGGCGTGCATTTTTAGACTGATATATCTATCGATTATTTGTAATCGTTGAGTCATTAAATCATAATTAACGATCTCTACAAAATAAAGCCCATAGGATTGTAATGGACACCACCATAACATCCGTCAATAACGGAGTCACTAGAAAAACTACGCCGATCCATATTAAAATGTCACCCGCAAAACCGTTTCGCGTAAAATAGATCGTGTAGGGACTCGTGAAGGCCAAAAATGTGTCACATCATGCGAGAGGCTTTAGACCGCCCGGAAGCTGGCGGTCCGCCAAAGAAAATATCGACTTAGATACTAGTTTATGTTCGGATCCACTTGTGAAAAAAATAATTAACACATTGCTGACCATTTTGGACCTGATTTTTAATATAATCAATGGCTTGGCTCATTCATGTCGATTTTATTACACTGAGAAAGGATTACTGGAAATTTTACCCTTGAGAGGTAGACTGTATATGTAAGTTCGTCCTTTCAAAGTAGAAGCGATAATTTTAATACCCGTGCTGTATATCATTAAACAGCTAATTACCTATAGTACAAAATGAAGTTGCCACCCACCTTTGTTCGAACAAATCTTTTAAAGTATGCGACGGATTTTAATGCACGCCGCTGCGGCGTTTGAACGTTTTAGATTCAAGATTTTGCGCATTAGCTATATCTATACAAATGTATAACGCACAAGCTGAAGAGTTTGTTTGCTTGCTTGAGCGCGCTAATCTCAGAAACTACTGGTCCGATTTCAAATAAAATTCAGTGTTAGATAGCCCATTTATCGAGGAAGGCTACAGACTATATGTTTATCAGCAGGCTAAGATTGTTGCAGACTAGCAGTTGATAAAATCCGAGGATATGAAAGATTTCTAGCGTGGTGTCTTAAAAAACTTATTTCTGTGCACTTGCATTGCGTGCGCTGGCTAAACCTTAAGAGATATATCAAAATAATGTATTACGGAATTGTATATTTTAAAAAGATCTATAAGAAGATTAGCAATAGCATATGTCTATCTCCTAAATATAACCCACAGTAACCATTTTTATCTTTTAAATATTACAAAAAAATAATGAACTATTTACGAAGCTATTTTCACGAATACCGTATTAATCTTTATCCGTTTCAATACGCTAGATACAATGTACATTTTGTGAAGATCAAAATTGCCCTTAAAAGCACATCATTAATATTAATATTTTAGAAGATATGAAAAATTTAATAATCACTATGGAAGTCAAAAGAGGTGGCCTTTGTTCAGCAATGGACAATATCCGGCTGAAAGAAGAAGGAAAGAGAGATTTAAAATACGGAGGCAGAGCGGCCGGCCGGCGGGCAGACGGTAAGGTAAATGACCAATAGATGGCGCTATGTTTTAATATTTTATTGTATTAGAAAGTATTGTAAAAGAAAGTTCTAACTTTCTGACTCTAGGTCAGACAGGACAACGTTTACCGGGTCCGCTAATTAAAAATAACTAATTAAAAACCCACGATTATCAACTTTGTTTAAAATCTTGAGTTCAATTAGAGTAAATTTCTATGTTTATATATCATTATTGATCATTAACTATTAGTATATCGCCCATATCCCGATCGTACGAATAGTATTGTAAAATAATAGCGAAAGTTTAGATATTATTTATATGGAAAATTTGTTATAACCAAAAGGTTGTAAGAACACAGGATAAGGAAGCGCAAGTAAAACCGCTTTGAATAACGTCTAGGCGATGCATTTTTTTTAAACTGTGTTTTTTAAACTAGACGTGTTTCCGCATAATAAAATCAAAGTCCTGTAATCCGAGGTTATCACTACCTACCGGGGACAAATTG
The DNA here is from genome assembly GCA_024363005.1 of Charaxes varanes. NCBI lineage: Eukaryota > Metazoa > Arthropoda > Insecta > Lepidoptera > Nymphalidae > Charaxes > Charaxes varanes. The sequence goes on from JANCMC010033613.1 coordinate 41,601,498, forward strand.
GCATATAAGCACTTGTAGAAATCTTTGTTCAGCCAATTTTTTTTTGTTACAAGGGGCAAATGAGCAGGCAGCAGGCACCTAAGTGCCTACCGATGGCCATGGACATCTGCACGACCAGAAGGCTAGCTGATGCTTTGTCGGCCCTTAATGACGAGTTTAGGCTTCCGGAAAGGACTTCTCGGTACTTGTTACGGCGCGTGTTACGCCGCGTTACATGAGAAAAGCGAGTCATAATGCGACCACATAAAGAATGTGATCTTATTTTTCCTAAAACGTACGTGTACGCGTGTATTGCCTACAATAAATCTCTTGTTGCTGTTATTATCACAGTAAAGGCAACTAAAACAATAACAAAGGTATTATAAAGCGACTTCTCGGTACTTGTTACGGCGCGTGTTACGCCGCGCTACATGAGAAGGGAGGGAGGGGGCCTTAAGCAGTGCTTGTCTTTACTATCTCCCTTAACACTCGACATAAATTTTAAATTAGATTTAAATTTTTTTCCCTTTTAAATAATATCGGCACGTCATACGTGAATTAAAGTGAGTATATTAAAAAAAATAGGAGTTATTTATGATTATTTTACATTCGTAAATATATTTTTGCAATTAGCTACTCTTATACCAGAGGAGGTATAATCGTAGCTTAATCAGTGGCTGACATTCGAGTCGATCGTTAGGTTAAGCAGTTCTTACCGCGGCCGGGTGATAGATGGGTGGCCTTTTTAATTCCTCATCGTTGAATTTTCCAAGAGACCTTATTAAGTCCGGATTGTTTGTACGGTTTTGTAGCTGTTTCAGAAGCATCTATAATAGAAAATGATAAAAGCTTCGAGATACGAGATAGGAGAAGTGCACTTGTCTTTGTTCAAATCGGGAGCAGAACAATGGTTGGAAAGATCACATACTCCTTTCACGATAGCCGGAGTCATAGACAATGGTGTATACATAGCGCAGGATCAAATATTAAACACTAGCCACCCGACCTGTCTTCGCACGGTTGAAATTGAAATATATATTAACCAAAATAAAGAGTAGCCATAACATAACAGAATGATTAAGCAACGAGGAAAGGGTATGTCACTTTCAGGACACACCAGAAGTGTTGGAAGTCGCGCGGAAGTTTTGACAAAGCACCTCTGCCTTCGGTAACCAATTTGGAAGTCACTTTGACGTTGTCAAGTTTAACTGGTCCTTTAACTTATAGGTTCCAACGAATCGTTTAGGGATTTGCCCCCGAAATTTGCGTGGGTAATGCCAATTATAAGGGCATTCGAATGGTAATATATCGTGACTAATTCTTTTTCACAATATTAAAGTTTAACGTTCGTTCTATCACTGAAGTTTAGTCCACCTATCCGCCATCTTTCTCTAAAAATAACACTTAATGCCTGTGTTATAGGTAACAGCCGCCTGTTATACACAAATAGTTTTTATTTTTTAGAAATATATAAATACATACATATGGATAAAACACCCAGACTCGAGGTGGGAAACGAACCCACGACCCCCGGAGCTGAAGGCAGGGTCACTACCCACTGCGCCAACGAGCCAGCCAATGAAATGAGGAATCCCTGTAAATCATGATCATTTCAGCCTAGATGCGTCCACTGCTGAACGTAGGCCAACAATTCTCACAACGTCCCCATACACCTTACCTGCGTGCCGTCAGACTGCAAAAATTCGTCCGGTACACCGTAACGTGGATGCCATGCAAAATAACTCCAATCATTATTTTAGAGGATATTTAAATGACTACTTTAAGAATCAAATTCTAAGTATCGTCACTTACATAATTTGCTCTAACATGTAATTTTAGAAAAAACGACATCCTCCTTTGCCGGTGCTATATTAAAAAAATATGTATTTTTTTTCACAGGAGTCCCGGTCGCGATCGCGTTCGGGCTGCGGGGCGGTGGAGTCGCTCGCGTTCAAATATAAACCAGTATTAGAATGGGTCACCCATCTATCACCCGGTCGCAGCAAGAGTAACTTAACCTAGCGATTGACTCAAATGCCGACCACCGATAAGGCCACTGTCTCGTCCACTGGATAACTCTCTCAAAGTGTGGACAGGAGTGGACAAACAGCCTTAGCTGGTTATATTCATAGACAATTATTTTATGATAGAAAATTTCAAGTCTTTAAGTCTTATAGTTTGGAAATGCTAGGGGGGGACCACCTTACGGGCAGACAGACGGACGGACGGATAGAGCGAAATTATAATATTACATTGATTGCCTTTAAATATTTTAGTATTAAAAATTGATTATAGAATCCATCCTGCAAAACGAGTCCAAAGGCATCCTCTACACTAAGGCATGGCAGATAGCCCAAGAGAGATGCGCCAAAAACGAGTTGTATTTTGAATTCCTGTAAGTATTTTTATACATATCATCGAACTCTAAAACAGAGCCTCAATAGCTCAACGGTATAAGGTATGGACTGAAATCCGCAAGGTACCCAGTTTAAACCCCACCGCCGTTGGGGTATTGTTGCACCCGCTCCTAATACAAAGGGGAGATGAGTAATTGAGCAATTGGATAGTTGCTTGTTTCGATACCACCCACCTATTGGACTTTAGTCCTATTAGTGGATTTCAAGTAACTATAAACCTCCTTGCCGCATTTCATCTCTATACGATCCGCGGTTTTCGAGATTTCCTGTTAGGTGAGTTTTCGTTATTTATATAAATATATATATAATATTATACCAACAATCCTCCGCAAAACTCTCATTCATTCCACGTTCATTCACACAATCACAAGCAACACAAGCATCACAAGTAACTTCAGCATTCAGAAGTCTTGGTAGCACTACAAGGAACCCTTATAATTTCCCTCTGACCGTCCGTCCGTCTGTCTGCCCGTAAGATGGTCCCCCCACCCTAGCATTTCCAAATTGTTAGACATAGAGACTTGAAATTTTCCATGTTGATAGAACATGCCAAAAAACTCATTAGGAAAATTATTCTCAACGAAATCGGACAACAACTTTTGAAGTTCTTTTTAACGCTTACCCACCCACGGCGAGATAAAACCCCTCACGAAAGACACTCCTAGTTCCGGCACTGACCATCATAATTTTTATCGTCATCGTAGAAACGCTGTCTATTTGATCATCGCTACAAATTGCACACATATAACAAACGGCAACTACATGCGCTAAGTAAGCGTGAGAGGTAGGGGGTGGGGGGTAGGGGTGAGGGAGTTAAGGGATATGGGGGTAGAACGAAAAATAAAACAATCGAGCCGCTCGCGCGCGCCCGTCAGGCAATTATTAATTTCACTGACTGTATTTCAATAAAATCAATATTTTATCATCATTATCATCACCATCATCATCATCAATATTAATTATTACTTCATTTTTTTTTCATTATTTAATTCACTTGTTAGGTATTGTCCATACGATGTCTAACTATAATTATGTACACGGGGGGGAGGGGGGCGTATATCGGCGTACCTACGCCTAAATGCTTTACGTTAATTTAATAAAAAAAAAAACGAACCGAAAAATAATCAAAAAGTTATCGTATTACAATTCGCGTGAAAAAATATTGAACACCTATTAAAAGCTAGAAAAAAATTATTAATAAAAACTATCTAAGTTAAACGTACACAGAGGTTTTTATTGTTATTTATATATATAAATGTTTATTCATATATATATTTATATATAGAAATTTTCGACATTTCTTCCGTAGTGCGTTCGAGTCGTGCGCATTGGAACGGTCGGAGCTTTGACAATTTTGTATTATTTATTTAAATAAATATACAAATATTATAATTATATACGTAAAACGTCATTAAAAATTAGCACCTATGAAGATAAATTATGGCATTTTAAACAACCCATTACGTGATCATATAAATATCAGAGAAAATACAATGTTGAAAAAATATATACAGTGATTAATATACAATGAATACATAATACATATCTATACTAATATTTTAAAAGGGAAAGATTTGGTTGTTTGTTCGCATTGAATAGGCTCCGAAACTACTAGACACCCATTTGAGAAATTCTTTCACCGTTAGAGTCCTACCTACACTATCCTTATTAACACAGGCGATGGAATATTTTCAAAACGGTTAGAGATCCGTATGAAAACGTGCGAAACCGACGCGGAGCGCTAGTTTATATATATATTTATATATATATTTTAATATTAAATTTGAATATTGTACGGCAATATTCAAATTTTCTACATAAGGCTTTTCACTTGTAAAACAATAAAACATTTTTGCACGTCTTATTATTTCTAAATTGTTACATAGCACAATTGTTACAACTGGACCAAATTGGAACGACACCACACGGGAAGGACCAGCGTTCAAATAAACGATACACCCAGTGGAGAGTTCGGAAGTAACAAATATAAAAAAAAATACAGTCGAATTGAGACCCCCTACTCCTTTTTTGAAGTCGTTTGAAAATATGAAAAAGGAACCGAATTTATTTTTGCAAATATATAGGGAAAGCAATATGCTTAAGAATGAAACAATAGTATAACGAAAAGACCATCTCGAAAAGGCCTCAACTAACAATTAATAGGAGTTTAAAATATTTATATATATAATGTAGAATTATTTATTTAAAAAGCTAATTAGTGGAAGTGAAATTAAACTAACTTCATAGTAATTATTTTTGTAAGCAAGTTCACGATATATACTTTTTAAAGGTGGCAATACTAAAATAGCACTAATTATAGTATGTTTTTTTTAATAAATACAAGTGAAATATGTTGTGTATATTGAAATATACAGTTTCTTCGAGACAACACAGAGAGTTATTGGAGAAGAACTGTGGAAATAAATGAATAATAATAATAATTTAGAAATAAATAACGAAAGAATATACGTACATGAACAAGGTAATCTGTGATCAACTTCAGTACTCTGTGTCGTACTCTGTTGATGTCAGAGTACATTTCAGCTGTGAACGGTTCAAAGTTCTTGTACTTTTTTTTCCTCTTATATATCCCTTCTCGGTTGGCTATCGCGCAGTTCATGTCCTCCTGTTATAAGAAACATTTCAATTTCATAATGAATTAAAAAAAATAACAATACTGTCAGTAGTATCGTTATACTTGCTGTTTCCTGCGACTTTGTCCGCGTAACCTTCATCAATGTGGCCCAATAGAGAAATCCGTTATTAGCGGACGTTTACTAATTATGAACTAACTCACTGCTAAATTTCATATTTGTAGGTCCCGCGGTTTTCGAGATTTCTTTATAGGTTTCCCTTTTAAGCAAGTTGACTGGTCAAACACAATACTTGAGGACCTGATATTTGATGATATAATATCAGGTGTACCATATATGGCGAAAAAATGAACATTTAATGTAAATATAGATTAACTACTATGTGAGATTAGTAGAAAGTTAACTAATAATGTACGGATCACATTGACCTGGCTTAGTCCTGGCTTAGGACAGGCAAATATACCTATTTCACTCATCACTTATGTCTTTATTAAGTACAGCCAAAAAATGAACTGAATTATTTATTTATCTATTTATGCTGACTAACAGCTGTCATTAAATCTTCTTTACAACTGACCGGTTTTTTTTATGCATTTACAAAGTAACTTTTTCGAAGAGCAAATTAACCACAGAACGTAAGGCCACACTTTAACTAATTTAAAGGAAATTTCGTCAAAAACGAAGTACCTACTTTTATTACATATTTATACTCGTTAAGTATTCTAAGAGTGTCAGCAGTCAACCTGTATATATAGATTATTATATTCCTGTATTAGTTTTTAGCAGTGACTCACTTCGGTGACAGTGTAGTTTAGAAAATTCATTATTCCTTGTAGTGTACTCTTCGTATCTCGAACAAGTATCTCGTAGAAGACCACATGCACCGACCCCAGGAACTTGGTCAGCCAAAGGCGGTGTAGAGACTCCCAAACTGATAACTGTGTGAAAACATAAGTCGACCATTCTGTAAGCATCAATTGGGAAAATTATTATTTTTTAAATGGAAACTAATACTGTCAAAACAGATTATAACGAGTTTCAACTAAATGGCAGGATCCTGGACAAATAGACTTTTTTAAATACCCCTGTAATTATATGGGTTATAACAGCATCGGATAAAGCAACAAATTAAACAAATATAGATCAGTAGAAAAGCTAGTATGTATAAATATATACAGGACTTTATGACACACGGACGTCTGTTCCTAAGGTAGACAATTTAATGCCCGTGTTATGGGAAACAGACGCTTGGTATACACAACTTTTTTTTTATATAGAAATATATACATATAGATAACACTCCAGACTCGAGACGGGAATCGAACCCACGACCCACGGAGTGGAAGGCAGGGTCGCTGTGACAACGGGCCAGTCAAACTATAAGTAAGTAATAGTTAATATTTACCAGATTTTTTGGGGTCATGTGATTTCCTTTTGAAGGCAGACTTTGGTGCTGTGCCAATATGACCCTTATGTAGCCTGTTGAAGTCTGCCTAAAAAATCCAATCATATTATTAATATTTGTGTACAATAACGTGAGATTGACTGTTTAATAGTTTATTTTCTGAAAAATATACTTAAAGGCGAGCCTTTTGCCGGAAATACTTTGAGCAGCCCTCGTTAATTTGGAATATTATTTTATTACAGTAATGATATCCGTTTTGATAATTGTGTAAATAAATTTTAAGAAGTATAACTTCTATTGAGTGGATTGGATTCTATGCGTACATAATTTTTTTATAAATATATTTTCGAAATTTCCTAGGGGCACTGAGTTCCCCCGTGTGCCCCCACAAAAAGAGATCTGCTTAAAAGTATGTCAGTTCTAAGGTTATTTACAATGATGAGTACCATCTCTATAATAACTTTAATTATGACAAATATCTATAGAATAATATTTCAATGGAGTATGAATGAAGAATATTGACATAATAAGTGCAATGACCCTCTTCAACTTAAAATATTCTTTATAACATATATCTCAAATTAAATCAGAATTAACATAATGATAGTGCAAACTAAAAAAAATGTAAAATAATTACCACAGAGACGTCAGCAAGTGCGGAAGTATTTTACATGCCAAAGCAGCAACACAGAACTGTGAATCAATTCCACAACGATAGCTAAAATTAAAGAAAAAAAATTAAACATTAAAATTATAGCGTTATTTGCTTACATCATTAGAGTATTAAAAATGAAATAATAAAAAGGAAACTGGTATCTTGTTGTGCTGATTTTATAAGTAGGTAATATGTCATAAGCCTACACTTAGGGATCTTTTTGGCCCTAAAATTGTTACCTAGATAAGTGAGAAGCATCTAGGCTAGTTGACCAGATGCAGTTGGAAATTTTGTGCTGACTAAACAATTTTTTTATAATTATCTTCTATTAACATCAGTAAGTAAAGCGCTCCTGAGAATGCAAATAAATAATAAGCAATGAAATTAAACATAATACATGCAATACTTAGGGGTCATCCTTAATACACATTAAAGGGGGTATTACCAAAATGTGACAAAGGGCTAGGGGGTTATAAGTTATGTGATGTCACATGTCATAATTAACAATAATAAAAAAAATTGAAACATTAAGGAGGTGGTTTCAAAATTGTGACCACCTGTGACAAGGCCCTGGGGGGTTAAAAAGACGTAAAATTTCTGTGAAGTGAGTAACAGATGACCCCTTAGTATAGGTTTATTTGTTTCTGGTTTAAGCATAATTTTATTAAAAATATTTTATAACATACAGATAATGTTAATTATTATTACTGTTAAAGAATATATTTAACTAACCAATATGGCATCTCTAGGATTTCTAATCAGCAGAATTGCAGCTTTAAACTTATTGTTTTCAAGAGGAGGTGCCTCGTGAGTTTTAACGACAAGCACTGACCCATCTGTGACATTTTCAGCTGGAAAACCATGCATACGAAGACCATAATCCATGTATATTGAACCAGTCACCACTCCTGAAAAAGTTAATTGACAAATTTAGAATAATTGTTATATTTGATATTCCTAATATTTGTAAAATAAAGGTGTGGTGTACATCACAAATACATCATAAGGCAAGTGGTGTATTCTAAAAGGCTGCTTGTATACGTCCGTTGTTTTCACTGTTTTTATATTAAATTGTTGTCGAAAATCCAGTCGGAGGACTAAACACAATTTGAGTTGCTGAGCCAGTAAGTAAGTATATTAGCTCATGACGAATGGGAATGAGGCAAATTGTATTAAAACATTTCAGTGGACATCCCATTCAGGGTCTGTTGTCTGGTGAAAACAACAGACATATAGAACCAGTCTAAAGCATTTTTTAATTTAGTTCTATTAATAAGAAGTTACTACGAAACTTTATAAAAACATCTTTCGTTCTTTGTAAAATTTGGATTGTATATGTTAGTAAACTCGTAACTAAGTCTTAAATATTTTGTAAAAAAAATTATAATTAAATTAAATTAATTTTAAAATATGTTATAAATAAATAAAAAGCATTTTAAATATAATTATTTCAGGTCAGGTGTGGCTCTCACATCAAAATTATAAATAAGGTACGAATTACGATGGCGATATAACCCAAGTCTTAAATAATTATAGTGAAAATAATCGCCAAAGTATAAAATGTGTTATAGCTATTTTTAGTTATAAGTAGAATAATTTACCTGTAAGCTGCTGCAACAGGTATCTGAGCCAAGTATTCCCACTTCCTGGATAAGAGACGAGTGCTATCACTTCGCCTGACGGTGGGGAACGAAATCTCAACTCCTTGCACCAACTAACTCGCGGTATATCTCTTAAACCGAGATGAGTAATCATATTATTCCCGTAATACCCTTTACTATTTTGTAAAGGATGTAACATAAAGGCAATTAATGAAAAATATATCAACACCACAATCATCACGAGTAGAAAAATGGACCTTCTGTTCATTGTTGAATATTTTTTATACATATAATTACAGTAGTTTTTTGGGTATTCTTTAATGAAGAGTACACCGCTTTTAAAATATATAATGGTCAAATTTTAAATTCCATTTCCTCGATATGCATTTAATAATTAAAATAACCACGAACAGATGAAAATTGAAAATCAATCAGGAATTAATTGGTAATTGTATTAATTATCTTTAATCTTTATCTAATGTTGTCGGACTCGGACTATTAATTAAAGTTGTCGATGGAATTCCAGATCAAACCATAGACAAACAAACTTTGATGTCAATGTTACGA
>JANCMC010033613.1:41610815-41664878 GCA_024363005.1 Charaxes varanes
TATTTCTATTAAGTATCTAATCAAACAAATTTACTAATTATTTATATACAATTATTTATACAAGTATGTAAATATAACTAAAATGCTGTTTTTATCTACGTTACAATTAAACGGATAATATAAATTTTATTAATATTCTATAGTGACACATTTTGTTTTGAGGTATTCGTTGAGAGCTTCCTGACCTGTAACAAAATATATTAAAAATTTAAAATTATGATATATCCTCCTTATCGATTAATCAACAGTTTTAACTTTGAATAAAGGTTTTTTTCTATACTGTTTTTATGAACCTTAAATGATGGATTAAACACAGAATGCATTCGTTTAATATATAATGAATTATAATATTCAAAAACAGAAATGATTTAAAATATATTTTGTGTTATAAAGAAATACATGCCTAAGTCTTTTCCAAAGCCGGATTGCTTGAATCCACCGAAGGGAGCCGCGACATCTGTTTTGTTGTAAGTGTTGATGAAAACGGTGCCCGCGTCGATACGTTCGGCGAATTGCAAAGCGCGGGAAACGTCGCGGGTAAACACGCCGCTCGCTAGCCCGTACTCTGTGTTGTTCGCACGCCGAATCACGTCATCGATGTTTCTATATTAATAACACAGATTCATAAATTAAATTGTCATATTCAATTGAATATATTGGCTTTTTAAAATAGATTCGATTTGAATTTGTAATGGATTTTATTGTCATGATAACATCATATAAACCGACGAAGGTCAGCAGCACGCACGAAAAAGCATGACTCATTGTTACGTTCCGCCTGAGCCGAGCGTGCAAGCGAGAGCGCGGTTCACGCAATAGAGAGGCACGATTGGCCTAAGCGTTTTATGTTATCCCGTAAAATTAACGTAAGTAAACTAACTTTACAACCAATTTGTTTTAAGAACAAGATTTCTTTTCTGTTTTCAAGATTATTTGACCATGGAGAGAAACTTAGTAGCAATAGACGTCATCAAGAGAACATACATATCACGAATCTTAATCCAAAGACGAAGATAGAACGGATAAGTTTCGTTTTTACAATATTGATAGGTTATAAAAATGTTTCAATACTAACTTGCTACTGAATTTGCTGATGATCATGATGGGTCCGAAAGATTCTTCTTTGGCGATGAACATATCATCAGTGACGTTGGTGAAAATCGTAGGTTGGAAGAAGAAGCCGGGCCTGTCGACGCGTTTGCCGCCATACACCAACTTGGCCCCTTCACTTACACCTTGCTCGCAGAACTGTTATCCCGCCCCACAGTCACATCCTTTGCAATCCCAGCGGACCCTGTTATTAAACCGGTACAATGCTAAGAAGCAAGAAGTATAAAGATGCATAAACAGAAAACCATATTTCTAATGACGGAGCCAGACATAGCTCAAAGTGTTTGTACATTTTTGTCCTTGAAGACTACAAAGTTCTACAAAACAGATCGCAGCTACACAAAGTCCCCGGCCACACTACATGATCATTCAAATGAAGCTATGTCTGGCTCCGGCATTACGAAAGGATTAAATAATAATATATAAAATGATGAAAATTACGATACAGTGGCGTTTTGTACAAAAGCACTCATGTTTTAAAAGACAGTCACGACGATTTATTTAAAAATTTACGTAAATGGAAATGTATACAGGAAGGAACAAATCAAAGTTACCTTCTTAGGTTTGAGGCCATGTCGCATTACGTGCTCGAGAACAATGAAGAAGTGATGTAATGGTAAGTGGTCACTGTCGAGCATCCGGCCATAGCGGAGCGATTGCTCAATCAGCTCCTTCACAATCAGTTTAGAGATGTTCACGAGATTGCTGCGTTCTATTACAACTGGATCTCGAGCTAGGGCAGAAAAGAAACTATTATCTCCAAATCCGATGACGTCATCAACGATTGGTTTTACCCACGAACGTGACAAATCATGGTGAACATGAACGTTACAGAATAAATAATAAAGCGAACTCACGCGAATACATTGAAGGACAGTAATTTATAGTAACGACTTCCTAAAGGCACTATACTACGTTCGTAATGAGTTAACAACGATAAATTTTCAGCATGTTGATTAGAAACAGGTCTTATGAGTTTATACGCAATCGAAATCAGCTGTAATCAATGTATTACCCATTAGTGAATGCATTGGATCGTCCGGGGATGTGATCGCACCGTTATCAGACTGTGCCGTGTAAGAATTTTGCATCTCCATATCGTGCAGTTCCTTTAAACAGAGCCACTCTCCATCGACTGACACGCGAAAGTTACACAAGTAGATCGTGTCTTGCGCTCCGGCCATGTCCGCATCGGGATTATCGTCACTTTGTATACCAGACGTTAAGCCCAAATCAGGCAAGGGATCCACCCCACGTACAGCAGTTAAAGAACGCATAATAAAGCAGCAAAAAAACTATGAAGCGAAACAACAAATATAGGTCCGTGAATCTTGATCACTCTCGTATATTCATCGTAACTCGAGTCGCGAAAGAAACTCTAAACTTATTCACACTGCGACGGCTCCTCTTACGAACTTATATTGTACGCGAACTAATTACAGGTATCCGATTGTTATTTTGATCACAAGGAAGCACCGCGAAGGACAATGTCACGAAAAATGTGTTTCCAGCAACTTCAGAATGTGTTATTGATTTTCAAACATGCAAGCGTTGGGGTGAAAATCAATACTACGTCTACGTGCTGCCATCTATCCAACTACGCAAAGAACTTTCTTAGCGGGAATTTCTTCACTCTTCAGTGTTACGTTGTTTCCAATAGATTTACAACTTAAAAACTAATTTTGTTAATGTTTATCTATCTAGGTAATGAAAATGTTCGCTATGTAAACTGAAAGAATACAATTTAAATAAGAAAGGAAGTATTTACAAATTCAGTTTAATATACAGTACAATGTCATAAAATAATTTGTAAAAAATAGTTTTACAAATTATATATTTCTATTTGTCAAATTCAACATACTAGAGTTAGACAGCTGGTCGACATTAGGCCACAGTTGTTTAGATATGCATATCATATGCTTATTTAACAATACTATGTACACACAAAAAATTAATTATTTATAAAATAACTAAAGAAATGGATTCAATTGGGTCAGGAAAGGAAGGTGTGGTTGGAAAATGGGGAGGCCTTTGCCCATCAGTGCGACAGTCTAGGCTAATTAAAAAAAGAAACATTGTTATATCTGACAATTAACATAATTACGGATTACATGACTACGCTTTGACACCGTCTTATGTTAAAATGACACGTGTGTGTTAATCGTTCTCATTGTTGAGCATGTGTGGTTTTGAGTGAAATAATTTTATAAAGATATTACATGCATATTGTACAAAAATATTATCATTCGCACAACTTCCTCTATATGAAATACAATTACGCCTACTGATTTTTTTTTATAGTATGTAATATAAATCATCATCATCATCATTTCAGCCTGGGTGCGTCCACTGCTGAATGTAAGCCTCCACACAATTTCCCCGAATGGCAGTGTTACGCCGCTTGTATTCAACGGCTTCCTGCGACCCGTACCAAATGATCAGTCCACCGGGTAGGAGGCCGTCCAATATAATATATTGATATATTAAATTATTACAATAAAACCACATACACACCAATGCGAAACGTTTTACACTATTTACACACACAGAGAGATGAATTTCTTAGTATTCCATGGATTCACCGTGCGGTTGCTGGGTCCATTGGGTTGCAGAGGAAGGAACCATACCAGTGCTCGGAACTTGTGACCAAAGTGTAGGTAGGCGTAGGTGGATGACAACCACTGTCACGGTTACGCTTTGACATCATTATCATGTTATATTAAATGTCAAATTTTATTTATCAGTGAATAGAACAATATATACTTTTGTACGCAATAAGGTTTGTGGGCGAATTTCGACCAGCTGGCAATCTAGTAAATATTATTCAACATTGATATGTCTTGATAGGCAGAATGAGGATAGACATGGCCTCAGACTTGCAGCCCATTTGTAACATGAAGAGTTTTCTTTATATGCAGATTGACAGCGAGTTTTCTCCCCTGCCTAGCTAAACTTGATATTATCTACCAGATCAAACTTAGATATCTTTATATATTACTATCACTGATAGAGAACTTATCTCAGTTCTTCAAAGTTAGTAAGTTTTAAAGAAATTTTGTTTTGATAAAATTTTTTTTTTTTGTTACACCTCAGACACATACTGTCTAGGAGGATAGATGATGTTGCTAGTACATCATTTAATAAATGTTTTTAGCCTGCCGAAATGAGGTGGCAACATATCAGATAAATAAACATAATTGTTTTAAATACCTAAAATATTGATCTATCTATTTTATTTTTATTTAATAAGGGTACCAACAGGCTGTAATAAAACGTCAGAAGTCACAACGTAATGATAGAACTTGTTCACTGTTAAACTCAACTACATATATTGGAACGCAATAAGATTGACTATATTAGGAAAGTATGACCGAATCATCTGGCGATAGGCTCTACAGCTTCCCGGTGTCCTAAACTCGTCATTAAAGGCCTAGCAACGCATCTGCTAGCCATCTGGTCGTGCAGATGTTCATGGACGTCGGTAGACACTTAGGTGCCTCCTGCCTGCTCGTTTGCCGTTATCATATGATAAAGTGTAATAAGCAATACTTGATAAACAATGGAGTCGCGTATCCGTAGGGGATATGACCAATTATCGTACAGATAAAGGAGGATTCACCCCCTGGGAGAAAGTCTTTCCAAAGTATAAAATAAAATCGCCTCCCGCCCTCGTACGCTTGGATATTTTAAACTACGCAACGGATTTTAATTCTATTTTCATCAATAAGCTAAGTAAGTCAAGAGAAAGTGTTATATGTATATCTAAGTTGCACCAGTGCGAAGCGTAGGAGACGGTCGGAATTTGGACAAAAAGCGGAAAGAACGGATGTTTTATTTCCTATTGGATATGTTCCGTTCCATTTTCAAATTAGAACCCGGCGAGGAATTAAAGGTGGAGCGAAGGTTGATATGCTCAACCACCGCATAGGAAGATCTACGTGTCCGGACTAGTTGTAGTTGCCCGGGGTGGCCGCGCCTCGCCGACGGTTGTTCGTCGGAAGGTCTATATACAGTAATCGTAAGTAGAAACTTAGCTAGCGTGAGGTGGTTTTTATGGAGATTTTCTATATTTATACTACGGTCGTCGTCATCCGCACAGCGCATGTTGTTCTCATTATGACTTTTTGCTGGTAAAACAAGCAGCGACCGCAAAGCAAGTGTCACCGTAGTAAACCCTGCTCTGTGCGCAAGAGATCCAGCAGCCTCTTTCAGTCCGGGCTCATCGTCTGTGCGAGAGGAGAGCACTCGTTCGTGCGCACGAATCTCGGATTCAGGACGGCAGAGGGGGTGCACCAGTGATATTGTGTTCAAACGGCTTTTTTCCTTGCAAACCAAGCAGCGACTGCAAAGCAAGTGCCACCGTCCCAAATCGCGCAGTGTGCACAAGAGATCCAGGTGTTAGCGATCACTATACAGAGCGCGCTCTTAAACCTGGGTCACAAGTTCTGGGCACTACTGGTTCTTTCCCCTGCTACGCGATGGATCCGGACCCGGCACCGCACGGTATATCCATGGAATGGTAAGAAATTGCTCTTTTTTATTAGATTATCGCCACTTTTGCAGTTCTTTTGGTCTGTAGCCGAATAGATCAGCGCATTCCGGTACCAGTACCTCTTTAAAACATAGGATCGGCGTGTAGTGATGGCAATGCTGTGACGTCAAGCGATTTTATTACTGTCGCGTTTCGTAAATTCGTCACACCAATTTTATGATTTTGGACGCCCCCCCCCCCCACTCCGTACTTGTCACACTTTCGAACCTCCCCTCCCTTGGTGTGACGTCACAAAGTATAAAAATAAAACAAAAAATAATTTAAAGAAAACGGCAAATTCAATTTTTTTTATTACAATACTTTAAGTTTTGATATGTGATGTCACAAGGCTCTTGAGATCCCCCCTCCCTCCCGTACCCCTTGTCACACACTGTCACATTTTGGTGACCCCTCCTCCCCCCCGAACGTGTGACGTTATTTAGGGATGACTTTCGTTACTATACCAGGTGGTTCCATGACTTCGCTAACGTCCTCTTCCCCAACGCCGACCCCGTCGTCCTCGTTCTCCACGTCGGACTTATCGGAGAAGCCGCGCGTGAACCATGGCAAGCCGAACCTGGCGCCGAAGCCACCAGCCCTCGCCCCCGCCCCTGACAGGCCTTCGCCTCCGCCGAAGAAGCTAATCGTGAACGGAAAGCTGGCGGCAAGAGCCCAGAGCATGCGGATGCCGAGGTAAGGGGCCCCCCGCTCGCTGCGATGTTTGTAGGGATCCCCAAAAAAAGGCTCAAATTGGCACTGTAAGTGTACTGACTATCGTGTTTGCTTCTACACGCCATTTTGCATGTAGAGGTGAATAATTCGGAGGGGAGTGTATTTTTAGACTGTATGCAGTCTACCAATACTACGTGCTCTAATTTTTAAGATTTTTCGACCCCTCCCTCCGCGCTGCTTTAGTATATGCCAGGACCTCCCAACCCCTTTAATTGTCGCGTAGTGAGTGTTAATCATTTTGTAGACAGAATGATGGGAGAGGGAAAAAAAATAAAAAATATATACACTGTATATACATATATGTCCTAGTAACATAAAAAAAAATTGTAGATAAAAGATTTTGGCTGGCCCGTTGGCGCAGTGGACAGTGACCCTGCCTTCTGCTCCGGGGTCGTTGGTTCGATTCCCATCTCGCGTCTGGGTATACACCATCCATGTGTATGTATCTATATATTTCTAAAAAAGTATTTGTGTATAACAGGCGGCTGTTACCTATAACACAGGCATTAAGTTGTCTACGTTAGGAGCAGATGTCCGTGTGTCATATGTTCGTACATATATATGTATACCTCCTCTAGAGCCTCAATAGCTCAACGACAACATCTTCTATCAGCCAATTTAAGAATTATTTGCATATCTCCATGCAACACTGAGATACAACCATTCTGCCAACAGATTGCCGAACCCTGGGCTAAAGAGTTCGAACAATCTTTTTTTTTAATTCGACCAAAAAACTACTTTTAGTATTTTTTTGCTGGTGAAATTTTGAAATTTACGTATGTGCAACATTTTCCTATTTATTTATTATTCCTGGGGCCCGAGCACAAACATTTCGAACCGATCCAATTCGAAGAGTCTGTAGCTGCTGCTACATAACGAGATGGCAATGATGCAGCATTACACCGATTTTCCCTCGTATTCATTCGCGGATTAAAGCAAAGTAGTTTAGTTTCTCATGCATGTAAGATACCAATTAGGGTTTTGTGATATATTTATAAACCATATCAATTCCTAATATACTTATCTAAACCTTCACATTCACCTCTCCATTTACCCTTTTCAAATATACGTACAAACATTAAGAGAATTTGTACTATATTGAAATATAATGAACTTAATGATATCTTATCATGAATATTAAATCTGCTTGGGTAAACATAAATTCTAGTTAGAAACTCAAATATAAGGCATAGTGAATTAATTCCATCAAACTTGTCAAGTGACATCTGTTAAGAAAAAATGTCGACTGAAAGCTAATTAACGCCCTGAAGTAAATTATAATTTCTTGATCCAATATTTTTTCGCATACGCTTGCACCGTTCAAAAAAGATTTAGACACCCACTGATCAGCGGAAATAACACCACGCTAATTACATTTTTTGGACGTAGATTTCAAAGTGGAATAAATTCCTAAGACCACAATATAACATAAACAATTCAAGCACATCTGTCTTACAAACGAGAACTTGCCTTGGTAACTAGTCTAATACGAATCGATACTCAGATATATGAACTTGGACAATTATAAAAGGTTTGATGGTTCTGAACAAGGGCAGGTTTTCATGGAAAAAACAGAGAGAGACTTTTTTCTAGGGTTAGAGAAGTTCAGGTTAAAAAATTCAGATATAATATACCATTCACAAGCATCAAATACCAACCACCTAAAGAAATATTACATAAACGGCATCTTGGTAGCCCAGCTACTGAAGTGGTTACCATTTCAAGTATTGGGGTTAATTATTTAATTATTGTTCCGCAGTAAGCTTTTCGGGTCAGGGATAAACTTGGACACAGTTACTTTGGAATAGCACTCGTATAAGAAACTGTTACTGCTATTAATGAATGCAGTGAACTGAGATTTTCTCATCTACTCTCTAATTATCTGCTGGCGAGCAGCCAAAACTAAACTCAATTAGGTAAGAGTACATTCGGAGATCAGCAAAAAGCAAAACAAAACTTCTACTTAATTCATAGGAACTTAACAGCTCTATGACAGACATGGACTATAGAGTACTTCCGGTTGATCCAAACCTGCTGGGCTATTGTCTCACCGACTTCTAACAATTACAAGCGTTATGCATAATTGGAGGGGATACGGAAACACTATGGGGTCTTACATTAATTATGTCACGCGTAAAAGGGGGGGCTAGGGTATTACCAAAATGTGACATAGTGACATAACGGGCAGGGGTGGTCAAAAGATTTGTCAGAATTAAAAATTGAAAAAAGAAATGGAAACTGCTGTTTTCTTTTAATTATTTTATACATCCATAAAATTGAATAATATGTGATGTCACATCAAGGGGGAGGAGGTTTTGAAAATGTGACAACCTGCGAAAGGAACGACATGGCAATTCATGGATTTCCTCTTATCAAGCATTTCGAATATTAAAAAAAAATAAACAGTACGTGATGCAAAGGAATGTATTATTTTGCATCACGTACGAGTACTAGTGAAAGTAAATGGAAAAGATTTGAAATATTTTGAAATTCGACCTGTTATGGCAATTCACAGTTGGTCTATTGGGGAACGCTTTTGTATTTTTTGTCGTTCCGCTTTTAGCATTTTCGTATGTCAGCTAATAGATGATGTTCCAATGTGATAGATGTTTGCACTGTTTTGCACTGAATTTATTTTACAATATGTTTATGAATTTTTCAATATATTTACTATAAATATCGAGTCCTTTTTGGTCATGATTATAATATCATCCGTTTTAACTTTTTTGACATTCCCGTTTGTTTACTTAACGTCATTAATTCTAATTATAGCACCCTTCCTCAATGAGTTTGAAACAGTTTACAAAGGACTCGTGGTACTAGCGGGACTAGTCCACAATTTAAATTCAGGAACTTTAAACTTAATTGAGAACTTCGATTTACTCTAAATTTCCCTTTGTTAGATAATGGTTCTTGAATAATGAGAGCCTATTGTGTTTTGGAGCGACGGAGTATATTTGCACTTGCATTTGACATTTCTTTAAGATACTTTGCGATGTACTTTAAACGTAGGCTGCCCGTTAACGCTGCATCTATGTCAGTCTCAATATTATTTTTATATTTAAGTATTAATGTAAATATAAGTGATGACTAGCCCGTTGGGTCAATGTTTTCTACTCTGTGGGTTGCACGTGCGATTCCTGCCTCGAGTCTGAGTGTATTATCTATATGTACGTATTCGTATATTTCAAAAAAAAAACTTATGTATGTTACCTATAACACTGGCATTAAGTCGTCTACCTTAGAAACGTCCGACGTTACGTCCGTGTGTCTTATAGTCCTATATATATTTAATTAGGTACGTTTCAGTCCATATAATAACTCCTAGTAGAGGATCATGGTACCCTAATTAAGCGCAGTCAGCAGATTTTGAATCAATTGCCCATTTGTGCTATTCCTCAATGCAACAATCCACCTGATTAAGATTGCGTGCAAGTCCTGCAAGTTCTAATTGAATAAAAAAGAAGAAAGAAAACAGTTTTCCACTTTTAATGCACAAAATTTCATGTTTACAATTTTTTACAAGTATCGTTAACGTACGAGAGTACCAGACGTGCGGCTGTGAGAGAGGAATGGCGCCACGTAGTTAAGCTTGCCACACAAGAAATGACAGCCACGACCACTCTGTCAAGAGTGTAGCGACCAAGAAGAAGTATATCGTGGTTACTGTCAATCAAGTCACCGTCGAGCATCATGTAATTTCATATGTAGAAAAGCACGTCAAGGTGGAAGGTTTTCAGCGAGAAATGAACGGTAGGAGCGAAGGTAGATATGCTCAACCACCGCAAAGGCATATCTTCAGTCTCTTCAGTCTGGACTAGGTGGAGTTGCCAAGGGCGGTCGCGCCTCGCCGACAGTTTTTCGTCGGAAGGTCTACATATACATATAGTATATAGTAATAGTTCGCAGAAACTTCGCTAGTGTGAGTTGAATTTCGTATGGTGCGCGTCCGCGTTTGTACAGCGTCCGAATTTGAAATCCTGGCGAGATGTCCTATGATTAAATACAGCTACCGGTATAAATCCGAATAATTCCTCGGAATACTCCCCACGAAACATGCAGCAGGTAAAAAATGTAGGTAAAAAATGTAGCGTCAACCCACATCTATCCTCAATGCCAGAGGATCGAGCCGATGGTAAAGCGCTTGGTTGCTGTAGATTGGAGTCGCTCTATGTTGAATGAGGCCGAGCCATTCGCGTTAAAAAAAAAACGAAAATTTTCGGCAAAGAGTGCATAACGGTTGTTTTTTTTTCTCTCAAACCGTCGTATTAGCTTCTCGCCTAGGGTCTCTATCGATCTACCCGCGCGTTTCACCAATCGTGGCCTTAACGTCGAACTACGGGCGTTAATGCGTCTCACTTAGCGTCGCACTACCGTCTCCCCCAGCGTGCCATCGCAATAGCGTCTCATCAAGCGTCGCCCTAGTGTCGCATTAGCGTCGAACTACCGGCGCTAATGCGTCTCACCTAGCGTCGCCCTAGCGTCGCACCATCGTCGCATTAGCGTCTAACCTAGCGTCTCCCTAGCATCCAACTACCAGCACTAATGTATCTCTTAGTTAAAAAGTTCATTTTTGCTTGTTATGCATTACTTTAATTTCTAACAATAACCCTCAGCAAAATTTTCTATAACTAGGTGCTGTCATCCAAAATGGTAAAGCACTTTCTTGGTCGACTATACCTTCTCAGATGTTGGATGTTGTAACACTAGGTCATAATTTGGAATATCTATATATATAAAAGTGAAAGGTCACCAGGAAATCTCGAATATCCCGGGACGCACAAAGAGTGAAAAAGGTTAAAGAGTTAGGAGTAGGCATGCACTAAGAACATATTAGTCTATTGGGGAAAAAATTAAATTTTATCAAGTGACATCATACAGCTTTTAACCCCACTGCCCGTGGTCACAAAATATCACAGTTTAGTGGTACCTTCAAATGGGCGGCGGCAGCGCGCGGCTCTCGCCCGGCGGCAGCTCGCGCGCGCTGCTGGCGCCCACGCGCCCCACGCCGCCGTAGTCCACGTAGAACACCTGCAACCGGACAGGACTGCGGAACACCGGCCTTACGAGTCGATATGCAACACCTGTAGCCGTACAAGTCTGCGTGCGACATCTGCAGGATATGAGTCTAAGTGGAACAATAACCTTTGTAGAGTTTATCTCCTGCTGATGCTTCGGTGTCTAAGCGAATTATATTTTAATCCCACTAGCCCATGATAGGGAGGTGTGGTTGGAGAAGGTGAAGGCCTTTTCCCCGCTGTAGGAAAGTATTGGCTACTAAAAAAATATTAATTATTTTTGGCAATTGGTTCCAAATACAATGAACATTATTATAAAATTATATTTTAACCCCACTTCGTCTATTCAAGAGTTCATTGATTTTGAATATTCGTTCAGTAATCAGTGGGAATTTTGCCTATGTTTAATGTGTTGGGTCTTTGTCCAGCATTGGGATAATAGGGGTTGATTAGAAAATTGGAGAAGGAAAGGGAGAAGGGAGAAATAAAGTGAGCAAGATGTGTCAAGATACGCTCATAGTGGATCCGTATCTGTTACGTGATAAAGATATTTGGTAAATAACTTCAAAAGTCCGATTCGCTCATAATATCTTTGTTCTATCTACATGGAAAAACGAATAACTTCATTTATAAGTACGAACCTACGATAAAATGGCACGTTTAATGAGGGGTGCCTAGCCAGGTAGCCTCCTCATGTGCTACCATTCCCCGGGAGTTTTGAAGATTACGTTAGAAGCCATAATAAGTAGGGTTTTCAACGTGTAGTAAAAACTAAAAATTATACACCCTGTGACGATTTATTGGTTGTTTTTATATGCCTATTATTTTGAAAGTATGCCACATAGATTTTTTTTAATATGTTTCTGATGAACTAGGTGATTAGGAACTAGGTGATAAGGAAATCATCACTTAGTTACGGCTTGACGTTGATTTCTGGGCAACCAGCTTACTAGTATAGGAATAGTTTAGACGGGAGACCATTTCGCAAGTTACCAGATCTCGATGGCAGAGGATGTGGTTGTAGGGCGAGTTATCTTAATTCGCCCTACAACCACATCGGCAGACAGCAATCGGTCAGATGTCTGACGTCATCCTCGGAACTCCCACGATCTCTACAACCTCGTGACTAATATCACTCAGTGACATTAATCGGGTGCCACTGTTCTACGTGCCTTCCGAAACACGGAAGAGGATATAGGATACCAAATATAAGGCAGTGTTATAATGGGCCACCCAACTATACGGTCGCAGCCAGAGCTACTTTACCTAATGATCCATTGATCGATTCACCCTCGAATGTACGTGGGCAGTGTGGCTGGTCTGTTACTCGAACCAGCCAAGCTCCTGCCAGAAGTCGAGAACCTACTGATAGGTTCCTCAGGGCCTGGGTGTACTGAGGATTTTGGCCCTTATTTATCGGAAATATGGCTCAGTGCAATCCAGCATGACGTGGTCTGGTGTTTCCGATACTTCCATGCATACTCTGCATAGAAGCACTAGGCTGTCTGTAGCACCGAGCAGAAATGTGTTTGTTAAGTACGGAATGTAGGGTGATGACGAGCTCTACCTCATCGAGACGCCATGGCGGATGTGGCTGTGGGGCGAGTTAAAATGACCGATTGCTAATTCTCATCATCCTCGAAACCCCCACGAATTCTGCAACCTTACGACAAATATCACTCAGTGACATTAATCGGGTCCCACTGTTTTACGTGCCTTCCGAAACTCGGTGGAGGTCGGATATGAGATATTAACCAGTGTCAGAATGGATGACCCATCACCCGGTCGTAGAAAGAGCTACTTAACCTAGCGATAGGGGTTATAGTCAATTCCCCACCTCTTTTGTCTATTGATACCGACCAAATTCAAGATGACAGCATTGAACACGAAGACCAGAAAGCGTTGTATGTAGAAAGAGAAATAGAAAGATTAAAAGCCTCTCTTAAAGATTTATTATAGTTGGACACATTTTGAGGCACAGCTCTAGTGCAGATGCCCCGGAGCTCAGAGTGTTTCTTTCAACACGTAGCGAATTGTGTGTTTAATGCTTAACGCTTGCCATCAAAGGTGGCTGAGTGGGCCAGAAGGGATTTCAAATTCGCAATCGTGTTGCCGTAAACGAGATACCATTTAGCCACAGGCGAATATGTAACTTGTTCTGTATGGATGCTAGGGCGCGTAAAGCGTTGGGTGAAAACGGAATGTTATTGGACGATATGATGGGAGTAAAGTCTCACATATTAGGTATATGTACTAACATATAAAGCTGGACAGTTTGTCTGTTTACTTGGACATGCTAATCTCAGGAACTACTGGTCCGGTTTGAAAAATTATTTCAGTGTTAAAAACGAGACAGGCTGTGGGCTGTATATCATCACTCTTAATGTTTTCGCCTGATTTTACGCGGACAAAGTCGCGGGCACAGCTAGTAAATTATGAATCAACCCATTTTAATCCTTAAATCAACAAAATATTAAGTTTTTTTTTTACATTGGCCCTTTTTTAAAGTTTTTATTTGTAGTCGCCAGTTAAGATAATTAAATTGCAAAAATTATATTTTTTCATACACCTTTTATTAGATAATTTGCATTTGTAATATGAAGTTAGAATTTTAACCATCACTGATTTATTTTAGAGGGAGGAAGAGTCAAGTAAATGCAAACAATAAATATAGTAGATAAATGCACGTTATTTTGTACACACTAAAACAGTTTTATATGTAACTTTTAAACGAATGACATTGACTGACCCGTTGGCGCAGTGGCCAGTAACCCTGCCGTCTGCTTCAGGGTCGTGGGTTCGATTCCCGCCTAGAGTCTGGGCGTATTATCCATATGTATGTATTTATATATGTACAAAAAATATATATTTGTGTATAACAGGCGGCTGTTACTTATAACACAGGCATCAAGTTGTCTGCCTTAGGAACAGACGTCCGTGTGTCATATAGTTCTATATATTTATATATTATATATACACAATATATTTCCAATAAGCTGGGTAAGGTAGTAAAAGTTATTCCTTGCGACAAATATCACAGCCGTACCCAAATAAATTAACAGCCGAACTAACCTACCGAATGTGGCAGTCCGTATGATAAAACCTTCAAAAGGCTCTGGCGGCACGTGCGTAGAACTGCATCCGAATAAAAAAAATCCACACTAACGACCGAGCGTGACCCTCGCGATAAATAACAGTTTACTGGCCCATTCGGAAACCGTGGTGAAAAATTGCACGCTGTATCTCTAACTTTTCTACTGGGAATTGTCTTTTTGGTGCAACGTTTTTTTTTTGTCAAATGACAACTGGGAATATTTTGGTATGCCCAATGTTTTTTCTTGTCCCACTAGTACTTCCTTACTCACATAAGTCCATTCCCCATCTTTGTTAAATGAAATATTAAAAAATAAAAAAGAATTTTATTTCTTACTAATAATAATACAAAATTGTTACATTTTTATTTCCATATATACTCAATTATTTTTTATTTTCATATATACTCCACGCGCCATTCTCCTTTCTCCCTTCTCCATTCTTCTTTATTCTATTTTTCTGTCTTTTCACTACTTTCCGTTTCATTATTCTTCGACAGTTACAATTTACTTTCGGGGCTTCCTCTTACCGCGATCAGATGAGGGCCACGGTGATAGATGGACGATCTATGGTTGTATTCCAGTACAGCATGCTCGCTCGCGGCAATCGCCTTCTTCACGAAGCGACCCATTGCGTCATCTACGTCATCGGTGAAGTAGACGCACTCCTTCGTGTGACGGGAGATTGCGACTACCGCATGCGAAACGCTGCCGTGGATGGGCGTCTCCTTCAGCACGCAGCGGATGATAATAACCCGCTCGATACATAAACCCTGCGACTCGTTGGTTCAAGTATTCTGTTAATGCCATACATTATGGATGTATTGCATATTATTAAGGAAAGAAAGAAAGAAACAGTCTTTATTCAATCATTGTGCAGAGGTAAACAACATGACAACTACCTAATATAATTGTAACGTAAGCTGAACACGAGACTAATTTTTTTTTTGATAATTGTTAAAAACAACACGAAAGAATAAGCAGTGGAATGTCAGCGGGACGCCTCCCTGCTCACATCAGTTGAGACTTTAACTGCACTCAGTGCTGAGGCCTGAATTAGTACTTAATACGGCAAGAGCAGTGTAAGGAATACTAGGACTAAATTTAAGACATGGTTTATATCCACGATACCCCTACTAATATGAGGCTTTGGGTATGAGTGGATGCGATATACCAAGTCCGAGACCAACTTAATTTGATATATAATGCACAATTTTTGATTTAACGTTAAAAAGATATCAAGTCCTCAATCTGATTTTTATAGCGCCAACAAATTTCATATTAAAATTTAACGTTCAATCTAACAAACATGGCGGACAAGATGGAAAGATAATAAAGCGAATGCCGATCAGTATCGCATGTAATTAAAGCAATACGCGGGGAATTCTAGCATATGATGGCGTCTCCATCTGTCAACAACGACAGTAATATACAGCCGACATAAAGTTCAGAGATTCGAGCAGAGATAGGTATCATTTCTTAAATTCTTGGTTTCCGTTCGCCCCGGTCCTCGGAGTTTGTGCTCGTAAGAATGTGGAAAATCACCACAGATAAGGTCCATTCCTGATCGATCAACGCCAAGTTGAATGCTTAAATTTGAATGCATTATGTGGAATTGTATTTATTCATGAATTTTTTATTTGCATTCTGTTTATTTATATTGTATGCTAGTCTATGATTAAATCAGCGTGTTGCGCTATACACATATTAATTTAATGACTTCACTTATCGACTTCGATTGTTTCTTTAACCCTCGTAAAAGAACCATCTTCATCAAATACGTGCATAAAAATACTTAAATTAGTTCAGATATTCTAGATTTTTTTAGAGGAATTCTAGAGAAGGCGGTTCATGTAGGTGATTATCGGTTAAAAATTGTAAAATTTGTGTGGCGTAATTTATGGATGACCCCTTACTATTATTTCGATACCCTACCACGTAAATTGATATAACCCCAAATTCCCAACTTCTTAATAGAGCGTTACAAACATGTAAAAATCGTCATTATATAACACATTTTTGTATACAATATGTCAAAAGGTGACTGTTATATTACTGTAAAGCTGGGAATTTGGGGTTACAACAGTTTACGTGGGGGGTATCGATTTCATAACGCCAAAAATAGTCGTCAATAAACAACCATTACACTAATACGCCCACACCACCTTCCCTACGCGATCGTGAGACGTCGCGTGACCATGCCTTTCGCATAGTCGTTTTATTTTAAGAACCTTCAGCTTTATGCAAGATAAAAAAATTTGCATAAAAACTGAAATATATAAGTATTGATACCTAGTAAGTGCCATAACTCCCTTGTACATACTATAAAACCTAGTAAGGGGGGGCGTTCAAGTATTAAGTAACACAAATTTTGAGGATTTTTGACCCCTCCTCCATGTAACACGCTGTAACAAGTACCAAAAAGTCACTTTAATTCTTCTTCTTCGATACACTTAACCTGGTACCAGGTTCCTCTTTCTAACATAAGATCGGTGTCAAATGGCGGCAATGGGGTTCACGTCAAGTGATGGTATTGTTGTCGCGTTTCGTTCGGTTTATAAGATTAAAGCCCTATTCGAAACCCGACAAAGCTGTAAACCTTCTGTAGTGCAGGTGTTGGTATTCACTTACTGCCTAGGCCTACTCGTTTGACCCATGTAACATAAAACAAGATGAATTATCATAAACGCTCACATGTCTGTAGCCATGTGCTCCCTTAGGAATTCCAGCTCATCCGCGAGGTACCCAGAGTGCTTAGTGCGAGTTTTCTAACTTTTACGCGTTAGTAAAGTTTCCTTGAATTTTTATGGGGATTGATCAGCGCCGCCTAGCGGTAACGTTGTAACAGTGATCAATCTCCATACAAATTGAAGTAAACTTTACCAACGCGTAAAAGTTAGAAAAACTCGCACTAAACACTCAGCTCACTCCCCAAGTTAAGCATGTGGCCCAGAATAAATATGAAATGGTATAGAACCAGTGCGAATTAGAGGCCTTTAAGAAAAGAACAGATTCATTTGTCAAAGACCGACAACGAGGTGGAAATTGATTAACTTCTTCTTTTTCCTAGCGTTATCCCGGTTAAATACCAAGGTCTGCTTAGATTGTAGAGGATGTGGCTGGGGGGCGAGTTAAGATGACCGATTGCCATCTGACGTCTTCCTCGGAACCCCCACGATCTCTTTGTAGATGAGGTTGTCCTCATGACTAATATCACAAAGTGACATTAATCGGGTCCCACTGTCTTACGCGCCTTCCGAAACACGGAGGAGGTCGGATATCCCTTTTTCCACTTGACATCATTGCCATCTAGTTATGTAGCAGCCGCTACATCTAATTAAGTTAAATGTCAAAACTATAAATATGTGATCTGTCTGTGCTTGTGCTATACTGAGCTTTGACACACAGAATTTCATGAGATATTCGCAAGTTGTTATGCATTTTTAAAGGACACAGTACATATTTGAGCCTCAACAGCTCAGCAGTATTATGTACGGACTGAAATTCACAAGGCAATCGGTTCAAACCTCACCGCCGTTGGGGTATTGTCGCATCCACTAGTTTTTTTGAGTCCTAACAATAGACGCACAAGTCTTATATTCTATTTAGAAAACAATAATACTTCCGGCCTAGTTGGAGTAGCAGGTGTATAGAAAGGGTTTAAATAAAGTATTTATTACAATCGATGATAGGCCTGCCTTCTTTTATGCCACTCTCCCCTGTCTCTAACTATTCGAATTCAATTACCCCCAGTCACTCTCTTTATGTCGCCCATCCATCTTGCCATCTGACGACCTGCGATTTCTCCAACCAATTAGGCCACCAATCGGTTATTGCCCTGGACCACCTGCCATCACTACGTCAACCCATATGTCCTGCCCAGCTCCATTTAAATTCGGCTTACCATTTTTGACCTCCACGTCACAAACGGTGATTGCCAGCTGAAAAGATTTGGCAGTTTTATTAGAGATAAGTCTATTTGTGTATAACAGGCGGCTGTTACCTATACCTACCTACACAGGCATTAAGTCGTCTGCCTTAGGAACAGACGTCCGTGTGTCATATAATCCTATATATTTTTTTTTTTTTTTTCCAACAAGGGCCGTTTGACCTTTGTAGCCTCGCGGTACACCAAATTATTAGTGGGTATTGACTTCCAAAGTATGAGCCTATCAGAAATGAGTTTCTTGAAGATTTCTAGGGCGTATTTATAAATAACTTCGAGTTTCTGAGCCCAACTAAAGTGTAAGTATGTCAGCCTGTGTTACATTAATCATTCAATTTACAGGATTAGGATATCATGTTTAATACAGGTCTTGTTCGTCCATGTCTTGAGAAAAAAAGTCGTTCAAATGAAGTGCAGAAGTCGTGGCCTAATCAGTGGTCGGCATTTGAGTCGATCTCTAGTTTATCTTGTTCTTGCTGCGAGCGGGTCATAGACGGCTGATCCATTCTAGTACTAGTTTATATTTGATATCCGACCTTCTCCGTGTTAAGGTAGGGGTTTTTCCCCCACTTAGCTGTATTGTGTATGATGTGAGACCTCTAAGTAGCTTAACATTTGGGCTTAATATTATGTGTTTTCTCTTAAGCTGTCGGTAAACCCAATAAATTAAAAAAAATATCTTAGGACTTCGAGTGGGAGACCATCGACGTGGAGCTGGGCGGCATGAGCGCGGACGGGTCCCTGGGGCTGGAGCTGTGCGGGGGACGGGACGAGCCCTGCTACCCCGGGGACGGCAGCGTCTACGTCACCGCCGTCAAGAAGGGCTCCATGGCCGACGGGAAGATCAAGTATTATAAAGATATTGTGTAAATTGTCCAGAATATATGTATAGATAAATGTCAAGTAAGTAGGAGAAAATTCTGCCATTTGCGAGCTATTCTGGCGTACGCTGCAGAAACCGTTAGAGTTACATGTATATAGTGTATGAAGGAAATGTTTATCTTAAATAGTTCTACAAAAAAGCCCGCGACAGCATAAATCTATCTTTATGTTGAAGCCAAATAGTGAATCGTTATAAAACGGGTACGGGAAAGGGAAAGGAATCACGATCCTCGTATTATAGGATAATAAAATGTAGTAAATGGTAAGTAATCCAACGTTCGGGCAGGACAACGTCTGCCGGGTCCGCTAGTATAGTCATAATTTACTCCAGATATAAAACGCTCATCACTCACGATTATCAAAATTCTACACAAGATACCATCTAGAGATTAAATTATCACTTAACACACAATTCACACTAACGACATGCCTTAATGAGTTTCAGCAGATGTTGCTAATAGACACATAAATCATTTATATAATTGTAGTGATTTCGCTCCATAGTATAGAGTTTCAAGTGACTAAATCTAAGTATATTTATGTGTCAAAGGCGGGCAACGCATCTGCGAGCCTTGTAGTGCGGTTAACCATGGGGGTAATCGGTAGTCACACGATGAATAATAATAATTATCCATTCTCCACCTGTCGCCCTGACCCCCGGCCGTTTGGTCTCCCTGCCGGGGTGAATCCTTCGCTCTGTACATATATGTATATAAGTAGCGTATATTTAAGTTTATTTATACTCACTTTGACTGTTTATATATATTTATTATGTATCCGGGTGAGAGTTGAATTTATAATACTTACTGGAGCGGCTCAGAATCCCAAAATGAGTTTTGGCCTCCGTCAGGATTTCGCACCACCTATTTTCGGTCCTGCGCTGTCTTTTGCCAGTCACCAGCCCGGAGATCGATCGTGCAGATCTGGCTCTACAACGTCACACTAGCGATACCTGGGTCGCCCAACAGGTCGTCGGCCAATCGGTTGTTCCAGAAATGCCTTCTTGACGTCGCGATCGTCATCCATCTTCACGATGTGGCCGAGCCAACACAGACGGTGAGCTTTGGTGTCACCGATGATGTTGGGCTCGGCAAAAAGATCTTGTATTACTGAGTTCTTTAGTATTCGGGAGCTTCCATCTTATCTCTCGGCCGGACCTAGGATCTTGCGAATTTATAACAATAGTAAGTAATAAATAACGTCCATTTGAACAAAGTACACATTACAATATATCACAGCAGTATTGGTCCCTAAACCGGGATTCCCTGTACTTTGAGATCAATACAACTTGCAATCAAGTTCAACGACTTCCTATTAAAAAAAAAAACCAAATCGAGGTGTTCCACTAGTAAAATGCGCGTGGAATCTTTTCAATGTATACTCCTGAAATACCAACCTCTGGTAATCAATGCCATAACGTTTCAAGCTTGTTTGTGACGTGTAGGGAATTTTTCCGAAAACTGATTGGGAATTCCGCGAGCGTAAACACCTTCGTTACCTGTACACCGCGATTTAAAGGGTACAGTGGAGGAAGGCTGTATTTCATTACAAGGTACCCACAGATTCGACCGCGTCGCTAAAACGTTTCGATTTACGTACGACAATATTACGTAAAATCATATTATAAATTGTTTAACCCTTCTGCAAAAAATATATTATTGACATGTCTATTAAATGTAAATAATAATTAGATTTGCATGGCTTTACGGGGAAGTTATGGACATTGGTATTATATATGTGTATCTAATAGTAAATGTATATATATCAATTAGAGGTAGCGTCAGGCTTTATGTCCTTTTGGTCGTCAACAGAATTGGGCGCTGGCGAAATCGTACCTCTTTCTCACATAAGGTTTTATTTTAATGATTAAAATATACATATCTTTAGAGCATATTCTATAAAAGTATTAACATTTTTTTTATGTTACAAGGGGCAAACGAACAGGCAGCAGGCAGCTAAGTGCCTACCAACACCTATGGACATCTGCACGACCAGGAGGCTAGCAGATGCGTTACCAGCATTTAAAAATAAAAGCGTGGCCCTACCTCTAATTAAAATATTGCACATCCTCTTCTATTTAAGCTATAATTGTGTCCAATTTCATACTTCTCCGTCCGCGCAATTTTAAATTTTCGCATGGATTAAAGATTTCGCTTCACGTATAATAATATTAATATTTATAAATATTTACGTATATTATTGCTTACTCCTATCCTATGAGATTATCTATCACAGATTGCTTGTTGCTATAATGCCGCATTGAGTTCTTCAATTGCTTTTGTCTTAAATGTGTGTGCAATAGAGTAGTTATTTATTTATTTAAAATCCTCTTTAATTCAAGTCGCCCCCCATTCGGCCCGAACACAAACTTCACCCAATTGGTATGCGTGCGGCGATCGTCCAAAATTTCACCAAAGCTGATTTTCTTAGCCCGAATTTCTCTCTCTATTTCAGATTTTGCACATTTCAAAGGTAATCTAATTTTTGACATAAAAGTTTTTGAAATGACAAATTTGAAATATTTCTCGGGAATAATGAGTTGATTCTCATGCATTCGGCATTGTTGTGAGATATTTTAAATTGGCACGCAAAATATTTTTCGTAATGCAGTCATTTAAAGGTACTGTCACTAATTATAATAAGGAAAGTAGAACAATATGAATAAAATATGAATCAAAAGATGACAAATTTCCTATTCACATTATGACTGCTCAACCACCCGGGTTGAAAGTGAAGTGAGAAAAGTTAATGAGGGATGATGAATCTCTTCATTGATGAGTTTTTGACTACATGATTGTAGTCTCTGTGAAGTATTGCATTGGTATAAGGCTACTTAAAGGAAACACGAAACCATGGTTAAGGTATAATACGTCTGTTTAAAAGTGTATAGTTTTGTATACACATATACATTTTAATGATATTTAATGTAACTATGGCCACCGCTACATAACGAGTTGGCAATGATGTCGAGTGGAAAAAGGTTACTCCAAAGCAAACTAGATGGCGCTGTACGGATGACGATGACTGCAGTACAAAGACTGCAAATGAAAACATGTTTCAAAATTTCGACTCCTCTTTGAATATTGCTCCCCCAAAAAAAAAAATTGTTCCGCACAGAATCGCCCACTGTTTAGGTGCCATTCACCGCAATGTGATTACAATAGTGCGCAATATTATTAATTGAAAAGCTCAGTTCCCACGGCCTCCAAGGGGTGTTTAAATATCCGACCTCCTTCGTATTTCGGAAGACACGTACAATAGTGGGTCCCGATTTATGTCACTTTTTTTTTTTTATTTTATGTTACAAGGGGGCAGACGAGCAGGCAGTAGGCACCGAAGACGAAGTAGCCTTAAAAGGAAGACCAGGATATATGTGAATAAAGTCATTCAATTGTCGTTATTATTTTGGCTGTTCACGTGATTTATTGTGTAATCGATAAGTAAATAAATCTATATCTAATATATAAAATTCTCGCGTCACGGCGTGCGTTGCCAAACTCCTCCGAAACGGCTCGACCGATTTTCATTAAATTTTGCGTGCATATTGGCTAGAATTGACAATCGGTCAACATCTATTTTTCATACTCCTAAGTGATAAGGGTGGCCTACGCGAACTAAGTCGCGGGGTATTAATTATATAAATATTTTCATTCGATTTTAAAAGAAATTACGAGTGGCACCTTAATCTCATCTGTGTATCTTATTTGTGTTTTTGCCGTCCATAAACAAGTGCACTACCAGAGGATTCGCAGACGCGGTGCTGATCTGGATGAAGTGCCCTAAGTTATTATATGGATGTGGGGAAGAAGTCAGCAAAGCTGAAGTGGGAATGGGCTGGGCATGTGGCTCGAATGGACCCACAAAGGTGGGCCAATATTGCGACTTCCTGTATGCCCTCCAATGGCCGCAGAGAACCTGGCAGGCCATATTTAAACCCCCGTCGCAAAAAGAGGGGTGTTATAAGTTTGACGTGACAGTCTGTCTGTTTGTAACATCATAGCTCCCGAAGGGATGAAGCGATTTTAATTAAGTTTCTTTGCATTTAAGGGGACTTATGTGCGAGTGTTCTTAGTCATGTTTGATAAAAGTCGGTTGAGCCGTCTGATAATTGTGGGGGGTGAAAGTGGGAAATTCATATAAACGATGGGAAGCGTAGCGGGGTATCTAATGAAAAGGTTTTATTTTTGTACTAGAAAATAGGGTATTTGAAGGGGGGGGCTCGAGACGGAAATCGAACCCACGACCCCCGGAGCGGAAGGCAGGGTCACTGCCCACTGCGTCAACGGGTCAAACAGTCAAATATATAAAGATATACATACACATAAGCTGTAATAGGTATTACATTCAATTTTTTCTGTCACTTGCGAACATTACTTCCGATAATTAGTTATAAGGAACGTGAGAAAAAGTACCACAGCGTCGGCGCAACGAGATGCTACCATCTCCTCGATACGACATCAAATACCACAACGAAATCGCCGTACTTGTCTGATATGTTGTGTTTAAAGCGCCGTAACGCGTTACGGCGCCGCCTGTGTGCCGTCCCTTTCTCTCCCGCATTCGGCAGCGACATGCAGAGCCCATCAAGTTATTAGGCTTCCCAAGACGCAGACGTTGTTTTTTTTTGTTTGTTACCTCAGAACTTTATACTTGCTGAAAGGATTTTGATGATTTTTTTTATTTAAAAGCTGATGCTTTCCGTGTCCAATCCCATTTCAATTGGGTCCAAGTCTCAAAAATATCTTTTAAAATTTACAATATTAGTATAGATAGGCATTTCTTATCTCACATACTATTTTTGTAGTTTATTATTATATTTTATAGAATTAAACTATATCTAACAATTTCAAAAATTGTTGTGCATCTTACACTAAAATATAGGTCGCTGACGCATGCCAAAGGGTGCTACGGCAGCAGGTGAGAAATATCTAATAATTTGATTAATGGGACGTTTGATTAGTGATATCTCTCTTCAATATAACGTGGACCCCTGGTGAGTAATATAGAATTTCGATTACATCCCCGGATAATTAGGTTTTGATATGAATTTGCTAATGGTTCGTTTCATTCCTGACATATCCCCTAACTATTATACTTCGGACGAAGTCGCGGGCGCAGCTAGTAAGACATAAGCAAAGAAAAAAAAACTAAACCCCTTTTTTTGTTCCTGTCAATATAGCAATTCATACGAAAGGTATTAGACAGTCGTAACAGAATGTATGAAATTTAAAAAAAAAAACAACTACTCATTCATCAAAGACCGGGAAAACATCTAAAAAATTTATGGTAATTGACTTGTCCATGGGCGTCGGAAGGCTCATCGCGGAAATGGCTGCCACAAAGACGAACCGGAATTTGTATAAGGGACTTGAAGAACGATAGAAATGAAGCATCCCTTTCCCTTACTCCTGACTGTTTAATTAGAGGTAGCGCCACGCTTGTAGCCGAATTGGGCCGACGCGTCCGGGTACCAGTACACACACACATGAGATCGGCGTCAAGTGGCGGCAATATTGTCACGTCGGGTGATGGTATTGTCGTCGCGTTTCGTTCGGTTTGTGAGACTTCCTGGTGGCCTAAACTCGTCATTAGATACCGGCAACGCATCTGCTAACCTTGGGGTCGTGCAGATGTCCATGTCCATACTTAGATAGCTGCTGCCTGCACGTTTGCACTGTTTTCGTTTCAGCTTAATGAAAAATTATTGTACTGGGATTAGAATTTAGAATCTATATTTTTAATTACTGTTGGTTCTAGGGGGTGGCCCCCTAACACAAGCTTTTAAAAAAGCTTAACTGGCGTGGTACCAAATATCGTTTTGGCCATTTCTAACAAATGTTTAACTGGCGTGGTAACGAATATCGTTGTGGCCACCCCTAACGCAAGCTTTTAAAAAAACTTTACATGGACATCTGCACGACCAGAAGGCTCCCATCCTGATCTCTAAGCTCGAAGCAGTGGGTATACATGGCGATCTTAGTTACAGTACTCCTCCGAAACGGCTTGATCAATTTTTATGAAATTTTCTATGCATATTCAGTAGGTTTATGATACTATGTCGGCTACTAACATTTTCTCATACTTCTAAGTTATAAAGGACGCTAACGCGGACGAAGTCGCAGGTTACAGCTAGTATTAATATAGATATATAGATAATATATTTATATATCGAAATTACATTTGCATTATGTTGAGTCACGTGGTCACGAAAAAGGGTCATGTAACGTTTTTTTTGGATTACGCATATTATGCCTATGTCGCACAAAACTCAGAAGGCAGGGTCACTGCCCACTGCGCCAACAGGCCAGTTTGAAAAAATGGATTCAATTTTGATCATGATGAGATAGCCTATAAGCCTATAGTCTCCGATAAATGATCTATCAAACACTGAATTTTTTTCAAAATGGACCAGTAATTCGTAAGATTAGCGCGTTAAAGCAAACAAACAAACTCTTCGGCTTTATGTACTAAGCATAGATAGTATAGAACGGCAAACGGCCAGGCTAAATGACTACTGACGCCCATGGACATCTACAATACCAGGAAGCTCACGGATGCCTTCAAAAAAATTACTTCTTCCTAGCGTTATCCCGGTTAAATACCAGGGTCCGCTTAGATTGTAGAGGTAGTGGCTGCGGGGGGAGTTGAGATGACCGATTGTCTATGACGTCATCCTCTGAACCCCCTTACGGAACAACCCTAGGACTAATATCACAAAGTGACATTAACCGGGTCCCACAGTTTTACCTGCCTTCCAAAACACGGAGGAGGTCGGATATCGAATGTAATTGCCCCCCCTGTGGGGCGTGGGCCCCACGGTGGAAAACACTGCATTGGGTAATACGACTTGTTCGGGGCTGTGGGACGAGTTAAGATGACGTCATCCTCGGAACCCCCACGATCTACAACCTTACGACTAATACCACAAAGAGACATTAATCGGGTTCCACTATTTTATGTGGCTTCCAAAACACGGAGAAGGTAGGGATATCAAATATAAACCAGTGCTATAATTGGTCACCCATCTGTAACCCGGTCGCAGCAATAGCTACTTAACCTAGCGATCGACTTTTGAGTCAGGTCGCCTAGTATTTTACCTTTCACATTTAATAAAAAATTCCAAGGAATTCAATTTTATCCTTTAAATCTCATAGGAAAATTTATATTGTGGAGGTAAATAAACACTACAGATGCAAAGTTCTTTTGGCATATGCAACGTGACCATTCCTCCTACCACCTCTAAATTAGAATTTATAGGAATTTGGCGGGAAAAAAATTCATTTTTAATAAATATTGACACGCCACCCGAAGAATAGTCAGTTTGTCTGTTCTTAGAAAATGAATGGTAGCCTGAAAGTTGTCCGATATGTTTCGAGTTAAAATTAGTTTCTTGTAAACAAAGCACAAGTGGTTGGGTTTTCTTTATTAATAATTCCAGTTGTTTGTGTTCATTACTTGTTAAGGATTGTATAATTAAAACATTTGGTACCAGTACTTCTTTCTCATATAATATGGGCGTAAAGTGACTGCAATGCTGTCACTTCAAGTGATTGAAATGTTAACGGGTTCGTTCGGGTTGTAGGAGTTCCCGGTGGCCTGAATCCTTCTTTAAAGGCCGGCAACGAATCTGCGAGCCTTCTGAGGGTGTCCATGGGCATCGGTAGCCATAAGATCGGCGTGAAGTGGCGGCAATGCTGTCACGTCTAGTGATGGTGTTGTTGTCCCGTTTCGTTCCTTTGACTGATAGTCCTGTCACGGAATTATAGAAACCCAACCTACCAGTTTTATTCTCGCTTCGCAAATAAGGAACATTTGCGCTTACCAACATTCCTGTTTATTTATGTAAATTTAGGTAATAAAAAACCTATAAGTGTTATAAGTTTTAAATGAAAACTCAAACTTTTTGGGTCGTGGATCGACACTCCTTTTTTCGCATTGGTCCAACGCCGGAAAAAGGTTCGTAGGAAAAATGGTGTCGTATCTTACACAGTTGTACAAAAATAATATGGAAAGATTGCAAGCCAACATTTGTCGTTATAGATATAACTTACTACTAAGTTAATACTAAGTGAAATTTCTTATTAAGAACGTATCTTAGGTTTGTTTATTATAAAATTTATAGGTACATCTATACATATAAAATTACTTGTCCTGACTGATTCATCAACGCAGAGCCTAAACCGCTGGGGTTACAAACTTGAAATTTTGGCTGTAGGTGCCTTTTAGGGTTTAAGCATCCACTAAGAAAGCGTTTTTCGATTTTCCACCCCTAAGAGGCTTAAAATGTGTAAAAACATTTGTATGGAAAATCTTATTTCGTCCCATTCTGCTGTATCAGAAACGTGCGAACCTATTCCCATATAACGTTTATAGTGTAAATAAAATGTTTTACACATATACCTGTTTCAGTCGATGCATCTAGCGTCGTTCTAATATAACGCCAATGCGGCTTCCTTTATCTGTCCGATAACTAGCCAGATCCATTAGGGGTACGCGACCCCGGAGCATTGTCACTGCTTTTGTCACTCCCCCTATAGCGTCCGTGACTGTAGTATCCGCATCCTTTCTCTCCTCCACATCTACCTTTATATCCCTTTACTCCATCCCTTACCCCTCGGCCTTTTGGCTAAGATCAAGTGTAGTATCTGTTCTTATCAGTTTAATATCTGATACGTCCCCTACCCGGGGACCATATATTAAATGGATTTTTGGAGCAGGGAGATGGAACTAGGGGCTTGCTCCGTCCTCTCCACGCATCGACCTGGTATTGCAGTACCTCCAGGAACGGTGCACCCCATATTTTTGGTGAAAGAAAAAGTGCACACTTCTCTCTAGTCATGGCTAAACTGAAGCCTCATGAAACACACTTTTGTCACTCTATTCTCTCTCTCTTGCCTGCTCTGTCTGACTCACAGACGCTGTCCTGTCTGAACGTTGGGTTACTTACTACTTACTATATTATATTATAATATAATATTGTTCCCGTTCCATTTTCCTTTCCCGTTCCATAGTGGTTCTCTATTTTTGCTTTAATGGATTAAACATGAAAGATAGATATATGCCGTTGCGGGCTTTTTTGTAGAAGTATTTAAGATAAACATTTCCTTCATACACTATATCAAGCGTAACTCTAACGGCTTTTGTAGCGCACGCCATAATATCTCGCAGATGGCGGAGTTTTCTCCTACTTACTTGACATTGATCGTTATATTTTGGACAAAGCCACATTATCTTTATAATTTATAGCCGATGTGTTAATATGATGTATAAACTATATTATAGTAAAGTTCCATTCAGTGTTTTTCCGTGAGAGAGCGTCAAACGTACATCCATACATCCATGTGTACAAAATTTCGCGTTTATAATATTAGTAGGATACAAATCATTAAGCTATTAATTTTCATTCTTATGTAAAGGCCGTATATTAAAATAAACTAATAAGTATTTCACAAATGAACAGCCTAATGAATACACTCAAAAATAAAAAGTGGGCGTCTGCGCCGACCCTTACAATAAGATTCATGTATTCTATTCGGTAATTTATCTTGAAAATTCGAGGAAATGATCTGTAACGGGAAAAGAATTACTTTGTTTATCAGATACGAACGGTAACCTTCTGAAATGATCGATTTCATAATCTCCACCGACCAAGTTTTGTAATCTAGGTACCAGCTTTCTTTTTTTTTTGGCACTTTTCCGGAGTATATGGTACTTTTACGGAGAGGTCATGAAATATAACATGAAATTTAACAGAATTAAAGATGAAAATAAATTATATTTTAATAAAAACAAAATCGCCTGCAATAAACGTCAAGGAACTAAAATACAGAGAATAAATAGTACTTTCATACGATTTAGTAAATATCTACTGATGCGTTTACATCGGTACAAAGCGAAATAAGATTCTCGCTAAACTGAAGGCACCGACCACCTCTGAAGTTAAGTTTATAAAACCAAAAAGGATCGTCACAATCAAAGACATTCGTGCGATTCTCTACAAACTTCTAACCTCGCAGAATTCCCCTGTGGAATCAGTTGCCAGCTTCGGTATTTACCAAGGGATACGACTTATGGACCTTCAAGAAAAGAACATAATCATTTCTCAAAGGCCGGCACGCATCTGCGAGCCCTCCGGTGTTGTAATTGTTCATGGGTTTCGGTAGTCACTTAGGTGAGTGCCGGCTGCTCGTTAACCCCTTCTTATAATATATATTAAAAAAAATTGGTTCATTAATGGCGTAACATACATACAATATAAAAAATAAACTCACAGTCGAATAAAGAACGTTGTGCCTTTATTTGAAGTTTGTTAAAAATAAAGAGTCTCTGAAAACTAGGGCAATGAAGGAAGCTATAAGACATTTATTTGTCTAACCGAGAAAGAATCCTTCAGTAGTCATTGCGTAAACGAGAAAGAATCCTTCGCTAGTCATTGTGGTAAGAAATTCTAATCAGATCAGGATCAGGGATTTCTAATGAAGATAAAAAAAAACCATCGAAACCAAAAGCACTTACATTATTTAATTGTTTCATATTTCCTATTTATTTAAGTTACCTTTCACTTCTTAATTTATGGCTCTTATTTATGCCAACTAGGCACAGTTTATTTCGCCATCTGACGACAAAACAGAGGAGATTGATCGGTGTAGGCAGAAAATAAAAACTTAATTTTGACATATTACCAAATAGCAGGAATTTAGTTGTCAATAGGTACTTTTTTATTCTATCTCCAGAGGTTTTCCTTTTTAAGGATATCGACAACAAAAATTAATTTTTCAAAAAATCGATATCGACAGTCCGCATTTAAAGAATCGATTAGTAAAACGCTATGACACAATTTCAAAGAGCCCAGACGATCACGTATACAATGATGTGACCATATGCACGTATCAAAAATGGCGCCTGTCTATGGATAAATGGAGCAAGGGTTATTACCATAGACAAGTGGGTCAAATGCGGATTCTAGTACCTTCGAGGAAATTTAAGACGAAAAGGGCACAAGAAGAAAGTACATTCTCAACTGGAAGTTAGAATATAATGGATATGACTTTTCAATTTTCACAACGAAAACAATGAACGAATTAGTAAAATATATTATTTCTATTTTATTTATTCGATTGTATGTTAACTCCTTACCTGTCTAACCGATAATTGTATAACTTCGTGCAATCTTTACCGATAGCACAAAAGTTATGAAAAATAATTCTGCGTGAAATGAAAATGCAATATTTGGCGACTCATAATTCGCCTCACGACTCCTTACGAGGACAACCCAAAAATATAGTACCACTGCCACTACTATATTTCTTGTACATCGGTAAAAAAACATTCACGATTCACGATTCGCTAAAAAAATTCATAAATAAAGTTATAGACCTGTGTATTGACTGATGTGATTGGTTAGCTGATATGGTAATTATTGTTTTTTTTTTGTTATTGTCATTCTCTATAATATAATTTATTGTTCAAACTGTGGGTGGTTTGGACGCTTATCATTGGTGTACACACCCACTTGGAACACGCTTGTTGGTGTCCCTTATCAATAAAATAAAACATTGGAAAACACGTGTCTGAATTTACCTGCATACCATAAAATGTAATCTGTTATTACATTTTTTATATTCTTAGGCCACCATCGCATTCGTGTAGAATTTCTCTATCTATCATCATATGAATTATAATATGTCCTATTTTTAAAAATATGTCCCTAGTTCTTTTTCGTATCCCTAATAAACTGTATACAAATTTTTAGGACGGTCGACTGTAACCTTAAAGTGTGAAAGCGTAATAACCATATAGAAAACGAAGCGATAAGAGTAGGGTGTAAACCGTAGAATATTATACACAAAACTATATCATTGTATGGCGGAACAAACTATAGAGCGGCGCGATCGACTTGAGCGTTCGCCATTATAACGTAAAATTATCGTTTGTAAACTTGGCTTGATAAATTTAATATCCATTATGACTTCAATACTACACCTAAGTTAACAAATACAAAAACACCAGCGGTTTAAACTCGCATAAAAACAAAAATATTTTAGAGTTGTTACCTAGTATGTACAATTCACTCCCTCGTGAGCACTTTAAAACCTAGGAAGTTACTTTAACCAATGTAAAAACCTAGAAGACGGATCTGTTAGGTTTTATAATCTCGATGCACCTGTCTTTATTTTATAATCGAGGCCAAATATGCGAAAGCGGAGAGAAGATGGACCCAGTCTGCAAAGCAAGTGTCCCGTTTCGTTTTTTAGGCACACGGCCCTATTTAAAGTCCACAACATTCAAGTGAGAATGGGCTGGGTACGAATGGACCCGCAAAGATGGGCCATTGTAACAACTATATGGCCACCAATGCCTGCCGAAGACAAGGTAGGGCGAGGATGAAGTGGGGCGAGGACTTGGATGACTTTGCGGGAAAGGAGTGGTTTGGGTTAGCTCTGGATAGAGGAGAGCGATCGGAGAGGGGGAAGACCTTTGCCCAGCAGAGGAAAATTACAGGCTAATTAAAAAAAAACCTATATGACATAAATGGGTATTTTAATTATCCGAAAAACGATTAGATTTAGAACCTAAATTTCAAATTTTAATAACTAACTTTCCGTTTGTTCGCTCAATATTTTAATCTAAAAACGTCGGAGATAAAACTCACACAATGTCACATTTTGAAGA
Organism: Charaxes varanes; assembly: GCA_024363005.1. Lineage (NCBI taxonomy): Eukaryota > Metazoa > Arthropoda > Insecta > Lepidoptera > Nymphalidae > Charaxes > Charaxes varanes. Next base: position 41,642,799 of record JANCMC010033613.1, read on the forward strand.
CCCCCCCTCCCTCTCTTAACATGTGACATAATTTATGGCTGACCCCTTATTAATCTTCATCTTCTTCCTAGCGTTATTCCGGTCTAGTACCAGGGTTCACTTAGATTACAGAGGATGTGGCTGTGGGGCGAGTTTCAATGAGCGAAAGCCGTCTGCTTTCATCCCCGGAATCCCCACAATCACAATAAATAGATGATGTTGACATTATTGGGAGAACGTTTAAGGATATGAGCAAGGCATTTACTGAACTTCAAAGAGCCGCAGCTGTAGTGGGACTAGTGGTCAATGAGGAAAAAACTAAATACATGCTTGCAGGGCCACATCAAGTTATCCCGAAACCCCCCAAGATAGAGATTGAGAACTTCACTTTTGAGAGAGTTGAAGAGTTTGTTTACTTGGGATCTCAGGTGAATTCTGATAATGATATGAAGGCAGAGGTTAATAGAAGAATTCTGGCAGCAAATAGATGCTATTGTGGTCTCCTTTTAAAAAATAAACTATCTCCGATGTGCGGTTTACGTCAGATATTGGATGAGAATGCATTTTTGGTCATTTTCGTCCAAAGCCGACGTTAAAATTAAGAAAAAATTTTGGAACGTCCAAAATCGGTTTAAAAAATAAACTATCTCCGATTTGCGGTTTACGCTAGATATTGGTTGAGAATGCATTATTGGTCATTTTCGTCCAAAACCCACGTTAAAAATTCCAGAAAATTTTGGAACGACCAAAATCGGTTTAAAAAATAAACTATCTCCGATGTGCGGTTTACGTCAGATAATGGTGTCACGTCAAGTAATGGTATTGTTGTCGCATTTGTGAGTGTTCCTGGTGGCTTAATCTTCTTATTAAAGGCCGGCAACGAATCCCAAACCATCTACGAACCCCTTGGAGTATACACATTCGACATTCCATTTTAGCGTAAAATAAAGCCCTTAAATATGAACCACTGATTGAATTTTGCGCAGACACGTCGCGGGTTAAAGCTAGTATAGAGATTTGGTGGTTATAAAAAATGCGGATACATGTATAATACCACATTTGTTGAGAAGGCACATATCAAGGTAAACATAGGTTTAGCTAGTAATAATAATTAGGAGCCAGTTTAAACTACGTTCATAAGGTCTTAAACCACAGTTCCAGTCTACGTCCAAAGTCAATATTGTGAAGAGAAACATCCAACACCTTGTCATAACACTTGTTATCAAAACAGCCATTCCACAGAATCTAAAACAAATAACTGTTCTGTTAAAGCAATACTAGGTGTATAGTAAATTCCATAATATATACAGTTAAATCGACTAACGAGTTCCATTAAAGCGTCAGACCGGTTATTACGACCCGAACCGAGAGGAACTTCCGCAATCATGTGCATATTACAATACACCCAGACTCGAGGCGGGAATCGAACCCACGATCCCCGGAGCGGAAATCACGGTCACTGCCCACTGCGCTAACAGGCCAGTCAATCTATAAAAGAAGAATATCCTACCTGCACTGCTTAGGTCCCAGGTTAACTCTATTTACGGCTAACTTTATTCGGCTCCTTCAACAATTATCATCATATTTCAACGAATTTACAAAAAAACCTTGACAAATTAAGTGTCTAAACCTTCCTCATATATCACTCTACCTATTAGTAAAAACCGTATGATAATTTTTAAATTAAAAGCTTGTATTGAGCTATTGAGGTCCTACTTGAGACTTCCCGGTGGCCTAAACTCGTCATTAAACGCAACGCATCTGCTAGCTTTCTGGTCCCGCAGATGTCCATGGGAGTCCATAGACACTTAACTGAATGCTGCCTGCACGTTTTCCCCTTGTAACATAAAAAAATAAGAGTGGACACGACATAATTGTGACTTACGATACTTTACGTAGGCGCCATCGTAATGTACAATGACATAGTGACATACGAGAAAACAGCATGGTAAAAACAATTATATAAGGTTAAAGTTTATTTAGGTTAAGCTAAAATAAAATTTAGTATCTTTTACTTGACTCTTATTATTTTTAGAAATAAAGTTGTCAAATGCAACAAAAATAGATTGGTTCATTAAATAAATAGATATACAAAAATATATAAATTAATCTATTCGTGAGTGTACATATAAAAAAATTACCAATTTGCTCATTGGACATTTTACTATAACGACCTTTTGATTTTTGGTCTTTTTCATAATTGGACGTTTTGCTAATTAGACCACTTGCTCTTTAGACGTTATGCAACGTTAGGCGTTTTGCTATTTTTTTTAGTACAGAGTTTTATTTGTAGTAAGCAAATTTAAAAATTTTTAGCGTGAATTCGACTAGCCGGCGGCGATCCATTAATTTAGTTACATTCGAAATAATTCCATAAATATATTGTGATAAAACGTAAACACAGTTTAACGTATTATTACAATATATAAAGGTTGTGGATAAATTAAAAATTGTTTTTAAAGATTAGAAAAGTGAAAATTATTAAAAACAAAATAAATTAAAAGCAAAGCATGTTATTGTGGAAAGCAATACCGAAAAAGTGTGGAAGATGTCGTGGTCAGATATGTTGTATCAAACTGATCTGAACGAGCCAAACCTGTTCCAACACTCTTCACTTTCTCTCAACTACAGCAGGTTTCTTAGAGTTCTGTAGTTTGAATCAAACCAAATACAGAGTCGACAAAATCTATATAGTACATATATAAATCATTAGATTTTCGTTAGGCTCGCTAAAACGCGAAAACCGCTGTAATGTTTTAAATATTGTAAACTTTGTTCCATTCCTCTTATTACAGGGAAGGTTTAAAGGAATAGAGAGAAAAAGGCGAAAGAATATTTAAAAATACTAAAACCTGCAGAAGCGGTCGCATAATACTTCTAATAAACTTTTAACTGACGTTGCACGTAAGAATTTTATTTTATTAAGGTTTCGGTTAATGTCACGTTTTATGGAAAAGACTTAAAGGAGATTAGTTAACAGTGTAATAGCAGACGAGCCTAAATTCGGGTAAGACGACGTCTGCCGGTCTTTAATATAATCATGATTGTTAATGTCTAAATTTCTTTAAATTTCTCTGGCTTCTCTAAAATCGACTGGCCCGTTGGCGCCGTAGGCAGTGACCCTACCATCCGCTCTGGGGTTGTGGTTTCGATTCTAGCCTCAAGTCTGGGGGTATTACACGTACCTATGTATTTATATATTTCTACAAAAAAATTGTGTATAACAGGCGTCTGTTACGTATAACACAGGCATTAAGTTATTTACCATAGGAACAGACGTCGTGTGTCCTCCTGTATAATCCTGTATATATTTATTATTGTTTAATATTTGCATTATTTTACATTCGTGTAAAGTTCGCAAATAAATCATAAACTAATTTCTTCAAAGATCCTTAACATATTCACAAACGTATTGGTAGCATTTTCAGTTAAGATCTTTAAATATAAAGTCTACATCCTTAAATTTACTCTCATAAAATAACATGTCCGTTTCGACACAATGTTATAATCTCTTATTAATATGTCTCTTATTAATTAGACAAGGTCATTGACACAGAGCAGAACGTGTGATATGTCAATTGTTTTTAATATTTCGACATATGTACACATGTTATAGTCCTTTAGTCTGAGTTTATCATAAAAGATACCTAATGAATATCATGCAAGTCTGGGATAGTTGCGAAGTTCTTCTGTTTCTATGGGGTGATCCTCAAAACAGTACAAAACATATTGTATCTTTCAATGGAACATAAAGAAGTTTATGGAGGACTAGCTGCCTACTGCCTTCGTCCGCGTAAAAGTTGCTAAAAAGAAGATTCAATTCTAGCGTGATGATATAGTTATAGCTTATAGCCTTCCTCCATAAATAAGCTATCTCATAATGAAAGAATTTTTCAAATCAGACCTGTAGTTCCTGAGATTATCGCATTCAAGCAAACAAACAAACCCTTCAGCTTTATATATTAGTATAGATGACATAAGATATATACTCATTAAAATAATATTTAAAAACTTTCCTGTGTGAAAATAGTAATGTCTCCGAAATTTAAGGTTCCTTTAATCCTTCCTGAACCTTAAATAAGTGACCAAAATGGCGTCAAAACACGCTTATATAGTAAGTATACAAATTTTAGTCTAATTTCGCTCAAAATAATTTTCCTAACAAGTTTTTAGCATGCCCTGTCAACATAGAAAATTTCAAGTCTCTACTTCTGTTAGTTTAAATATTAGGCCACCTCGCGGACGGACGGACGGACAGGGCAAAAGTATATGGGTACCTTGTAGGACTACGAAACCAATAAGAAAGTGTTGGAATTTTTGAATTTACGTTACAAACAAAATTAACTTAGAACTTCATAGCGGACAAAGTTGTAGACATTTGTAGTAATAAAATTTATTAACTAAATAAGATGTCTATAGAAATCTCCGCAAACCCTATCACGAATCTCAAGTTCTGTATATTTAGTACTATTCTAGAATTGTAGCCATTGAGCCAACTTCTCAACTTCTTCTAACTAGCAATATCCCCCGGTTTAGTACCAGGATACACTTGAAATGCAGAGGACGTGGCTGTGGTGCGAGTTAAGACAACCGACTGGCGTCTGACGTCATCCCTGGAATCCCCATAATCTCTACAATCTCACAGCGAATATATCGAGCGAACAAGACTGTCTAACACTAAATACCAATAACCCAGTTAAATATATTATATACCTGCCTACGAGTTGTAAAAGCCAACACGACGCACGACCAGCTCACAAATTGTTTTAGTAATCAATTCACAATCGAGCGGAGGTATTTTTAAAATGCAATTAATACATAATTACAATACCTGAATAAATGCGAAAATAATATTGCAAATGGCGATTGGTGGCAAAGTGCGTTATCTCTGACCGCAATACACCGTTTAGGCAAACGACGCTCGAGTTATGTCAATGCATGAAGGTTTTAAAATGTTATTTACTAAACATCTAGTCTGTGGTTATAATTTATGTATGCGATACTTGGAATTTAGAAAAATAACGGAATTTATGTAAAGACCTCCAAGAAAAGAGCATATTCATTCCTCAAAGGGCGTTAACGCATCTGCGAGCCCCCTGGTGTTGCAGAAGTCCATGAGCTTCAGTAATCACTCCAAAACCATAAAAGATTAATTTAGGACTTTTTCTAGTGAAAGAAAATGTATACAATTTTACATATCTTACTTGTAAATGTAAAAATAATGGATGACGTGATTTTTTGTACAAGTAAATTAACAATCAACAAAATCATAATATTCTAAAGTATTTCAACATTATAAGTATCTATCTTTACAATCCATTCCATTCAACTGTTATAACCTTTTTTGTCAATAAATATATTTTATGAAGGTATTACAGATCAAATGATAAAATAAAAATTCTATGATATTTGTCACCATACTTTCCACGTTCAAATCATATTTAAATTATTTTCAAAAATTACAAACCAAGGGTTTTCAGTTGTAATTATTTTTTTCACGAGAATAATACTTTTTTTAAAATATCAATTAATTCATTTATTGGTGAGAAAAATGCCATAAAACTGATTTTATTTGGATTTGAAAAGTACAACATTTCCGTATTTGTTCGGTTCTTGGATTTTAAGTGAAAACTTTCATTGATTTTAGGGAAATAAACACAAAGGTTTCTAGTAAATATGATACTATGTCCTGCCAACATTTATATTAATTCCCTTACAATTTTGTGGAATACAGAAATCACAGAGTATCCCTTTCATGACAGCACGTATTTCCTGGGTAAGAAATTATGCACTTCGTTAGTACTTGACGTTTTTATTAAGTAGTATGTAACAAGGGGCAAACGAGCAAGTGGATCACATAAGTAAATATCGACATCTGCACCACTAGAAGGATGGCACGTGCAATGCCGGCCTTTAATGACGAGATATAAATATGACACACGGACTTCTGTTCTTAAGGTAGACAACTTAATGCCTGTCTTAGAGGTAACAGCCGCCTGTTATACACAAATTTTTTTGTAGTAATATATAAATACATACATGTGTATAATACACCTAGACTCGAGGTGGGATTTGAACCCACGACCCCCGGAGCAGAAGGCAGGGTCACTGTCCACTGCGCCAACGGGCCAGCCATGGCAATGCAAATAAATCTTTCTCGTTCATTCGTCCCCTATCTCCTTGCCAAATATTATTGTAAATCGCGCAGTTTTCGACATTGCAAACAGAAAAGGAGCTGGGCCTCTTCCTAAAATTGTTAATAGCATCTGAGCAAGCTGGTCATACGGGCCACAACAACGAAATCGCTTCAATTATCGAAGAATTAAAAGAAACTGGGGTCATATAACATGACTATAGACAAGTTTGGACGCCACTTAAACGTTGTAGGAAGTACACATCAAACAATCGTTGATAAATTTGGAGGACATCTAAGAGGTAGTACTGAGGAAATACATTCTAGTTTTCTACCCCACACATTAGAGGGAAACTATGATGTGGGTGGTAAACGCTTGTGATTTGAAAAACTGGCCTGGAAATTATATTGATGGAAAAAGAAAAAGACTTGTAAACTTTGCTTCACCTATAAATAACTATGATGTTGTTACTAAAGAATATCTAAATAATGTTAGTTTAACTTTAGCTGACAATATATATAACTCTCTCGGTAAAAGAATAACAAACGTAGGTGAGCCTGTAAAGGAATCTGATGTGGTCACACTTGGCTATATTAAAAAAATACTCAAACAGAAGTCATAGATGGAGTCATCCATAGTAAAGAGAACTGTTGTAAATGAATTACATAAACTTACGCTAGAGATTGATTAGGAATGCATTTTTGGTGATGTTCATAAAAAATCCGGATTAAAATTACGAAAAAATGTTGGAACGACCAAAATCCGCTTCAAAAATAAACCATCTCCGATGTGCGGTTTACGATGGATAGTGGTTGAGAATACATTTTTGGTGATTTTCATACAAAATCCGCATTAAAATTACGAAAAAATTTTGGAACGACCAAAATCCGCTTAAAAAATAAACTATCTCCGATGTGCGGTTTACGCTGAATAGTGGTTGATAATACATTTTTGGTGATTTTCACTTCGAAAACTGGAGTTTAATAAATTTGAAGGAAAAATAAATAATCATAATATCATCAACACTATCAATAATTATGATGCACGACTATAATACGAAATACAATTTAAGGGAGGGTCACCTGTGGTGTAGTGGTTAGCATAACAAACTACTAAACCCAAGATCGCGGGTTCGCAGCCCGGCAGGTGGCCTTAGGATTTTTTAAAGGGAGTAAAAAATCCTTGGTTATACCGTCCTTCGGAAGGAACGTAAAATGAGGGTCCCGAGCCTGTGCGATGTCAGGTACTCGTTAAAGACCGCCTCCATAAATATGCGTGGTTCACAATCAGGGCCCATCCTACAGATATGCCCGTACCATCCTAAGTGCCTCTTCTCAAGAGTCTCCTTCATTGCAGGGATGTTTAGTTCTTCCCTGATAGTCTCATTTCCGATCCTATCCCTGCCGGTTTTGGAAGCCACTCTGCGTAGATATTTCATTTCTACTGCAGTTATACGGCTCCATTTCACCATATTGTTTAGATTCGTAAATGTTTATATTTTCAAAGGCATTAAATTTTGTGATAGTTTTAACTCACATCAAATTCAGTTAACTCGCGGCGTCGCTTTACTCGCGGCGTCGCTTTACGTCCGCGTCCAAGCATGACTCGATCGTGCTGTTTACAATGACGTCACGCTTGCGTTCGGTAATAGGAGTTGATTCTCCGACACGGCCCTCGCTGACGGCTCACACGTCCACGTGGGTGTTATCTGTAAGAATAAATCACAGAGCAGCATCTTTGTTCGGCTATTCTGACTACACAAATTCTGAATACACAAAGTAAACCACAGGATTTGCTTTAAAACTAAGAAAGTACGTGTAATGTTTACTATCTTTATTCTTATGGAGCATCGCTCGAGTCAATGCATTTGGCTGGATTCAGTCTTGGATCCCATGTTGTTGGTAACGCTGGAAGGGAACTGAACGGCAAAGTTGGACGAGTTACAGGTATTTTTGACGTCTAATGAAACGTTTATTAAAGATAGATTCCATTATAAGTATGTTCAGAATTCACGATAGTAAAATTCTTCAATGGCAATGACATCTAATTGGAACTTGTGGTATCTTTTCTAACTTTTTATAAATGAGCGTATTAATAAGTTAACGACTTTATATCTTGGTATTTTTGGGCTGAATTCTTTATAGTGACTACCGACGCCCATGGACAACTGCAACTTTTTTTATTCCATTTATATGAGAGAGAAGAAAGAAAGGAGAAGTCCATTTATATGAGAGAGAAGAAAGAAGAGAAGATTATTTAAAAAATACAGATTTGTTCGATGCTTCAGAATAAGACTTTGAAAAATTATTATTTCTCTAGCGCACCCGGCAGCGGAAGTCCTGCCCGATCATCGAGTTTTTTACTATTTACTACATTTTATAATATATTTCCCGTTACCGTTCCTGTTACATTAGAAATAATTTAATATACTGGTTTAGTATTTTTAAATTTCCTAATTTTACACAGTTTTCTTATTTTTTTCATTTATAAGAACAGTCCTGACAGTAACAAACACAACAAAAAAGAATTAGCAAAATCGGTCCAGCCGTTTACGTGTGTTACCGTGAATAAGGGAAATAGGGATTTATTTTTATAAAGATAGATCACACATTCGGCCACTGTTACGTTTTTATAGACAAAAACTTAAAGGAGATTGGTTAAATTCGAGCCTAAATTCGGCCAACATAACGTCTCCCGAGTCCGCTAGCACGTACGTTTGTATATAAAAATCAACTGTACCTGCCTTTGTCACCCTTCTACTCATATACCGCTGGACCAACCTGGATGGTAAGCTTTGATTGTATAATCTCGTACCAAATTCCATTCCTAAATATTATCAATACATTCAGACCGACCGTTAGAAAAATTCTATCTAATTTATACTTAAATTTTTTGTGTCAGCTAGTTGTTGTTATAAAGTTTCGAACTTCCAGTAGGTAAATCTATACTTAATTGTAAAAATGTGAAGCAAACAAACAAACAAGACACAAACTTGTACATAGAATGATTATTAATACAGATGAATTCGAGAGGTATAATTCATAGAGACAAGGACATTTATGCGTTAATTTCCTGTTAGATATAATCTAGCACTATTTTAATGTCGACATATTTATGGAGACGACATTTTAATTATTACATAACATTAAGTTTAAGAGAAATCTTTGTAGAACATATACATCTTGGGATGAAAGATTTGGACTTTTGGGAGCAAAAACTGCGTTAAGGCATGATAGAAAATCTTGGTAAAAATAGTGCTGTGCTTTCGTGATGTGTATATTGTATGTGTTTTCTTTTATTTATTTGCGGATTTTAGCAAAGTATTTTAAATAATGCTGCTCATAAATTACACAAGTTGATACCTGATTCTACCAACAATGTAAATATATGTAATTTTTACCATTATTGCCGTCCATCTGATTTTTTTCCTGCAAGTGTATGAGTCATTGACTAGTGTGAGTAAGCATTAGTGAACGTTCCACCCATAGTTATTAGCAATCCTTTATATGGCAACCTTAGCAGTATATTGATCCTTTGTAACGGTACATAGACGAAGACGCTACAACAAGTGTATGAAAGGATTGAATTGAAAACATTGGTTGTTGTAAACTGTCGGTTTACAGACGATAATTTAAAGTGATAACTCTTATGCCGATCGTTTTTTTCTCGCTATCGCTTGCACGCTCAGTTCAAGCGGAACGTGACAGTGAGTCATGATTTTTCGTGCGTGCAGCAGGCATCAACGATTTATAAGACGTTATCACGTTAACACAAATACTTGAACTATCTTAATACTGAGAATATATATCACACCAGAATTGCAAGCCTGTCTGAATTATTTATTTGACTAGATTTAGTGTATATAAATTACACAAAAACTTGTTTTCACGCCTATAACGATTAAAAATATGTTTCCATAAAAATATATTGCCTACATTGTGCAAAGTATGAAATTGCAATAGGTACGGGTATTATTTATATCGACAATAAACTCTTTCGGTATATAGGAAAGCCAATCACAAAAACATAAATGAAAATAGTTTCGTTCGTCTGTCTGTCACCTTACGGGTACCCACGGGCAAACTTCCAAAAGGTTGACAATTTTAAGACAGAATGATGATATTACAAAAAATAATATTACGATTAGAAAAACAATTACAGTAACCCACAAAAAAAAATTCCAATGAAGAAATCGCGGGTTACGTTTTTAATAAAATGTATTTTTTACGATTTCAAATCTAGTAAAATAAAGAGCTATAAGTGTAAAATCGTTATTAGATGCACACGATGTTTATGCATAAAAATAGTTAACAAAGAATGTTTTTGTGTGTATCTACAGCAATATAAGCTGTGGTCGTGACTCCTAAATAACAGTAGCGATAAACCTCTAGGTTTGATGGGGACCTTGTTCCTAAATAAATTGTTTTGTTTTTTATACTTTACGGTACAAAAAACATATTCTATTTTTACTAGTATATCCTTTCTACAATTATTATGATTGTAGTTTTAACCGAATTTTTTGCTATTTTTCAGCAATTTACAATTTACCTGAAAAGTATACATATACCAGCAGTTTTCCGCAACTTCGTCCGCGGAAAGTTTCGAGAGCCCTTAGACCTATCTCGTCGCAAAAATTCTGTTTTGTACATCCCGTGGTTTTAGATATTGCATGATAAGTGACCATTCGCTATTATATATATATATAGACAGGCACATTTTGCTCTTGGTAAAATTAAAAAAAATCAAAAACTAAACAAAGTACTGTGTAAAAGCATACTGTTGTTGGTAAGCAGCCACCGAGGCTTCAGACGTCTGCAAATACCAGGGTATAATTCGCTTCCCAATAAGCTTTTGCAAACCTGCTAACCAGCAAGAATATAACACTATGTGAAATGAGTTTTTTTGAACTGAATAAACTTGATTAAGTTAACGCATCGCAACAAACGACAACCTTATAATATATGTCTGATAAAGGAAACTAAAATTTTAAATTTAAGTAGTGGCAGACTAAGACAAAATATACTTGCATAATATGAAGCAGTGCCAAAGACCTAATCAGTAAAATGAGGGAGTCCTAACAGGATTGGGGGCAGAATACGTAGTGTGGAATATAACGACAGCTATATTGACCTAGGTCCTAAAAAAAAATATTACGCTGTTATCCCTAAGGTAATTTTTTCTTATAATCATTATTAATGGATCATATAATCATTACCGGACGCGGAAGAGAGACCGGCGGAGATGGAGGAAATTGACGATATAATTAATGATAAGCGTCGTCAAATTATTTGGAAGACCAAAACGACAGGTACGCTTTCGATCGAATACCGCCGGTATGGGACTTCGCGGATCAATGTGATCTCTTCGCAACCGAGGGTGAGGTTGGACTTACTGTGTAGGGCTTTGAAAGATGCCTCCTCGCCGGGTCGTATCTGTCACTTTTATGTGGGGAACGCCACCATTTGGGGAATGGTGAAACAGCTATGGAGAACGGAACAATTTCTGGGGATTTGGGTTCATTATACCTTCATGATACCTGGCCCATTGTATATGAAAACAGTCCTTGGATTTAGTATTCAGAAGGTAGTATATAATATTCCAAAAATTGTCCGTGTATAAATATAATAAGTAGCATTATAAAGTCGTTGATAGTACTAATCCTTTGAATCACTTTTATAAATTCCTCAAATATTTTGTTAGATAAATTATAATAATGGGTTCAATGCTTCTTTATTCTATTCCTAACCAATGGTAATTTTTATTATAAAAATTCAAGTATTCAACCTTTAAAAATTTTATTATTGTTTATAATGTTTAATTTTTTCTAATTTTTATCCTATTTCTCTAATAAAGCGGATAATACTGATTAGATTTGAGGATTGTAGATGACGTCAGACAGCAGTCGGTTATCTTGACTCCCCCCCACAGCCACATCGTCTGCAATCTAAGCGGTACCTCCCTCCGACGCTCCGCTGAGGACGGACGCGGCGCCTCTGTCCACTGTGGCCCTGTACACCGCGCACGACGCCCACCTGTTGGTAAGGCACAGCAATTATTATAACCATCCATAACAAATGTGTAGTACATTAAAATGACGTCGAACCTTCTCCTAAACCTCACTCATAGGTATGTCACCTCCTCACCCAGGCGTACCCACTCTCCTGCTATCTCCAAAATGATAGGACGAGCCCTGTCCGTGGAGCCTCGGAGGAGCACGGCCTGGGTCTTAGCTGCGGCCATGCTCATTTTCCTCTTCACGCACCATTCCGACACGAGTCTGGCACACCTCTCCGCTTGTGTCTTTAATCTGGCTCTGCTATTCTCGGCCACTACTACTGCCAGGTCGTCGACATAGGCCGTGGCAAGGAACCCTTCTCCTTCTAACTGAAGCTGAAACAAACTCAAAGCTTGTATATATTCTAAAGTTAAAATGTTTCTTTTATTTGTCCAGGCCTTATTTTGAGCAGCACAAGGCACCATCGACATTGGCTTCAATCAATTGTTAGTAAATCTTCAGTGCATGTGGTACTTTTTTAACAGCATGAACTGATGGACAACCGTTTTCTTCAACAAACGTACCACCAACCTTCACTGCAACCTCATGCACAGGAAGCAAAGAGCTGGTGAACCACATCGCACCTTTCTGTTTTCACCAGATGTGTCAAAATCAGGATTGAAGTCCACCTCTTTATTTTTGTTTTTCGGATTAGGGGGTTTTGGTTAATTTTATGGGGTTGGCTAACCTGTGCGTCCACATCTTTATTGTTGGTTTTCGGATTTGGGGGTTTTGGTAATTTTTTATGGGGTTGGCTAACCTGTGCGTCCACATCTTTATTTCTGTTTTTCGGATATGAGGGTTTCGGTGATTTTCTATGGGGTTGGTTCACCTGTGCGTCCACGTCTTTATTTTTGTTTTTCGGCTTGGGGTTTTTGGTGATTTTCCATGGGGTTGGCTAACCTGTGCGTTCACCATAAAAAATGACTAATGCGTTTTATTCTTTATTTACTTTCTAATTAAAATATAAATTTTATTAACAAACTTACATGATAAATTATATGATACTGAAGTTTTAATGGGTTTATTCTATTATTATCTCGATATCTTCCTCGTCGCACTCGGCCGTGGGAAAGAACGGTTGTAGTTTCTTTTCTACTTTTACTCGTCTTTAAGAACTTGGATCAGTGATGATAACAGTATTACGATTATTACCAGAAGCACTTTATCGCGTATTACTATCGATTTCTACATCTTCGAAAGGACTTTGTTCCATTTTTAAGTAATCACACCTATTACTTTTTTATTATTGCTGTATTCTATAGAAATTAAAAGATATCATTTAAACATGCTTTATGCAAATGAAGATTTGCAAATTAGGTAAATGCAGACTTTAATTCCATTTAGATTCACAATCACTTTTGAGCCACCACTTATAGTTTTATAAGCACACACAGATTTCATGGGACGTCTGTATCAGATATTTTATTTTAAATTTGGTATGATAGTTAAATATCACTGAGTAATAAAAGATAAAGGCTTAATTAACCTAAATATAATCTTCGGTGTAGTGTGACTATACATTGTCTTATAAAGTTGTAAGTAACATTGGCTATGACGCATGTAAGTCATCCAAAAACTCGTGACCCCCAAACGTCACACCTATTTTGACGAATAAATGTCTTGTAATTTGCTGTTTCTTATGTTTACCGACTATAATTGATTTAATGAGATTTTGATGTAGAAAGTTTCAAATAATTCCCATATACTTCAGTTCCTAACCAGGTTTCATTTTACTTGTAATAAGAGCCTCTATGGCAACGGGTCTTGTAGTTTTGCCATACAGTATTTACAACGAGGCAGTCTATTGGCTATATATTATTACGCTTAAATTTTTCACCTAATTTTAAGCGAATGGCCGAAGCAAAAAGAGGTGTTATAAATTTGATGTCGATGTCTGTTTGTGCGTGTGTATCTGTCTGTAGCGTCGTAAGTCTCAAACGAACAGACCGATTTCGAAGGGGTTTTTCTCGTTTGAAAATTGGTCAAGCAGTTTGAAGAGTATTAAAATTTAAGTATCATGCCATATCAGCGCTGAACTCGCTGCAAACATTATCGCAAGGGACAACGACCGCTCCCGCCTCTAATTACCCCAACGGCGGTGGGGTTTGAACCGGGCACCTTGCGGATTTCAGTCCATACCTTATACCGTTGAGCTATTGAGGCTTAAAATAAAGATTGTTCTTCTTAAATAAAAATAAAGATTCCGATAAATTCAGAGTCTCCTCCTTTTTTGAAGTCGGTTGAAAATACTGTAAAACGCGCTGTAAAGGGGATCCATTACCGAGAGAGACGTGGAAATTAATCAACGTCAGTTTTGTACTCATTTTCCAACCAAATTGCGAACACTTTTCGAAACACGAAGACGCTTTGTGATGAGACAGGGGCAAAATTGAACTAAGTACCTAGATAGTTTGTGAAAATTAACATTGATAAATGTGCCTATATTGTATTTTCTTATTTTATTTAAGGAAAACATACATACAATACAGAAAAATAGACAAAATTCTTTATATTGAAAAAAAATGTAAAAAAAAATTTGTTAAAAAGATAGTAAAAAAGAAAGATGACAGTATTAATTCAAATATTACGTGCAGACAGAGACAGAGTCACTTGCGCGTAGCGACGCGTCCCCATGCCATCGTCATCGCCACGCTGACTCGTCGCCTCAGATATCTATACTAATATATAAAGCTGAAGAGTTTGTTTGCTTGAACACGCTAATCTCAACAACTACTAGTCTGATTTGAAAAATTATTTCAATTTTAGACAGCCCATTTATTGAAGAAGGCTATAATAGGCTGTATATCATCACGCTAAAATTTTTCACCTAATTTCGACGACGTCGCGAGTAACAACTAGTATTATTTAAAAATACATCTGATTCCAGGCAAGGGGTGTTGCAAAATCTTACCACGTTTTCTGGTGATACATAGTGAGGTTAAAATAAAATGTTTTTAAGAATAAATACAGCATTATAAACTTTCCTATCTGGAGAGCTAATATAATTCTAGTGGCTCAGGCAAACGTAACAAGTTTGTGAAATATCAGAGTATCTTTGTGCAAATAAGGAAATTGAGTCCGAGCGATATTTATTTGAAAGAGGAAGGAAATTCTATCAATAGCAGATATTTTCTAGTTCACAGTAAGTGGTGCTCTCTTAGATATATTTTTTTAAAGAATGTATTTAATAAATTACTAGATGTTACCTGCGACTTAGGACAGGTGAAAAATTTTATTGTGATGATATATAGCCCATAGCCTTCCTCGATACATAGGCTATCTAACACTGAAAGAATTAATCAAATCGAACTAGTAGTTCCTGAGATTAGCGCGTTCAAGCAAACAAACAAAGGTAGAGTAAAAGTAAGTAGGTTCACAGCCCAAATGGCACGACTGCTTACCACCGATTACAGATCGTGAATGGCCACGCGCACCACTTGGTCTGTCTTTTATTGTAAAATAAATCACATCTACCCGCAGTGTAATTATGCATACATAACAGGTTCCATAAAAAAATAATATGTGTTATAGAGTTTATAAGGAACAAGCTGTTTCCCGCGACTTTGTCCGCGTAAAATCGCGACAGCCCTTAAACCTAATTAGTCAGACCTTATCGAAAAATCCGTTGTTAGCGGACGTCTACTAAACTACCTCCTTGCGAAATATCACATTGTACGTCCCGCAACTATCGAAATTTCGTTTTAGGTGACCTTTCGCTTCTTGTATATACATGTATGTAGATTAACGCAACATCAATCAATCAAACAATCAATCATGAAGTAATAAGGAATAATCATAATATTTTCGGAACAAACAAATCTATTATAACGAATAACTTTTCATTGTTTAGTTAAAAAGGTTAAGACACTAACACAATGTGGATGATAATGCGAATTAAAGAATTTTATTATTATTATTATTTATTATTAAAAAGATGTCAATCAATCAATCAATTATTTATTTGGATATACATGGTATACAAGTCTTATTATTTACTTATCTATTAAAACCAAATAAGAACTACACTTATAGTATAAAGTATAAGCAAGAGAGAAAATACATAAAATCTAGAATTAACGCTATTGTTTCTTTCTCATACAAAGCAACAATTGCGTAATGCATTCATACGAATATTTGTATTAAAACTTTATTTACAGCAGTGGGCCGTACCGAATCACTTGCGTTTGCAAATAAAACGCAGTGCAAGCTAAATGTTTGCATTAAGCTGTTAATTAGCGCTTCGTACGCTTGTTAATAACTACGAAATTGCCAATCCGTGAAACGTAAATCGAAATATATGAAAATGGTTGTTGAATTTTCATCACCATGGGACAGCGCATCTGTATTTGACGTTTGACTCACTGTCATTTTATTTATGACTCACAAATTGCATTTCATAGCAATTCTCTATCATGGGGAGTGTTCTGAGGAATTGATCGGATTTATACCGGCAGCTGAATTTCACCACAGGACATCTCGTCACAATTTGAAATTACACCCTCATCACCTCGATGTCCTAAAGTCCATAACCGTGGGCTTTTCTCTAGAAAATTTTCAGATGTTGAGAAATTTCTTGCCTCGCATAAATTTTCTGTAGAATCAGTTACCAGCTCCCGTATTTCCGAACGGATACGACTTAGGGACCTTCAAGAAAAGAGCATACTCAGTTCTCAAAGGCCGGCAACGCATCTGCCAGCCCTCTAGTGTTGCACTTGTCCATAAGCGGCGGTAGTCACTTAGATGAACCGCCTGCTCGTTTGTCTCGTGTATCATAAAAAAAAAAATGATTGAGTAAAGTAAAGTATCACAAAGACGCAATTTATTCAAGGGTTCCTATCAACAATTCGCATTGTATTTTCATTAGAGCTGTCCGTTCGGTCTCCATGAATACAAAGTGAATTCGATTCGAGTCCCCACAGTCCCCACACCGACGTGACAAAGTTTCACTCCATTAAATGCTAGTGAACGAAAATTTTGCACGTCTAAGCCAAAATGATTGTCATTTGCAATCGTAGATAGCGTAGCATATAAAGGACGATTTTGGAATAACGCTAGTTCTATTGTTGTGAGGATTTGGTCACTTTAAACATAAGGTATTTTAAAAAATGAAATCATAATCCTCCACTTTATTGAAAAACCATTAATTTCTCATTTTAAGAAACGCCCGGGACCTTTAGCATAGCAACTCATCGCTCTACAAACTGAGCTACGCTGCTCCCTTACAAAATTTAGTGGTGAGTAATTCCAATGAGTTTTACTGTGCCAAAATTTCATTCAAGATTCTGGGGACCGCCACAAAATAGATTTTTGCATCCAGCAGGGATTGAACAGTCATTAACACCTGAAGATGGACCTATGGGATCTGGAGATCCTCCTGGGGCTCACCCAGCCTCTATAAAGGTGGTCCCCTTAATTGGGGGAACAACCTGACTGCTTACTGTTGTCCTAGAAACAGCAGAACAACTACAGATTCCCTCCATTTTTCAGGTAGTCTTTACTCTTGCCATATGTGTGCTACCAATCTGTACAGTTCTTTGTTCATTTCAGGGCCTGCCGCTTTTATTAACTCTACCATGATATCATCAGTTCCCGGGGCTTTGTTATTTCTGAGCTTGTCCACGATGTCTGCGATATCCTCTACTTCTGGGGGTATTTCTTCTTCTTCAGTTTGGTCTGACTGGTTGTTTTTGTCTATAATACCTTCTTCACCATTACTATCACTGCGATTTAATTCATAACTGAAATACTGCTACAGGAGCCTGGTACTAAATAATTGTACAAGCTGTAAACACAGTTGATGTAGAATCCTTATGGTCCAGTTGTGTGACCACAATGAGAGAGACAGCTGACATGGTGCTGGGACCGAGAGAAAAGGAAACTAGATCGACATGGTTCGACGAAGAGTGTGAGACAGCCACGAATAGAAAAAACACAGCCTACAAGAAAATGTTGAGACAAGGGACCCGAAGAAATGTTGAAGAATATAAAACAAAGAGGAGAGAGGAAAAGAGACTGCACCACAGAAAGAAAAGGCAAAAAGGCACGAGATGTAACAATGAGGTTATGTCAGGTTGTGTTAGGAATTTTGTGGGTATAAAAGAAGAATAATGAATATAAAATATATATTGATGTAAGTATTTTTAAGATAAATAAAATTAAGTATACTTATTATTTTGTTGTAATGAAATAAATTAAAACGAATAATAATGAAATAGGTATATTTTACAGGTCTTATAGATGATTTGCTCTTTGGAAGAAAACTTCTCATGTGGAAGTGGAATATGGTGAAATGTCGTTTATATGCAGATGCATAGCTTAGTATTATATTTAACTGATGAGTATTTTTTACATTCGATACTTAGCATTTGTAGCTTCGTTACCTTATACTTAAGGATATTTAATTATTTAATCAACATCGACTAATCGTTATTCTAAATGATATTGTTTTGTTCTAGTTTATGTTAATTTATATACAAATTTGTATTAGTCTTTGGTTAACGCAGGAAAATTATTTAAGGAGAAGGACCATCTCTCCTTATCAAGGATTGAAGTAAAATATAATTATAAATTAGAAACCGACGTTTCAACCCACTTTGCAGGTCTCCATATTTATTAGGTCAGCTAATTCATTTATAGATTTCAATGAGAGTTGAAAATCTAATTAAACAAAAAAAAAAAACACGTTTTTCTTTAGGATGTTTATCTGATGATATAAATAAATCGTGTGTCGAAATAAGATAAATTGAATTTCATTTATTAACTGTCAAGAAGAATGTGGAAAATTACATTTTTGTTACTGAAATTTGCGCTGTTATTGAAGGAGATAAAGGTTTGTAAGGATACTAGTTGTTTTGAATTGCCTAAAAATCAATATATTTTGGTCCAACCAGTAAAAATGTATTTACAGGGCTGACTTTTCTCACTTATTGCATGTGTCTGTATACCGTCGAATTATGGACCCAAATACACACAAATTCACTACAATAATGCATTCCGGTTACTGTTTGGACTACTAATTCTGTAATGCTTTAGAAATGTTCACCGAAAGAAGAGTACACGGCTTTTGGGCGTTAATGTGTGTAAGAACGGCACGGCCGCCGCAGAGATATTCTCACATTCCCAACTCGCCCCGCTTCCGATCTGTTTGTCGCAAGAATGGCGAATGCTCGCCTTAAAAAGTCTTAAACCTCAAGCCATTTCTTTTTATGAACATAATAAATAAAATAAGAATTAAAAAAAAAAACAATTTCCTCCGCTGAGTACCTAAGAACTAAAACTTTCCTGACACAACACCTGTCACATACAAAAACACATAAAATATAGTCATAATAAACAAAAAAACAACTTCCCTACTCATTAGCGTCCGCCGTACGGGTCGGGGAAGGCACTCCAGACCTAGGCACGTTCCTCTTTTCCGATATCGGAATTTTTAGCTGTTCGATATGAACCGTACGTCTCTTTCTGGGGTCCTTCATGCTCTCGATCGTGACTATGTTATGCTCCCTATGATTCCTATTGCCTCTAGGCTCCATAAGTCTGTAATTTCTACTTTACCTAGGCAAAACAAACTTAGAAGTGTGCTGTGATAACTGCCTTTAGATGGCTGTTTTCCCATTACGGTCCATCCGAGGTAGGTTTCGATGGCAACCAAATTTTTATCAAGTCTCTGGACTGCTCCTGTAAACAAATCTGCTAAAACATCAGCTCCAAGAAGTATCTTTACATCTGGTACATTTTCTCCAACATCCGTCAAAACAATATTCTTTTCTTTTAAAATGGAAAAGCATTCATGGTTTTTTACCCTTTCTGCGATTTTGTACATTCCATATTTAGATAATCGTCAAGGTCCAGAAACTGCTTCTAATCTTCTTTCATATTTTTATTTTTTCTGAATGTGTTTAAACTGTCCATTTAAAAATTCTAATTTCATTGCAATAACTATTAAGACAATATACGCAAATCCTCAGTCATTCAGTTTATATTTTAAAATAGACTTACATGAGAAAAATAAAAGAGCCATGAGGAATCTTCCTGGATGAGGAGTGAAATGTTGGTGTTTTTAATTGAAATTTTGCTGGGGGGTTTTTAATGTGGGTTGACTGTTTGTACGTCGTCGTCAAAGGTTTATCTTTAAGTCATTTATTGTTTAAATACCTCTTTCAGCATTTCTGAAAAATTCTATAAAACTTCATTCTTGGGCTACTAATTAAAAATTAGTAAGTTTCTACTTCAGCGTTTGCGCAAATTCTACCAATGAGATGGTGATATAAGGAATCTTTCTTTTGATGGAAGTTTCATAGACAGATAGCTGATTTTATATGAGAAATTTTAAACAACATGTATTACCCAATTTTACGCAGACGAAGTGGCGGGTGACAGGTAGTCAAAGTACAAGTCTCAGAACTGCTAGTTGTTGTGGGGATTAAATATGGAGGCTCCATAAATAATAGAATCCATGCTCTGTAGCAATAGCCAATGACTGGCGTATATAATTATTTTTTAGTTGTAGTGATAGAGGGTAGGTTCGCAATTTTTTGTGAAATATTATAATTTATTTTAAGTAAACTTTTACATACGTTTGAATAGGGGAGGAAGCTGGCAAATGCGTGCCGAGAGCGTTACGGAAGTAGAATCGGACGCGGCAAACGAAAGTTAACAGGGAGATATAAGTAAATGAAGATAGCTTAATCAAACATTTAATCAAATTCCTAGCCTCTTTATTTTCACCTTTAGACTTACGACTTTGTCGTTTTCAATGAATTTGTTGACTTTTACCGGCTTTTGTTGACTTTTATCGACTTTCATCAACTTCTACCTACTTTATCAGCTTCATCGACTTCATGTGTTCGATATCGATAGTTACTATAATAGGACCCATATCGCTTAGCAAAAAACGTATATTGACCCCACGTGAAGAGCCGCCAAGGCATCGTTTCCCAAACTACTTTTCGAAAGCGCGGCTATTTTTACACATTATTTGCGTTACGTCGAATCTATATACGCCATGACGTCGTCTATAATCCATCCGACTTCGACACAACGCATTACGCAGATAAAAAATGTTGGGGAAACAATGCCTTAGCGGCTCTTCACGTGGGGTCAACGTACATTTTTGTCAAGCGATATGTGTACCTTACTATAGTGGTTACTGGCCAGAAATATATTACTCTTTGTAGTTGGAAGTTGATACAAAGTCTTGTGTCGTGAAGTCAAAGAGTAAAATAATTGATGGAACTTGAAAGGCGGATTGAGTGATCGCTATTGTTGTAAATATATTCAATTAAAACCCACAATGAATTAAAAACTTAATTAAGCCACAAAATAATAAAGTTATACACTAAAATGGATCCTCCATCACCATGGAAAACTCCTAATGAAGTTATGCAACTTCACAAACTAAAAAAACGTAAAAAAGCTTTACAGGCATGTATTGTTTACTCTTGTAATTGACAATGTTTACGTGCTAACATACATTAATTTTAACATATCGTTTAAGATATTAAAACTTGTGTATTTTTATTTTAAATATATTTTTCATAGTTTTATGTCAAATATTTTATGTAAATCTATCAATTAGTATAGTAACGAATTAAAATAAATTGAATTAGACTTTTTATAAATCAAAAACATATAATAAATAGTAGAATATAATAAAAGAATATCTAATTTTTAACTTAACAAAGTAAGTTCTTACCTCGTTTTTTCTTCAGCACATACATGCTAAATGATAGTGATTACAATTTAGTTTAATTTAGAAGTATATCTATAAAATTTTAATTTTCAGGAACGAATGAGACAACCTTTAAATTCAGCAGCAGAAGAATCTTCATCGAATCCAGTGGATTTAGATTTTTCAAGAATCCTTAATGGTGACAAAAGGAAGAATCCTTTTTCTAAGTAATTTTTCTT
>JANCMC010033613.1:41664978-41956071 GCA_024363005.1 Charaxes varanes
CTTTTAATGCTAGATTACCATGCTACCCAAAGATTCAAAACACTTCTAATAAAACTACTTGTATGGAGCTTAGTTCAAATTTATCAATTCTTTGTTGAAATTCTGCAAATGCAAAATTGTTAGCTGTTTCTATTTGGGAGTCATGTCAGTAGCTTTTTACGTATCTTTCAATAAATACAGCAGTGTTAAACACAGCAATGTTTATTGACAACACCACATTTTCTGTTGTTATTGCTCTTTGTCTTGGGGTGGAGATCTGTGCCCTCACACTTGCCCATGTTCAGAGGTTTATCCCCTTAAACATTACAGTTTCTTATGCCAGAAGAGTTCAGGGTGCTTTTCATGCCATGGTACTTTAAATGATATCCTACACCACTGTCAATGTGTAGGCTACTTTTGAGCCAAATGGTCTTGTGCATGACAATGGAAAGAGACTCGATAAGATGTTTTTTGTTCCTTGTAGGTATGGTTGATCTCTAACATTTCTAGTAAGGGATGCTACTGGTGTTGATACTCTAGCTTGATCTCACCTCCGAAGAAAGTCTATTAAAGGTGGTGCAGCTGCTCTTTTGGCCGATAAAAACATAAAGAAATATGAAAAATGTTTTTCTATATTGTTTTTGTTGCTTTTGGTGTAGAGACCCTGGGTCCTTGGGGACCCGGAGCTCATTCTGTAAATCAGGAACTAGTTAAACGGCTGATAGATGCTGTAGGTGATCCAAAAGGCAGCAGGCAGCTTCTTGGCTGAAAGGATAAGCTTAGCTATCCATTAAGGCAACGCTGCTAGCATTTTGAGTACTCTGCCACATGAGCCAAACTTCAACTATTTTTTTAATTATACTTAATTGTTAGTTTAGTTAACAATATTTTAAAATAGTTGTACACTTAGTTTTAGATAGTGTTTAGTTCTATATATTTTGTTAAGTTCTTATAAATCATCTTCTTTAATATATAATTGTAATTTTTACTCCTTTTTTAAAATATGTAAATATATAATATTGCAACAGTGCAAAATTCATATTAATAAGTGGTAAAAATGCCTTTTTAGAAATAAGGAAGAGCAAAACACAAAGAAGATAAAATTAGAAACCACTTCACAAATAGATGAATCAAATGATAAAACACTATTTGCTTTACTGAAGCTACCATCAAAAATAGCAAAATACCATTTTTAGTTAGTTAGTTAGTCATTCGATCGTATAATATAATATAAATAATGAATGAATGAAATATATATAATAAAATAAACAAGACTACTGAATCAAACGACTCGTCTCTACGACTCTCCTTTTTCGCCTGCCGCCGCTGCGTGCGTGCGGATTGCTCGCCGTTCGTCAGTTGCGTGCTTTAGCTTTAGTTGAGATTTAAGGGGTTTTATAGCGTTAATAATTACCGATTGTCAAGATCATTTCTGTTCTTAAATATTCGGAGCGCTATTTTTTATTATTTTTCGATGGAATCTACCGGGTGCTGAGAAGCACATCAGGTCACCACGATGATCAGCTTCTCGTGGAGGGTGGAGTTGTGCAGAGCCCGGACCAGTCGGTAGCGTTGCTGGCCAGGACATTCTTCGCCGATGACGATGATGGTACGGACACTCCAGTCCACGCCATCATCCGAAGCCGAGCGGACCTGGTCAGTATACGTCTTCCGGAAGACACCGACGATCCCCCGATTACCAGGGCGGAGTTGGTCCGGACTCTGCGCAGCTTCAACCCTAAAAAGGCACCGGGTCAGGATGGATAAAAGCAAGGCCACGCACACCAATTTTTTCGAGTTTACAAAGCAATCTGGGGACGGAGACAGTATCAAAAGCTTTAGAAAGATCTAAGAAAATAGCTGCTGTTTTTAATTTATTTTCAAAGTTTTTAATAACACTTTGTGTAACGTTCAGAACTGCATCCTCAGTCGACTTACCACTTCTAAAACCATATTGATTGTTAGACAAAATGTTATGTTTGCTGATATAACTGGCGAGTCTTTTGTGGATGATTTTTTCAAAAATTTTGGAAAAGGTTGTTAAGACAGAGATAGGTCCACTGCAAATATACCTCGAAGCACTAAACACACGTTGGGCTGGCAATATATAGCACGTTGGACTGCAAATATAGCTCCAACCACTAAACACACGTTGGGCTTCAATATAGCACGTTGAGCTTCAATATAGCTACGACCACTAAACACACGTTGGGCTGCCAATATAGCTCGTTGAGCTTCAATATAGCTACGACCACTAAACACACGTTGGGCTGCCAATATAGCTCGGCGGGTTCATAATAAGAAGCCAGTTTAAAGTCACACAACGTTTATTGCACTTAAACCATCTTATTTAATGTAAAAAATCTATTAGCATGGTAATAAGATCCAAAGATGACATTTTTGTACTGGTATATTTAACATTAAACGCCATCTAGAAAACAATATGAGAAATTGGTCAGTATACTTCAGACACATGCTCAGGGACAGCGGTATTTAGTACGAAGAACTACTGCGTTACTAAGAATGTCAACATTGTTACCGTAATTTTCAAGTTGATTAACATATTTTTTATGTTCAAATCTTGTTTTTTTATTAGACAATAATGTTATATTTTGAACTTACCATACCATTTTCACAAGTTTTTTATTGTGGATGAACAACATGGCTTCGTAAGCAAAAAATCTACCGAATCTAATCTGTGCGAATTCGTTGATCAAATTATTAATGCAATGGACTGTGGTTTTCAGGTGGACTGTATATACACGGACTATTCAAAGGCTTTTGACAGAATATGTCACCACTTGCTTATACAAAAACTCTATAATTTTGGTATACAGGGTGACTTGTTACGCTGGGTTAAGTCATATCTACGTGAAAGAAGCCAGGCAGTTGCTATCAAGGGGTTCTGTTCTTCTTTCATGCCTATAACCTCACAAGCAGGGTCGGACTAAGGGTTTTAAGTTTGTTTGAAAGTCTTTCATTTATTTACAACAAAACTTAAAATTTAGCAGAGAGGTAAGAAGAACTCGTTTGCTAAGAACGAATTTTAATATATTTATATTGTCTATTAGGAAAAAAAATAATGCATAGTATTGTATTAAAATCAAATTTAAACAATAAAATCAAATTAAAATCCAAAAAATACTTGAACGTAAAATAAGGCGAACAGCTATCACATTTAAAATGTCTAAAGAAGTGTTAAAAATATTGGTAACATTTTTCTGAAAACAACATCATTATATTCATATTATTAAAGAATTATAAACTTTAACTTCGCGACTTTAGCTCCTTTTTATTAGAAGAATAAATTCTCAAACAGAAATTAACTTTATAACCTTGCTTCCTGATCTTTCGTAGTAATGTAGACTAGAAGAAATGTAAAAGCAAACCTCTCTCAACACAAACAAATAGAAAAGTGCATTCAGACAAATGTACCTTGAATTTTAAATGTCAAGACAAAGACTTTGTTAAAAATGCCCGCAAGTAAGTCGAGAAAATCGAATTTAAAATGAACTTCATAAATTTTATTAAGATACATATTTATTTCAGACTTAAAAGTATTATAGTTGAAAACCTTGAAGCAATTTTATTTTTTTAAAATAAATGCAAAGGACCTTTCACTGGATGAAATGAATATGCAAATTAGATTGTCTTAGATTGGAAACTCACAAACGAAAGTTTTAAAATTCTGCTTCCAATGGTAAAGGGAAGAGTTGAGAGAATATTGCCAATTCTCTTTTAGTTTCCACTTGAATAAATACCATCTTAGTTTAAAGTTTTAGTTTAAAGGAATTCATTATGAAGTCTTTAAATGTGAAATGAAACTTTAAATGTGAAATGAAGCTTTAAATGTGAAATGAAGCTTTAAATGTGAAATGAAATTTTAAATGTGAAATGAAACTTTAAATGTGAAATGAAGCTTTAAATGTGAAATGAAGCTTTAAATGTGAAATGAAATGTGAAATGAAACTTTAAATGTGAAATGAAGCTTTAAATGTGAAATGAAGCTTTAAATGTGAAATGAAATTTTAAATGTGAAATGAAACTTTAAACGTGAAATGAAATGTTAAATGTGAAATGAAGCTTTAAATGTGAAATGAATTTTGCTTTCATTAAACTTAACGCATCGAGAAAATAAATATACCGAGAATTTACTCCTACTCTACAATAGTAGAGGAGAAAATTACCTGCAATTTGATATGAAGAGTTATATCCAAATACTTTGTTAACGTAAAAAACTTGCAAAGCTAAATACATACTTTGTATTTAGCTTTGCAATTTTGATAATAAATAAATACTTTGAGAACTAACTTAATGGCTGAAACTCCGCCTCTTATCTGCGCGCGCTTTGTTCGCATGTGCTTTGCGTAGTGAGTACCGGAGGAAATGTCAAATGCCACTTCCTGTATCTGTGTACATATTTAATGAATGCGTTTCGCGTTTTTAATTAATTAAAATAATTAAGGTTCACCTTTGAATGGGTACATTTTGATATGTTGTTCAGATTTTTTTTCCGAACGCAACAAGAATTTATTTTAAGCTGTTTTTGTCTTTGCGATTATTTTTTGTCTAAATTGATTAGACTTTTGACTATTAGTAAGTTAGCAAACTGTTGCCGCTCCGCTGAGTTTAATTGAATTTAAGGTGACAAACAAGAGTAAGGTCCGGTCGACTATATCCCCCCCCCCCCCATTTCCACATCATATTTTTTCTAAAAATCAATGGATTGATTCAAATTCTGAAATATTTTGATGAAGATTTCATTAATAAAAAATAATTAAGGCCAAATTTAAACTAGGCTACTGTAGAGCGGCAACAAAGCAAGCGAAGTCTTCAAATCTAGCTCTAATTCTTTATTTCTATTGTATATATCATATGAATGCATATACATAATTACATATTATACAAACTGTTTATAATATTTGCATTAAAATAAATAATGCATACTTTTATTTTGTTTTTTATTTTCTTTTACGCTTATTTCTATTTATTTTGCATGTTTCCGAAGTCAGTAACATCAAACATTACATCGATATATTGATAAATTATTCTAAAAACATGCGCCTAGCAAAAAGATGCTTATACAGAGAGTAATAACATTATAATTAATATGCAATTTATCTATTTGTATAAATAATTGAAAATCCAGAAATTAGAGCATAATATAGAATAAAACAAGATAATAATAATTAATCGTAAAAGAATATAGAATACCAGCCATTTAAAATGTCCTAATTAGTAGACCCTCCTTTTAAATACAGAGTTTTTTTTTAATTTGCCATATACCATTCTAGATATATAAGTAACCACGGTGCGTGTTCATTGTTCACTAGTTGCTCTTTTTAACTACTCTAAGTGATATATTAATGTACCTATTTATTCGTATAACCAATTAAATTGGTCTGAGGATAGCTTGCGACGATCATTTTAAGGTGTTCAACATTTTTTAAGGTTCCGTACCTCTAAAGAAAAATGGGATTCCTTCTGGGATATATATGGGAATCACTTCGTTGCCCGTTTGTATGTCAAGACATTTTTTTCAGGAACGCGAAGAGACGTCATTTTAATTAATACCAAATACAGAGGTCAGCGGTTCCTTGAAGCTGTTTAAAAATCAACTCTAGAGTAGACTCAATCAAAAGATATAGCCATATAAGCAAGATGCTATATTTTGAAATACATGTATAGAGAAAATTTCAAAAACCGTAAATTTGTAATTACATCAAAAAAAAATTGCGGTGACTTTGTCAAATCAACAGAAATCTTATGTAGAGTATAAATGTTAAGAAAACCTGGTAAAGTATGATGTGATGGTACGGAACTCTTAGTGCGATAGTCTGACTCGCACTTGCCCGGTTTATTCTTTTTTCTATTTTACTTTACACATGGCAGATAACTACTCCATAAAATAATTTTTTTTTTTTTTTTTTAATATGTATAAGATTTCATTTAAAATATAAATAAATCGTCGCAAGCCTCCGAATTCATTTAATGAAAATATTAACCTCTCGTAATAATTACTAAGTAGATTTATAGAGGATTAAAAAAATAAATGATATGTATATTTTTAACTTTTACCTTTTTTTATGCCCTCTCCGAGTGACCATGGAAAGAAGAAGTTAAAGGAAGCGTTGCACGGATAGCGTGTATTGCAAATTACGCCGAATTTGATCTAGTTCTGTCAATAGATTTCCTTCTCAGTTGCGGATTTATAAAGCTCATGGTCATGTAGTCGTAGATAATATCTGACATGACTTTTTGACATAATTCCGCATGTGAAAATATATTTACAAGTAGAGAAAGATTGAGTACTTTGGTAAAGATGTTCAACACATTCTATGATTAAACTAGCTCACCTTTGGGCTCTACGATTACATTCTTGTGTATTTATCCAGCTTTAAAATGTTCAAGACATTTTATTGAATAATTAAAAATAAACAATCGGAAGCTATATTTCAAGATTCTAATCTTTTTTTGAAGACGATTTTAATCTTTCCCTGCTTGTCTCAGCAAGAAACGCTGAGTTTATCAACTGTTTTCCGTATCTAGCTTGATAATAACAAAAATTGTAATGAAATAGCATGTTATATAAAAAAATATAGAGAAAATATTTTCATGTGCATCAAATATACCTACATACTATTCTACGTCTAAATTGTGTTTTATTAACCTTTTATTATTAAGTCTCGATAGCTCACGGTCTTGAGGCGGTCCAAATCCCTTAAATATACCGGCTTTTAAGCTTAATTGAAGGGATAACGTACTTTGTCTATGCCTTATATTCGTATTAGGCATAGACAAAGTAATTTTTCCTGATCTATTATGTAGTTATTCTACTATAATGATTGTTTGAGGGAAACGGGAATATAGGGCATACATAGAAGCAAAAAAAACTCCATATACAAATTAAATTGCTATATTTTTTAATTTTTCAATCATGGCATTCTACACACAAAATCACATACACACATCTATAATACAATATTCATTTATAAAAAAAACAATACTTAAAAAAAGACAAACAAAATTTGAACATTTGAAAAACATTATAACCATGGAATAAAGAAAGATGTAGTCAGCTTAAATAAATGTGAGGCACCATGCGTGAATGTGCGCTTTTTTTTAAAAACATCAAAAAATTTTACCGGTATAAAAATCTTAACATATCAGCTGTAAATTTCAAGAAAAACGTATATTTTAAACTAGTTAGCAAAAATCAACGATTCGTTTCAATAGCGGACAGTAGTTTGCTGTTGCAATGTAAACTAACGATTCTTCGTTTTTAAAAAGCTAATGTTTTCTAAATATCATAACCAAATACAAATGTGTGCGTATATTGATTGTATATAACTATAGGTAATGTGTAATATTCGGTATATTTAAGTATAGCTTGGCGCTTCACATTTTTAAAAAGCGTTAAACCATTTTAGATATTATCAATAAATCTGTACTCTTGTAAAAAAAAAGAGTTCGTCGGAGGTAAACTTACTCCACACACAAGTCACAATGCGATATTTTGTATCGTTCTATACACTCTGGTGCCAGTAACAATATTTACACCATTCGAATGCAGCTTAAGGCAGATAAATCTTAATATTATCTAGTTATAATAGAGCATTTTTAAATAAGCTCACACTGTAGTAAGCAAAAACACACACAAATTATAGTATTTTCAACATCCAGTCCGTAAGTTTACCTTTTACGATCCTTTATAAAAATGCATTATTGGATAATTTTTGTGATCCCATTTTTTTATAGCATAAAAAGTGTACAATTGAAATACCAGCGGAACGTTTTATAAACAAAGAATAAAGATCTAACAGTACGTGTTTCATCAACATAGCAAATACAGTTCCATTTCAGCAAAGCATTAAGTATTTTTTTTTAAATAAACAAAATACCGAAAATAGTTATTTTAGAATAAAAATCACGTAAATATTCTGTATTTTTTGTTTTCAACACTACCTTATACGTGACGAAACATGCTTCTTATCAATGAGCATTATTTTGTTTAGTATACATGTAATTTTATATATATTGTAGTCGTTGCATACAATACTTATCCATATTGATGCTCTTTCCCTTAATTCGTTATTCCATGGATTCATATGATAATACAATACTGGATTACATAGACGACTTCACAATCAAGTAGAGTTTTTGTTTTCAATCAATAAATTATTTTATCAGATCATTCGAACGATATTTTTATTGTTATAAAACCGTACAATTTGGTTTTCGACTGTCCAAAGAATTTATAAATATTAGATGTATTTTCTTTAATCGTATCATAGATTCGTAAATTTTAATTTATTATTGGCCTCGTTAAGACAAACAATATATTTTTACACTATCTTTGTCTTATATATTTAAAAACGATACAAATAAATGTGTAAATATATTTAAATTTTAAAATACAATTTTCGTTGTTCAAATAAACACTCGAGAAAATATTTACGCTAAAAATAAATTATTTACATCTTTTTGATATGGCAACACACGAAGAATATTATTAATTTCAAATTTGGAAACATTGAAAATTTCAAAATAGACAAATTTCTCTAAGTAAAGGGTAAGAAAAATAGAGATTCAAACTGAGAGTATATATCTAAGAAAATAGAGAAAGTAAGTCGAGCTAATAAGGAAAATATTTCTAGGAACTCCTTCTATAAAAATTAAAAGCAATATACCGTTTCTTTACGCCGCGATCAATAGATGATCTATGTGAGGATTTGTCACAACCCTAACGAATTAAAGAGCAGAATAATTTACTCTGTTTATTTCATATAATTACGTATGGACATAATATAAAACTGTATTTCGTCATAATTTTTTTATATACTTCATTTTACGGAAATTATTTCATCATATTAAAAAATACTGATAAAGGAAAATAATTTTGCTTTAGAGCCAAACAACGCAGTTTTTAATCCAGTTTATATACACAGTTCTATTTCGGAAATTAGATCCTGCCCATGGAGACTAAGGAGTACAATCTCTTATGGGAAAAAAGTTGAAAAAGTGTCCAGCATTATTCGTAAATAATACAATAATTGTAGCAATAGCAGATGAATTGACTAGCAACTTTCCAGAAAGGCAAGGCATGGTATGAATGTAGCAAAGAATTGACCAAAAACCTTTAAAATTCACCCTGATGCTATTGTGGCGCCCCCTTTATTAACGTTATTCGATGGACGTTTTTAATATACCGAGATGTTACTCCTTATTAAAGTCTCCATTACCCTGCATTATAAGCAGTACATAACTATGTACATGAATGCCTATGTATTCCTTAGATATACATAGATCATACTACTCATCGTGAATTAAGTCATGACAATGGTGACGTTATTATTGGAGTCATTAATTGTTATGGAGAAACTCGTTTAATTAAGATTACAAGATAGTATCTCTTTCAATATTTTCAATATCAGCTCCATTTAAAATAAATGCATTTTCGAATGTATAGTTTCATTGCGTTCATAACCCAATAGGGTATGAATAGCGACTCTACCGTAACTCGACGCGATTGTCGTGCGACTCACGTTTTGTTGTAAGCGACCTAATGAAAAACAGAGGCAAGATTACTGTCGGTAATTAGATTTTCTATATTGAAGATTCCCATACGCACATTCGATTACAATAAATAATCTCCAGTTCATAGATGTTTCCAAGATTTGTAGTGCATCCGTACTTTGAATGTTTGAGCAATACTTAGCACAACTTGCTACTCTAACATAGGTTAGTCGTGCGACAATCGTGTCGCAATAAACGCAAAAAATATCACGTATCAACACATGTCATGTACTTTTATATTCTTATGTTGCTAGTTAATACAACGGTACAAATAACGGCATAATATCAGTTTTGTTTAATACAGCCTAATTTGAAACATATGGCTATAAATCTTCTAATTTATAAAGATGCATAGTGGTGGCGGCCTTACTTGAAACATTTTTATCGATATATTTTTTTGGATCAATATATTTTAAGATCTTGATTCATTAGTATTTTGTACTATTCAAAGTTTCTTTCGTTTCAACTCAAAAAGAAAATGTCTCTTTTAAGTTAGAAGATTTAGAAATTTATAAATGTGCACAAAATTTGTGTCGATATTTTTAAACATAATATTAATTATCTATCACATTAATTACTTTTGTATCCTATTAAAGACCTTCAGCGAATATCCATAAATTTTTCCGAATGTTTTCTAATATTCTATAATCTTCTGAAATTTTTATAACTATTTCAAAAGTAAGAAAGTCGTGTTGTGTGTAAAATTGTGATTGTCTTTTGAGCGTCTTTTATAACTTGAATGTTATGTAAATGTTCTTGGTTTTCTAAAATTCCGTAATGTATAATGCTTTAGAAATATATAAAAAATATGGAAAATTCGTAATTTTTGGAAGTGGGACCCTTTGTCAGATATTCGCTTCCGGTTTTGTTATCACTGTAAAAATGCTTGAAAATGTGCAAACTATTGTACGACTTTCTATCGATATTATTGCAATATTAAATATCACTAAACACCCAAAACGACATATATACCGAAAATTTCTACAGCAGCGTCTTCTTTCTCTAATTGCGGCATTCCCGTCTAGTACTAGGGTCCGCTTAAATTGCAAAGGATGTGGCTGTGGGGTGAGTAAGGATGACCAACTGCTGTCTGACGACATCCCCGGAATCCCCACAATCCCAGGACTAATATCACTCAGTCACATTGATTGGATCCCACTTTTTTACGTGATATATATATATATATATGTTTCGGGTCTTCTGCTAAGTAATTTTCAATATCTACGTATTGTTGGTTACAATATTTACAATAAGACGGTGAAAACACCGGGAGTACAGCCATTTAGAAGTAGAAAATCTTTATATAAAAACCAAATTAAACATGTTTATGAAGTTTTATATGCAAAAATTTTTGTTTATCGCTTTACAATTTAATTTCCTTTTTTAAAAATATATATAGTTATTGGCATTTAACAACCGGTGTAAACATCATCTCAAAAATACTGATAAACTTAAGAATACCTTAAAAAAATGGAATTTCAATTTTAAAGCTATAGCGCCATCTACAGGTGAAAGGTAGAAAACTTTTAGGAACTCTATGCGTGCGGCGAATAGCATAGAGATCATGTATAGGGTTGTTGCCGATGTCGAAAATTTCGTGATAAACATCACAGCACTGACAGAGCTTAATAGATTGAAAAAATAGTCTAGCCAAAAGGGTATTACCCATTTTTTCTGGACCCTCACTCTAAATGTTGTAGCCGAAATTAGATTTATATTTATGTTAACGATCATCTATTTTTATACATTATCATTTGTATATACTTATTACTAATGAAAGCCACTAAAAACTATTTTGATTTCGAAATTAATACTCATTATATCGATAAAAACATTTGCAACAACCCTATTATTTGCGTGGAAAAATTGCGACGCGTGTGAAATCTTTTGCGCGCCGGCGACGTGAGATTCACAAAGTTAACCATTAAAAAAGTTTAATAAAACACAAAACAGCAATGTAGGATACATAAACAAAATTATTATTAGGGACATTATCATAATCCCCTCGCATAACCACATTTTCAGAAATGCTAATAATAGATGAAATGATCATTAACCATTTTTCACGCAAAAGTTACAAAATAATAAACGTAAACACCTGATGATACTCTTTATATAGAATTTGAAATTCTTGAGCTCTTAAAAACATTTTTTAAATGCTATTTTGTATCAACAGAATTGCTCTATTTCGTGCGCTGTTTGTTTGTCGTGTTAAACTTTTTTAATGGAACAAAACAATACAAGCCATCTCTTATTGCTAACGCCATCTATTGTGACAAATTACTCTAACAAACGCACATAAAATATTTCAATAAAAACTCGCATAATATTCACACAAATCAATACTTACACTGTCATGATTAGATAACCCACTTTTTTATAGTACTTTTTATAAATTTTTAAGTGAGTATGTTAAGCTATGTAATGTTATAGAGGAGCGGGGTCGCCCGCTACAAGTATTAGTAATTTTAACTTATAGGTTTGGCCTCACCACCACCTCATTTAGATTAACTAACTTGTTTGAAAAATAAATATTTTATTTAAAAAAATAAATAAGTCGGGATTAAATTAGGGATCCGTAATTTGTGGCTTTGTCTTGAATCATAATAACTTTCAGAAAACTGAAAGTTTATTATTTTAAGCAAATTATCTACAAGACGAAAAATAAACTTATTCATCCAAAGAAATCTTGGTGGCAAATTTCTGATAGGCAGTTAAAAATGGTGTTAAAAACTTCGAATAAGAAAGACTGAACTGTGATTTTACTTCAATGGGTTCTGCATCTATTAGTAGGACATTTTTATTGTGTTCGCAAATTTGTTTTCTATGCTTGAGAAAGTACAAATCTTCCTATAAATAAATGAACAAATAATTTTAACACCTTTATTTCCCTCTCTTCCTCTGTTTTTTTTTAATTAGCTTGCCTTGTGTTTTACTGCTGGACAAAGGATTACCCCTTCTTGATCCATCTTCCTCTTTCTTGGACCAATCTCATCTACAACTTCCCCGCAAATGTATTCAAATCGTCGCGCCACATCTTCCTCGGCCTGCCGGGTCGCCGGCGGCATCAACCGTATTTCTATTAAATAGATATTGAGCTTTATAATTTCTAATATTCTATATATATTTATTGATTCAATATATAATTTAAAAGAAATATTTATTGCAAAGGTCTACATTGTAATCACAGAACCATAATGAAAGAGGAAAGTGAAGATTCTTTTGAAAGTTCTTGTTAACTTATCCCGAACTTCAAAATAGTTGCCTTGGTTTTGAAGTTCTTAGAGTCTTTAAGGCGTATAATTGATTTGTGCAATCATTTTTACGCTTTTATATATTTAGAACTTTTATAATTTTATCTCATCACTCCTTGACAACACTTCACAACTTGACTTGCTTACTCGTCTAAATAATAGTTTAACTAGTTGTTAACCTAGTCCTCCGCGTAAAATTAGGAGGAAAAAAAATTGCGTGATGATATGTGGCCCATAATCTTCCTCGATAAATGCTATGTATCACTGAATGACTTTTTCAAATCGGACCAGTAGTTCCTGAGATTAGCGCATTCAAGTAAACAAACAAACTCTTCAGCTTTATATATTAGTGTAGATTACTATAGACATAGATTTATTTAGCAATAGAATAAATAAAGCATAATAATTCAAAATATTTATAATTAGAACGCGGTTTTGATATTTTAAAACGTATGTCTGTGATTGTTTGTGTTACATTTTTTAGTTTGATTCATAAGCAGCAAGCAATGATATATATACTTAATACGAAAGATTTTTTTTACACCATTGCCATAACTAGGTCGAAGGTCTGTTCCATTTTCATTTATAGAAAGGCAAAGACAGTATGGATTCTTTATTAATTATTACTAAAGAAATGTACAATTAAGACTTTTTAATGTACTATCATCGCGCTTGGCAGCCGAAAGTATCTTTATTCGTCCACAATAAGTCTCCTAATCACACAGTACGACATCCTAAGGATGATAGGATTGACACTGTTATATTCGAATGGACTCTATACGGCCTGATTATGATGCCCTAATAAAATCAGGGCCAATTTCATCACCAAAAAGCCTCTTTAATAACGTTTTCTCATACAGCCATAAAATATTTATTTCCTAACTACAGGTAAACTTTGTAAAAATAACTTTAGCACACAATTCTGGTTGATATTGTGCTGTTGGATTGATTAAAAAAGTTTTTATTGGGCGGCATAAATAAAATTTACTGTACAAGTTTTTTTATTGTGGAAACTTTTTTGACCAACTTTCAAACCAGTAGAATGTTCTCAGTACATTTTTTTTTTTTGGTGTATGTGAATTTTTTGAATGAATTTGATCCATCTATTCTGTTTATGTTTCACTTTTTCATCTAGGTGCTAATGAATTTATAAATAAAAAACGGGTAACCAAATTAGTTACTTGTTTAAACGAATTTCTCGTATTTATATAAAAACGGAAGGTCACCTAGCACAAAATCTCGAAAACCGTGGGACCTACAAAGATGAAATTTGACAGAAATAGACATCTACTAATATAATAGTATAATAGATTTTCTAGTAGTGTAGTAGTTATAAGTTCTTACCCAGATTAAGGAGGTCGCGGGAAACAGCTATTAATACATGTATGACGAATATAGATCTAATTCAGAAACGTCAAATATTATAGCGTATATTCAATTTATGTATGCATTTAATATCATTGACGACTGTCAAAGTTAGTACTAATAAAACTATTTTTTTGCCGACCATACGTTATATGAAACTATTCGGGAGTAATAAAACGTTCTCTGTATTATCATAGAACTTTTCGGGACCATCAGCACAACAGCCTTGGCTTGTACGGGACGTTGATTTTTATATGCGGTTCATATTATTTGTTTATTTGTACTACGCTTTAGGCCTCTTGCACACTCTAATTCATTTTAAAACTGACCGTGAAAATAAATCACAGCTTAAGAATGTGACTATTAATAGCTGTGTGTAATAAATCTTTATTTTTAACTTTTTTTTTGTGCATATACCGAATTTCAAAGGAGCGTCCGATTTGTCGTTTCCGAGTGGATGAATTGACAAACAGTATTCCAAACACCTTATCAAACCACATGTATAAATAGTGAAAATAAAGCTTGACAAAAAACTGATTCTTAGTAAATAACATATGCGGCTAGTTGACAAGATTATTATATATTCGTCGTCATCTGCGATCTGCGTCCGCGTAAAATTAGTTGAAAAATTTTAGCGTGATTAATAAATTCCTTAGAAGCTGGCAATGTACTACCAGCCCCTCTGGTGCTGCAGGTGTCCATGGGCGACGCTGATCACCTGATCTCGGTTGATCCGTTTGC
Source organism: Charaxes varanes (assembly GCA_024363005.1). Taxonomy (NCBI): domain Eukaryota; kingdom Metazoa; phylum Arthropoda; class Insecta; order Lepidoptera; family Nymphalidae; genus Charaxes; species Charaxes varanes. The sequence continues at coordinate 41,679,894 of JANCMC010033613.1, forward strand.
TCGTTATAACTAAATTGATTTTATTTCACGTCTCCATTGCTCTATAATTCATTATCGAATTTGGAATACTGTGAGGAATTCGGAAAAAGCTATAAGTATAGAATAATCGATTCGTAAAGAATGTCAAAAATTTGTTAAAACATTTAAAACACATTTTAACAACACACAGTGCATAATTTAATAATATACCTTTGACAATTAAAAATTAGCTTTAAATGGCATACGATTTATACAAATAAATGTATTCGTAATTAATACTGCTGATTATTCATATAATATTTAAAAATGAACAGAAATGTGTCGAGAGCGCTACGGAAAGTGTGATCAGGCGAGGCGAACGAAATTTTAGAGGGAGATATAAGTTAGTGAAGATACAAAGAGACTTACGTTTAATATGAATAAACTTGTAAATTCATTCTAAAGTTCAAAGTTTTACTTCAGTGTCGTTCGTTTTTTTTTGTGTTCATTATTGTCATGCCGGAGCCAGACATAGTTCAAAGTATTTGTACATTTTTGTCCTTTAAGACTACAAAGTACTACAAAACTTTGCGCGGCTACACAAAGTCCCCGGCCACACTACATGATCATTCTACAATAATATTTGACGTCGTGAAGTCGTTAACGTAAACCGAAACGTCAATTAGAAATTAGATAAGCCACAGATATAATTAATATTAATTACTAGTTCTTTTTTCTCTTTAAGGAGCTTTGTTACCATATTATGTGAGTATGCCAGAAAGATGCATAATAACAGAATAAATTTTTATCTATTTTGTCATTCAAAGGGATCAGCATTTTTTATTTTATTTTACAATAGTCTGTACTTTTGTAGTTGTCTGACTCTGTTAGAGTTTGTACTCTATGGTAAAGGCTACTTGCGATATAACAGGCGGCTGTTACCTATAATAACACGGAAATTAATTTATCTACCTTAGGAACAGATGTCCGTGTGTCATTTAGTCCTGTATATCTTTATTTAATTTTATTTCTACTTTTAAAGCTAATACAAACGTATAGAACGATGAATCTCTCACTCGACGCTCGACGTACGTAATATTACAAAAGTACGCCAATATAGCAGAACTCATTAGATTAATAGGTGCGGGTGTGTTAAGCGAATTCCAATTCCATTCAGCGCCTCTCCAATTACACGTTAAATGAATTATAAAGCGCTCATCAAATTGTACAATACACAGGGCATTTGTCTTTATAAATCTAGTCAACCACTGACACGATTGAATGGAACAGATTCGCAAAATAAATCAGCCTCGTGTTCCATAACCTAATCTCTTCCGAAATGACTCATTTAAATCATTAATACCAACTGTTATCGTTATATAATCGAAAAAGCCACTTTTAATCACGCGATATGACTCGACACGATTCGACGCTACATCAATCGGTACGACTTTTTGTGAAACGAAGTAAGGTTAGTTTAGAGAGAAACACCGTTAGGATTTTTTATCGTGTTAATTACACGTAAGGAAAGATATTTCGAACAAATGCCAAATATATTTAATTTATTTAGGAATATTGATAACTCTCAAACTATGAAATTATTTTTAATTCGAGTCACCTAGATAGATAATTTAAGATCGACGTTCGAAAAAATTATACCAAGATTTAGAAAATTTTGAAGAGTTATATTTTCAGCCGAAAGTAGTTGCATCGAAATGTCAAACAAATTGCTCAGACAATAAGAACGATGTTTCCGTATCAAGTTCAAGGCCACGTCTTCCTAAGCCGGAGTTGTACACTTTTATTCGCATCGTATCTTAATATTCGACCGGTTCTTTATAGCGGCCAATTTGAAAATACATTGAACGAATAAATCGAAGTCAAAGTCAAAAATTTGTATATAATAATAATATTGAAATCAAAAATTGGTATATAGTAAAAATAATAATAAATTATATTAGTATATAGAAATATAGATATAAACTTTCAAAAGTCAATATTTTTTTATTCAATTTCACTATTTATTTTCAATAACTCTATTTAAGTTTTGTTTAATACACTGAATAAAAGGTTTTATAATCAACTATTATACATTCTCACGCTCGAATTGTTTGATTGCTTGATATAATTGTTTATATTTTTGTATTTATAGATGGTTTCAGATGCTTGAATTTGAAGAATTTCCATTGAAAGGCTACTGAATAGATACTTCATTATACTTCATGGATATTAAGGTTTTTTTTTGATGAGGAGTAATATTATTAATAGCAATATCGCAGCAGATAAGCGATGCGCTTCATTCTCACGCTCGAATTGTTTGATTGCTTGATATAATTGTTTATATTTTTGTATTTATAGATGGTTTCAGATGCTTGAATTTGAAACCCAGACTCGAGGTGGGAATCAAACCCACGACCCCCGGAGCAGAAGGCAGGGTCACTGCCCACTGCGCCAACGGGCTAGCCACGTTTGGATGTTTGTTTGACGCTCTTTCACGGACACACTATTGAATGGATTTTGATAAAACTTTACAATAATATCTATACTAATGTATAAAGCTGAAGAGTTTCTTTGTTAGATTACTTTATTTTATTTATGTATTTAAAATTAATTTATACAGCAAGTTCTATGTATATAATTTCATATCCAAAAACCTCTCATGAGTTTGTGGGGATAGGTAATTGATTCCATAACCTACCCGGCTGTCTTAATCTGGTATCCACTTTTGGATGGCTTAAATGAAGGGAAAACGTTTTATTGTTTAAAAAAGTAAAGTATAAAACGATGTCCACTCAATAAAAGTTATTCATATTTTTTTTGGTGCAAACATTTTATTATTTGATAAGTCTTGTCCACAAGAGCTCTCGCTAACCACTATTGGTTAAATTTAAAAAAGTAGCAATAACTTGTAATGAGGTGTCGTGTAACGTTCAAAATATCAAAAAAGCGAAAACTTTTTTAACCTTAGGACGATTCCATTTTATTGTCTTTGACCTCGTTTTACTATTTTCTACCTACAAATGTCTAGACACACACATAGAATTTTAATCATCGTTGCATTCGTTGCAACGAAGCCAGAACAGCGTATAGAGTAATGTTACTGGTTTACTTTTAATTTTTTTTTTCACATCTTAACTACTCAAGCAATAGACATTAGACTTCTTTAAACGCATTATCAAAGTAAAAAGAATCCTTTGCACCATAGAAAAATATATTTATAAAGTGCATGAAACAGAAATAATTAAAAAAATTAACAAAAAAACAGCTGACTTGAAATTGTCAGAATTAGAGCAAATTGAATCGGAGCCATAGGGAAACCACCAGCTTTCAAATAAAAAAGTATAATCAAAATCGTTTGACCCAATAGAAAGTTCTGAGGTAACAAACATACATCAAAAATAGCGTTAAGAAACCATCCTCCTTTTTTGAAATCGGTTCAAAAAGGTAAACATCTATCATGGACTAAAATTTGAAACATTTTACAGTTGCAACTATGAATCAATACTTTACGTGACAGTATTTAAATAATACACAATTGTTACCGCAATGACGTAAAGTGCTGTTAACGTATATATTTACAATATGGCGGAATGGCGATGACTCCCGCTGCGTGCTTGTTTTTTCGGACGGTCGACGCTTGGGGTGTTTTAGTTAAAAATATATAATATTGATTCTATATTTATACTTTCCCTTTCGCCAAATATAAAGTCTCGTGCATTTAAATTAGGAGTGAATGTACCGGAGAAGGAAACGATTGCTTGGAAGATATTAATGTATGCATTATTAATACTTACGTTAAGTACATCGGAACTTCAATTTTAAGTTGTATTTCCGTCTCTGATTTGCTTTTGATACAAATCATGATTAACTTATCCGGCCTTGTTTATCAATAAATACGTGTTTAATTCAAGTATATCCGATTAAAAATTATATGGTGGGAAGCAGTTTTAAACTTTCCGTTTTTCTCCTTTGTAATATAATAGACTAAGAACATCTGAACAACCAGACTGACGGTATTTTGTAAAAGCTGAAAGTTTGTCAGCGCATGCACTTAATACAGGTAAGAACAATGGCCCATAATGGATTTTGTGTGATTGTGGCATTGGCAAGTATACGGCACTAGAAGTGAGAAAAATGTAAATCCACATTTTCACACCGTTAGTACCTGCCAAAGCCACGATCACTCAAACTTCATAAAGGGCCATGCGTTGTTCTTATCTGTATAGACAGCTAGCGCTGACAAACTTTTAATTTTTACAAAATACCGTAAGACTGGCTGTTCAGGAGCTCTTACTATATAAAAAAGTAAGAGGTAAAAATCAAGATTTTTTTATATTATAAATAAAAATTAGGTTTCTAATGTTATAAACAAAATAATACCATGTGGTGGAAGTTACGTAAATCAGTCACGTTTTTAAAGAAATACATTTGACTTCAGCAGATGACTAAGACGTCAGGGGAAAAAAATAAACCTTGACTCATCTCTTATTATGTTAACACTTTGGTATTTATATTTGAATATAATACTTTTACATTTTAATGATGTTCGAAATTGAATTCGTCACCCAATCCACAAGACAATGCTTGGCACATTTGTAATGATATTTCGCTTATCGTTTTACATTTAGGTATTGAAATATCAAACTACTGTGTTGCAAAAAGAGTTTCAATTCACGCTAGAAGACCTATAAACAATAACACATACTTTCAGAGCGGTTTTGCCTCTGAACAATAGAGTAATCCGCAACTAGCTTTACTGGACGCGTTTCAAGAGTACTTCGCCTCGGTCTATAACGTTTTCTTTTGTATAGAGACCATACTGTAGACTTTTGACACGGCGAAACAAAGAGATATTTTTTCCATAGTTGACACAGTTGCTTTATGTTTTAGAGTTTAAAATAATATAGTTAAAAAAAGGAAAGCGTTAAATATGAACTCCTGTATAAAAATATCTGTTCGAAATCTTCCAATTCTTTCATTAGCCAAATAAAGAGATCAGATTTCGTAAAACTTTTTCAGATATTTTAATGAAATACAAATTGCTGATTACACAAAGTAATAATGATTTAGTTAGTCTGAAACATGCTTTATCCGAAAAATAGAGTCAGATTATTTGGAGATTTAGCGTTGAGAAATTTTTCCACAGAGGAATAAAATAAAATTAATAGACACTGCAGGATTTCTAGTCGATCAATAAAGATAATTTGAGCATAGACTGATACGCCGAACAAACCTGAGAACTGTTACGGCAAATTGCAGGATAGCAAGTCAGTCACGGCCAGGATGAGGATAGTTATTTTTAGACGGTGTTATAAAATTGCAACTATAGGTAGGTAACGCTACAAATGGATCGTTCCAGTAACTAATAATCGAGGTTCATTTAAAAACCATCATTGTCCCGTAGTATACACTTTATGATGTATATTTGTCATCTTGTTTCCGAGTTCAGGGCATAGACAGCAACATCTATAAGTTTAGAGTGCGTACAGTCTAACAATGCACGCCCTCAAATTCACCTGTACATGCAAAATACCTTGTAGACGCAAACACACCAGCTTGTCAATCTCGTGTGCTTACAGTGTGTGGTTGAGTTGGAGTTAACAATACAAACGCTGCATACACGCAAGCAAGCGTAGCAAGCGTTAATGAGGGGCGTGCATTTTTAGACTGAAACATCTATAGTATTATAACCAAATTGTAAGCGCCAATTCACTTGATCATAGCGAGCCTTATTAGAGGTGTGAATCTTTGGCTGAACCAAGTTGCTAAGCTTCCTTGTCTCTAAGAGCTGCCGTTCTATAAAAGCACAATTAATCCTCAAAATATGTTATGTATATTGTATCTAATACTTATCTAACAACGATATATATTTTTTTGCAACTATGATAATCCAAAGAGAAGGCATAATTGTTTCAACTTCAAGGTAATTTTTTTAACGCCTAGTTGTCAGCATGCGAAGGCGAACATGATGTGACTTTGGAATAATGAATACCTACCTACGTTATACAAGTAAACATTATGAATGTAATGTAAACACCTCCTTATTATAAGTTGGACGAGTGCATACTTAATTTTTAAAATTTAAAATTAATTAAAGTGACATTACATTCGAAAAAAGAATGCAAGAAGTTTGTCGTTTACGGATACTTAAATTTAAGAAAAAAAACGCGCCTGCAAAGTTGTGTCAAATTTCAATATAGTCGTGTTTTTAAAATTCGAACAAGAGACACAACTTGTCTACAAAAAATTGCTCAAAAAATGGCGACACTATTTCACGATATTATAGCTTAGAGGTAAAATTAAAGATAATATCAGAAATGAGCACATTCGTTTTACGAGTGGGTGCGACAATATCGCTTTTTACAATTTTCTATGCCCTTCTTCCATTGACTCGTTATGGATTTTGAGACTTTTGTAAGTAAATAACAACAAAATAGAATGCTAACTAGCTGTGTCCGCGACTTCGCCTGCGTAAAATTAATTTATAAAAAAACGTTCAATTTAAGCGTGATGTTATATAGCCCACAGCCTTCCTCGATAAATGGGCTATCTAATACTGAAAGAATTTTTCAGTATTAGATAGCCTATAAGCCTATAAATTCGACCTGTAGTTCGTGAGATTACCGCGATTCTAGATAGGATACTTCCGTTGACCTAGAATCATGAAATTTGCCCAGAAGTGATATCTTGAAGTTTAAGAAAAAAATCCAAAAATAATGAAGTTTTAATTGCATCATTTATAATTATTTTAGCCGGAATAACAAAGAGTGGACAAATTCCTTTTAGTTCATGATTACCTGCTGCTATAGCTCCAGCAGAAATTTATTTATTCATTCGATTTAGTAATTTATTAGTTGATATAATATTTTTAAAAGTTCTTTTATTATTATCTGGTTTAACTATATTTATAGCTGGTATTTCTATGAATCTTTAATAGAGGAAGAGTAAAATAACAATTTCAAAGTTTTTAAAAAGCAACAAAAATTTATCTTTCCAACAATATTTGGCACTCCTAAATAATTTTTTTTGAAAATAAACCTAATCTACTTCATAAGAAAAATATGTACTTATAGGGTATAAAATTGATTATCTTTATTCCTTATTTCCCTTGGTCACTGCACCATGCGTGAAGAACGGGACCTATTTCACTGATTCTTTTTTTGCTGTGTTTGTTATTGTCAGGAGAAGGTTCTTATAAAAGAAATAATATGATTTTGATTGCTGACACTTAGAGAGTTGATTTTTTTACAGCTTAAAGATACTGCAGGCCTCGGTATTTGGTATTAAGTTCGACTTTATAGCTCTAAGCGTTCCTGAGGAAAAGGATCTTGACAGACAGACGGACAGACAGACAGACAAGAAAGAGTTCCTATAAAGGTTCCTTTTTTAACTTCTAGGTACAGAACCCTAAAATGACGAACGAGTTCCATAAACTGCCTTTGGACTTATCAAGCTATACATTTAGACAAAATTCTGAAAAAATTAATAAAAATTTGTAATTACCTTCACTGCCAGTGTTCCCTCCCCTGCCTAGCCAAATCTGGTATGATCCTACTAGTGCGGCTTTAGATGTCCTTTCATTTATTTTACAATTTTTTTTTCGTAGATCAATGTGATCTCATTAATTTTTTTTTTATTTTTTTTATTTATTTATTTAAGGATCCACAACATAAAGACATCACAAAGTTTGCTTATATAAAACATTTTACAAATATGGTATTGACTCCTTACACTTACAGTGGACCACAACATTATTAAATACAGATTTTGACAAGACGCACTAGGAAGAAGTTAGAGACATTAAAGATGCTTCATTTTTATGCTAATAAATTTTATTATAATGTTAGATATTGTTGTATGATTCTGGAAGCACGGCAAAACCTAACTACCTTTGCTCAAAACGTTTCGTAAGTTTTTTGAAGTTTATTCACACAGGAAGAAAAATAACAGACAGGTGACCTAGAGAATTATTGAATTCGTCGTGATTTTTTTTTAAATTGTTATTTATGTTGTAAATTGTTGACATTAACCTTTAATTTATATTTGCTATCATCCGGCAACTTGACTAAATTTACTAGTTCGTACAATAGTTTTAATAGTTAATAAGGCGAGGCTGAAGCAGGAAGCAGCTAGAATGTCTTGTAGTTTATATTCCTGGAACAGTATCTATTGTATCAAGATTTTTATTATGCCAAGCATAGCGGGAATTCCAATCAAAGCACTGCCGCGAGAAAGGCAAGAGGATGAAAATTACTGTAGCAAAGGAAATGATCGCGATAAAAGATGCAATTTTGATTAAAAACGGCCTCGGGTTCAAGTGTCTTTGAAATAGCAATTCTTTACGCCCACTGAATTAAAAAAACTAAAGAAACCGGCGACAGCACTTCAAATTTTCATAGATGAAATTAGACTAAAATAAAGACATTATATAAAATGAAATTATAATAAAAATACACCGACCGAATCAAATCAAACCCTTCGAAGCTTTGAAAATTGAGTGGTCCAATTAACCCCATCTTATTGGATTCCGCGGACCCGAAACAACTAAGCGATGGGGCAGAAAATACCCCAAACCCTTGTTAGTGTCATCCCCTAAATTCGGATAATCCTCGTATCGACAAGCGTTGAAGCGGTTAAAATAGAACCTGGGTCATATTTTTGTATCCTTTATTTGGGTTCGTTACTTTACCTATAAAAGACGAGTATTGAAAAAGTTAATAAGGATTGAATTCGATATTCATACACATTTGTAAATAGGTATTAAAAAACTCGTTCCTGTTTTAAAAAAAGAACTATCTAATAGGGATTTTTTAAACATTGTTACCAAATGTTTGTGAAAAAGTGCCGGATGGGATTCTGATGGTGTCGATCGAATTAAAATAAGCCGCCTAACGCCCGAAAGCTCTACGCTCAACTTTGTTATTGACATTATATAGTCAGCTTTTCTGATATTTTATCTGCTATATATAAAGGTAGATGGGGAGGACAGAAAGGATGCAGATACTACTGCCACGGACGATGTAGGGGGAGTGACAATAGCAGCTAAGCTAAGTTGGTGTCGCGTACCTGTGGTGAATCTGACCAGTTATCGGACAGATAAAAAGGAAGATCCACCCCCTGGAGACAAAAAACCTATAGAGACCTATAAAGTACGTAATTACTCTAAATTATAATGATGCCGAATTACAGACACTGGAAGAGCGTTCCACGTCTTATCGTTTGCATATGAAAGAATGAAAATACACAGTATGTTATTACATACTCCGAAACACAAAGCTAAGATTTCCTCTAATTTTGTTACAATGCTATTATAAAGGTCAAATCAAGTAAAATTATATATTATGTCAAAAAAAAAAGCTTCGCCCAAAGGGTCGTTATGTGTAATTTACATCTAAAGTGGTGTAATTTAGGTCAGTGTGTACAAAACACTAATGTTTGCTTTGAACCTCAGGCGATTTGCTGACTCGTCGTTGTCAGAAAGCGACATAAAAAGAAAAATGGGTTCGTAAGGGATAATGCTTCAACAGTATAGAATACTATCAGGCTTTACGTAACGTAACTTATAATACAGTTATTTTGGAAAAACTATCCATTTCTTTTTTTACGTATTAGGAATACTTTGAAGTATGCCTAATAGTTTCAGCGGCAATTAAAAACTTTTTTAATAGCTTGTTCGGAGTGTTCCAGCAGGGTTGAGTCTTAAACCGGGTAAATTACAAATTTCAATTCGTCCCTCCAGCTATCGTGGCTCCGTCATCATTTTGTACAGTTTTATTTTTAACTTTTTACACGTTTACTAAATTACCATGTTCTGTCCTAATATTAATAAAATAATAATATAATACCAGGGAAAAATAATATTTTTCTTGCTTTCATTAAGAACAAAGCCCCAAGCTAAATTCCAATATTAGACGCAACAAGTATTCACCGTATTGAAAAGTTCAAATGAAACGTTTTGCTTTGGACGAAATGAAAACAAGTTGTTGGGTTAAACCTTTGTTTTAAAGAAAATAGAAGCCACGTAGCGATATTAAATCGCCGGCATTCTTGTTGAGCAAAAAATATTACCGAGATACAAAAATATTACTGCACAACGATTGCGGTGTTTTATTTTTTTGGAAATATTGATTAATTTAGTATTATTATAAAACTAAAATTAAAAACTAAATAAGTACGGTCACGTGAATTTCAATTCAATTGTTTATGTGTACTTTTTTAACTTTATATAAATTTCTTTTTGTATATTTGTGCCCCTTTGATAATTTAGACTTTATTTTAACATCTTATGTTAGCACAAATGTATTTGAAGAGGAAACTTCCACGCCCGATTGTTACAAAGCCAACTGCAACAAAATGTTTCCAAAAATACATAACACTTAAAGTTACTTTAGGTTAGAAATTAACAATTATATCCAGAACAGTATATTATCTAGGAGAAAATTAAAAGTGTGTATTGGACCTCGATACACATATGCTCCGACCATTAGCTATACAATTTTTTTTATAAACAGTTTTCATTCATATGCATCCCTAAGCTGGTTTTCCAAACAGGTTTTCAAACAAAAGACATATATTGGTAGGTGTTTGTTGCTACAGCAAACATTGCGGACAAAGTAAAAGCTATTATATAAAGTTTAAGTCTCTACATGTTTTAGAAGAGCGAATACAGAGCTAATATTTATTCTAGACGAAGGGAGCCGATACTGAGCAGTCTGTTTGAACAAATTATAGAGAATGCATGATTCTGCTTGGCGCGATCGGATTTACATTTAGAGTAGGGAATGTTTGTTGCTGTCAATTTCGTATACCAACTACTGTGTTAGTGAACATCAAACGCCAAAAAAACGGGATTCTTTGTTTTCTTTTTTGCGCGTCTACTTAAAACTATTTCATATAGTAACACGTGCAGCAAAGACTTTAGGTACTAGAGCGTAGTCCCTGAACCACGAATAGCTTCTATCATCGGCTCGCTAACACACCAGTACACAAACTGAGATCCACTGTCTATAGTTACTTGGATACGACTCAGTTTATACCCGTGTGCTCGAGACAACGTCACTATACCTAGCTTAGATAATCACAACTTCCACAGATAACCACAGACACTACAGGCACCATTTTACGAGAATCGCGCGGACGGGGGAGTATGAAATTTGGCACAGTTGTAGTTCATGAAGATGTGCGAACGCTAATATATTTTTATAATATGCTATATTAATGTCTTAAAATAAAACCACACGCACACCAATGCTAAACGATTTACACCATTTACACACACATGTACTTAATGATGTCAAAGCGTAAGCGTGACAACCGTATGCTATATTAATTGTCAAATTTTATTTTTCTGTGAATAGAACAATATCTGTCGCTGTACGCAAAAAGGTTTACGGGCGAATTTCGACCAGCCAGCGATCTTTAGTTCTTATTAAAGGTTCTAAGTTGTTTGTATAATTTCACAGGGACAGCGTCACTGGTAACAGCTAGTTACACAATAAAACCCTATTATCTGCTGGAATAACTTAAATTTGCTTTAACTACTAACCATAAAACTTAGTTATAGTAACTGTGGCATGCACTTTAAGTAGGTCATAAGCGTCAAGTAGGTATTCATCTCTAAAATGTCACCTTTCATCATGAAATACTGTTTTATTATTATTGGTAGCCGAGTTGTAGAAACATAAACCTATTTCGTTTTATGTAATTTCATAGAAATGCGATATAAATGAAAAAGAAGGTCAATGAAAATAGAGTCACAAACTATACTATACTAACACTACGGTACGGTACTAGAAAAATAAGTTAGATTAAAAATATTATCTTCATTCCTTTCCTCGACTTTACAGTACTGTAATCGATGAGGTCGTACCTTAACCGATAGTTGGCATTTGAGTTTGTTCGCTACGTTAAGCCGTTCTTTCCGCGGAGGGGCGTTTATAGCGGCCTTTGGCTTTATTCCGTTTAAACATAAGTAACCTAATATCTTCTGTAGGCCATGGTGCAGGTAAACGCTTTATTTTAACGGGTCTAAGAGGTGCATGAGGATATAGAAGCGAAAGCTTCAATCACGAAATCTCCAAAACCGCAGGACGTACAAAGATGAAATTTAGCAAGAAGTGTCTGCTAAAGAAGAATTTTCCGCTAGAGCTAGGATTACGGAGGTCTTCGCAAGTTTAATTTAACACAAGCTAAGTCGCGGGAAATAACTAGTTAGTATGCTATAAATAAAATTTACTCTCCAAATGTTTAGTGCAAGTTATAATAGAAACTTTCATGGGAATACAAACCTGTTTTTCTAGAAGGTATTATCATTCTTGTAGTATAAAAGAACTTGGTGTATTATCCATATGTATGTAATTATATATTTCTAAAAAAAATATTTGTGTATAACAGGCGTCTGTTACCTATAAGACAGGAATTAAGTTGTCTACCTTAGGAACAGACGTCCGTATGTTATATAGTCCTGTATATATTTATTTATTAAAAAATAATAGCTTAGACACCAGAATCACATAACAACAGGCTATAAATTATAAAGATATTGTGTGAATTGTTCAAAATATAGCGATAACTGTCAAGTAACTAGGAGAAAATTTTGCCATCTGCGAGCGACCAGTGTGAGAAGGTCGCACCCACTCCTAATAGAAGCTTTTAATTTAAGCTTAGTAGGAGGGGAAATGGGAATATTAGACATGCCTAAAAATTATTTTTAATATTCTTAAAAAAAATATATATATATCAGGTGCAATAGCTGTCTAAAGAGGTTTCATTTTGTATAATCTTAATCTGTGAATTGTATGATTATTCTTACTATATATCATGTATATATTACATAGTTAATAAAGATTCATAGTTTAATGTATAAAATTATGAAGATTTTATATCATAATTTAAGTGTTAAGAAAAATAAGTAGCTTTTAGCAAACCACCACAGCAGTGAAATCTAATTGGAGGCAGTTTAGGGGCTGAACGTTAACGCGGTGAGATCGGGGGAAATTACTCTCTTCCGAGCGACCCAATTGTGGACTATGATTAGGTTGTAATTTGTGACGGTTCTTTATGGATTGCGGTTTGTATTAGTGTTGAACTTTGACCCAAAGCTCATTATGTTTGATGATGAATGACGTATAATTTGTCAGGAAAATATATCGAAATCAGAGAGCATATATAGTTTTTAGGGTTAACTTGGATTTATAAAGATTTGCAATACATACTTTACTAATTAAATAATTTTGTAATCAAGATTATTGCTATACGGGATTCTTCTTAAATTAAATCAAAAGATATTTTATTAAAGTAGACTTTTTTTACAAGCTCTTTTGAATCGTCAAATATTTTAAAAGCTGCCACTGATTCGGAAAAGTCGGGCCACCAAAAGAATCGCCAAAAAACTTGTAAGTCACTTTTTTTAAAAATAGTTCTTACAAAGAGACGAATTTCTTAGCATTCCATGGATTCACCGTGCGGGTGCCGGGTCCATCGCGTTGCAGAGGAAGGAACCTATGGATGTATGTTTGACGCTCTTTCACGGAAAAACTACTGAATGGATTTTCATCAAACTTTACAATAATATAGTTTCTACATCAGAATATCACATTGGCTATAAATTGTAATGATATTGTGTGAATTGACCAAAATATAACGATACATGTCAAGTAAGTAGGAGAAAATTCTGATATTGCGAGCTATTCTGGCGTGCGCTGCAAAAACCGTTATTATGACACGTATATAGTGTACAAAGGAAATGTTTATCTTAAATAGTTGTACAAAAAAGCCCGCGACAGCGTATATCTATTGTAATTAATGAAGTGATGAATGATGTTGAAATATTATTTTTATGATAGTTTATTATATGTTTGTCTTTTTAACAAAAACCTGTTTTAGTTAAAAAAAGACAAAACAGCCTTTCTCAATGTTGGATGGAGATTTCGAAATAATTCTTAGATTGTTAAATAGAGGACATTGAAACGAAGATGCCTGTACCATTAACTCACTTAAGACCTAAAACATGTTGTAGCATCTGTGCAATAAAGAGAAAATCTTCTTCTTCCTAGCGTTATTTCAGACTAGATATCAGGATCATCTAGTACTTCTCATGGGATTTTCTTGAATGTGACAGTCTTGGTAATTTTTTTGTGATGTTGCTACAAATTTACGTATTTTGTATAATTCTTTTAACTATGCTATAAGACATTGTTTCTTGCCAAATTTCATGGTTCTAGGGCAACGGAAAGTACCATATATGTTTTGAGTTCATTTTCATACATTTTACTAGTATGAGAAAAGCGATATATACAGCAATATCTTTTGATTGCGTATATTTAGAGGGTTGATGTTCTCGCACAGCTTCAAGGGAGCATAAACCTCAGTACTTGGTAAATTACTTTGAACTGATTCCCAGCCTTGCGTCTTTATATTAATGCCATAATATTTCTATAAAAAACAATAAACACAATTTTTTATATTAGAACACGTTAGGATTAAATGTACAAAATGGTTACTTTATAGGATATTCAGATTAGCTATCATAAAAGAAAAAAAATGATTTTAGTACTTCATATTAAAAAAAAACTACTTATTTCATTTCTACTGATCTTTACGAAAAAAAACTAATTACGTTGGAGCCAATATTCAATCAATAAAATAATGTTTATACTAGAAACTGGAGTCCTTTAACAATTAAAAATAAAATGATATAAAATCTCGTAAACTAACGGCTCTTGTAACATAATTTTTTCGCGGTCGAAGTTGCGTGACAGAGCTAAATGCGTGACATGCAAATGAGGATTAAAGCTGTCATGTTTGACATTGTAAGCTTTACCTACCTTAATTAAACCTGTTCCTAGTTTTAAATTCTGTCAGTTCTATACAAATAGACAAAGTATTGACAATTTCATAAATATAGTTGAAGAATGTGCTTTACCTTTTTGGGTGACAGCTCCTAACTAAAGAAAATTTTGCAGAGTTTTATGCGAAAAACAAAATTGTGTCGATACCTTTTTCGTCTCTTTAGCGTATTTTGCTGAAGCGAGTTAACTTCTAAAAACATTTTATCCAAAGAACTTAAGTAATACATTAAAATAGAGATAAGATGAAAATGTAATAATATAAACCTTAAGTAATTTGTTACCCTTTGATGACACCAATATTTTCTCTCTAGGAAAATATGTAGTATTTAGGCGGCTCATATTAAATAAAAATACATAATTTTTCGCTAAAAATTTAAACTTTATCCCATGGCTTATTTCATACATTACTCGTTATGCGTTAAAATCATGTAAGAGCATAATTCCCAAAACGCGTAATTGCTCGATATCCAATCGCAGTGTCCAGTCAATATTGAATACATCGCAAACAACGATCAAATCTGAACATCGACACATTAGGGACGCTCCACATTGTGCTTCGAATCGATGTTTAAGTGATGTGTATTGCATGAATTTAATCCCAGTTTCTGCGTTAATTTTGATCCAACGATGGGACACTATACGCTATAAATCATGTTTTTAAAGCATAATTATGAAAACTCATAACTAGGTAACGCACATACATGTGGTCCTTCGAGCCGGATAAATTGAGGTACAAATGAAATAAAATGAATAATTTGAATGAGGTAAAGAAAGAAAGAGATAGAAGATAGAAAGAGAACTATCTTCGACTTTTCTAAAAAGCGATATTAAAAAATTTAATAAGTATTCGATATCGCACCAACAATAAAACACGATCCTTGATTACAACGCCTGAGGTAATTGACTGAAACCGAGCTGTATTATGAGAAGTTACTCAAGTACGATAGCGATATCACAGTGCTGTTTCCACTGTGATCTCATCCATTAATTTGCTCTTTCATATCCGCCAGTGCTTCTGAGACGATACTACTTTCTGTTCGGCGACCAGACATTTTTTTTATTAGCCTGTTGTAACCCACAGCTGGACAAAGACCTCCCTCTTCTTGAGCTACCTTCCTCTTTCCTGGGCCAATCTTATTCATAACTTCCACGCAAAGGTATCCCAATCGTCGCGCCTCCTCTTCTTCAGCCTGCCGGGTCGTTGGCGGCCACTGGTGGGCATCCAGGAAGTCACAATATTGGCCCACCCTTGCAGGTCCATTCGAGTTATATGCCCAATCCATTCCCACTTCAGCTTTGCTGACTTCTTCCCTACATCCAGTACCCCATTAGCGTTTAAAATATTTTACGATCCAAAAAAAACTTGTAAAAGTCTATTGGAATAAAATGTATTTTGTATTTGAATACTTATTACTTACTTTTAATTCAAATAGTAGCTAATGACCTGCTTCAGCGTGCAGTACTGATTTCTTAAAGGCTAGCAACGAATTGGCACTAAAAAAAAGGCGCCAGACGTTATTTATAATCGGAAAAATTAGTAACATTTCGTTAAACTTCTTAATTCAAATGGTAGCTGTGGTATCTAATAGTAGTTAATGTAAATGTTCCGATGTATCAGGTAGACACTTTTAGAGTGATTGTTACGTTACGTAAAACTACTTAATTCAAATGGTAGCTAATGAAAATTTATTTCAGTGTACAAAATTATCAGGCAGTAACTTTTAGTCCGTCAAAAGAGTGATCATTACTTTAAGCTACTTAATTCAAATGGTAGCTCTAATGTTCTAAAGTTAATTTAAGTGTATCAATGTCACTTTTAGACACAAAAAAGTATTACGTACGTTTAACCTGCATAATTTAAATGGTAGCTAATGGTAGTTAATTTCAGCGTACCAATGTATCAGAGTGCAGTGAAATCAACTCGTAGCATCAAAGTAAACGTCGCTTTGCGAGCTACGCAGCTAAGCTTGGGCCAATTATTACGTCGATACGACATGATCAAGGATTGTGGTTCAGCAGCAATGTTAATTGCTGATTCACCCAAACTATGTAAAGCGACCTGAATCACAGGGCTAATTATTGAGTACTAAAATTAATTATTAGCTGAGCAGATCAATTATTCATTTCTGTATCTGTAAGTATGTTTTGTAAATTATGTATTGACGGAATATCACTCATTCAGCGCGAAACGTAACTCTGTTTAGTGTGATGATATATAGCCAATCCTTTCCTCGAAAAATGGGCTATCTAACACTGAAATAAATCGGACAAGTGAGATTACCGTGTTCAAGCAAACAAACTCTTCAGCTTTATATATTGGTGTAGATGTATGGATAGAGATAAAGGTTTAGGACAGTTTTCTCGAAAATAAAATGAATAAATTGCATCATAAGACATTCGGCTGGTGACAAAATAAATACGAAAATTCCAGCGATGTCACAGTGGATACGTGTGTGATATTTTTCCGGGTGAAAGAGATATGAATGAGTTATTCGGGGCACATTGGGTGCTAGCGATAGGTGCCGCCTTGATGCATACGAGATGGGCGAAAATTGGACGAATACTGATAAATTGGGGGACACACAACACTGTTGATGACAGGTATTTTGTGTCGGTACGTGTAAGCATGTGTATTTTCATGACATAAGTAAGTAGTAAGTATTGAGGTTATAATAGTAGGGGAGACAGCGATGCTAATTTTGTAGCCACTAAAGCACTCTGTAGCGTTGATTAGGTTCAGAAACGAGCAATAAGGCTATTTTAAGGTAAGGTCATGTTATAAATAACGCTCGTAGCGTGGTTATATAGAGCGCGTGATGGTTTTACCTACATCGCCTTGAGAAAATGGTGAGATTATATTTTTGGCGTAATCCTTAGAGTATTTCCTTTACAAAAAAAAAATTAGTCGAGCTCAAATACTTCATAAAGGAGGAGTGCAAGTTTTTTTTACATCTTTGTGACTCTCTTATTTTCTTATTTCAGTTTAAATTCGTTACATTATTGAAATATAAGCTTATCTTCATATAATTAACCTACCTTATCTTAATCTGACAAGCCCAAGTTTTTATAAGGGTTTTTTTTTAACCAACCTCCAATTTTTTTTTTTTTTTTATGTTACAAGGGGGCAGACGAGCAGGCAGCAGGTATCGAAGTGCCTACCGACGTCCATGGACATCTGCACGACCAGAAAAAAAAAAAGAAACAAAAACAGACACACTTTAAGAATGTACCAGTTTTTTTTTCCTTTCTAAAATAATTACTGGAGATTACTTAAAGTTGAAGAAAAAAGAGAGTAAATGTTACACCTAAACCGGGAATACGTAATTATTTCTTTTCGTTATTTAATTCCGTCGAAATTGTTTTCCGGAAATTTACCAGAGAATTACTAAAAACGTCTACAACTTTGAGCTTATTGTATATCCTACTAATTCTTGGGATCGGCGAGTTCATACCCATAACTGTTGAGCGCCGAGGTAAAAATAAAAAAAAAGGTATTTCCTTTATATTAGGGTTACGAACCCAAAAGCTTTATGTAGCTTACTTTTGATTATCTATCTTAATATATAAAAATTACGCGTCACGTTGTTTGTCCTCGATGGACTCGTAAACTACTAAACCGATTTTGATGAAACTTGCACAACGTGTGCAGTTTAATACAACTTGAAAGATAGGATAGCTTACATCTCAGAAGTAGCCCAATGTTCGAGCAGGACAACGTCTACCGTGTCCGCTAGTATTATATAGTACATAAAAAATATTGAAATCGGTACTATAATCTTAACTTAACCTTACCTAAAATTTAAAGTATTACAATATACATTCGCCCCAATGACATTATCATATAAAAGAGGTTTTGTTATGACCAATTTAGAAAATATTTGCATCGCATAATAAATGTCTTATTCAAAAGTCATCAGACGGAAAAACGCGCAGGCATTGATTTAAAAATTATTGCCTTAATCTGACTGTAATATCCAACATTTGCCTAATCTTTACAAACAGCTTTGGCACAAAATGCGATACTCCAAAACCTGTCGGTGCATGTGTTTATACGCGTGGAATCTTATCTTCCAAGCGAGAACTCATTGCGGCGATGATGCGTTTATGTATATATTGATATATTTTAATATATGACATACTTGTTTAAGTTATTTTTGTTCTCATAGATCTATCATTTCATATTAAAAGTTTAGTATCAATAACTGTTTTTATATTGTCAATAATAAATACATTTTTTAAATTCTACCGTTTATTATTTATATTTAACTTAACCGTCATCAGATCTGTCACAATATAAAAGAAGTTTTACTACAATCGCCTGTAAAAGTTACACGCACTAATGTTTTTTTTTTAAATCAGATTAATTTTTATATACATTGATAAATTGAGTAATGACGTTATAAGTTGATATCAAAAGTCTTAATGGCAAAGTTTATTTGAAAAAAAGCTTTTTTTAATGTTTTGTACTTTAGTTTATTCTCGATAAATTTATTCTCGGTTTCATATTTAGTGCGTTAAACTATTGTTGTGTCCCCTTAAAATGCAATTTGCTTTGCTTTGATAGAGTGATAAATAGTAGAAAAGATATCTAAAATATTTTTCTTTTTCTTCTTTTTAAAAATAACGCCATTTTTCCAAAAGACAATCTCATTTTATATTAGAGCAATATGTATTAAAAAAGATCATTTTTGAAAGAAAAGTCTTTAATGCACAAGGCATAAAGGCATTATTTACATTAAATTTAGAATATTTAAAGTTTAATAATAATTAACAAAAAAGTGTTTACAAACTATAACAATATACTTATCAGCTATACGCAAAGATAAAATTAAAATTAGAAATGAGAACCGACATTTTTAATGAAATATATCAAAAGGTTATCAGTTTTATACGAATAAAAATATCATTTAAGCGAAATTTCTCTTGAACTGTAGAAAATAAACAATGTCTCACGAATTTTCTAACTCTTCTCGTGACTTTTCCGGATCATTGGTAGCTTTTTAAATATTTGACAATTCAAACGATCTTTTATCTATTTAATTTTGTAACAAAATACATTATAGGACATCGTTAAATTGCATATTATAAACCACAGAGGTTTGTCGAATATGCAAAAGTTAGTTCGACAAAGAATTACAATATTATATTATCTTGAGAGTCTATTTGAATAAAAGATCTTTTGATTTGTAGCAACCCTATGATACACTAAGCAACAGTCACCATCGAGTTTGTTATTTTAATATTTTTTTTAGACTTTACTAGTAGTTATACTATTTTTAACCGACTTTTAAAATAGAAGGAATTTTCTATTTTATTTAATTATTTTTGTCAGTATTGTCATAAAGTATGTTGTTTTAAGGTGCAAAGAAACTAGCGGGAAGAGTTTTTATTTTTTATTACGCGATGTCGTCCCCTTTTGTACAGTTTTCTTTTTTTACTAAGTCAGTCGTACAGTTTACATTAATATTTACTCGAGCTTATAATCTAGTCTAATTAATGCATGATAATCTAAGTAGGAAAAGGAAGATTCCAAGATACATATTTTTATTTAAGGCGAAAGCTTGTGTTTTAATTGATTTTTGGTATATAAAATCATTGTAAACGGTCACTCGAAAAAGACCTGAAAAAGACTTTTAGAAACGGACGAAGCACCAAATGGATCTAAATGGAGAATGTATACAAGAAGGGCCGAGCCCAAGTAAAGGAAAAAATCTAGGAGAAGAAAACCAATAACCGTACATTTTTAAGCTAAAACGTTCTTCATTCAGTACAACGTTGGCATATATATGCGATTAACTATACATCAGATGTATTTTTGATGTCCATGGGCGCCGGTAGGCACTTCGGTGCCTGCTGCCTGCTCGTCTGCCCCCTTGTAACATAAAAAAAAATTAGTTAAATCGCATTGTTTAGTGTAAAATAACGTATTTAGGGATGCGAATTGTTTTAAATACATTATTTTTTGGTAATACAAATAGTGGTACTAGTTTAATAAAATTTAAAAATCGCTTTAAAATACAGCTAAATAGTAGATATTCAATTCTATGGGAAGAAATTGTTACTAACAGGTTGTTATTAACACAACTAGTGGTCATTCAATAGATTGTCTTTAACTCGCCCCACAGCCAAATCCTCTGCAATCTAAGCGGACCCTGGTACTTAACCGGGATAACGCTAGGAAGTAGATTAGGAATACTTTTTAGGTATGTCTAATATTCCCTTTTCCCCCTCCTATTAAGCTTAAATTTAAAGCTTGCGACAATACCCAAACGGCGGTGGGGTTTGAACCGGGTACCTTGCGGATTTCAGTCCATACCTTATACCGTTGAGCTATTGAGGCTCTAAATGATTAAATCATAATTAAACATAAAAATAAATCCCTATTTCCCTTCATCACGTAATCGCGCGTGAAAGGCTCAACTGATTTCGATAATTCTTTTTTGTTGTGTTTGTTACTGTCCGTAGAAGGTTTTTATTTAAAAAAAAGGCTAAGAAAATTGCGCGGCAAATTAAGAAATATTAATACTTACTTACTGGAGCGGCTCAGCAACCCAAAATGAGTTTTGACCTCCGACAAGATTTCGCGCCACTAAGAAATATTAATGCCATATTAAATTATTTGTAACGTTAAGGGAACGTAAACGGGAATAATATTATTACGGGGATAATAGAATGTAGTAAATAGTAAGTAACTCAATGTTCGAGCAGACATCGTCTGCCGGATCCGCTAGTGTCCCAAAACATTGTATACAAAAATGCCTTCAATAATGACGATTATATTCTCCTATACAAAAAATATGTTAAACGGAACCGACCGACGTTGTTTTGTCCGAATTTAGTTACAATATATTGTTAACGAATATAACGAAAAAAATAATAATATTAAAAACCAAAGTAACGATGAATAAAAAAAAGAAACAACGAAACAAACAATTTACGCACAATAATAGAAAATAGCAGAATAATAACTACTTATAAGTGACAAAAACTCCATGGCTCCTGACACGTGTCCGTTTGATTAGTTTGCTGATTCATTGCATTTGAAAATATTTACTAATCCATATCCGTTACATAAAAACGAATCTTAAATATTTCGCATTAAGGTTAAAAATGAAGTAGCAAGATTTAAATATGCAAGTTTTAAAGAAGAAATTTAGCCGCAGTGATTTGAAATCTACTTGAACAAGATTAGGGTTGAATTTCAATTGTGATAGTATCCAAGATAGCGGGATTGTATTCAATTCACTAACGAATTAGTTGACCGCCCGCAGTTTTTGCTACTCAACACAATGGGTTCTTTGAATCCGGAGTGTGTTCTGGAAATTACCCTATCGTATTCTTTCTTAATAAGTTTTCCTTTTTCAACGCTTGCTCTCTATGCGTATTGTCTGTATAATACTGAATTAAATTCATGTTATTCGAACAGACTTTTACAAGCTCTTTTGATTAGTCAAACATTTTAAAAGTTACCCCTGATTCGGAATATTCTAGCCAACGAGAAGTGCCATCAAGAAACTCGTTTACCACTTCTTTTTTAATAGCTATCTTTTTAAAATTTATTAATATAACAAATGGAAATAAATTTTCAATTTGGACCAGTATTTCTTGAGATTCGCGCGTTCAAGCGAACAAACAAACTCCTCAGCCTTAATATATATATATATATATATATTAGTATAGATTACAGACAAATACCCTAATATGAATTTTCAACTTTAATTACTTGTTCTAAAACATTTTCTTTGCATAAAGAATTCAGATAACTGATCTGTCAATGTATCAAGCAGAAACAACAAATTATTTTTGTATGGAAACTGTTTTAATTTTCTACAATTCACTACACGAATGCAATTAACAAACTGAATGTGGGAAGCGAAATATTGAATATACAATTGAATTATCAAATAATCCTCAGTTTAGTTCCCAGTTGGGGTACATGGCTGCATTTTATGTTGCGTTTAGCAATATCTGTCTGAATCTAATACGATGAAATGTGGAGTGATGCGATGACGTTATGCCGTGACTTAGCCAGCTCGTAAAGAGTGTTGACCAATGTCATGCTATTATTAGCTTCATACGCTTCTGTAACTAAGAACTTTCTGCTTTACTAACATTAGTGGCTCTAGAATATTAAGATCATTGATTGTGCCAAGGTCTCGACGGCTCATATTTAGAAGGCCTGAATGATTTCTATAAAGCGCTGAGCTGTTGTGTCCTAACACAAACCTTTCTATATATAAGGAAGGACTAATGGTTAGGCGGTTCAACTAAGTGAAAACTACAATGGACAACTGCACTACCGGAAGACTTTTAGCATTATCAGTCTATGAAACATGAGTATTGTCGTTATTCACAGGCCCAAAATAATCGAACACTTTCTACAATTTTGCTGAGCAGATGATCATCTACGTAAGTACAATATTTTTTTATCGCCACTCCTATTGTCGTAATGTTTTCCAATTAAACTAGTTATAGAAAGTATCTGCTACCCGCGACTCTACCAGTTTGTAATTCCAGATTATTTTGGTTAAATTATGCATTAGTATGTATTATTTGTAAAAATTGTTCATGCATTTTTGTTAAAACAATCTTATACATAGTATATTGTATCATTGTCTTTGAAGACGTCTATAGCTATGTCTAACTTAGTAGCTTGACTATATCTTAGCTTTTACTTTGCTCCATCTTTATATAGGTTAAAAAGGACCCCATCTGCTTTGAAGGGTTAAACTGTTATGCGGCTATTGCGAATAATGAGAGGCGTTTAAAGAAATTTAAAGGCTCCGGGGTGTTTTTGTCACGTCACAGGGGGGTTAAAAATTATACATCTTGCGGTAAATGAGGGGTTTTTTTGTGAAAATCCGTAAATGGGTACACTAGCCGAAATTCTTTAGGTTCTTTATCCTTTACGAGCTGATTCCAGCATCTTCGTGATTGTTGGTTTTGATGATTTTCTCTTAATTTTCTGGTTAATTTTCTGGTGTTGAGCCTTAATACGTTCGCTAATATTAGAATAGCCTATGTCATTTCCAAATTTACGGCTGGGTCGATTCTTATATTGAAATAGTAGACCCGCCATAAAGGTCAAATAAGTAGGAGATTTTATAGGATAGAATAAAAGGGGGCAAACGGGCAGAAAGTCCACCTGATCGTAAGTGGTTACCGTCGCCCATGGACATCTGCAGCCATAGATGAAGCCGTTCGGGTCACTAAAAGCTGTTTGTTGGCAACACTGCAAGCTGCCGGTTTGCATAAAAACCCCATTAAAGCTTCCCCGGTGACATTTAGCGCGGGAACTGATTGCGCTCACCGGCCAGGAATGTACATTCATTACTCTTAGCTTAGTGATGTAACCGGAATGCAAGTTGAGAAAAAAAAATAGACTTTTCCGTAATCTAGCGAGATTTTACTTCCATTGAATTAATTGTTTCACGAAGTAAAATAACATTTAAACTTAACAGCCATCTATAGAGTTTTAGCAAAGGTCTCCCTGAATACGAATGTTATGAACATAAAATATGATATATCTATATTTATATATAAAAATTCCCCTTTGTCACACCGTATCTCGAGAACGACCAGACCAATTTAAGTATTTTTTTCATTGAAATCCGAGTTTCAAAGTCCAAGGACGGTTTTTATGGAAAAGTAAAGCTAAGATAAGATAATTTATTTCTCAAAAATTTTTTACAAGTACATCACTGAAACATTACATTGCATGTGTATATTAACTCTAAGTTGTGTCGCTGATACTTAAAATAGGTAAAACCACTATCTCTCGTCCATCTGAGGCTATGCCGCTCTCTTAGTTGGATAAATATCTCAGTGAAGTTGGTAAACGTCTCAGGATATTCAAAACAAACGTTCAATATGGTAACAAATGGAATTGGAAATTAATTGGAGATTTTCGTATTAATCTGTGTTTATTCCACTTTCGTATTAAAACAATTAAGAGTGCTAGAAAACTGCAAACAGGACAGCCACCATTGGACATTATGTGTTCATGAATGCTGGAATAAAAAATTGAATTTCAGCTTGTTTTAGTTTTATAGACCACATTAATAGACTATTCGTGCTAAATATGAAGTATCAAACTTTTACAATGGTATAGAATGCGCGCTATTTGTTTTTCTTTTTTCGGTTTTCATTCAGTCGACCTTTATTTTTGATCCAATACATTCATTATGAATGTTAATGAGAGATTAAAGCTGTGTTAATTTTATATCAAACTAAAAAAAACATTTCCGCACTGTTTTATGATCTTAATAAATAAATAAATAGGATTATATGACACACGGACGTCTGTTCCTAAGGTAGACAACTTAATGCCTGTGTTATAGGTAACAGCCGCCTGAATTATTTTTTTGTATTAATTTTTATTCAAATTGTATTTCACATTATCAAAATATACATTTGTTAAAAAGACATTGTATTAAAAAAATATATTTGCAAATTGAAAACCTTTGAAAATTGGTAAATAACCGTAAGAAAGTTTAATTTTAATTAATTTTAAGTCAATCTCACCTTAGTTTAAAATATGTACATGAGTTTGTCACTTAAAAAACTATTTAAAAAAAAGACTAAGAAAGATTATAATAGTTATAACTAGATAGGCGTTTAGCACATGTCTGTGATGTCCGGGCCATTGAAAGCCCTGTTCAGCAGTTTCGGAGATAACCCGAAACGAACATAAGCGGTCTATATCTGTCTATACAAATATATACACGTGAAGAGTTTATTTGTTTGTTTGTTTATTTAACTACTCGTCCGATTTGAAAAATATTTTCGTGTTTGTAAGCTCATTTATCGAGCAAGGCTTTATGTTATATATACCATCACTCTAGAACGAAATCTATTTTTCTTTACTTAATTCTACGCAGATGAAGTCGTAGGCACAGCTAGATAGTAAATAAAATAGTTTCGACGTTATATACATACCGTAACAATATATTTTTTTATAGACGTTTAAAGACGTGAATTCTTTTGAAAGTTTTTATTACATTACAGAAAATGTAGGTTATATTGTTAAAATAAAATTATTTAGACGTTATTAACAATTACGTATACATTTTCGACATGATTTCGTTTATTTTTTTTTAACATTTACTTTATTCTTTTAAACCAGTGAATTAAATTGGTAATTTTTTCGTAAAAATACAATATAAATTATAAAAAAAATGTTTCCGTATCGTTGTTTTGTTAGGAATGCTTTGGGTAAGCCAAATATTTTAAATAATTAGTGTTATATCCAAATCATCGTCACTGGGATTAATGTTAAATGTATATCCAGACAAGGACGGTAATAGGTTGATTGATTTTATAGTAACCACCCCAAAACCATTGTTGTTCACGAGTGTCAAGTTTGAATATAATTCAGAAATGGGAAAAGCTGTGCTCGAAACAGTTGATGGCATCTTTGCTGATGTTAGAGAAAATGAGTTTGTCGCTTTAATAACAGGAGACCCAACTGACATTCAAGATATGTTGGATTTGTTTAAACAAAAATATCCCAACATATCGATGCATTTCCAAACTATTAGACGTAGAGACTTGAAATTTTCCATGTTGATAGCACATGCTAAAAACTCATTAGGAAAATATTTTGAACGAAATCGGATAAAAACCCATGATGTTATTTAACAAATACAATGAAAGTGAAGCAGATACGGATCGCTTTTATATAAGCATGTCTTGACATGCTCTTGGTCATTTTTATTATACTTTATAAGCCATTACAGCTTCATTTTAATAGATCTACCACATGACTGTTATAATCAAGATTAATAAGTACTCTGATACAAGCTTATTATTAGTCGCAGTTTTCGAAATTTCTTGATGTGACCTTCGCTTTAATAAATACAGATTGCCATGATTTAAAAAAAGGTCATTTTATTGCTTGATATTCTTCGACCAACATATACCGTTTCGGTCTATTTTTGACAATTTTAGGCCATTTCTTATCGCTATCGTGGCTCTGTCACCTGATCTACGTGATTTGGGTTCTATTTTTACCTTTTCTATGCCTTTCTACCTTTTCAAGTTTCTCTCATTCCTTATCAATGGTCTTTTCATATTTTAGTATGGCAAGGGTCAAGCGGGAAGGCCTTTATTTGTGTGTCTGTTTTTAATAATCCTCCAGAAAGGAAGGGTAGTTATCAATATGTATTAATATTAGATCACTTTCGACAAAGACACCAACAAACAATAATTAAAGAATTTAATCCAACATTTTTGAAAATCAGCCTATAGTGTTCCACTTCTGGGCAAAGGGCTCTCCCTCTCATACCATTCTGGGCAACTTGAAACCATAACTATTTATTAAAATTATAAATCCATCCAACTTAATAGGAATAAATAGAATGCTATATAAAAATAATACTTTCTTTATATGTCTTAAAAGTCTTGGAAATCTTTATATCATATAAAGATTTTCAAGAATATGAAATATAAATTGTCTATTATATTAGATACAAAATATTTAAATAAATAAATATGAAATGTTTATTTTAGGAAAGCTTTGTCTACAAATATTTTAAGTTGAGGTTTTCTACATAGATTAATAAAATTTTCTCTTTGTACCCTGACTTATTTATAATATATTACAAATAAGTTAATTTAATAAACATATACTGTAAAATATACGTAAATTTGAAATAGAATATTGCAAAACAGAGTTTAGTTCTTAATCCCTTTAGTTTAGACCTACTGAAAAAGGACAAAAACATAATTCAAATAAGGTTATGAACCAGTAACACAAATATGAAAACTTATATAAATTATGATTTTATTTACTTTAATTTTTATCCTTTTGTTTAATTATACATAGACATATTATTTTTAAAATAATATTCAATAGAGCAAACCATTTGTCCTGTTTTTTAATTTAAAGATTATATGTAAGTATACTTATCTTTTAAATACAAATTGTAACTCACCGTTTTCTCTGGTGTTTGCACACTCGGAGTACGTCGAATTGTTACAAGTGCCATACCACATTAGTCCTAACCAATCATTATCGAAATAATACACAATCACAAACATAAAGTGAACTAATATCGACTTAACACTAATCTTCTGATGAATCACTAAATATTATTTATAGACCAATTGAAAACAGTATGGACTTTCTTTAAAGTCATGGCGTTTTATAATCCCTTATAATTAGGAATTATTTTTAATTTTAAAATATAAAAATATGAACGCGGAAATACTAAAATACTTGCATTTGCAATGCAATGCAATAGACACAAACCACAGATTAAAGACTTTTGTCAGATAGACGGGAGAAATTTTATGGTGTTCAAGTAAAAAAAAATGTTACTCAGATTAGTAACAGTTAATTGGTAGTTCATCTTTGTTACATTATTTATCATACTCTTATCTATTAACAGAGAGTAGATATACAAGACGACAAGGACATGAATCTAAAGCTGGTAAATTAAAAAATAAACTCGCCATAGAAAAATAATTATTTGCTGGGACAAACTCTGATCCAAACTCGAAAAAAATTATGTAATAGAAACTCAACTGAGTGACTCTTGTCCTATACATTGTTGGATGAAATGATCAAATACCTAACGAGACAATTATCTGTTGATACGAATATTGTTATGACATCTTTACAGTTATATAAATATTTATTACGTCAATGCGAAAAGCTCCCACCGGATGCTTGTAAACATTACAAATTTGCTGTCAGACAGGTAATGTATTATAATTTAAATATACTTGTTATTTTTTGCAATTACAATTAACTTTAGCATATAATATGTGTAACTTCTAATAATGAACTAATAAAAATGATAAATTCATATCTTTCGTGTCACTATTACCACGATATAATGGTGATTATAATAACAATAGTTAACTTAAAGTTTTGTTTTGGTATTGGAAGATTTCAACAGTACTTTAATCTCTTTTTATTACTACAACTGTTAATATTCATGTTATAGTGTTAGTTTATTACTTATACCTTAATAGAATCGATATGCATTTAGGTTATAAGATTGACATTTATATGCCTGGTTCAGTCTATGTGCAGTAAGTAGCTAATAATCTAAAACTAATTGTTCAGCTTGTACTCATAAAATTTATGTTCTGTATGATAAACATGGATGATGGTTTTATTTTAACATTACAGAGTTATAAGCAACATAAAACAGAAAGTGACCCAGAAAGAGTAGAAGAAATAATAAAGAAAAGCATTCATGATGCTAAGTGGATTGTAGATAAGGTAAACCCTTAGATGTTTCTTTATATAATAATACTAACAGACCCGGCATATGCTGTCCTATCCAAACATTGAGTTATAATATTAGTTCCTGTTTTTGTTTACGTTCCCCATTCTTGAAACAAACATCCATACTTATAACTAGAATCAAGTACCGAGTCACCTTGTGTATATATATGTCTGAAATGGAAAAACTTGTAAATACTTAAAGTTGAATTTATGTTAAGCTTTCCATTGATGATATTTTGTCTTATGTCAGCACTTCCCAAGGTTTTCTTACACAGCCTGCTTATTTTTCCAAATTTTCTGTGTGACACATCTCATTTTCTCCATGACCCACTAAAATTACATATATATACTAGCCTATTTGAAACCCTATACTAGCCTGCTAGGTGAAATAAAACTTGAATAGGCATGAAATTTTCATTGACATAATAGTGAGACAAATTTCTGAGCATTTTATGGATTCACTGTGCGGGTGCCAGGTCCATTACGTTGCAGAAGACGGAAATTTAGCAATGACTGGGATTTGTGACCCAGGTGTCGGTTTAAGTGCATGCTCTTTATAGTGATCTCTAACACTCGCCTTCACTGCCTGTGTTCCCTCCCCTGCCTAGCCAAATCCAGTATACTACTAGTGAGGCTTTAGATGTCCTTTCTAATAATTAACTAATGATGGTTCTTGACAAGGTAAAAAATATATAGAAGGTAGATAATATGCAATTGTTTTTAAAAATCATAAATTATTTTTTTTCTTTTATGCACAGAACAAGTAATACACAATCAGAAACTATAATTCTTAATTAGCATTACATAATCAGAAACTATAATTCGTAATTAGCACTACAGACAAACTTTTTGAGGAGGTCGTGACGGTGGCAGTGGTCAGCATTTGAGTCGATCGCTAAGTCAAGTTGCTCTGGTTGCGACCGGGTGGTAGATGAGTGACCCATAAAAGAAACTGTGATACAGGAAAAGTGCGTTCCACTAAATTAATACACTAAATGTAAGTTTGTAGTTAACAAATTATTAATAAAGAATATAAGGTAAGCAAGTATTAGCAATAACAAACAACTTAATCAAGCGAAACACTATTTTTTTAACAACTTCGTTAGTTTGCTAACTTATTCACTATGTTATTTAAACGTCTAAGACTTATGTTATACATATGTATAAAAATCACTGCTATAATAAAATAGCAAATAACAGTAATTATAATTAACATTCGTAAAGATAACAAATGTAATAAACGTGTTATAACACGCTGTTGGCTACGTTTTTGAAGCTTGTCTTATATCGAAAATAAATCTCTCTTTTCACGTGTCTTAACATTATCTCGAATAGAATTGTTTCAATAGTCCGTCACTTCTAACCCGCTATAAGTCGCACATTCCAATAGCGACAAAAAAACAACCAATACTTTTCACGTGTCTTAACATTATCACGAATAGAATTGTTTCAATAGTCCGTCACTTCTAACCCGCTATAAATCGCACATTCCAATAGCGACAAAAAAACAACCAATACACGATTGTGTAATAGTAAAATAGTCTCAAATATTGGTACATTATAATATACATTTAACATTTTTAGGGAAAATAATAAAGTACGTGTTTATGGTTTCTCAGTAACTTAGCAGATAATAATGCGATCTATAATGTCTATTAATGACAGTTTTTTTTAATTTATAGTTTTTTTTTACTTCTATTTGCTTTATACTTATTAAGTAGCTATTATAAAATTTACTTCATCGTTTGTAATGAGCTCAAAAGAGAAACTCTGCCGAGGGCATTGCTTCCTCGCACGTGCCGGCTTCAGTACAAACAAATAGCATTTCCAAAGTATTAGACGTAGAGACTTGAAATTTTCCATGTTGATAGAACATGCTAAAACTCATTAGGAAAATAATTTTGAACGAAATCGAACAACAACTTTTGAAGGTTTTTAACAAATACGTTTATAGCGTATAAGTTACAGAAACCTATACAAGCGTGTCTTGACACGCTCTTGGCCATTTTCTAATTTTTATAAGCGTTCTCGTACTAGTAGAAATAGAACTGGGAGGCTTTAAAAAGGATGAACTGGATAATGTTAGGATCTTGGTTATGGTATGGACAATGGATGTAATTGTGCCTACAATTCCACACTAAGTAAACTTGTGTTGTGGAATTCGTAAAATATATCCATTCTTGAACTTATACTTATATTTGATATCCGACCTTCTCCGTGTTTCGGATGGCACGTAAAACAGTAGGACCCGATTAATGTCACTTTGTGATATTAGTCGTAATGGCACAATAGTAAATATTATGTTTTAAAAAACATTCAAATTTATAAATCATCATTTAGATTTTTATTATACTAACATAGATATTAAGTCTCCTTTTATTATTTTACTTACACTCATGAGCCATATTGTGTTTACGATCTTAAGTTAATGTCCGATAGCGCAAGTGTAGAACTCATGTACAACAATAATCTATATATATATAAAGCTGAAGAGTTTGTTTGTTTGTTTGTTTGAACGCGGTAATCTCCGGAACTACTGGTCCGATTTGAAAAATTCTTTCAACGTTAGATAGCTCATTTATTGAGAAAGGCTATAGGCTATCTACCATCACGCTGAGTCTAATAGGAGCGGAGCACCAATGAATAATGTTACAAAATCGGCGGTTTTTTCTCCCTTTTCAGAGCTTCCGCTGCGTCTATATAAAGCTGAAGAGTTTGTTTGTTTGCTTGAACGCGCTCAAGAAGTACTGATCCGATTTGAAAAATTCTTTCAGTGTTAGACAGACCATTTATCAAGGAAGATTATAGGCTATGTATCATTGCGCTAAAATTAAATCTTTTTTTTTTCACCCAATTTTACGCGGACGAAGTAGCAGGTACTAATAAATATTTGCCTTTTCATTGTTTCTTATTTAACAATACTAGAAAGACTAGATAGATCGAACAGGATCCTTGCCCACCTAGATTCGCTTTCAGTCTATCCTTTTCATTGCAGCAATCAGTTTAATGTAGTCGACAAGACCAAATTGAATGAGGGCCGCCTTATAAACAGCCAGCGCTCTTTACAATTATCGGC
Source organism: Charaxes varanes (assembly GCA_024363005.1). Taxonomy (NCBI): domain Eukaryota; kingdom Metazoa; phylum Arthropoda; class Insecta; order Lepidoptera; family Nymphalidae; genus Charaxes; species Charaxes varanes. Next base: position 41,712,016 of record JANCMC010033613.1, read on the forward strand.
ATTTTCGTGTCTTATTGACTTTTATCATCAGCTTTCTTTCTATTGTTAACCTTCTTTCCAGTCGTGTAATTCATGGAACAATATTTATCGTACAGTATCAGTTCTATTATGGCGTCTACGTGAAGGTAAATTTTAGTTATTGGTCACAATGTACCATTAAAATTATCATCATCAACTGTCAATTTTAATGTAATCACAAGTATTTAGCACAGCCCAATTTTTCATTTCTATATCAATATTCTTTTACTCTAAATTAAAACATTTGGAAGCTGGTGCTTCCCGTGTGTGGTCACATTTCATCAATTTGATCCAGTTCTGACAATTTAAAGTCGGTTTTTATAAAGAAAGAAAGACTTATCTATTCTATACTTTTATACTAATGTACATCTATAATAATAATAAATAATAAATAATGTTTATTTGGCCAAAATATACATTTCACTTAATCAAAGCAGTATTGGCCCCCAAACTAGGATTCCCTGTATCTTGAGGGCCGATACAATTAATTTAATACCTTATTCTTCCCTTTTCCTTTATTATCACTGTCTCCATTCCTCTCACTATCAGTATCCATGGCGTTTTGACTGTTTGAACTGAGCCGTCTGTTCTTTTTGGCGTATTTGGCTTCAAATTTCTGTATGAAATCGGCCTGATTCACATAACCTTCTGGCATTTCTTCCATGTAACCTGGATGCATGGTTATCTCTGCAAATGAGTTATTCAAATATTAATTATAAAGTAAACAAATTTATTATTAACAAATTTATGAAATTGTAGATTAATGAAAAAATTAAATAACTCCGTGCAATCAGTTACCAGGTTCTGTGTTTTCGAACAGATTCGACATATGGATCTTCAAGAAAAGAGCAAAATTATTCCTTAAAGGACGGCAAGGCAGCTGCGAGGCCTCTAGCGTTGCAGTCGTCCATTGGCTCCACACCCACTGCTCCCACAGGTGAACCGCCTGCCCATTGGTATCGCCACTGCCCACTGTTTTATAAAAAAAAACCAACTGCTCAAATTGCGTTAAAAACACCAAATACTTATTAAGGACCGATTATGCCCAACGCAATAAAATGATATTACGATGGTTAATAATTTCTATGGTTTCACTGGAAGATACACACAGAGTAGCATAAACAACTTTACTTTTTGGAATAACTTAAATAGGTTTCCGCACCACAAGAATAACCTAAAAGAATAAATACATTCAGGCAGACGTGCCACGAGACATGTGTTACCGGTAGTTTTCTCCAAGCCAATGTATTCAGGCGTGTTACAGCTAGTCTTTAAAATAAATGCTGGCAACAATTTACAAACAAAAATAGACGATTGGTAGACTTTAATGACAATGAAGTTCTACCTAATAAAATCTACATAGGCCCACAGAGATCTGTCACTTTACTTGTACCCTTCGCACTCCGAACTTATTGTCCCCCGAGTCTCTTAGAATGTCTCCTCGATATCGCGATTGTTCGCACCGACAAAGACCTGAAGGCATTCAACCTAACCTGTCCTGTATAATTCCGACTTTACAATGAGAAATTGATAAAAGGATTTGGCTTTAATAAAGAACCTATTTTATAGATGCGGCCTATTTGAATTTGTAAGGGGTATAGAATCTGCGAGCTGATATCGGTTTCGAAGAAACACGGCGGAAAATTGAATAAAGGAATTTGTATTGGTAAATAGTGAAATTGATCCGGTGTTCGTTTTTATTCAGAACTAAATGTGACTTCATAAATTTCTGCAAAAGATGAAATAATAATTAATTTTACACTTGCATCAGAGTGAATTGTGAAACGCTGACGCCAACGCTTATGCCCGTAACGTTGAATACATGAATTTGTTGCTAACTAATATTACTTACTAGTTGTACCCCACGACTTCATCCGCGTGGGCCACTTTTATCACTTAGGGATTTAAAAATTGGTTTTAGATAAGGATCAATATCATATTTATAAAAACACCTTCGCAAATAATGCATTATTTTAGAACAAATTTGATTAGCATAAAAAAAGTTATAGGGAGCCAACCTTAAAAGATAGACATTACTGTCGCGGACTTTTATTTAGAACTTTTAAAGGGGAACAATTCCGTCGTACATGATTTTTGCGAAAATTTAACCGTTCACGCAGCGCACGCAGCGGAAGCTCTCAAAAAGGGAAGAACCGTCGATTTTGAAACGTATTTCATTGGTGCTCCGCTCCTATTAGTCTTAGCGTGATGGTATATAGCCTATAGCCTTCCTCCATAATTGGGTTACCTAAAGTTGAAAGAGTTTTTCAAATCGCACTAGTAGTTCCAGAGATTAGCGCGTTCAAACAAACAAGCAAACAAACTCTTCAGCTTTATATATCAGTATAGATAAGTCAAGAATGTTTTTCCACCTCCGCAATTATTAATAAGTTCCTAAACTAAGGAAACAGTTACAAATAAAGGTAGCCGGCTAAATTCCCTTGAGAGTAATTTACCAAAATGTTATGAACTTTCACGTTATATTATTTTTATCTTGGCTTTATTTTTAGGGGCAAAACTCCTTGCTAAAAATAAGATTACAGTATTAAAATTCCACTCTTACTTTCCTAAAATGAAATTTACAAGTAGTTCAATGAACTCACTAACTAATATAACTTAATTCAGAGATTCATTCGACGCTTATTATATTATACTAGCTGTTTCCTTATATATTATATTGTACTACCTCTTTAATCTGGCTCTCTCAAAATATCCTTTTTCAGCGGATGTATACTATATATAAAATATACGCCTGCCTTTATATATACATTCGGTCATATGTCTCTTATACTTCGTTTAGCTATAATTTTCCATTTGCGCTTCCATATTAAGAAAATTTAAAAACAGGAATGTTGTAAGTTTGACAGTCTGTGTGTATGATGGTCTGTGTGTTTCTCTGTGACATCGTAGCTCTTAAGCGAATGTACTGATTAAGATGCGTTTTTTTTTGTATGAAATCTGACGTCATCGAGATGGTTGTAGCAGCAATTAAAGCAGGTTTTTACAAGTTTGACAAGTTCATGAGAATTTTAAGGTTCCGTAGTAATACAGGGAACCCTTATACTGTCGCTCTGTCCGTCCGCCCATCCTTCATGTTTATGAGAATTTTAGGGTTCCGTAGTCATACAAGAAACCCTTATACTTTCGCTCTGTCCGTCCGTCCATCCTTCTATCCGCCCCCAAGGTGGCCCCTCCTAAGATTTCAAAATTATTAGATTTAGATTCAATAACAAAATTATTTTGTGCGAAACCGGACTACAAATTTTGAAGTTATGTACCAAACGACTTTATTGCGCATACGATACGGAACCCTTCTACATTGGCGTGTCTTGACATGTTCTTAACTATTTTCTATTTTCCGTTTCAAATTTGACCTAATCGAAATGGGGCTATGATTTAAGCAGGTTTGTTTAAGCTTGTCAAGGTGACGACTTTTCTTGTTAGCTGCAGTAAGAATATACTAAGTCCTAAACTTTAACAAGCTAAAAAGCCGAGAATTTTTCTATTTAGATTGAATGTTGTATCGGGGATTTCTCTAAATTTTCCTTAGTGTGTATCCAACTTTTTTTTTAAATCACATTTTCTTGTACATCTTATCCGGAGTGTTCCAGCTTGTTAAGGGAAATGAGTGCAACACCATAACCATATTTAGCTCATCAAAGCGGACGATGAGCCCATTTGCCCCAACAAAAAGGTGCTCTCCGGGGGCAATTTCATTTACTATGCAGCGCCGTATTTCCTTCTCCGGGATAATAATGCAGTTACTTTTATTAAGAGAAACATAAGAAGATATCATATTCGTATTCACGATAACCATAATTTCTGGACAAAACAGTGACTATGATAGAGGCTCTCCGCTAAATTGATGCAGATGGCACCGACTTCAGCACATGAGTAAGTGTCTACTAAATCGTATAAATGTACAGTTTTATTATAAAAAAAACCTCCTGGCTTTAAAGAAAGGTTAAGGAACTTCAAGCAATTCTAAAATCTAAAGCAACTTAGATAAAAATGCTGCGTAAATTCTTCTTATAAACCGCGCAATGTTTTAGTTTAAAGTTGTTTGTTGTTATTGTTGTGAAACAACTAAAACACTAAAAGAAAAAGTAGATAAGAGATAAGTAGAGTCTTCGGAACTCAAATAATTTCATTAAAATTTTCTCAAAATTACTCTTGAAAAATATCCAATAATTTGAAGTGCCATTATTTGACACACATACAATGTATAAATTGCATACTTTATTTTTGATATTTGGTTTTCCTTCCAGAATTATAGTAAATTATTTTGATTAATAAAGCTTTTTTTACATTTTTTATTCTTTGACAATTGTTTTATTTCTTTTTCAAAACATTCGTTCTTTTCCAATGAGTATGTTCTACAATTAAACATACCGCCCACCATGGACAAGAATGTCCATTGTTCCGCCCACCAAATATATAACCCTATAGATTTTGGTTCCTTTCGTAAATGTATGGAGAATGTGACATAAACGGCCATATCTTTTGCTAGTGTACACGTGGAAGGTTAATTTTGGCACAGCTTGGAGGGACTGCTGACCACAGTATTTGATATTAATTGCAACCTTGTAGCTCTACGCGTTCCTGAGAAAAAGGGTCTTGATAAACAAACGGACAACGGAGTGACCCTATAAGGGTTTCTTTTTTCCTTTGGGGGTACGAAACCCTAAAAATATACTTATAATAAAGTCAAATTAAATACAGTGAGCTGCACGACATGTTCATGGACATGGCGATGCTCGTCGAAAGTCAGGTTAAATATTACATATATTCCCACATTAAATACGGCACTTGAAAGATATCACCATATTTGTCAAATCAGTACCTACAGCGAACTGTAGAAAAAGTATTTTTTGCAGACTTGGGGGATTGGGATACAAACATTAAAATGTTTGTCATTGACAATTAATTTTTATTGTTAGAATGGATTTTTATCGATCTTAAATCAGACTACCTTTTAAGGATAAATCTTCATTATAACATTAAAATTCTTCGTCCACGTTAATGAAACAGTAAATAGATTTGGTGTGAATATTTCATGTCGTAAATAGTTTCGGATTTATCAATATTTTTTATATAAATATTCGTTAGAATAAATAAAAGTTTAATTAATATTAGTTATAAAGTTTTATAGAAGCAGAGATATCATTGCATTAAACCATAAACAACGTTTGAACTTTTAACGTCTAAGGCGGCATGGTCTTATCTGTAGAACGCTAACGAATAAACAATAGCTACTTAAATTTCAAGAGCCTAAACATACAAATGAAGTGAACATCTGTTGGGCTCATATCTTTAAAGTTATCCCTTAATTTTATTAAAGCCTTAATATATATTTTTATCACAATAAAATTCTTTGACTTTCTCTCTGTCTCTTATACGGCCAATAGAATATCTTCTACTGGCAAGACTATTATACGGCCAGTAAAATACCTTCTATTGGCCGTATTTTAATGCTTTGGATAAATATCTATAAGGTTAAAGCTTAATTTTATTAAGTCGTTAAAATATATTTTTATCACAAGCAACTTCTTTGACTTTCTTTATGATTCATATACGGCCAGTAGGATACCTTCTACTGCTATCAGGCAGCCGCGGTAAGAACTGCTTAACCTAGCGATCGACTCAAATGCCGACTACTTAAGCTACGACCTCTGCGTGATATGATACAATAGGTATTTCAAACTAATTCAAACCGGATCCCGCACAATAAAAACCTTTTAAGTCCCATTAAATACATTTGCAATTTTACAACCAAATACGGCAGAGCTAGATGGTTTACAATACCGTGAATTCCATAAACAACACTCATCTATAAATATTCTACAATCTAGAATGTAGGTAATATCTAGACTGGATGTAGATAAACTAGACGGCAGCGCATCTGCTGGCCTTCTGGTCGTGCAGATGTCCATGGGCGTCGGTAGGCACTTCGGTGCCTGCTGCCTGCCCGTCTGCCCCCTTGTAACATAAAAAAAAAAAAAAAAAAACTTCAGAATATAGTATATATTACTTCTTCATATATATAAATAAAAACCAATTGCTGCTCGTTAGTGTCACTAAAACTCAGAAACAGATCTTTAGATTTGAATTCGGTTTGTTTTGTTTTATTCCCCTTATATCAGGGAAGGTTTAAAAGAAAAGAAACAATACAACTCAAAAGGATTGTAAAGATGAAATAAACTTAGTGAACTTACAATTTGCTGAAAAAAAGTTTTACAATTTATATTTAAAATTTTAAAGAAATGTGTGCTTAAAATTTGATGCATACATCTTTTAAATTTTAAATAAAAATTGTATGCTTTCTTATGAACATAAATTCATAGTAAACTGAAACTGGATTAATTGTATTGTATGTGTAGGTTAGTTACTCAGTTTAGGAACGTTTGATATAATCTATAGTCTAATATAATTGTTCGTAAAAAGATAAATTGAACTATGAGCTATAAATTAAGAAAAATAAAAGTGCTTTGTACAGTCTGCGAGAAGTTTATGACAAGTTGGTGTATTATTGATCCCTATCAATATAACCCTCGAAAAGACACCAACGTGTCCGTTACATAATTGGTCAGTTACAGAGTAACCGTGCGTTATGTGCCTGGAAACATGATTAATGTATTGATGAACTTTTTTTTTTAATATAACAAGGGCAAACGAGCAGGCGGTACTCTTAGTGACTACTGACGCCCATGGACAACTGCAACACCAGGGGGATCGCAGATGCGTTGCCGGCCTTTGAGAAATGAGTATTCAATTTTTTTTTTTTTGGCGACCCACTGAGTGGGTTCTGTTTAACCATACCGACATCTTGGGAACCCTTGAAGTGGGTTGCCGGAGTCGAGTGGGTTAAGACAGAAAGTCCCTTACTGAATAAGTTAACTGTCTTGGCCTTACAGGATCTCACAACTTTTTACGGCAGAAGAGTTGCAAGACTTGTATTTTGATGGCATACAATGTGCACGATACAGTTTTGTACAGTCACATGTTAAATGTATTAAAAGATGATAAATAAATTAATACAAAAATAAACTCATACGACCTGCGAATCCGCAGCACTTCTTGCTTTCTAATTGGTCTTACCCTTTATCATAGACACGTCGTTGGCTCCGTCGCCGATGGCGAGCGTGACCGCCTTCCGGCTCTTCTTGATGAGCTCAACGACCATTGCCTTCTGCAGCGGGGTCACCCGGCAGCAGATCACCGAACGACACTGCAGCACCACGTCCAGGAACCTGGAAAAAGAATTCATCGTGTATATTATAAGTCTTAATTCCTGAACAATTGACAATAAATTGACACTTTAATTGCTCCCACTCGTTATTTATTGTGATCCAAAAGCATTTAGTACTGCGAGAGTACTTACTTCTCCTCAAGTTTGGGATGTAAGCAGTGCACCAGCGAGTGCCCGTTGACGACGATGGCGAACCCGTTGGAGTCGTCCACGGCGTGCTCGTGCGACTCCGCCGAGTAAGGCCCGCCGCCCGACACGTACTCGTTGCTGTAACCCGTCTCACATCGCTTATTATTCCGTCATTACTTCACCATTTCTATGGTTCCAATTCATTACTATGTATGCAGCTGTATAACTAGCTGATTTAGAAGGATTTCAAGAAAATACTAAACAAGTACTAAAGGACCTCCATATATTTGTATCAATATTGATGATCTTTTTTTATTTACTTGAAGGGTTTCCTAAGCAGTACAGATTTGGTGTTTAAACTTCTTCTATGTGATTTGATAAACTTAAAATTTTGATATATTATAATAAAATGTATTTATATTGAAAACAGTCGGATATTTCAATTACTTATGTTCGTAGATATCTTTAACAATAGCAATATAACGACCATAGAGCAGTTTTCAAGTTGTATATTATCCAATATAATGGATTCCACACAAGAAAAGAGTTCTAAACCAAACGGGATCCATTGCTCGTTGAAAAAACAAAAGTTAAGCCAGCAAAATTAAGCCAACTTAGTTTCAAATAAAATGAAGTCTCAGAGAGAACTAAGAAAACTTAGTCAACGTTATTGCGATAAAGTAATTAGGTTTGTTTTCATCATTGTAGGGTTAGTTCTATAGTAAAATATAATTACAGTAATCAAAACAATAGATCCCTTTTCGCTTAATAAATAATATACTTTAGGTTTAAACATGAAATTCACACAACACACACAGCAACGTAGCAATAGCAAACTCGCAAAGTGTATAACAACTTGAAGTATCAAAAATATACTGTATATTTTTTAAAATTAAATACCCCTTGCGAGTGTAACGTGAAATATCCACTTTAGAAGAAGTGCTAATGATAGAAGTGTAGTTTGTTCTGTATCAATGTGTAGGGAGTGTGAAACTGTGAATCGTCTTGATGATATACAGAAGGAAAACAAGTTGGAAATTTTAATGGAAATTATATTCACACACAATACAATGTGCACCCACTGTGCAGTTAGGGACAGATAGAGAATAATTCAAGTGTATAGTTAAGAATTAGTATTTCCTGTGAATTTGTTAATTGTATATATTTTTTTACAAGGAATTCAACTTCTAAATTGAACAACCTTATAATAAATGTTACAAATAATAATCGAAAATTCTATTTTAATCTCTTCTAAAAGAGTGTCAAATAACAAATATGCAGAATCAACTTTTAAGTTCTCAAATTATATTTTTTACGCAGATAGATTGTCTAAGAGACCAGTTAAAGCAACATTAATTACTACTAACAATTAAACACATAACGGACTTATAATTCAACGCAATTATGTTGCAATTCATACAAGTACTCCTAGAACCACTGGTAGGAGTAAAGGCCACATACGCAACAGCGTAGCATATAATAGGACAGCGGCGTTAGCTTTTGCATACTCACTTTAGCTAATTGAGAAGGGCTTTTCACACAACACAATCCTGAGCTCGTTATCACAGGAGCATGTAAATTTTTCTAACAATTTTGATATTTGTATACAGTTTAAAAATCGCCTACAGGATATTCCACACATGAAGAAAAGTACAGACGTAAAACAGAGATAGAGTTGATATAGAAAGTCATCAGAAGTGTGTGAGGCAACATTTATATTACAACGCTCATCAGACCACTATAAAAAATAGTTTCTTTTTATCTTACATCATCAAAATATTATATCCTTTGTGACTCAGGATACAGTCGACAATCTTTTCTTGATTTTAAAGTGATGTTATAAGAAAAAATATTATCAGTAAATATAATATCTATATATAGTATATAAATATTTTTATCTAAATTCTCGTTAATTATTTTGGGCGACTTTCAAAATAAAACGGTGGTTTTCGACTAAAAGTAACATTGTTCTGTAAAGTCGGTTTACGGACGATAACTTTACGTCATAACGCCAAACGCTTAGACCGATCGTGCCTCTCTATCGCTTGTTTTGCGCTTTCGATTGCACGCTCGGCTCAGTCAAACGTGACACTTTCTCGTGTATGCAGCTGCTGGCGTTTATCGTTTTATAAACCGTTATCACTTCAAAGGAGCTTTTATTTGATATGTTGCGAATGAACGAATTTTTAAGTATAAATCTAGTGACAATAGTAGATTAGTACGAGACGATGACGTCATCTTATACTTTCTGATCTGGTCTGCAATGTTGTTGTAGTACAAACGAGCCCCAGCAGGAAGGTCCGCATACAGCTTTGGCACAGAACACACGGCACAGGGCACAGGGCAGGCGTGCAGCGGGGTGGTAGCGGGCGGCGGGCGGCGGCGCGACGGGTGACCCAATCTAACACTGGTTTTCAAATATCTGACCCGATTGTTGTCACGGATTACATCAGACTGTAGACCGGGCCTAATCATGAAACTCAAATCAGTGTGCTTAGTGCGAGTTACCTAACTTTTACGCGTTGGTAAAGTTTACTTAAATTTGTATGGAGATTGATCAGCGCCACCTAGTGGTAACGTTGTAACACTGATCAATCTCCATACAAACTGAAGTAAACTTTACCAACGCGTAAAAATTAGAAAAACTCGCACTAAACAGTTTGTTACATACAAATTGCCTGCGACGTATATACAGATTTTCCTAAGTCAAATGACAGTCGATTATAAAACGCTGGTTAACTACATTTGTGTAATAAAATAGCGTAGTGTTCGCGAATGTTTATATTTTATTAAAATATGCAATATAAATATATTAAATTATTAGAAAACCTCAAGAACACGAATGCCAAACTATATACACACACATTATCATGACAACCATATGTTATATTAATTGCCAAATAGATATTTCGTTGTACTAATATAAAAAAAAAGTAAAGTAAAGCATGTAATAGGCATATAAAGGTTTCTGGACGAAATCAGCCCGGCAGATGGAGCTGCAGTCGGTTTCTCTATACGGTCATTTAGGTCATTTATCTATACTAATATATTTTTATCTGTCAACTGTCAATTGTAATTGTTATGTTATTAGAGCAATTAGTAAAGGAAGGAAAATAGGAATTATTGAATACATTAATAATCTGGAAGATAAATCAGCTATTTATCTATGGCGGAGTCCAGCCAGTATTATATAGCGTAAACATATTCTAGTTGTATAATATTCTAATAAAAATGTTAACGGTGGTTGATTCTTTTTAATACATTACGTTCCGCTATGTCAGATCTTTTTGGTTCAAGATGGTCGCCTACTAATTTCACCAGATCATTGAACGATTTTGCCTCTGTCACAATGTTAGTTACCGTACTCCTCCGAAACGGCTTGACCGATTTTTATGAAATTTTATATGCTTATTCAGTAGATCCGAGAATCGGGTACTAGCTACTAGTCACAGGCACAGCCTTTTTTAACTCTCGAGCGAATAAGGGCTAAATTTATTAGTAACTAGCGGTATTTACGTTTTCGAAATTTTTATAAGCATTCCAAACTTTTTTGAAAATTTCTGTCACCTATATGTTATTGAATGCAAACAGACAATCAAATCTTTCCTCGTTATAATATTAGTATAGATAATAATGTGATTTCATTGAAGCGTATGGAATACTGAGACTTGACCCATTAACATGTTACCGAACAAATACTTGCCTTATAAAAAATTGTTTCCTATTTTTACGCATAATTCATGTTTTTATACACTTCCTGTCGATACATTTCCTTAATTAACAGCTGGAAGTTCCTACGCCGTCACGCGAAGTGTAACCAGCGACCCATTTGTTTAGACTAGTAATGAAAACTATAAATTAGCTAAATTGATGATTGTACAATCATGATTCTTTGATGCGTAACATTCCGGTGCCAAGGAGAATCACAAGCTCTCAAAGGCGGAAGGTATAAATTTGCGATCGGAATCGGAAATCGTGCTTTTTGCGTGCCGATACTGAGATACGTTTGTTACTTTTGTACCGTCTTTTTTTTACTTTCATTCACTCTTTTTGTTACTCTGTGTTCGTTTGTTGTATTACTCTGTGTTCTCTGAAACTACTTACCTATATATATACAAGCGAAAGGTCTTCCTATCACTACATATCGAAAACCGCGGGACGTACAAATATGAAAATCGGCAAGGAGGTTGTTTTTAGTCAGTAGACATTCGCTAAGAACGCGCTCAAGAATGGTATGAGGATGGCAATATCTGTAACCTCTCATTTCCGAGATGAATGATTTTTGTGATTTTATTTAGCACATTAAGTGCAGCCGTGACACAAAGTTTGCGGTACGATGTCTTTTACACCCTGTATGTTGACCGAGTTATAAAAATATTGGCATTCACATAACTTCCTTTATATAAACTATAATAAGACAAATTTTCATATTCCTCTGTCCGCGCAATCTTCGTAAAATGGTTCCGAAAATTTTTGCTTTACCTATTAATATATAGATTCATAATTATTGCACTACCATGATCATTATCTAAGAGTACCCGTACCTTATTACAAATATGGTACACGGATAATAGACTTACAGTTGTAGCCACAACAAAGTAGTTATATATTTTTCTCTCATCAATAAAAAACAAGATTACTTGGTGAGAATAAAGACTTTCAGGATTTATTTTGCTGTACCAATAAAGCCAAGTCACCGCCGAATTCTTGCCTATCAAAGTATGGGATTTAAAGCTTTATAAAATTTGTACAAGTAGGTTTTAGTAGAAATAAAGGCTATTTTTATTTTATTGTATTACTTCGGCTATTCATCAGTAAAACAATTTTTCAACTCGATCCATTAGTTCCTGAGATTAGAACGTTCAAGCAAACAAACAAACAAAAACTCTTTAGCTATATATGTTAGTACAGATACAAAACAGCATAGCATAAACGCAGGTTAAAACATTTTTATCTGTCCGTCTGTTTGTTGATAATTGATTTGAATGAAACTTTCACTGCCTGTTGCTAAATCTACACACACAAAAAAATAAAAACATCAAAAACATACCAAATAAGCCGAAAAATTACACGTACAAGACATATCGAGTGTGTGTTACTAACTCTTTAGATCTTTGCGTTTCTATACACCTCAAGTTTAACTCCCCGTTTTTTATCTACGATTCGATACTAAGTATTCCTAATATTCTTTAAAAAAAAAAAAAAAATACTAAATCACTCACAAATAAAATCGTTTAATTCGAAAAAAATACAAAAACAATAAAACTCAAAAAAAAAATTATTTAATCAGATGATACATATTTAAGAACGAATGATTACATACTCATCGCACAATATCTAAGATTATTACGCGTTTATCGCCAAAGCTTTCAGTAGATAATTTCACGATATGAATATTCCTCAATATGCGATTATATAAAACAACGCAGCTATTAACAAAAGTGACTTCTCACCGTGCAACTCTTTAGCAAACGACAAGACCGGTTTTATGCCTCCGTAGGTCCGTGATTTTTTGAAGTCATAATATCAATGCATTTCATTTTGTATATTAATTTTTTTTTTTAAATATTATTAGGTTATTTGATTTAAGTTGTAAAAGATTTTTTTTAATACGCTTTTAATATTGTTATTACTAATAGTCTCGTAACGCGAGTGGCAAATTATTTATTAGTTTTTGTGATGAACCACATAGAAAAAGGTATGATATTACATATTTATATTTATAACCGACGACAGTGATGCTAATATAATTATAATGATTTATTAGAGGTGTAATCAAGAAATAAATTATTTTGAAATAAAAAGAAAACCACCTTCAAAAATAAAAAGACGAGGCGAACTAAAAAGCAAAAAATAAATTGTACTTTCCTACCATTTAGTAGACACTTACTGATGTGCTGAAGTCGGTACCAAGCCAAATAGGTTCTCCGCTAAATTGATGTAGATGGCACCGACTTCAACACATTAGTAGAATAAGTAAGCATCGATCATGAGTTAACATATTCAATCCGTGACGTTGATCGATTCTTCGTTACATCAAGAGGAAATCCTTTTAAAACCATCCATTCTTAATGGAAAGGATCACGAGCAAATTCCTATTATTTGCCAAATTTAGCAACTTATTGTTAGGACATCGAAAGTACATACGATCAGCCTTTACGACGTTAAAAACATAGGCTAAAATGCATAAGGGCTCAGTTCAACTCCGTTCAATCTCCGCTCCGATAGGCACCAATTCTGAGGCAGGTTTTGCGCTTTGTATATGAATAGACTGACTACCGATCCCAATATACGCGCTAATTGGTATTGAGAAATGCTGAAAAACAGCGCGCGGAAAATTATATCCTGTAGTTTTATTATTGAGTAGTATAGTAGGTTTTCTAAAGCTTTTTTTAATATAAAAAAGCAAGCAACTCTCGAACTTCTGAGCTACCAGATTAAAGATGCCTATTTTGCATATTTAGTAACGTATATCTTCATATCTATCCGATACAAAAGTTCTAAATAGGCTAACAGGTAGATTATCACATAGCAAATGTCTTAGGCCTATACTGGTATGAAAAACCGAGCAAGGTTATGATTATACTAGGAATGTACAATTTTCAATCGACCCTTCCTGCCGTTATGCTATATTTATTTTTATTTAATACTAGCGGGCCCGGGAGGTACAGCTTTGTCCGAAAGTTGGATTACTTACTATTTATACTACATTCTATTATTCTGGTTCCCGTTGCGATCTGTTCCGTTTCCGTGCCTGGTCCCTTTCTCGTTACTTTTGCTGTTCTTGTTCCCGTTCTCTTTTTTTCTCTTCCCTAATATTAAAGAAAACATTCACATATCCCCTTTGAATCGAGCGTAAAGTGAGTCATTAACCGACAATTATTGTGCTGGTGTCGGAGCGAATGCAAGGGCACTAAATTAACACGAGTGCATTAATTACTCACTTCAGCAAGGTGCGTCATCTACTTTTCTTTCAATTACAACGCTGTTTATTCCTATCAACTTTTCTTGCCAAATATGAATTATCAAAGTTTTACAATGGTATAGAATTTCTTCCCTTCCTGCCTTCTTTTTTTCTCTATATGAAACTTAATGAGAGATATTAAACCTCTGTGATAAATTTATATCAAAATGAACAATCAAATAGCCAAGGATTTAGTTGTTGATGTGGAACAATGTTATAATATATTGAAATAAGTATTAAATAAGAAAACACATCAATATGGACACTAAGAGGCAAATTAAGAACAAAATTACGCAAGGGATCTGCCATCAAGAAAGAATGCTGGAAAGATTTTTTTATTCCAAAACTTCACGACACCGGAATTATAAATCATAGCGCGGTCAATTAGGGGTATGGGAAACACTGCGGTTGTAAGATTGATCGCTGCGATCACGATAGTGGGACGCAAAAAAAAACGACCCTAAAAAACACGTCTCGCAATCAGACATAAGATAATTCTAACAATCCACGAAATGTTTGTGCTATTTGATTTGTCACATTGTTTTGATCGAATTAACTTTTTCGTGTATCGTGTATCATATTCCAATTCTCTTTTTTTAATTACTAGCCGTGCCCGCCACTTCAACCGCGTAAAATAAGGTAAAAAAAGATTCAATTTTAGCGTGATGGTAGCCTTCCTCGATAAATGGGCTATCTAACACTGAGCAGTAGTTCCTGAAATTAGTGCCTTCAAGCAAGGAAACAAACTCTTCAGCTTTGCGTAGAATAGAACATGTCAAACTGTTTGTGTCAAACATCAAATCAATTATATATAAGTTAATTATACTGAGCGTGTAGATGATCATGTAGTGAGGAATGTTGTAATAGAAATTCAAGACTAAGCAAATCTATTATTGTCTGTATTGCGATTTTGCTGTACTAAATCTAATGAAAAAAAAATATAAAAATCTATATTTGCAAAAGCTATTGGCTGGCCTGTTAGTACAGTAGCAGTGACCCTGCCTTCCGTTCCTTGGCCTGTGGGTTCAATTCCCCCCTCGAGTCTAGGTGTGTTTTTGAATGCGATATGAATAAGGGACCTTAAAAAAATAAAGAGCATATTCGTTTCTCGATGGCTGGCAATGAATTGCAAGCCTTCCGACTTAATCATTTTGGCCTGTTGCCTCTTGTTACGTAAAAAACATGATAAGAAAATCTCTTTCTTTTAAATATTTTTTTTAAAGTTATGTTACATTATATTGAACAGATATACTTTCAATATCATTTAGTGCTTTACAGACAAGGCAGATGTACTTTCAATATCATCTAGTGCTTTACAATCCTGACTAGGGGTTCTAAGATCTTTTTTTTATATAACAAGGGGCAAACGAACAGGCGGCAGTCTTAAGTGACTACCGACGCCCATGGACAACTACAACACCAGGGGGATCGCAGATGCGTTGCCGGCCTTTGATAAATGAGTATGCTCTTTTCTTGAAGGTCCCTAAGTCGTATCCTTTCGGAAATACAGACGCTGGTAATTGAGGAGAATAATTAATACATAGGAGAACACCGATAACAAAACTTGATCGCATATCCAGAGCCTGTATAGTGTCTGTTAAGTTGTTACAACGAGATAATGCTTTTCATTTGTTTAAGTCGTTTGTTATTACAAAAATACTTCCTGTTTGTATTCTTTATTGATAATTTATACACTACATACTTATATTTTGTACATGAATCTGGTGGAATGCACTTTTTCCTGTATCACAGTTTCTTTTAACTAGCACAAGAATTAGGGCTTTAACTTAATTGTACCAAATGTAACAGTTTCTTAATAAATAAATAAATTTAGTAAATAAATAGAGAAAATCAGATATAGACATACATAGGTTGTTTAATATCATGTTTACTTTTCTTTTAAAGTAAGTTTCAGCTGTTAATTGATTTATGCATGATAATTAGCAAAGTTATTTGACCAATGTAGGCCACGAGAACAAGGCCTATATAACGAACCTGTCGCCATGTCTCATAATAGCCGGTGGCTGACACACGATGAGGAAGTGTCCGTCAAGTCCGACTGTCACGAGCGACCTCACTCGCGCCGGCTGTACACACAGGATGCATGTTTCTCTCCTTCTATAGCACCAGGAATTTGTAGTCATTAGGGGGTTAATAGGTAACCCACTAGCAGGTAGATATGAAACGCCTGGCGTCTAGGAATAGTATTCGGGTACATTGACTCATGATGCATAGGATGCACGTTTATCTTCTTCTATGACTCCAGGAATTCGTGGTCGTTAAGTGTAACCCACTAATAAGTAAAATGGCAACCGCTGGTTTTTTGAATTTGAATTGCCATTTTAAAACGTTCTTTCTGTTTTCGAGAGTCCATTAATGATAATGCAGAGAACTTTATCACAATTTAAATATAACGCAAGATAGTACATATTTACCCTAAATTACATTTTATCAACCAATAGTAATTATACGTGTCATTTAAAAAGGTCAACCAATGATTACATACTTTACTAATTAATGCGGTCTTTGATTGCTTATATTTATTCAAAGAACACACAACGCGCGGTATGTGTATGATTAAAACCATTAAATTATGATTATGTCGAGTACCGATCATTATCGTGATCGCATCGAACCGTTACGTAAACAAATCAAAGTGATTCAATGTCGTAATACAATAATGATTTTTATGACTATAATCACAACGCTACAGCTACATTCCAACCGGCCTGATGGCAGTCGAGTCAATTGCAAAGGTCATCCATATTATGGGTTAGGACGCGTCCATATAACCATTATATAGACTTATAAAAATAAGAATTTAGAAATGTAAAATTGTATTACTACATTTAAAAATTGCTATCACGGAAGAGCGGGACCTTCTGCCACGACAATCTTCGATACTCAATAGAAGGTCCCACCTTTACTACTAAAAATTGTAAACTGTAATACGGAAATAAAAAAAATATTATTATTATTTATAATGTGTACGTCTATGTCTACATATTAAAACTTTCGGTAACATTTCACTAAAAGACCTAATGTTTAATTCAAATATGCATTATTAATACTTTAAATTTTTAAAATAATACAATAAAACCTCACCCACACTAATGCGAAACGATTTACACACACATGTGTGCATTTTACTGTAAGATTCTGTAAAGCGTAGTCATAAAGACCGTCTGTATATTAATTGATACGTATAACAATGTCGTTGTACAAAGAAAAATAATACATATTTGGTTACGCATATAGTAAATAATACATATTTGGTTACGCATTAGTTACGCATATATTACATAAATCTAATGGTTTGTGGCCTACTTTCGACCACCCGGCGATCTCTTTAGTTTACTTAAATTAATAAAATTGAAACTTCTCACCGATTTAATAAAGAGTAAAATTCATTACATTAGGCGACGAAACAAATCGAATCAAAAATAATTATAAGTATATCAGTAAGGATACATTAATTAATTTTATCTGATAAATCAACCTGTAATTGAACTTTGTGAATATTTTCTGCGTTGGTTAATTTAAATATTTTTTTAATGCTAATGTTATCAATTCTCGTTACATATTATAATTTCAATAGAAATCGTATCAAAATCCGTTTACCGGTTTTTAAGACCGGGGAGTTTTTATTTCTTGGGAATTACCGCAATGGGTTTATCGATACCCATAAACTTATAATTATGACTAAGATGTGGTTTTAATATTACGGTGACTAAGACCCACATAAATATGGAATAAAAATGTCTAATTCTCGAAAGTCACATCAGAAAGCCTAGCACGAACATTCTCGATAGTTATATACTTACTTTTACGTTCGAAACCGAACGTCAAATAAAACATTAATGCTACCGTTTTGCACAACTTAGTGACTAACTATTGCTAGCACGAATAAAATCGGGATTCGCACGTACCGATTCCTCGACGTTACGGCCATGTAAGTCATGCACGAACCTTCACTGACGTAAAGCAATCGAAAATGTTCGTGCTATAGGCCCTCAGAACGCACATATTTGAGTTGTGACCCGCGTCTTCGTCTGCATTGTTTTTTTTTAACATGAATATGAGCAATACTTTTGGGTATGTCTAATATTTCCGTTTCCCCTGAATGTTTATATTCAATTTTGAGGGTTATATACATATAATATGAAGAAACTACTGTCAGTGTTTTACTTACAAGCAATACAGTCTCATATAGCCCCGATGACCACATCTAATTAGCACAAAATAGCTATGATTTCATTGTTGTCCATCTTTGAATCATCGTATAACAGCCAATACTTAAAAGTGTGCCTTCTATTGGTTATACGATTGCACACTCGCACTCGACTTTAATATTAAACGGAGTATCCTCACAGCGTTTAATATTAAATACGAATCCATTAACTATGCTGTGCTTGAATAGGTTAGCATAACCTGCCTTCTGTATAATTGTATACTTTATATTGTTTTCCTTTCAACAACTATAGATAATAATTTGAAATAAAATGAAAATATGTTACTTTTTCGTTTTTGAAGCTATTTTTTTGGTATGTTTCTCTTTGACCTTTGTTTATGAGTTTTTTTTATCAAGTTTTTATATTTGACAATTTAATTGATAGAATCAGGCGTTACTTTGCGGAAATCCCTGACATGCATGAGAAACTAAACTACTTTGCTTTAATCCGCGAATGAATACGAGGGAAAATCGGTGTAAAAATTAAGGCCACGCCTGACGCCAACTTCTGAATAACATTATAACAGTTTGCTAAAAATATAGTGTTTGCGATAATATAGATACATGTGTTACGGTAAAAAATAATGTTGAAGTTGAAAGAGAGCTTCTTCTCCTTCTTCCTTGCTCTAAATCCCAAATCCCAAGCACCTAGACTTTACGAGATAAGTATAACTCTGAAGAATACCTTTACTTCCTTTCTACCAAACGTTATCCTGGTCTAGTACCAGGGTCTGCTTAAATTGCAGAGGATGTGGCTGTGCTACAAGTTGAGTGTGAGGAAGTCTGAGAAATCTCATTAAGGGCTATCACAATTTTATGCGGAAGACGTCGCGGGAAACAGCTAGTATAGTATACTTTTTTTTATTTACTTAAGGTACCAACAGGCTGTAATACAATATGGACTTGTAAATTATAGGGAATCATATAGATACTGTGCCATATTACAGACCCACTTGTAGGTTTCCACAACATGCTAGAAATCACTAGGTTAGAGAAACAGTTTGTAAAAATTTAGACACAAAAGAGGCTACAAAGAAAAAAACAAACTTAAATTTAAAAAAGAATGTAATTAACTTCGATTATTTACATTTATGACACATGTCGGTTAAATTAAAACCCGTATTACGGCCTAAATTTAGACGATAACCAAAATATGTAGAAGGTGACTATAAGAATCAACTGGAATGCAGGGTCTATGAAAAATTATTGAATGAATCATTGTTCTTTAGGTATGTTAAATAATAATAAAAAATCTAAGTTATGCTAATCAAAATTAAAGAGTCACTTGCCAAAGTATATTTAAGGTAAATCAACTTAAATTACAGGTAAACTTTATTAAGAAATATAGTACTTGCGGCTATAGATGAAGAATTTGTTTGTTTGTTTACTTGAACGCGATAATATCAGGAACTACTGGTCCGATTTGAAAAAATATTTCAGCGTTAGATAGCCCATTTATCGAGGAAGGCTACGGGCTATATACCATCGCGGTAAAATTTCATCTAATTTTTTTTTCCAACTTTTACGCGAACGAAGGTCGCGCGGTCACGGTTAGATTCTAATAATAACGAGGACGGGAACGGGAACGGGAACGGGAACGGGAACGGGAACGGGAACGGGAACGGGAACGGGAACGGGAACGGGAACGTATAATATTAAATCTCTAACAATGTCCAGTTTTACGACGATTAATACAGACGATATTACTTCTTGAATTAAACTATCAACTATTTGCCAG
Organism: Charaxes varanes; assembly: GCA_024363005.1. Classification (NCBI taxonomy): domain Eukaryota; kingdom Metazoa; phylum Arthropoda; class Insecta; order Lepidoptera; family Nymphalidae; genus Charaxes; species Charaxes varanes. The sequence goes on from JANCMC010033613.1 coordinate 41,732,345, forward strand.
TGGAAGTGCTTTCGAAATGTTTCGGGTAATCACCCAAAACAAACAGACAGAAAGTCATAAAAAATAGCTTGCGTTTTGTTATATTAAGCGTTTATACAGTCATAGACATTAGTACAAAAATAGTTTCAAAGTAATTGATAGAATCAGGCGTTACTTTGCGGAAATCCATGACATGCATGAGAAGCTAAACTACTTTGCTTTAGCACCCACTCCTAATATAAGCTTTTAATTTAAGCTTAGTAGGAGGGGAAAAAGGGAATATTAGACATACCTAAAAAATATTCCTAATATTCTTAAAAAAAAAAAATATACATAGAAGAATAGAGGATTCATTGTTGCGTTACTGAATTAAAATATTATTGTTATAGCCTAAGATTGGGCTGTTCTTTACCTTCGAGAGAGGTATAATCTTATTTGGATAGCTTTGAAGACGCCATGTTGTCAGGTTAAAGATTGTACGAAAAATATTTTTGAGGCTTAATCTGTTTATAAAAGCAGTTGTCCATGGGCGTCGGTAGTCACTTGGGTGAAAGCCGGCTGCTCGTTTGCCCCTTATTATATATAAAAAAAGGCTCCCAAGCTGCTGGACGTGTATTAACCATTTTTTTCACCAATAGAAAACTATATTATCAGGAATTATTACTTTCATTAGTATTATAACGTATTTTCAAAATAATTTAGGATCCGTAATAAATATATTCGTCCGAATATGAAAGACCGTCCCTCGCATTTGCTACAAAAACACTTGATGATATAACAAAAATAGTGTGCTAGGGAATTATAGAAGAATGTGTTGTTTTTTAGCCTAAGAAGAAGGTAGGAAAGAAGATCGCGGCCGCACCTCTGGTCGTGAAGAAAGTAGAACCCAAGAAGGTTGTTAACCCTCTCTTTGAGAAGAGAACTAAGAATTTTGCTATCGGTAAGAAACATTCATCAAAAGAATATATACATATGATTAATACATTTATGGCCAAAATGATGTAAAACATTATTCCTAAAAAACCATGTGGGTGATAAACAACGAGCTTTTTAACACTGATTGGCCATTTCTCTTAAGTTTTATAGAAGTAATCAAATACTCGGGTGCAATGAAATCGCTCATGAGGACATTTTTTTGTAAAATGTTTTTTCCTATTAAACAAAAATTAACTTTTACAAATATGAGATTAAAGATCATTGACCGGTTAGGTATTGAAATGACTTTTAATCTCATATAAAAAATGTATGTATATTTTACCTAAAAAAATAAATAAAAAAGTATTACAAAATAACGTTCTCATGTGCGAAAAAATGCGTGTTTATCGTTATATTTTTGTATTGAAAAAAAAAAATATTTTGAATTTTTTCTTTACTCATGTTTATACTAGCGGCTGCGCATCGCTCCCTGCACTCATTCTTCAGTTTTTGTAAAGTTCCATTTCACGGAATGAACTCACAATTTCGCACGCTTCAGGGGACACATTCGGACGACTCACATAATTAATGCATGTTAACTATAACGCTGGGACTTCAAAACTGTACCTACTTGTCTGTTGATTTGCAAATTCGCACCATCAAGGGATGGGAGAGCTTCGCACTGTATCACATCATACTACGTACCTACAATAGTAACGATGCCTATTTCATATTTGTGTTATTATATTTTTAAAACAAAAATCTTGAGGGAATCATAATGAATGACTATGATATCATAATTAATATGAGACGTATCCGATATTGAAATTAACTCAATAAATGTTGCTTCAGAAGTAAGTGATGGACCGAATCTCTATTTTCTTAAAAAAATAGAATTTCACGATGAGAGGATAAATATATATTAAATAATAATTGCTTCAAGACACAAAACTTCCCGAGAAATGATAGAAAAAAAAACAAATATTAGGAAAATATTTCCAGTATTAGGTATCGCAATCAGGATAAAGCACCTTTTTTATTTTTTCTAATTTTAAACTTACGAAAGGCTTAGAACTGAGTATAAGAATTACGAAGAATATCGAAAATCGTAAGAAATTCAAGTTTTGTCATTTGTTTTAATCCTATAATTAAAGTTTAAATCAGAAAATTTTAATATGTTTTGTTCGACATACCATCGAAAACGTTATATATCGGCTCAATAAAACTTAACATTCGTGTTATTCGACACATACTAATAAGTCAGACTGAAATAGTGAAAATTTTATTCTCAATCAGATGATTTTTATTCAAAAACCTACAACACCCTCGAATTTTAATTACAAGTGACTTTAAAGTTTACGTTTGTATTGTATGCAAATTCGAGCAATCTATTAGTATAGTCATAAAAAAAGGTTAACAGAAGGTAGTAATTATAAGACTCTGAAAAATATAGAATTAATTTAATTTTTATAACTACGTTTCAGTGAAAGTTGTAATGTCTGTCTATCTTTCAAGATTTACTAATAATTATTTAAAGAGTAAATTATATAAAGGATATTTAAACCAAATTTATTTCAGTTCTTCCGTCCGTTTTTTTTTTTTGTTTTCCACCATATTAAATTAATTATAATTATTAATTACACATAAACACCTTCGTCCGAATACCACTCGCCTCTATCTAATTCGACGAATCAAATGAAGACCCTTTCAAAAACATTATTTAGTTGTATCTACTGCTGTATTTAATAAGCGTTGGTAAAAAAAATGGATGCAATGTGCGAAACATGGATTCGATATAAAAAATACTGTTTTAATCGGGTTTTACCTTTTGATCCGTTAGATTGGAAACACAAACATCAAAAATTAGATATTAAGAAGAAAAAAATGCAAATTGCTCGTTGTAGGATTTATTTATTTAAGATTTGTAATTAATTGTAAACATATGTATATGCTTTTCAAATTCTGTCCATATGTAAGCAAAAGACATTTTTTAATCACAAAAAAATATCATTTGCAGTTAAATAAAATAAATACTAAAGTTTTGATTAAGTTTTATGTCCTGCCAAGATATTATGACGATAAGAATCGCCCAAAAACGTTTAAAATGTAGGATACATTAAAGTTAATACATTAAAAGTGATTAAAAAAGTAAGGATATAGCGGATGGAATATTTTTGTGGAAGTGACTGCAGAATATGTAAATAAGCGATCTATTAAAATGATTAAGAAACAAGCGAGCTATTAACACTACACAGTCTTGCCCAAGGTACATATGTTTATGGCAAAAAGGACACTTATCTGGCACTGGCTGCCTACTGTTCCCGCCTCTGGCTGCATATGCATCGAAAGAAGCACTCTTGGCTGGAGTTGATATTGTAAGAGATTATTACTACTTTGCTATTATACTTATACTATTATGCTCCGTCACTATTTCGGCACCAATTTGGGAAACTTACTGACTTCTATTAATCCTAGAGTCAACATATAGGAGCTGTTATACCGTTTGGAAAGTTTGAGACATTATCTGCCATGTCCTTACGAAGTCATGCTTAAATCACAGGATCGACGGTATTTTTTTGAACTTCTAAGAACTACGACGATCTTCAAATATATACTAATATGTGTTAAGGAGTTTTCCACCACACGCTGGTACCTATACCTTACACTATAGTAGGCATTATTATGTATAAAAATAAGAAAGGCGAGAAAGTGAGAAATAGACATAAGCTTTGTAGTTTGACTATTAACATTTTATTACAAATCATGTATAAATCAATTATAAAAAATATATCCCTGTTGTATCTTTCTTAATACCTATGCCTTCATTGTTACCAACCTTACATATAATCTATAAAACATTCGAATCTATAAAAATAAAATTAAAAAACGTTATATTTGAATTTAAAATATATATATATATAGTTTATATAGAATTATATTTTTTGCTTTATTGGGACAAAGTGGTAATTAGAGTCTTCGTAATATTTATAAAAAAAAAATAATATTTTTCGTAGAATGTAAGTAAATGTGATCTTATACTCGTAGCTAATATTTAAATATTCTTGAAATAAACTTTTATTTATATAATATTTTCTTCTACATCTTTCATATAACTTTTAAAACGAAGAAAAGGCTCATATAGTATTATTCGTGCCTGCATAAAAATATGAAAAATTGAAAAAAAAGATTTAGAGAGAGGAGAGATAAATCTATTACAATTCCTTTATATATTGAGACATTCACTAATCAAAATTGTACATTTATTATTTATTGTACATTAAGAGCCTCTTTTACAAAAAGAGGACCTATGTCCCTACAGTATACTCGTCTGACGGTTGTGGTATTGTTGCTCAGCATTAATCGTAATATTTGCTATACGTACCCATACGCACTATATCTTTTCTCAATCTATTACATTTTACTAGTCTTTGTCAAAGTTTTGCTAATGTTTCTACGTGGATTCGCATCTATGGCGAGAATTAAGCGCGACAATATTTTTTGAAACATTCGCCCGCTCGTTGAACGAAGACGGCCATTTCTTTATATATATATATAGGTAGATAAAAATATCAAGTTGAGCTTACCCAATTCACATTTGTACATCATTATTATTCTATACTAAAAATTCTTTCTTTCCTATATTTATTATATCGTAACACTTTTGTACTGAATATGTACCTAAAGCTTTAATCTTTCTACTAGTCGGACAATACCTTGTCTCAGCAACACTGATTTTCTATAATCTAATGTTCTTATTAAATTAACTATTACACTTAGAACATTGAGGAACAATTACACCTTTGTTAATACCGGTTGTGTACTATACAACACACTTGGATTTGCTTGTGAAATTGTGTGACGAATGGTGTAATCGGTCCAGCGGACTAGGTTCCATACATTACATTGAATGTTTATTATGACTATAATTAAACAATGTATTACTCTGCATGTGTATGTTATCGTAAGGTATTTAATCATGTAATGACATAGAAAAATGCAATTTAAGATTTATTGTATTATGTCAGTAGTTGCAACTAATGCACAAAATATAGTATTAAGAGATTATGAGATAATGAACTAAAGATAAGAACAGACATGGCTGAGAATTTAAAATTTACGAAAGGTTTCAAGGAGATAGTTCAATATTTATAAAAGGTTTCACGTAGATACTATTTATAGAGGATAACATAAACAGAGTTTAATATTTATAATAGCGATCATGAACTTTTATGTTAGCCTACATTAATGTTACGCTGTGTGTAAACTTACAATATACTTGCAGTAGATTAAATGTTTCTAGATAACTGATCACCAAGCGTAACCGATAATAGCACAAGAAGATATATCTATCTAGACCTACTAAATTGGATGTTTTAAATTAAGATACTATATGTTCGGTTGTCACCGTTATATCTATGTATACGTGGAAGTAGAAAATGAATAAAGAATAAATAAAACTCACTGATATGCATTTTATTTTAATGTGATTAAAAGGATAAATACCTGGCTTTTTATTTTAAATACTTCCCTTACTATTATTGTCAGCAAATTACACTACATTTGGATACATTAAAGGTTTTACCTCAAACATATTGATAAACGGGATTCCGGATTGGTCACAAAAAAATGAGAACAAGGAAGTGACAGCCAATAACGTTAACTGTTTTTTCTAGAAAGAGATACAGCGTTGAATGATGCGATCGTGAAACTTCTTCGTTTTTCAATTTTCATTTTAAACTCAAAGTGCCTCATTAAAAATGATAAGTTATGCCACAGATAAAACATATTGTTTAAATTTCGGTAACTATGTAAATTTTGAAAAGTACTAGCGTTTCTCAATCGACGCGTCTTCATCTATTCTAATACATATAGCTGAAAAGTTTGTTTGTTTGCTTGAACGCTTTAATCTTAGGAGCTACTGGTCCGTTTTGAAAAATTATTTCATTGTCAGATAGCCCATTTATCGAGGAATATAGGTTATATATCATAAGATTCATAAATCTAAGACCAATAGGAGAGGAGCACCAGTGAAGAATGTTTCAAAATCGGTTTTTTTTTCCATTAGAGAACTTCTTCTGCTTACGCTGCGCAAACGGTTAATTTCGTAAATTATATGTGTCTGAACTCTTTGTTACCCTTTAAAAGTCCTAAATAAAAGTCCGCGACTGCAAATGTCTATCTTTTAAGGTTGACTCGCTATAACCTTTTTTTACTCTAACAAAATTTGTTCGGAAATAATGCCTTATTTATGAAAATGTTATTAACTATATATTAATATGAACATGATATTAATCCTTATTCAAAAATTATTTCTAACCCCCAAGTGATACGAGTAGCCCACGAAGACAAAGTGGCTGAGTACAGCTAGTGATGTGTAAGACTAATTATTCCATACATTTAGGTCAACAATTTTTCTGAGGAATACTAAAACCTTATATATTAACTCTCCAAAAAACAATCGTATAGAGATATCTGTATTACGAAGATTTTTTTTTTTGCTGTAAAAAGGTTTCCCCCTTCTCCGTCTGCTTTCCTCTTTCCTGGTCCAATCTCACCCACAATTTACCCGCAAAGGCATCCAAATTGTCGCGCCATCTCTTCCTCGGCCTGCCTCTTAATTTAATTAACCTCATCTTTCTGGACGTTCTATCATAAATGTAATACTATAATCCCCCCTTATAACACGGTAGGTTTAATCTACATTATAGAAATACACGTTTTAGAATTATTCTCGTAAAACGCGCTTGTACCGCCCTGAATGTTTATAATTTAATCTTATATATAAAATTCTCGTGTCACAATGTTACTTACTATACTCCGAAGCGGCTTGACCGATTCTTATGAAATTTTATATGCATATACAGTAGATCTGAGAATCTATTATCTATTTCTCATACTCCTAAGTGATAAAGATGGCTCACGCGTACGAAGTCGAAGGGTACAGCTAGTATGATATATATTATAATATATTATAGAATAATACTAATGCATTCTAACAGCACCGTGTTATAGGGGGGGATTACAGTACATAATTCGACAGTAAGCACGATATTCTTTTTTTATACTGGACCCGAAAGGGAATAACACTTTAAAATGGTCCCTTATTACCAGTTGCATTAATTGGCTACAATGGGGGAAGGTACTACAGATTTCTACGTATATTGAAATGATAACACGAGTTTATTAATTTCAGAATTTAATTAAAAAGTCGTCACCAGTTTCCATTTCTAATAACATCAACAAAAATGTAATTTAAAAACCTTTACACATCAAGAGAATATAAGAACAATAAGATGAGTAATTGCCTATTCCAATTCACTTTAAAATAAAATAATAATAGTAATGTATCTATATTTACGACATCAATTATATCTACATATATTTCATTATGATTATCTGTATTATATTCATGCAAGTATTGACAAAATATAAAATGTAAAAACTTGAAATGTGAAGTCAAAAAGTATCATAAATTATATTACAGTCTTATATATATGTAATATGCCGAGCTCCTAGTATTAGAAAAGGAAAAAGAAAACGTTTTTCCTATATCGTCAAGGATGCCGAAGTACATGGTAATTGTCCCAAGGCATCCCATTAAAAAAGAGAAAAAAGTGGCATCTAACAAAACGATATTAATTAAAAGGCAGATAATTTAATTTAATCTAAAAGAAAGACAAGACAGAATGAAATTGAGAAACAATTTACATTGTTAATAATTGAAACCAATATTCAAAATAATTCGAAGATCATTTCAAGTTTTTACAGCTACTACAAAATCTATGAATCTAATAAATACATCGAATATATTTCGTACACATATTTAATAAAAGGACATTTTAACCACTGATCTCTACGGAACTTACACTGAAATATTAGATTCTACATTTATGTAAAGAAATCGAGGACACTATTACACATATACGATTATTAAAAACCTTTTTTCAGGATTGTCGTTTTAACCATAAAATACATTTAATAAGTACAAATAGGAATATATAAGATGTCTAACAATCAGCGTGGGGTTTCATTAGTTAGAGTTATATAGTATATAAAAACGCCCCATACGCCTATTACCTAGACAGACATACACATATTTTCTATCAAAACACTTTCAAAGGTCAAAATATCAACCTGAATAATTTCAAATACTAAGTTTATTTTTTATTAAAATGGCTGTCGCTTTCACTAGAAGAGAAATTATTCAATGTAGTCTATATTCAGTACTTAAGTCTAAAGTATTATGTACTTCTGAGGGCCTAGCACGAACATTCTCGATAGTTTACTTACCTTTACGTTCGAAAGGAAACGTCAAATGACGGTTCGTACTTCCATTTTACAGGACTTACATGATTATTTGACGTTCGGTTTCGAACGTAAAAGTAAGTAAAACTATCGTGGATATTCGTACTGGGCGTCTTTTCGTTAATGTCTAATTGAAACATGTTCAAAAATTGGAAAATGGTTATTAGTTGCAGGGAGATTAATTCTCATATTTATGTAGTAAAATATCCGAATACGGAGGAGACATATATGTATATAAACAGTGTGAAAGACAAAAGACGATACATATATACGTAATAGGAAAACACAGGATTTTATTGGTGGTTTAAAAAAGTAACTTGAATTTAATTTTAATTATGTTAAAAATTTGTATTCATTTTCTCTTCTAATTACGCAAATATTAATTTCGTAATTAGTTTCCAACAAAGAAAACGAAGAATTTTCACTACTACCACTTTGTTTCAAGCCCGAAAAATGCCCTTATTGAAAACTTTAGGCGAAGATTGCAATCGTTATCACCTATTTATTTATGCTGGGATTAATGGATTGTAAATAAAAATGGTGTGATACAAAATGTAATAACATAGCTTTTAGACCTAGACCCCGTGTCGTGAGCGTTTCAGTTGACTTGCAAAATTATTTAATCGGCGTCTCCATTTTCTGGCGATTCCCAAGCGCTTGACCTGAAAAAGATACTTTTTCTGCATTATTATTTAGTTACAAGAAAAAATAACTAGGATAGTGTAAATTATTAACAGCGTATAATTATGACAAAAAGATGGACCAATGTTGCGCGACTTTATGGACTCCCACATTGGCCGGGTAGGCCGAGGAAATCCTGGATGCCTTTGCGAGATAGATGTAGTTTGGGATATCTAAGACAAGACCGGTCTGAGAGGGGGGCCATCATTTTGTGAGAATATATTAATATAAACTGTATTTGACTGTGTGCCGTTTTTTTATTACTCGGATGCTTCCTACAACTGGGTAATGGCCTCAAACTTCCACTCTCTTCTTTCCTGGCAGAGGAACACGAAGAGAAAGGAAGAATAGTGATAGGCTAAAATTAAGTATATTTTAAGAAATAGTTTTTCATGTTTTGTCTCTCTTGTGTTACAAATAATATTTTTTTAAATTAATATAAATAAAGCGGACCAACATATCAATTATGTTTTTTTTTTTAAATTTTAACTATAAGAAATAAGCATTGTTAACCACTAAGTTTTATATGTATTTTAATTTTGTGTTTTTTTTTCTGTGTGTCTGAAATAAAATGATTTTATTAATGTATTCTCACCTGACTCCTGACCCTTTCCCACAGCAGATCCGGGGTCCTGAGGGAGTGCACGTCTATTTCGGTGTTGCTATGTCCCATATTGCATACCACGCAGCCATTCTTCATCCTCTCCATGTGCTCCCGTGTGACCACACCTTTATTCCCCGTCGCTGTTATCACTATATCCACTTGTCTTATCACCTATAACATTATTTTATTTTTATTTTATTGATAAATCAACACCCAGAAAACATTACAGTTTCCCAATTTGTTTTTGGACCCAGATTTCTTAAGAACTAATACATAAATTTCCTAAAACTATCATGGACGGTTAGTATTCCAGCAATATTTTTACTAATAATAAGGTTTGAGGTGGCGGACAATGCACGAGTAATTATTAATTATAAGTCATATTATATTATTTGACTGGCCCGTTGACGCAGTGGACAGTGACCCTGCCTTCTGCTCCGGGAGTCGTGGATTCGATTTCCACCTCGAGTCTGGGTGTATTATCTATATGTATGTATTTATATATGTCTAAAAAAGTATTTGTGTATAACAGGCGGCTGTTACCTATAACACAGGCATTAAGTTGTCTAAATCGATGATTGTAACCAACTAAATTAGCTAACCTCGTTTAACTTGACGACTCTAAACCCGTCCATGGCCGCCTGTAACGCACATATGGGATCGATTTCTGTAACGTATACCTGAAACCATATGAAATATAAATGTAACTAAAAAAAAGGTTTTGTTTTTCTAAGTACAACATAAAATTGACAAAAAGGAGCTATCAAAGACACAGATTATAAAGTATTTTATTATATTATTTAATCAGCTTTAATTGGTTTCGTTCGGGAGAAGTTTCGTTCGTTTCATTGGAATTCCGGTGGCCAAAATCTCTCTTCAAAGGCGGGCAACGCATCTGCCTCCCGGTGGCGCAGATGTCCATGGGCGTACATACACCGATCAATCCCCTCTGCTTTATCGTCAAATAACACGTTATTTTTAGTTCACAGTTTATTTCGCCAATGTCACGAAATTGGCGAAATAAACTGTGCCTATATGGCATAAATAAGTACCATAAATTCAAGAATTGAATTGAAGTTAAGGTAAGTTAGCTAATACATATAATGCGTGTTAAAAATTAAAGTATCGTAGCCCTGTGGAAGTGGAGTTGCCGCGAGTGGTCGCGGGTTCGTTACACGAACAATTGTGCGAGTGGAACGTTTAATTATACGAATTGACTCGTCTAATTACATCTCACGACCGTAATACGCTCTTTTTTGACTAATCAAATGAGTCACAACAAACGCATTGTCACACTCGCCGCAACGGGTTTAATTGACGAGGCGTTTTAAGCAACAGTGCATCATACTATAAATATCTTTCTTTAAAAAAAAAAACGACATCAGATTGTTAGACCTTGACCAAATTGAGATGAGATCACGCGGGAATCACCAACCTTCAAATAAAAATATGTGTACTAAAATTGGTAAACCCAGTCGAAAGTACTCAGGCAACAAACCTAAAAAAATACAGTCAAAATAATTTAAAAAAAGAAAAATTTTGAAATGTACGATATTTTACAAGTGGACTCTTTGTTTTTACCGAACATAGATAAAAAATATACATAGAGGGTAAAGCCACCTACTTAGTCCAATTGTGAATCTGAACCATTCTCGAAACAACTTGATACGGCACACGACTCGAATAAAAAAAAAATGGTTTTATACGTTCATGAAGAGTTCAGTCAAAGACAAGCGGCCCGCCAAGGCTTCGCGTGGGTAATTACGTTATCGAATTTACATATGGATCTTAAACTATTTTGAAAATATTCTATCGTCTGTATTAATCTAGGATTCTAGTGGTAAAAGAAATTTTCAAAACGGTGAAGTAGTTTCAGACTATTTAATGGAAACAAACAATCAAATCTTTCCTCTTTATAACGTTGGTATGGACTGGAAAAAGATTCAACTTATGAATATATCGTAGTGCCGCCGTGGCCCTTAGATTCTGTACTACCTGAAGGAATGAATTTATGACAGTAGTGTTGTTTAACGGGGCAAGACCAAGACAAGGTGGAAAGATGTATGACAGTTGGCATATTTTCATTTCAATGGACATGAAAATATGCCAACTATCAGAAAATGATTTTCAAGATAGAGAAGTGAAAAGAAGAAGTAGGAAGGCTGACCGCACCGCCATGTGGGACATATAGAGAAGAGAAAGTGAGTGTTATTGAACTTTGTTTTTATTTAAGGTCTACTTCAATACAGCTAAGTTTAACATTAAAAAAGCCAGACTCAGTTACGCTCTCTCTCTTTTAAGTACTTGCTAGCATTCTTACAAAGAAGTTATTCGTGTATTTTATATACTCGTTTCTACATATTTTAAAATGTATCTAAGTGACCTGAACAAGTGTATTATTCCACGACACAAGAGAGCATATAACAAAGTGCGTCTCAACATCGTTTCATTAACCATATTACGGGCGAATTGACTTAACTAGTCAAACAATTAGTGCTGAATCAACGCGCGCCTTCTATTGCAATTATATTCGATTGGAGACAGGATGTTTTGCTCTGTATTTAATTATGTACTGGACTATAGACTATGCTGGGCCGGATGCTATATATATTATGCTATATGTATTTATTAAAGAAAGACAGGTCACGTTTAATGCAGTCCTTAAACCGGAGCAACGGCCGGCCTATGCTTCGCTTGGCATCCGCTACAGCGCCCAGCATGACCTGTATCTACACGAAATGCTGAAATATCATGTTTTTAGAAACGTACATAACAAATATTGGTAAAAAAATAATAATATGAAAAAAAAATAATTGTTTCTTGTCTTACAAACCACTAACTAATTAAGTTTGCCGGCTTAGCAATTGCTGTATATAGCAGCGAAACCTAATACGAAATGTAAAAAAAACGCGGGACGTATAAACATGAATGGCATGGAGGTTGTACGGGCAAAGCACCGCACAATAATGTAGTTCATTCCATCACCCACTCAGCACTTTAAAAGTCAACGAGTTTACCATGGGTACATAGATACGAAAGGAAGACTTATATGTATAAAGTCAACGAGAATCAATGCAGTTGTGTTATATAAAATATAGTTTAACGCGACTACATTGAGTTGCGTTATATACAATATAGTTTAACGCGACTTAATGTAGTTGCGTTATATAAAATATAGTTTAACGCGACTCAATGTTGTGCGTTATATAAAATATAGTGTAACGCGACTCAATGTAGTTGCGTTATATAAAATATAGTTTAACGCGACTACATTGAGTTGCGTTATATACAATATAGTTTAACGCGACTCATGTATTTTGTCCCCAAAAAACAAATTGGGAAACTGTAATGTTTTTTGGGTTTTAATTTATCAATAAATAAATAAATTATTTTCAAGTGTTCCTTACGGCTCTTGATCCTCTTAATATATAAAAATAAGATTTATGAGATATTTTCAAATGTTCATCTCTTGATCTACAACATTAAGGTATGTAATATAATACACCTTTTATCTCTTGTCTCTCTCTCTCCAGACAGTCATCAGAGTAGGGATTTAGAGTTGTCATTATGCGGGGCTAAGTCTCTGAAAATTTTGCTGAGATTATATATATTTGTGTATAACAGGCGGCTGTTACCTATAACACAGGCATTAAGTTGTCTACCTTAGGAAAAGACGTCCTTGTGTCATATAGTCCTGTATATATTTATTTATTAAAAAAAAAATGCTTTAATTTCACCCGTGCGAAGCCGGGCCGGGTGACTAGTATTTATTTATTTTTAATATATAATAGAGAATATTCGCTCACTCGTATGTACACGGCCTAATGTCAGTTGATTAAATTTTAATAATAAAACCGGCCACTCCATGTGCGGTCAGCTCCAGCCGTGCGAATGGATGTCGGCAGCTATGTCTGTTTAATTTAATAAATTTCTTACGTAGACATTTACAGAAATACTGAAAAAAGTAAAGGATAAAATGAAATCATTTCATTTTATTTATATGGAAGAAATTTAATGAATAATTATTCAATATGTATTCAAAACCGCATGCGTAGAATTAACATTATTATCATATATTGCACAGGTTGAACTCCTTTTAATCTTGATTTCAGATACAAGTTTCAGGTATTGTTCTAAGTTATTACTTCTGCAACCAATTTGACCCGATCTTAGTAATAACAATGCACTTAAGAAGGATCCATTTAGCAAACCAAGCCAAATCTATTTAGCAAAAAAGTCTCTAGGGAAACCTTTTAAAGTAAAACTGCTCTGTTCCATTTTAAGTCTCAATAAAAAAAATTGTTAAGATGCTCTATTTATTTTTTAGCCTAAAAACATGCTAAAATATGCAATAATGTATTCAAATAAGAGTCATATTAATCAGTATACCGTAATAAAATAGCGAGGAGGTCGTGGCCTAATCAGTGGTCGGCATTTGAGTCGATCGCTAAGTTAAGTTGCTCTGGCTGCGACCGGGTAAAATATGCATTATTGATACATTAAATTATAAAAATAAAACCTCACACACACCAATACAAAACAGTTCACACACACACATATCTATATTTTACTACACAATTGTGACGACATGACGACCGTATTTGTACTGATTTTCAAGTATACCAATGTCGTTGTAGAAAGAATTAAAATTATATATAACTGTAAAAAACTATATAGTACGTGAATCTAAAGTATAGTCGACCAAGAAAATGCTTTACCACTTTGGATGACAGCTCCTAGTTAAAGAAAATTTTGCTAAGGGTATTGTTAACCTAGTAGTCACATTGCATGTACCGAACACCCTGGAAACCTAATCCTAACCGCGACAATGTCACCGTGTATATTATATAGTCTCAATTACTAGCGCCTTTTTTAGTCGTCTACGTCGTCGTCGTCGAAAATGGTGCGGAAGAGTATAAAATTTGATACAATTATAGTTCATTCAGAGGAAGATGTGCAAATACTAATATTTTTCTATAATATACAATATTAATGTATTAAATTGTAGTTTGTTCGGCTAGTCGAAAACTAAAATCGAATAAAACCTTAGTCAGTGAAAACATACATAATATAAAACTAGTAGACATTTTAATCTAGTAATAAATGAAAGTAAATTCATAATACCAGTTAATATTTTATCTTGAAAACATTTGTAGGTGCAAAAAATAATTTTGGCTGCGCAGGATAATTTCAAATTGCCCAAATGATTTGGAACGCTCTTGGATACGTTCCAGCACTCGTTTCAATCTCCAATGTAATAGCTTTTGAAGCTAAAGTGACCGTCGATAGGCTTGGCATGGCTGATATAACTTAACATCTACATAGAACAAGATGTCGGACAATCTATCCGTGTTGGTTGCAGCATTACACCGATTTTCCCTCGTATTCATTCGCGGATTAAAGCAAAGTAGTTTAGTTTCTCATGCAAATAAAACATTCATTAGAACTAACCCTATCTAGTTTAGTATTTTAAATTAGGACTACTTTTATCAAAGTCTAAAATATATATCCTGCAACATGACGATCTCATTAGTCTTTGCCTTTTACATTTGTAACATTGCATAATTAATTAAGAGTCTGCTTATCGCAATCCTTAATTATAATTATAATAAAAACATACACATTCTACCGAATAGCCTGCTAACGCAAGCTTTTAATTTAAGCTTAGTAGGAGGGGAAAAGGGAATATTAGACATACCTAAAAAGTATTCTTAACATTCTTTAAAAAATAATAGTGCATTTGCACTCAATAGCATATTTACTGAAATAGAAATAAATCTTCTCAAGTAAAAGCAATTAATTAATAGTTCAAACAAATAGGATGCCAAACCTCAAACAATGAGTTTGTATATCGGGTTTTATTTGATTAAATAATTAATTAAACGTACAAAATTACTCTATGAAAATAATAAATTGTGTGTGTGTGCATAATGACGTAAATGACATCTGTTGGTCATGCTTAATTAACTGATTCAGGAATCAGTTAATTAAGCGCATAAAATTAAACTTGCCTCATCGAAAAATCTGTTCTCAGCAAATGTCTACTGACTATAGGGTAGCTTCTTTCAAAATTTTATCTCTTTACGTCTCGCGGTTTTCGAGATTCCGCGTTAGGCGACCTTTCGCTTTTATAAGTATAGATAAATCATTCATAGCGCGTAGAATGAGGCGTAACTTTGCAAAATGGCCGCGCACATCCGCAAAGTTACGCTAGACTTTTTTGGCTGGTCTGTTGGTGCAGTCGACCCTGCCTTTGGTCGCAGGGTGGAGGGTTCGATTCCCGCGACGAGCCTGGGTGTTTTATCTATATAGTATTTCATATATTTATACAAAAAAATTGTATATAACAGACGGCTGTTACCTATAAAATGGACATTAAGTTGTCCATAAAAACGAACGCTCTTGTACCTAATAGTCATATATCTTTATTTATTTCTTCCTTTAGTAAAAATAAAACTATATTCCAACATAAAGATATAGTTAAAAACGACTACAGAACTTTATGAAAGCGAGCGAAGTTGCACGAATCAGTTAGTATGAAATTAAAGCGTAGTAAAGTATGTTATTTCTGTTATTAATACACTTGAGAAATTGAAGTACAAAAGCTGTTTTGCCGTTAATTAAGTTTATAATTAACTTATACTTTAACAGTCTATCGTAAAACCGGCCCTGGGTTTGACTGGTACAATGAATTATTTACTTTGATAGTCCCTATAAATGTGTAATTAAGTACTCTTTACATTGTAGTAGAATTAAAAATAACGAGACTTTATAATGTATAGACATATCCTTGAAGCATGTTGTAAATAAATTTTAATAAATGCATCGAAATTAAACTTTTAATTTATTTTCCTTGTCTTCCTCATATATATTCAACATATCTCGTGTCACGGGATGCGTTGACAAACTCCTCCGAAACGGCTCGACCGATTTTCATGAAACATTGCGTGCTTATTCAGAGAATCGGTCAGCATCTATTTTTCATCCCCCTAAGTGACAAGGGTGGCCTACGCGGACGGAATCGCGGGGCGCAGCTAGTATATGTATATAAATTACGCGTCACGTTGTTTGTCCGCGATGGACTCCTAAGCTACTGAATCGATTTTAATCAAATCAGCACACAGTGTGCAACTTGATCCAACTTAAAAGATAGGATAGCTCACATTTCAATTCCTAGTCACAAATAAAAAAGACTCGCTGAAATGTATGCACGTGGATAACTTCCGAACGACTGCCAAAGGAGATCATTTCTTTTTTGTTGTAGTCGTTAGTGTTAAAATAAGGTTTGTAGAATAAAAAGGAACGGTAACGCGAAAAGGAAATGGAACGGAAACGGAACGGGAACAGGGAATAATGTTATAGGATACTAGAATGCAGTAAATAGTAAGTTACCCAACGTTCGGAAAGGACAACGTCTGCAGTTTGTTTGCGTTGGATAGGTTCTGAAATTACTGGACCGATTTTTAAAATTCTTTTACCATCAGAATCCTACATTATCTCTAATGAATATAGGTGATATAATATTTTCAAAAATGTTAGGAATCCGTATGAAAATTTTGATAATGTAAACCCTTACGAAGCTGTGGCGAGCCGCTAGTAATATCATAAATAAGAAAGTATGTGCTCTTTATTGCTTTTTAATGCCAATAATTACTGGACGGATTTTGATGTAACTTGATAGTTTTATAGTATTTACACCAGAGAAGGACATAATTTTTATATGGACAGATAGGACATCGTTCATAGAAAATGTATGAGATTTTTTCGTCATAGTATCTGTGCTGTAACCTGGCGTTATCCCGGTCAGGTACCAGTGTCCTCTTCAATTGCAGAGGAGTTAGATGTGGAGCAAGTTAAGGTGACAGACTGCCGTCTGACGTCATCCCCGGAATCCTCACTATCCCTACTATTTAACGACTAATATCACTTACTCATTAATCGGGACCCACTGGTTTATATACTTTCCGAAACACAGGGGAGATCGAATATTCGAAACCCAGTGTTAGAATTGGTCACCCATCTATCACTAGGTTACGGTAAGAACTGCTTAACTTAGCCATCGACTCAAATGTCGACCGTCTAAGAGTATCTCTTTAACGCATTCAACTATAATATATGTATTTTTAAACGCGCGGAAAAAATTGGAAATAGCAGGGGGTATTTAGGGGTAACGTCTTCGAATCTCATTACAATATCTTTCCTTTACATATAAAAGCACCCTGTATTTCAATGGCCTTACGTTTTTTACGTAACATCGCTTTAATGATAATCGGGTATAGTAGGACAACCATGAATTTGAAAAACAAGGGCCAGTTTAAATTAAAAAAAAAAAGATACTTAAAAGTATCAGGTGAGGAGGTCATAGCCTAATCAGGTGTTGGCATTTGAGGCGATCTCTAAGTTAAGCAGTTCTTACCACAACCGGTTTAGTTTAGTAGTTTACTGACCCACTGGTTGCCTACTTAGAAAACAAGGGCCAATTTAAATGAAAATAAAAAAAAACTTAAAGAATCAGGCGAGGAGGTCATAGCTTATCAGTTGTCGGTACTTGAGTCGATCACTGGGTTAAGCAGTTGTTACCACAACCGGGTTTTTTTTTTCTTTTTTTTCTTTTTTTCCGCTGGGAAATGCGTTTACGCCCCCCGGTCCGGAGACCAGGAGTGTGGGACTCGCTGGCTAAATGCCACAATAACCACTAAAACCTTCCTCCTTGGGTGGAGCGATTCACATAACGTAACGTCTTGCCAAACAAACAGCTTTACTCGAGTGTGATTGGAACATACGTTAGCAACGACAATTTATTTAACAAGAGGTGATATAATGCACTCTTGATTACCGTTTAGTGTCACGTGATTTATGTCCTTTATTTGATTGATTTTAGTCATTTAACTTGAATTATATATTAGGATTTCTTTTTGTGGAAATTGCCCTATTGTATGAAATCTCAATAATTCGCTTACCCTGGGACTGTGCTCTTGTCATACAGGTGTCCGGGCGGTGTTAAGTAAACGAAGTGTATGTAAAAGCGAAAAGTCACCTAACATAAAATCTCGAAAACTGCGTGACGTACAATTACGCAATTTGGCAATTAGTTCGTTTATAGTTAGCATAAATCCGATAAGAAAGGATTTTTTGATAATGATTCAGGAGGCCTAAGGGGTTTCGTAAATATAATTTTACGTAATAAATATGAAAGAAATCATATAAATTCTAAGCGATTGGCACCGATCGGCACAAAACTAATTGGTTCCACATTTGAAGCAATCACATTTCAAACGCGGCTGTGTCGGGACTCATTAAATTATATCTCTTGGCTATTTTTAGTATTTATTTTGAAAGTTCTAGCGAGTCCCATGGTCCCATTTGCAAATATTTTTGATTATTATAAAGTCTATTGGCGTATGTAGATGTGCCTATGCCTAAGAGGATTATTCATACGAAAAAAAGGTTTGATCTTTAGTTAAGGTTTGAACGAAAAAAAGGTTTGATCTTTAGTTATCCTGCGAGCTTAGAGGTAAGTACAGGCCTGTAAGTATTTATCTCTTTCTCCTTGTTCATGTCAAAAACTTATCACGCTCCTGGGTATTACATCAAATACGCCTCTTCCTCGGCCTACCTGGTCTACGGTGGCCATTGGTGGGAGTCCATATAGTCGCAACATTGGCCCACCTTTGCGAGTCCATTCGTGCCATAAAAATTCGTAAAATTATTAAGTTTATTAATTAAATGGAATTCATTAATCTAAAAAATCATTTCAGTACTAAATTTACAGTCAACGCTCTTATAATGATTTTCCAAAAAACTGAAAGGATTTAAGCATTAAGTTTTTATAACCTTATACTGAAAAGACGTTGGATGTCTTAAATTTATAAATTCTTTTTTCCGTTTAAAGCGATCCAATTAAAACGAAACAAATTATTCTTGCAAAATAATTAGCCAAAGAGAATGAATAATAAAATAATTTATTACCGCGACTTTTAGTGCCGCTTTCTAGGCATTAGCACGAGGTTTTATAAACTGGGGCCTGCAAACTTGGCTTTGAGTTGTTCAAAAGCTATATAAGGCTCTGTGCATATCAAATGGAAAAATTAAAAAAAAAATAGTCTTATAGCTAAGTATGATTTTTTCCCAATAATATTTTCTTAGTCCTTATTTATAACAAGCTGTAACCCCTTGACTTTGTTTCCCCCGAACCAACTTTTGTAAATTTGTAAATTTGACACATAAACAATTATATCTAAATAGACTTCCGAACCACTGACGCCTACACTAGCACAGCTGAGCTTAATTCTAATGGAATTAAAACAATAACTTTTGTTATTAGATCAAATCCCGACCCAGATATAAGAGATTATCCAACTATAAGTGTATAATATAATAAAACCGACGAGTAACCTCCCAAAATGGTGGTATTTCAAAATAAACTCATCCAATTTAAAGAGGGCACATTCATGATGAAAATTGAAACAACCAAAGTGAGTAAATGTAAAATAGACGCACCGTAGAGCAAAATCTATGTATATAAAAATTAATCCCTATTTCCGTTGATCACGATTACATTTCGCTAATCCTTTTTTTATTGTGTTTTTTGCTATCAGGAGAAGGTTTTTATGAAATAAAAAATAAGAAAAATGCGTAGAAAATTAGAAAAATTCAGCATACTTATTTTTTTTTTTTTTTTTTTTTTTTTTTTTCTTTATTGTTAAACCATACAATAAACATTATATTAAGGAGCCCTGACTTCTGAAATAGTTTTTAAAAACCGTGATGTTTGATTTATAGGGTTCCGTAAATAGGAAAAAATGAACCCTTATCACTTTGTTGTCTGTCCGTCTATCTGTAGGTCGAGGCGAGGTCAAGGTTTACTGTTTTGGCGTTAACCTATTGACTTGACATTTATAGTTATATTTTGGACAATTCGCACAATATCTTTATGATTTTTAAACTATGTGTTATTCTGATATATAAACTATATTATAGTAAAGTTTTATTATAATCCATTCAGTAGTTTTTCCGTGAAAGAGCTACAAAAATACATCCATACATCCATATATCCATAGGTCGTTCCGTCATTATTTCAAGTGACATCTTTCGTTTGCTATGTTATTGTAATACATATGTATACATTATATAAATGTAAAAGTGGGCGTTCTTCAATAATAGTGGTTTGGTTCGTTTGTCATCTTCCATAACTGGGTTAACTCACGCAGCAACTAAACTTGAAATCTAAAACAGACGAATTTCTTACCAATACCCCATGGATTGACCGCATCGAGTCCATCGTATTGCAGAGGAAGGAACCAGGGCAGTGTTGATGATATGTAATCTATAGCCTTCCTCGATAAATGGGCCGTCGGATGTTTTGATGATGAGTCATCAATAAATATGATGTTTAAAAAACATATTGAGTGGAACACAAAGCTAAATAGCTGCCGAACTAAATAACCTATGAGAAACTTTAATGTAGTATGTACACTAGTGTATTAAATTAATACATGGGATTCATCACACTGTCATTTGCTCTTAAAGTAGGTTACGTACTTGTTTTTCAGGTAAGAGCCGACTGATACAGAATCGATTTTATTTTAATATACATACAAACTCGTATACACCCAGACTCGAGACGGGAATCGAACTCACAACGTGTAGTGCTGTGCTTTGGTGGCGGATTCGGTGGTGTAGCTTTCGGGTTGCAGCATTACATCGATTTTCCCTCGTATCCATTAATTTTGAATATTCAACAAGTTTTATCAAACTCGATCAGACGTTTAGGAAGAGTACAGCGACGTATTTTGTGTAGCACAAAAGATTTTTCGATAACGGACACGTTTATTTGACGGAAAGCCCTCACTCGCACGAGAGCGTTTTAACCGTGCGTCAAAAAAGCGTTCAACAAGAACATATGGAACTCTCAAGTTTATTTTTACATGACAGCGATTTATAGTGCGACACTTTTTGATCAAGCAATGTTCTATTTCAACGCTATACTATACACACATATACGCAATATTTTCGTATCCACGACGCTTAAAAAGCGTCAACGCCGAGATTTAACGCAACGCTTTTTTAACTTTCGTGTAAATGAGGGCAAGTCAATGTTTCATACATTCTGGGCGCTGTCACATTTAACATTGCCGCTGACTGTAAAGGTACACCGCGCAAAGGGGTAACAGAGTTCGCGCCCTGTTTTTTTTTTAACCCATTAACGAAAATTGGATTGGATTGGTCGACTTCAATCCCCGTTTCGCGTTTCGCTTTCACTGGAAATTCGATAAGACCTCCGAATTTCTCCGTTTTTTTTTTTATAAATTTCGAGCAAATGTAAGTGACGCGCGTCCCCTCCTTTACTTCCTTATATTCGAAGAACTCCATGAACTATAAGCAAATGTACGAAAAATTCGTTTTTTCCTTTACCTGAACACTTCTAAATGATTGGCGGAAAAAACATTCGCTATTTTTGGTTTGTTAAATCTGGAATTTGTTTTTTTTTTATATAACGCGGGGAAAAATGGCAGACCGTTCACCTTAATGACAACTGCAAGCAGCGGCTTGGCAGATGCGTTACCGTCCTTTGAAAAATATATCAGTTCTTTTCATGAAGTCTCTAGGTTATAGCATTTCGGTAACTGTTCTAACGAAATATCACCTAACACGTAATCTCGAAAACCGCGGAATAATAGAATTCTAAGTATATGTATATCCTGTAATATAGCCAAAGAAATTCTACATAATTCTATTCATTAGACCCAACTATTATGAATCGGAGCTAAAGAAATTTTAAGCTTTACCAACTCAAATGATTCTTTAAAAGCCATTTTAAACAAAGCGTCATTTCAATATGAATTCCGAAGGGATGTTATCATAGGAATTGAATTCCTTCCTGCATAATACTTTATTGCCTATTAGAAAATCCCTTTGTGTATTAATTAGGATCATAGCTCACGCTGCGAAGGTACCAAGGCGACGCGAATTCTGCTACCTTGAGATAGTTGCAAGCAAATTTAGTAACTAGTTGGATATACACAAAAGGTAATATTGTTTGGAGCTCGATGGGAGACGAGCGTCACCTGCGTGGATGGTTGAATAGTCTGTGGCGGTATTGGAGTGCAAACACCATTGTTATCGTCAGACCACAGGCCAACGACATATCAAATTAGATCGTTCATAGTCAACGTTGATAACATAGAAATGGCTTGATATAAGTTAATGACGTCACTAGATGTTGGAAAAGATTGCTATAGACAGTGGCTGTTAAAAAAGAAAAGGTTATTAAGCAACTCCATTTCCAAGATAAGCAACAACGTCTAAGCAATTGCTCCAAGAAATGCTCGTGAAAGTTGACTTACAAAATGGGTTCATTATATATTTTTTGTTAGCAAAATATAAGAGGAATAATCACGCAGAAAATTCTTACGATAATAAGCAAATGCAGACACCCACGGACAAACACACTGCCAGATAGTTTTTATAATGTCGGAGCCAGAAATAGCTTCATTTGAATGATCATTTCTATGATCTTGTAGTGTGGCCGGGGACTTTGTGCAACTTCACAAAGTTTTGTAGAACTTTATAGACTTCTAAGGTCAACGTGTACAAACACTTTGAGCTATGTCTAGCTCCAGTATAAGGATAATACATAAAATAGAATAGTCAATAATTTGCGGGTAAGAAAAATAATCTTATAGTAACTGTAATTCCAAACTAATATTGTATTCTCAAAGGCCAAGTAACTGATCTCATTTTCAGACCTTTGAGAAATGCGTATGCCCTTTTCTAGAAGCCACTTAACAAAGGGTAAATGGACATGGGTAGTTTGCCCTTTGTCGTACATAAGTAAAGAATTTAACTATATGGGCGCCTCTAATATCGTAAAATCACACTAACATGTACATAAAGCCAATTGGATTTAGACAATTGTACGGAAACAGATCATCACTAATGTATTCATTAATGCGTGTACACATGTGTCAATATTGCCTGTTATATAATGAACGTGACTTGATCTTTGTGGCAAAGGTGGAGTCTGTAAGCAAACATTTACAGTATACACATATTCATATGAATTTGGTTGTAATAGGTATTAACACGTTCTTCGGCTTATTAATCGATACGACTAAACTACCTACACTAATTAATTATATATTAATTAATGTTTAAAACAAATGATGGCGTTATATCAGCCAAGTTTTGGAAATGGAGACGGATTTTTCATATAGTAATTTCTACCTCAAAGTTACCATATGCAGCTATTTACTTTTATTATTTACTTTTATATAGTTATTTACTTATTTTATTAACGCATTACTCGATACTATATGTGAAGATTTTTTTAGCATCCCATGGATTGGCCGTATGAGTGCATATATGTACCAGAAAATATAAACCGAGTCTATACCAGCGAAAATTCCGTCAAAATCAGATAAACCGCTTCGGAGATTACCTAGGAAAAACGAAAACATTGACAGAAAATAAAAAGAACTTTGTTTGGGTACTGGAAAAATATGAAAACATTCTATAGAAGATAATTATAAAATCGCCGCTCAACTTTTTTTTGTTTTCTTACACGTGAACGTCAGGTACAACGTCTGGGGTAAGGAAGGGATTTTTTTTTACGTGGGGAAACCCGGCACGGGTACCCATCCACCACAAGGGCCGACGGTGGGTTATGTCGGACTCCAACCGACTAAAACCCCACGGTAGTTCCTCCTTACCACTACGCGTCAACTTCATTTATTCGCTTTAATCATATTTATATGTTTAGACACATTATAACATGCAAAATATTAAATTAAGGTTAGAAAGACGATTTTACTTTTTATTTTTACTGAATATTTATTATAATCAGTAATGTCATTCGCACTTCATCGCTAAATCGAATATTTCATTTTGTCCGTTTCCCATCACTAGAGAGGAAGTGGCTCGCGAACTGAAGTCGGCTCTGTCTTCCATCAAGCTGTCTGAGCGAGGCGTGTACGTGCAGGCCTCTACCCTCGGATCCCTAGAAGCCTTGCTCGGAGGTGAACGCGTGCGAACACCGCAAAAACCGTCCACATTATTGTTCACGCTTGTTTACGGAACTTCACGGCACTAATGTGGAGCCGCCATAAGATTTAGGCGAATTTTTACCAACCAGCGATCTCTATTATGTTATAAGCTTCAAAACTATTTTCATACTTTCAGCTTAAATATCTGACCTTTTATAGTACAACAACCTTTTGTAGAAACCTATGACATAAAATGAAATTTGAAAACAAAAAGGGTGAAATGATAAGAAGCTTTAATATTTTTATAATCATATTTTTAGATCAGTGTTACCATGGGTCACCTATCTATCACCCGGTCGCAGCAACAGCTACTTAACCTAGCGATCGACTCAAATGCCGACTACTGATTTGGCCACCACCTCCTCAATCTAGAGCAAATACGCAAATTAAATTTTTTATGACGGTCTCTTTGTCCAAAGGTAATCTCGAAAACAGCTGGAACGATTTGGACGGGACATTCACTGATAGATAGCTAATGTTACAAGGAACAACATAGGCTACTTTGCTTGAAGCTAAATAATTAGGGTATCGCACAAAAAATAAAAGTCCTCCGCTCTTAAGCGCAGTAGATACCTTTTTGAGATACTTATAAAAACTCATAAAAAGTGGGACATATCAATTAAAGTTAATTTAACAAAAATATAATTTAATCTTTAAAATATAATATCAAATGGATATAAAGTACAGGTAAGTTTTCATTATATTATAATGTGTGAAGAAATGACCATTAACACTAACGTGATTAGGAATCTGGTGGTCTAGAAATTGGATAAACCTGCAATCTGATATAAACACTAATGTCATTTTACTGTTAAATAAGAAATCAATTAATTAATGTACTTAAATGTATGTGTCTTATTGTTTACTTATCACAAAGTTGGAATAAATGCTGTTTCTTTCTTTCTTTCTTTCTTTCTTTCTTTCTTTCTTTCATATAATCTGTTTGAACCCTTTTTTAACGCACCTTAAATAAAAATGGCCAAGAGTTCCGTATTTGATACGCTATAAACGTATTTGTTAAATAATAACTATTCGAAGCAAGCAGACTATTTGTGTTTGAAAATAAATAATACCGTAACGGCGATACGTGATTTTTAAAATGCTTCTTTGATAAGTAGATTATGATCATTTATTTGTGCCATAGTTATTTAATAATAACAGATTTTAAATAAAAAATCTACCAAATCTATTTCTTTTAAAATAAGTTCCTTCAACTTCAAAAAAGCATATTCTATTTCACATAACAACAATCAGAATTTTTTTTTACACTAACACCATCACTACTGGCTTAAAAAACACATCTTGTTCAGGCTTTTGTTGGTTTCCTCCACTACGGAACTGTGCCAAACAGTTAATGTCGTGGCTGAAACTAGCTTCAGCTCTATGAGTGTTTTAGATATAATTTATGCAATTTGGATTTTCCAAGCTTGGAATGTCGAAAACCATTGTTTAATTTTTAATTATGTATTGATTTGTAACCAGTTTTATGACCCAAATAAAAAAAATAAAAAAAAATAACGAGAATCGAGTACCGAGTGCTCTCTTTAGAGTATTCGAAGTGTCTCACTAGTCATCCTGCATAAGGGAAAGGAAAAAAAACATTTTAAGCAAATTTGGCACTTAGGTAGTGTTAGTTAGTAGATATGTGACTAAGAACGGATTTTTCGATGGAACCAGATAAAGGAGGTCTACAAGTTCTAGCAAATTAAATTTTACGCGGTTTAGGGAGAAAGACAGTTATGGTTCTTCACAAAGAAAAAATGCCATCGAAATCAAAAAATAATAATTGGATTCAATGCTGATAAAGTTTTGGTGTTTTGCTAGTTCACAATAAAAATCATAGCCGCTAATACAAAATAAAGTTTTATCTCAGGCTTTATGCGGTCAACCCTATTTCATAGTCCTAAGAACAGAGATAACGAGGCGAAGTTTGCGCCTTTCTTCAAAAGGAGATTTTGCTGCAAAATAATAAACATTTAATTGTTTTTATACTTTAATGAGGGCCTGAATAGCTATTTCACTATACATAAATTTACCTCGATTCCTGGAACCAAACATAACTGTGAAGGTAATATGCTTTTCATTTTTTAGGGTTCCGTAGTACTACTAGTACCCTTATAATTTCGCTCTGTCCGTCCGTCCGTCTGTCTGTCTACCCGTCGGGTTATCCCCCCTAGCATTTCCAAACTATTAGACGCAGAGACTTGAAATTTTCCATGTTGATAGAACATGCTAAGAACTCATAAGAAAAATTATTCTGAACGAAATCGGACAACAACTTTTGAATTTATTTAACAAATACGTATGAAAGTAATAAATAGGATACAGACCCTTAGTTCCAAGTTCGAAGTGAAATAAAGTAGCAATTTGCTATTATGTATGGAATAGCAATAACATTTTTTTTACAGTATTAGTATACTTTTAGCATTAGTATACTAAAACCTATTAATCTGAAGAAAAAGACAAACTTTTATTTGGTATAAAAAACGCTGTACATAAATATACTTAAATAATAATAAACAATTTACACTTAAAAAACAAAAAAAAACCCTTATAAATTATATGTATATCTATATACAGTGAGATGCCCAAAAAGCGCCGATCTCATGTGAGAAAGAGGTACTGGTACCCGGACGCGCCGGCCCAATTCGGTTACAAGCATGGCGCTACCTCCAATTATGGCGTCCAGGATATATGTTCCCTATTGTGGAGACCGCCAGTAAAGTATTTGATTATCAGTCGATATACTCACACATTTTATATAGCAAATGTTTCTCCTCTACCTATTGTGTTGTGTGTTGAAAATAAAATTTCATTTCACATATAACTTTATTCTAATATTAAGTTTAAAATAGCGAACGGGGATTTATTACAAAAAACATACATTTAAATTTGGAATTAATCATACAGAGTGCAGAGTATTTTGAAATACTAGTTTTTTATTATTTCTAAAGTTTTTGGCAATAGTATAGCCTAGTTTCTCGACTTTTTTATGTACTAGGGGACTCAGCAGATGCTGTCTTGCCCGATTTACGGTCAAATAAATTAGGGGTAGCGCCGCGCTTGCAGTCCTTTGTTCTGCACCCGAATTGGGCCAGCGTGTCCTGGCACCAATACCTCTTTCTCAAAGAAGGTCGGCGCGAAGTAGCGACTATACTGTCAAGTGATGGTATTGTTGTCGCGTTTCGTTCGGTTTGTTAGAGTCCCTAGTGGCCTAAACTCCTATTTAAAGGAAAAATTCAATCATTTTTTTTCTTGTAGAAATACATATATACATACATATAGTTGTAACCAGACTCGAGATCGAATCGAACCTACGACCCTCAAAGCCGAAGGTAGGGATACTGCCCACTGCGCCAACGGGCCAGTTAATTTTAAATTTATTACATTAATGGCTCATGTGTTGACTAGACAAAATATAATGAATAAGAAATAATACATTATAACTATTTCTCTTGTAAATAAAGTTTTTGTTAAGGTTGTTGTACCTAAAGATGGCTGGGTTTTGAATAAAGTTATGTTTTTATAGTGAAGATTTCATGAAGTTTAAACTAAATTTCTCATAGATGTGTTTGAAACTGCTAAGGTGAAATCGCAGAGCGTAAACAATCTCAAACTAGCGCCTACGTTCGAACAAGTTGCACCTATTTTGGAAAGTTCTAGTCTTAAGTTACAGCTAACTTCACTTGAATGCACTTTACTATATCTTCAGGTGCTATTTTAACTAACAAAGCAAACGTTTGATGGGTATTTGGTTCCGTGTCTATTAAATATAGAACATTTCAGCGTCAGTCTTTTACTGAATTCTACTGCGGTTCATATGACAAAAAAATATGGTTTGTATTTGTGTCCATCAGTCTGTTTGTTACGAGTGATCTCCAAGTCCAGCACCACTCCAGTTGAATTGATTTTGATAGTTCTTTCCCAAAGGCATAGGTTACCTTAATTTTGAAAAACAGTTTTAGGACTATTCAGAGATTGGACTAACATTCGGGATCAAAGTCCCGGGTTCAGCTAATACATAAATAAAATTGACATGCCTGTCTTTGAATATACAATATTTTTATCATCTTGTAAAAAATCCATTTGATATTTTGAACCGAAAACTTCTATAGGAACGCTTTTGACACGAGAAAAATCCGTTCAACTCCGGAAACCGTTACCTTGCCGATCCTTTTGGCTACGTTCCATGGAGCGATTGGATCGCTTCGTGAAAAGCATCTTTGAATATTTATTCTCAATGTTTGTCTCGAAGCGGCTTATATTTAGACAATATGTTATAAGTTACTATAGGGCAAGCGTCTGGGTGGATGATCCCTAACTAGATGGACAGATCTTATAAAGACCTTGCTGAAAGAACCAGTTACAGATGCCCCCAATAGGAGCATATGGGAGTTCCTCTCAAAAACTGCGGTGCATCTTCACAGTGTTCCATGATCAAGACCTTTCTGCTAACAGTAATCAAATAAGAGAAGGAAAGATTTCCGTATATGTTAAGGTAAGTAAAACTTATGTTAAACCGTATCCGGCACGAATGAGGATATACTGAAATGTAACGTGCGTCCAGCCGTTACTTTTTATGTTATATAAACATGGTTTTATCCTTGTTAGTGCACAAGTTTGTAGGTAATACAAGCGTTTACTTTGTTGAAGTTTATTTATATGTTGAAGCGTTTATTCATATAATGTTCTTTTAACAAACTTAAAGGAGATACATTTTTTATGCAGTTTAATTAATCGCCATCGGATACTTGACCTGTTGAATGAAAATTCAAGCCAAAATACATAGTCAAGAATGCTTAACGTAATAAACTGTTCTCAAATCTAATTACAATCTTTTACCATTCGAACGTCAGGTTACATGACAAAGCCACGTCATGTACAGATTTCCTCTCATGATTAGTGGTACGTGAAACTAGCTAATTAGCATGATGGGCTTTTAGTCACTAAGTTTCACAATCCAACACTGTACCTCCGACGCCAAGCTATCCCGACCGGGGCGCTGTAACGGGGAGCGAGCGACAAGATGAGGACACATAACAGGAACGCGCCATGACAACATATCAAACTTTATATTCAATTAATATTGTGTACTGTGTATTTTGAATAGAACGTGATGATGGATTGTTGTGTTTTTTGGCTGTTGTCTAGTGTTTAGACGATTTCTCACTACCGTTCGATGAAAATTTTCAAATCTATATATGAACATATCAGTTTCAATAGGGGGCGTTTCAATTTTTCCGTTTGTATGAACCATAAAATTTCAATTTAAGTTACAAAAAATGTAAATATAATAATACAGGACTATATGACACATGGACGTCTGTTCCTAAGGTAGATAAATGCATGTCTGTGTTATAGGTAACAGACGCCTGTTATACACAAATATTTTTTGTAAAAATATATAAAGATATGCTAATAGAATACACCCAGACTCGAGGCGGGAATCGAATCCTCGACCCCCGGCGTAGAAGGCCGGGGGTCGAGGATTTTCTGACCACTGCGCCAACGGGCCAGCAAAATCTAGAAGAATATGTACTAAAAAATTAGGGAACGCCAAATATGCAGGTTTTTAAATATTCGGAGGAGGAGGAGATCGGATATCAAATATAAACCAGTACTAGAATGGGTCACCCATCTATCACCCGGTCGCAGCAAGAGCAACTTAACCTAAGACACTTGGTAAGTAAGCGTCTGTAAATACTTGAATTTCTTTTCGCATAACAACCTTCTACAAGCAGGTTGCCGTCCCCGCTGTTTCCGAACTGATACGATTTTAAATTAAATGTAAAGTAATAAAGAAATCTTCTTCTTCATTAGTAGAACTTAAAGAACGAACATAAATAAACGAAGTTAAAAAATCTCGACGTCACACATATTTAACTTTACTACGTTAAATATGTTTGACGTTTGGTTTAGTTTATGTTACGTTGCGTATCTCTCTTTCGTTACTTTAACATCTTTTAAACTGGATATTTTCTTAAAAAGTCCATAAAAAAGCTAGCGATGGCATATGTCTAGCTTCTAAGTAACAGTTTTTATCTTTTACATATTACAAAAAGTAATTAACTATTTACGAAGCTATTTTAAACTAGGAATGCTTATTTTTTTTAAATACGCTAGATACTATCTAAATTTTATGCAGATCAAAATTGCCCTTTACATTTATCATTACAATTATTATTTTTTTTATGTTACAAGGGGGCAGACGAGCAGGCAGCAGGTACCGAAGTGCCTACCGGCACCCATGGACATCTGCGAAATTTCTCGGAAAAACCATTTCTGAAGAGGAAGTGGATTCGCTCCATCAGCATCTGAAATTTGATAATTTCAAGAAGAATAAATCGGTCAACATGCAGGCTATGCAAGAAACTGGGATGTTTACTAAGGATGGAGCATTCGTAAGAAAAGGTAGACTGATACTTTTTTGTACTGAATATATTTCATCTATTATTCACAACAGATTTTAATGCCGTTTTCAACAATAAGCAAAGCAATTAAGGAGAAGATTTATATTTATAATACATATGTATATGTTGCAAAGGATAATTGAGCATATCGACCTTCGCTCCCACCTTTCATTCCTCGCCGAAAAGCCTCTCACCTTGGTGTGCCTTTCCCACAGCTATCAATTATTATATAATACCAACGCTGAATAAATTTTTATGGTCTGTTTAACATGTCCTACAAGGTGGTATAAACATATTTCGTTAATTTGATAAGAATGCGGTTCATATTCACTGTTTATGTTATAAATTTCCAGTTATCATCATATCAATTCAGTTCTGACATACGAATTCCGATATTATTGTGATTTCATTGACTTTTTATATAACATGGGAGAAAAAGATGATCGATGGAAGCTTTCGAGAGGGAAAGCGATTTGAATATATACATTTTTGTAATAGCGTCCTCATCCATCACTTGTTTTACTATTTTTTGACGTTATTTATACGCTTTAAACATTGGATTACCAATCTATTAAGGTATAAATGCCGGCCTTTTATGGAGATCACTTGACTACACAATATGTTAGTATTATGAAGTTTCTTTTCATGCCGATCTTCTAAGAATTTCCTTAATCTAAATTAAGGACAATTTTCTTATATGACACATATAAGAACAAAGAACAGTATTTCCGAACGGATACGACTTAGGGGCCTTCAAGAAAAGAGCATACTCATTTCTCAAAGGCCGGCAACGCATCTGCTATCTCCCTGGTGTTGCAGTTGTCCATGGGCGTCGGTAGTCACTTAAGAGTACCGCCTGCTCGTTTGCCTCTTGTTATATGTATAAAAAAAAGTGAAAAAGTCTTTATACGATTTGGCTTTAACGTTATACGATATGATCATTTGAAAAAATTTTGGTCAATTTTAGCGGGTTCTTTTTATGGGCTTCCCGTCAACCACAGGGTGGGGAAAGCTGAAATAAGTGACAAAAAAGCCTAAATATAATAATATACTTTCGCGATATAAGTACCCTTTTTGTTGATACAAGAAAGCTTATTGTTAGTATGGATTGAAGGTAGTGCTAAAATCGTTAAGATAATAATAATAAAAAAAATTATTCGCCTTACAAAAGCTATACATAGTTGTAATAAACTAATCAGTAAACACTCTAGATGAATTTTAAAATGGAGCGAGATCCAATTATGGCGCCCCGTTTATATTTTTTGATATAAAATATATTTAAAATAATCGCATATTAAGTATCGCTCCGCATCTGCTAGCCTTCTGGTCGTGCAGATGTCCATGGGCGCCGGTAGGCACTTCGGTGCCTGCTGCCTGCTCGTCTACCCCTTTGTATCATAAAAAAAAAATTTAAAAGGAATGATAATAACTAATCATATGTATTTGACAATTTGTCTTTAATTTAGAATATTTGTTCTTTAAGCTGTATATTTCCTGTTTTTCTACGTATTTTATGTATGTTCGACATAATACATCATTAAGTTTGTCTTAAACACAATAACATCAAGCAGCTTTATAATCGCAGCTA
The DNA here is from genome assembly GCA_024363005.1 of Charaxes varanes. NCBI lineage: Eukaryota > Metazoa > Arthropoda > Insecta > Lepidoptera > Nymphalidae > Charaxes > Charaxes varanes. The sequence goes on from JANCMC010033613.1 coordinate 41,764,871, forward strand.
TTTTAATAAGAAAATTCAAATGCCTAAGATTTAGATGAGGTAAGTTAATTACTTGGAGATCTGTTTACATTTCAAAAATCTGACGAAACGTGACTTAAGAAAATGGGAGAGTCACAAATTCATAAAAAAAGCATTACCAACAAATATTCGACCGATTATTATTTTTTATCTTGAATGAAAATCTTTAAGAATTACGTCTTCGTCGTCGTCGTCTACGTCGAATTAATCAACATATAATCTGACCATTTTCTCTAGACAATGTAGCCAAAACCATCACGGGCTCGATAAAACTACACTCCAGGCACGGTAAATGCTCATAGCTGCGCGTCAGGGTCATCGCAGACTGATCTTTGTATGAGCTGATAGAGCCCTACCTGATGCTTCGGAGATACGTTACCGGTCTATAAGAAATGAGTATGCTCTTTTCTTGAAATAGGTGCACTCTTTTCTTGAAATTAGAACGCTCTTTTCTAGAAATAAGTGAGCTCTTTTCTTGAAATAAGTACGCTCTTTTCTTGAAATGAGAACGCACTTTTTTTCAAACAAGTACTCTCTTTTTTCTTCCGTGTTTGTGAACTGATACGACATAATTCCAATTTTCAAAATTAGACTTTTTCTACCTAACGTTATCCCGGTTTATTACCAGGGTCTGCTCCGGTTACAGAGGATGTGGTTTATCCGACTGAGATTAAGAGGATTTTCAAAATTAGACTTTTTCTACCTAACGTTATCCCGGTTTATTACCAGGGTCTGCTCCGGTTACAGAGGATGTGCTTTATCCGACTTAATTAAAGAGGGATTTTCAAAATTAGACTTTTTCTACCTAACGTTATTCCGGTCTAGTTCTAGGATCCGCTTAAATTACAGAGGATGTGGCTTATCCGACGTAAATTAAGTGGCATTTGCGAAATTAGACTTCTTCTATATAGCGTTATCCCGGTCTAGTGACAGGATCTGCCTAAATTACAGAAAATGTGGCTGAGGGGCGATTTAAGATGACCGACTGTCTGTCGTCATCCCCGGAAACCCCAAAATTTGTTGTCACGACTAATATCAATCATCGTGACCCACTATTTTATATGCTTTCCGAAACACGTAGGAGGAGGCTGGATATTTGAAAACCACTGTTAGAAAGGGTCACCCATCTATTACCCGGCCGCGGTCATAACTGTTTAACCTAGCGATCGACTCAAATGCCGGACACTGATTAGGCTACGACTTCCTCAGGTCCAAAATTGGACTGAAGTTTTATTATTAGCGTCAATAGCTAAAGGGTAGGTGCTTGCTTTTTATGGTAACGCAGGTGACCATAGCCGTCGGTAGTCAGTAACCATCAGCTGAAAAAAGGGGAATTAAAAATTCCCGTCTCGCAGCGCCGGCTTAATGCGTCCGATGTCATTGTATCTATAATTAATACTAATTTGCAGTTTTCATTGTTATTCCGCGCCGCGGCTTTGATTATCAGATTTTTTCAAGGGAAGCACGTCCACCTTCCCTTTGAAGGCTGGGGTTTATGACAAATTCTGCCGACCCACTTTAGATGTTATTCCATACCGATAAGGATTAATGTGGCTTGTTACAGTTGTCAAATTAAGGCTAGGCATGCCTTCGCGACGGTTGACGTTAACTCACGTCTGGAGCTCAATGAAATTGCATCGGCCAATATCGTGAGGGCATTATCGGTATTTTTATTAAAGATATAATCTGATTTAGTATTGCACTTCTTTAAGGTTCCGTATTCCTACAAGGAAGCCTTAACGCTTGTCCGTCCGTCCGTCTGTCTGTTCGCCTGGGATTTCTAAACTATTATACATGGAGACTTGAAATTTTGCATGCTGATAGGACATGCTATAAACTCATTAGGAAAATTATTTTAAACGAAATCGGACAATAATTTGCTAACTTACTTAATAAATACGTTTATCCCGTATCGGATACGGAACCCTTCTATATGAGCGTGTCTTGAGACGTTCTTGGCCACTTTATCTGTTTTAACAATTCGAGGTTCAATTTTTCAATTAATTATTATTATAAATTTAATTATACTGACGGAAAAAATACCGAAAATGTATAATCAAAGTATGCGACCATCCTTCTTTTTATTCTATATTTATTTTGTTGTTTTGGTAGTGCAATAGGCATGATGAAAATTTTGAAAAATGGGTTCCCAAGTATCTACTTTTGCTAAAAAATTAATGTTTCTGCAGAAATTTATTAATTTTATAACAAAAGTAACATTGCATAATTAAGGATTCAAATTCACTCCTAATCACTCTAAGTTGTCATGACGTCACTTTATGTTAACAGTACGTTCCACTAAGCGTCACCTCGACGTTTTCGCCGCGACCGTAACGATAGCAGTCGTCATATGTCGAATATCTGAATGAGCTCTTTAAAACGTTGCGATCGCTTGTTGGAAAGCATTTATAATATATGGTACCGTCATACGCTCTGCTGTGTGTTGTAGCCATGATACATGGCGGATTATTGTATTTTTGGTTTCCTTTTTTGTTTATCCCTATTTATCTCGCTAGTAATATAAAAATAAATGCGTTTGTTAAGCTTTATGAATCGTATTTTATCAGATAAATACATAATTAAAATGATTTCTGATTGCTGTCGTCATGTCTATTGTCTAAGGGTAGTTCACTTAGGAGTAATTATGCCTGCCCTTTTTTTTATTAATACACGTTGAATAACAATAGATGTTACTGACTTGGGTTAGTAATAAAAGTTGAATATTATAACGGCTAGTGATAAAAAAAAAACTAAAAAATTAATTCTTGGTGTAGGGCGCAAAGAACCCTCGTAAACTCAACTTTTCTAATTTTATCACCGAAATTTTAAATAATGGTTATTTATATGACGTTCACAAGTGCTTGCAAAGTCTATGTAAATATGTCAAACACAAAGTCAAATTCATCACTCTGACCTTGTCTTTGACTTATAATTCTTAAATGTACTCAAACTAAGGCGAAAAACAAGAATAAAATGGCAGTAATGTGTAGCACAAGCCACTTTTTTCCCTGTAATTTGATCTATACGTTAAGTTGTATTCTCAGGAAAATAAAATCATAAATTAAAATAACTTAACTTTAACTTAACTTTAACTTGGACAAATTTTGTGCTTAAAACTTATTTAAAATAGCGTCTTCTATTGCAGGTACACTTCGACCACCAGGCCTGATTGGTGGCAGCAAGCCCAAAGTTGCGACACCGGCCGTGGTGTCGAAAATAGAGCAGTACAAGAGAGAAAACCCTACCATCTTCGCGTGGGAGATCAGAGAAAGACTTATATCTGAAGGTGAGCATTAACGGCAGAAGATCTATAAATGTAAATCTTTATTTTATACTAATATATAAAACTGAAGAGTTTGTTTGTTTGGTTGAACGCGCTAATCTCAGGAACTACTGGGCCGATTTGAAAAATTCTTTCAGTGTTAGATAGCTCATTTATCAAGGAAGGCTATATGCTACATACTAAAATTTTTCACCTAATTTTACGCGGACGAAGTGGCGGATAACAACTAGTTGTTTATAAAAAATCTCTACTTCTAAACCACTATATCGATTTGCATGAAATTTTGTGTGTAGTTTCCAAAGGGTCTGTAGATAAATTGGACCCGGTAGACGGCGCTGCTGTCGATATGTAACCTAAATTAATTATGTTTCAACTAGTAATTCAATGAACGTGCATTTAATCTCAAGCAAATTATGAGACGAACATAGTACAGAACGAGCCGTTTTCCGCGAGTTTGTCTGCGTAGAATTAAAATATCTTAATTTGGTCCTATCGGAAAATCCTTTCTTAACGGATGTCTACTAACTTTAAAGTATTCTTTGCCAAATTGCAAATATAGGACATCCATATACAGTGCAACCTTAATATATTTGAGGAGGTCGTGGCCTAATCAGTGGTCGGCATTTGAGTCGATCACTAAGTTAAGTTGCTCTGGCTGCAACCCATTCATATAGAAGGGTTCCGTATCTGATATGTGATAAAGTTATTTGTTAAATAACTTCAAAACTTCTTGTTCGATTTCGCTGAAAGTTATTTTCCTAACGAGTTTTTAGAACATCCTAGCTACACGAAAAATTTCAAGTGTCTAATTGTTTAGAAATCTTAAGGGGACCAACTCGCGAGCGGACGGACACGCAAAACTATAAGAAATTTGACAAAATCGTTGAATTCAAGGCGGTTTACTTCGACTGGACAAAGCAAAATGAAACCACTAGTTCTACATTACGTTCCGTACTTTTTTGGATTTGCGGTCAGTAGGTTTTTGGTAAGTCCTGTTTTCTGCGAATCGTGGATGATTTTGATGTTTAGTCAATGTATTTGGAATGTAAGAGTGTGAGATTGTGAATGAGAGATTGTGTTTTTTTTTTTTTTAATTTAAAGAAGAGTTCATGCAAAAATAAATATCTATACTAATATATAAAGCTGAAGAGTTTGTTTACTTGAACGCGCTAACCTCGGCAACTACTGGCGCGATTTGAAAAATTCTTTCAATGTAAGATAACCCATTTATCGAGGAAGACTATAGGTTTCAAAGAAAAAAAATCATCAAAATCGACTCAGCCACTTGAAAGTTCTGAGATAACAAACATTAAAAAAATACAATCGAATTGAGAATCCTTTCTCTTTGAAATCTTTTTTTATGTTACAAGGAGCAAACGAGGAGGCACCTTAGTGCCCACTAACGCCCATGGACATCTGCACGACCAAGAGGGTAGCAGATACGTTGCCGGCCTTTACTAGGGAGTTTAGGCCACCGGGAAGTCTCACAAACCGAACGAAACACGACAACAATACCATCACTTGACGTGACAGCATTGCAACATTTTCTATACTAATATATAAATCTGAAGAGTTTGTTTGTTTGTTTGAACGCGCTAATCTCCGGTATTACTGGTCCGATTTGAAAAATTCTTTCGGCGTTAGATAGTCCATTTATCGAGGAGGGCTATAGGCTATATACCATCAAGCTAAGATTAATAGGAGCCGAGCACCAATGAAGAATGTTTCAAAATCGGCGGTTTTTTTCTCCTTTCGAGAGCTTCCGTTGCGTGCGCTGCGTAAACGGTTAAAGTTTCGCAAAAATCATGTTATGACGGAATTGTTCCCCTTTGTACTAATACATAGAGCTGAAGAGTTTGTTAATTTGCTAGAACGCGCTAATCTCAGGAACTATTGGTCCGATTTCAAAAATTCTTTCAGTCTACGATAGCTCATTTATGGAGGAAGGATATAAGCTATATATACACATATAATCAAGCTAAATTTAATCTATTTTTTTTTATCTAATTATACGCGGACGAGGTAGCGGGCACAGCTAGATGTAAATAAATAAGTACATAGAACTATAAACACACGTTCGTCTGTTCATAAGATAGGTAACATAATACCCATCAGTAACAACCGGTTGCAGCATTACACCGATTTTCCCTCGTATTCATTCGCGGATTAAAGCAAAGTAGTTTAGTTTCTCATGCGTGTTCCAATATGTTTGTATACACATGTGAGAAGTCTAAACTCGTTTTTATTATATTTTATTTACAATTTATTTATGAAAAATTATTAATAAATGAAAAATATAGTTACGAATCCGAAAATGATCTAAGAAGTGAGAAATAAGTAAGAAAGTGAACAAATTTTGTTTTCATATTTTTCTCTGACGACTTTTCCGAATCAGTGATATCTATTCAAATATACGTGTATTGGATGATTTATTAGCGGATTACGATTGGAATTCATTGTTTTTTTTATATTAAACAAATTTTGATCATACGCATATTTATAACTAGCTGTGGCCGCGACTTCATCCGCATAAAATTAATTAAAAAAAAATAGATTTTATAGCGTGATTATATATAGCCTTCCTCGATATCTGACACTGACGATTATCTGACACTGAAATAATTTTTAAATCCTGAGATTAACGCTTTCAAGTAAACAAACAAACGAACACTTCAGTTTTATATATTAGTATAGAGAGAGAAATTCAGATATATCAGGCCGCTTATTAAAAACGTATATTTTTGAATTTTGAATTAAGTGTAAACGCGCATGCGTGATTTGAGATTCGGCCGTTACCTTAGCAACAAGAATAACATAAAAAATTAACAATGTGATCTCTTATAATTAACTGTGTATATAGTGTATATATTGTATATAAATATGTGGCAGGAAGAAACGTGGTGCTTTATTTACGTCCCCACACGTTTTTGCGTCGTTACGTTTTTTGCAAATAAATAATTTGAATTTACTAAATTACATCCTCCTAAATATTCTTAAAGTAGATATTGAATTTGAAGCCGATAGCATGACGAGAGCGATCAAGAATAAGTTAAGCGAAAGTCATAAAGTTGTAAAAAAAAAAGTCCGCTCGTCGCTGGTCAAATATTCGAGCGCGATATTTTTTTTATTGTGAAGGAAATCCTTTAAGGATGTCGGAGAAATCATATAATTTGACGATTTTCTCAGACAATGTAACTAAAACCATCACGTACTTCATTAAAAAAAATCCTGACCTTACCTTAACATAGCCTTTTCTTCGTTTCCCCGCTTCATGTACGTAATCCAATCCAAGATGCTTATATTTGTCAAATTGTGTTATTGTTATAACGACAAGTTATTTAATATGGATTAAGTTATTATTAACTAGCGGCTCGCCGCGGTTTCGCAGGGGTATTTACATTATCAAAGTTTTCATACAGATTTCTAATTTTTTTGAAAATATTCTATCACCTATGATCAGTAGGAATAATGTAGGAGTCTAATAATGAAATAATTTTTCGAATCGGTCCAGTAGCTTCAGAGCTTAACCAATGCAAACAAACAAACAAATCTTTTCTTTTTGCAATATTAGTATAGACTAGTGGAACTCTATGTATGTCAAAGTTGGATAAAACACATTTGTAACTGTAAACCAATGATTCCCAAACGACGGGCCGCGATCCGGCATTGGGTCACCAAGTCGTAAAAAAATTCACGAAGACCTAATAAATTTAAAATACATTCATTTTGCTTTGAGAGAGGAAATGTTATGAAAAGAAATGATAAAAAAAAGTAACGATAATCAAAATCAAAAAAGAAATAAAAATTTTAGTGGGTCAAAAAAAATACATGGGCTTTGGAAAAAAAATTGGGAAACATTACCATAGAGTATAGACATTTTATTAATAAGTCAACAATACCAATTTAGTTCAAAGTTAAATTAAAAATTACAATTTTGTCTTCTACGCCATATTTAATTTTGCACCTTCTATGCGCTGCGGAGTAGTCAATCTGAATTTACGTAAGCGGAAACTGGTTCGAATCCAGTTAGCGTAGTTAGCAGTGACATGTAAATATACTAAAACAAAGATATACTGAGCGGTTACGTAAAGAGAAAGGAGAACAATGTCCAGGCTGCATTCCGCACCGGTCGTGAGTTCGATAGCGGGACATCAAGATTATGATGTATGACGGACTGATGCGTCACTTTATGGAAATCTATGACAAGCAGGAACAGGTCAAATAGTTATTTATGATTTTGCAAATAAAATAGATATTCTATGAGGAGGAGCATAAACAGCGGCCGGGATTTGAGTCGATCGCTAGGTTAAGTAGGTCTTACCGCGGCTGAATGATAGATGGGTTACCAATCTAACATTGGTTTTCAAACATCCGACCTCTTTCGTGTTTTGGAAGACGCGTAAAACAGCGGGTCACGATTAATTGTATTTTTTTAAATTACTATTTAGTGTACAGGAGGTCATAGCTTAATCAGTGGTCGGCTAGGTTAAGCAGTTCTTACCGCGGCCTAGTGATAGATAGGTGACCCATTCTAATATACGACTTCCTCCGTGTTTAGGAAGGCACGTAAAATAGCAGGACCCGATTAATGTCACTGAGTCAAAACTAGACCGAATTGAAATGAAACCACTACGATAAGCACCAGCTATCAAAAAAAAAACTCATCAAAATCGGTTCACCCAGCCGAAAGTACTGAAGCAAAAGCAATGAAATATGCAGTCGAATTCGTGACCTCCTTCTTTTTTGAAGTCGGTTGAAAATACTGTGTTCTTTGCACGTCCAAAGCCTTATTTACTCTGAACAGGTTTATGCGTTTACACTTGTAACAATAGCCACCCAAATTTACTTATACGACCTGCGAAATCCGAGCTAAGAACGGATGCGCTTGCGCAATAAGTGAACGTGCTGACCACACGATGATCCGACCGAATATTATGTGACGAGCTATCGTAACTTTGTCATTAAACCAGATGGTATTTGGGTTCCGCATTATATTTACGTGGATAGTTTAATATTTTTTTCTTCCGATACATATAATATAGTGTGAAATTTCCTGCAAATTATGTAAAATTGAAAATTTATTTACAGGAACAAATGTGACTCTAAATTAGGATAACGATTAATTAACAATGTCTAATTTTCTTGTTTTTCCTTTAAGTAAACATTAAACTAGTGAAAATAGTGAAAGTCACCTGACACGAAATTTCAAAAACCGCGGGATGCACAAGGATGAAATTGTGCAAGAAGATTGTTTGTAAATTAGACGTCCGCCAAGAACGGATTTTTTGAGAGCGCCATATTTAGGAAGTCTATAGGACAAAGCTGCAGGAATAACTAATCATATAATATAATTATAACAAAAGATAACTACTTTAATAAGAAATTTAAATAAAATTAACTACGGAACTCACAATGTGGTATACAAATTTTCTCTTAACCAAATATAAGCATATAAAAGAGTGGTTTATTAAGCCCACACCGGTCTGCATTAATTTCTGTTTTAATTGCATTTATTTGTATAACGAATTGCAATTAATTATGTAAGCGTTTACAGCATTTGCTTGCAGTTATGAATTTGACAAATGCATTATAGATATATCATATAAAAAATTAAAAACTGCCGATATATGCGTACATTTATTTTTAAAGGAGAATGACGTCATCTATATATATACAATTAAAAATGACTTCCTATTTCCCTTGGTCACGGCATTACGCGTGAACGGATGGACCGATTTCGCTAATTCTTTATAGTTGTGGTTGTTATTATCAGGAGAAGGTACTTATAAAAAAAACATGCGCGAAAAATAAGAAAATTTAAGAATACTTTACCACCATATTAAATTATGTCTAATGTAACCTTAGCGCACTGGAACGGGAATGGGAATTGTAATGGAAATGGGAACAGGAACGGGGACGGGAACGGAAAAGGATATCTAATAGTTTGAAAATTCTAGCGAGGGGTGGGGACACCAATATTCCACGTATATAAAAACTCATTAGGAAAATTATTTTGAGCGAAATCCTACATTAATTTTTGAAATAACTTAACGCCATACTCCGTTCAATAAAGGTATCACGTATCAGATACGGAACCCGTCTATATAAATGTGTATTGACGCGCTCTGACCCATTTTTTTAAATTAACAACTTACTTAGGAATTTGTCGGACTATAATATAAGCTATCATACTTCCGAAAAACTCGCAATTCCATTTGCAATTTTCAAGATATGGCTATGATTAGTTTTACTCTGACGAAGTCATTATCATCGTCGTCTTCGTCGTCGTCATCGTCGTCGTCGTCGTCGTCGTCGTCGTCATCGTCATCATCATCATCATCATCATCATCATCATCATCATCATCATCAAAGCAAAGTAGTTTAGCTTCTCATGCATGTCATGGATTTCCGCAAAGTAACGCCTGATTCTATCAATTATTTAAATTGACTGGGCTATTTAATAGGTATGAAAAACTATAAGAAGTCATGTATTATCTACTACATGGCGACATATGCAGTTTAGACAATTTTTCGATAATAATTATTTTTATTTTTAAAATTTAGTTTAAAACCTAAAATTATAAAAAAAAAAATATTATAATCGAATGCTTTTGCCATTTCGTGCATTTTTTTCTTAAATCGTGACACGAACACTTTAGAATACTTCCCGTTGACCTTGAATCATGAAATTTGGCAAAAAGCTGTAATAATATCTTTAAGTAGAAGGGTAGGAAAAACCCCCTTTGTAACATAAAAAAAAGAGGCCCCTGGTCTATGATATTTTAACAAGCAATTACTTTATGGTATTTTTGTTTTGATATTTATTCTATATGATAACTGATACGCAGTTTTAACTTTTTCAGTTGTCATCGTTATCCTAATTTTATGATTAATTTGTTCCTGTAAACTGGTTTTCAAATAAATTTTCAATTTCCATTTGTTACGTAATATTTTTGTATGAAATCTCATTTTTATATTAGTAAGATTGGGCATTCCTAGTTGTGCCATAGGTTTGTTTTTCCATATGGGTGCTTAACTTTCTTTCCTTTTTTTAAATTTTTATATTACTGCCATTGAAAGAAAATATAATTAATTAATAAAGTAAAATAATTTATTCTACTTATTTACACGTAAAAGGTAAAAATAGGGTATATAATTAATAATTGAGATTATAACCTTTTTAACAAGATCGTGGAAATGTGACGCTACAAAAGTATTAAGGTGGTGTGCATGCCCATCCTGCCTTTAGCTAATTCCTTTTTTGTTGTGTTTGTTATTGTCAGGACAAGGTTCTTATGAACGAAAAAATTAAAAAACTTGCGCGAAAGTTTAGAAAATTTGAGAATACTTAACCACCCTTTTAAATTGTTTCTAATGTAACCTTTTGATAATTAAAACTTTTTTAATGTAACCTTACGACGAGGACGGGAACGGCGATATTATTATAGGTTTTTTTTTGTTTTTATGTTACAAGGGGTCAGACGAGCAGACAGCAGGCACCGAAGTGCCTACCGGCGCCCATGGACATCTGCACGACCATGGGCGTCGGTAGGCACTTCAGTGCCTGCTGCCTGCTCGTCTGCCCCCTTATAACATAAAAAAAAATATATATAATAAATCCCTTTGAGTACAAACATTTTTAATTATTTAAAGGGCATTTAAACCCTTTATATATAAAATGTGGGTACCATCGGATACATCTCGTTGTAGATATGCTTTATTTCATATAAATCTAGTTTCCAACTATCAAGTAATTAATGTGTTGCTTCTACGTGCTACGTTCACGTCTACGGACATCCAAGACTTTAGATACAATTTTAATTTACGAAAAGAAACTGCCTTTTATTTACCATACACCCAAACAACTAAGCTTTGCACCCAGCGCAAAATGAATTACTAATGAACGAGTGTTATGTTGATACTAAATTAACACGAGTACATTAAATAATTCATTAAGGTGTGTAATTTAACTTTCTTTCAACTACATCGCTGTTTATTTCCAATTTTTTTGCTCAATATAAAGTATTGAAGTTTTATAATGGTATGAAAAGCGCACCATTTGTTTTCCTTTCAATTTTTATTTCCAGTTAGTGTCTTTTTGATTCAATGCATATATATATATACCTCATTTATACATTTACATTTGAGACATTTTTCGGTGTGACAAGATTGTGAGGCGCTCACCTGACCACGGGCTGCGTCAGTGAGGGGTCCTTTTCAAGGAACTGAACGACGCAATAGGCCAATTGCGGGTGGTACACCGACAAGGACTTCACTTTGTGTAACGGCAATAATACCTGTTGAACATATATAGAAATATATATACACGAAATAAATATTACATAACATTAACGTTAGCTTTTCTTTTCGATTTGTCATTTTTTTTAATTAGCCTATACTGTCCCACTGCTGTACCTTCCTCTATATGAACTACAATTGTGCTAAACTTCATACTTGTCCGTCCGCGCAATTTTCGTAACATGGTACCTAAAAATTTCGCTTCACATATTAATACCTAAATCGATAAATGCCATACCGAAGGACTAGAGTGATTTTTAGTAACCGAAATCGCTTGATTTTGAATAGGTGAGAGTAGAGCACACTCGTTATGCTGTGCATTATGAGGCGTGCAATAAGTGGCCCTTAATTAAGGCGGGTTAAGGTCAGACCGTCTAGACTAACGTAACATTTTGTACTTTGTACGCACACCCTCCTCCATATAAACTGTAATTGTGCAAATTTCATACTCCTACGTTTGCGCAATTTTCGTAAAAATGGTACCGATAGTTTTTAATAGTTTTGATACTTCATCAATTAATATATAGATTAATATAATATGTTCGCTATTACATTTACACTTGCATCTTTGCGAAACATTTATGTGGCTTAACGGCTGTTTTCTAACGTAAAAAATATATTGTAATTTTAAAATAAATAAATAATAAATAAAAATAAAAACATAATCTGTACCTTAAACTCTGCTAGATTTATATTGATAGGTATTGTATAAAAAACGTGAGTCGATATTCGATATTTTTCTTTTCTTATTTCTGTTATTCAAGTCGTGGTTAAGATTTTGCATTAAGGTTTAGTTTGGGTTTCATTTAACTAATCACTAAATTGTATATAGCTAGGTTTGATTTTAAAATCTACATCACAACGTTTTTTTTTTTAAATTTTTTTATGTTACAAGGGGGCAGACGAGCAGGCGGCAGGCACCGAAGTGCCTACCGGTGCCCATGGACATCTGCACGACCAGAAGGCCAACAGATGCGCTGCCGGCCCTTATATTGGACAATTTAAAATCATTTAATCTGAAAAGGAAGTATTTTGATCTATATGTAAGACATACTGACTATAACTAAGATTAATATTAATGAGAATATGTATTTAATAGGAGACTGTAGAGATATTAGCGACGCCGAGACGAGGTTTGGGCGTAACTTCCGACCGCGTTATAGAAAATATGCATTTAGCGGTTGAAGTTAAAAATATATGCAACGAGAAAGACGAAAACATAAGTGTAGAGGTGTTAGAAGCTTCTCTGCTGAGCAGGCAGTGGAAGTTAACAGATCTGACCAGCGCAAACAACTTGGACAGCACTTTGATACCTCGCGAACGAGTTCATTTTATACTCAAGTGCCAAAGAATTTTAGATACACTACCCGAGGAAAAAGTCGATTGTACTTGCTTAAAAATCAGTAGAAGTCATCCTGAATGTGTACCCAATGTCAACGAACCACCTTATTCTAAATTCGTGACCGATAACACGCCGTCTTTATTCGATGTCTCGGAACCGATAAGTGAAGATAACAAAAAGTGTCCAGGTTTAATAGAATCCATGTTCATATTGAGATGGAAAGCGCACAACAGAACTAATGGCAGAACAGCCGTCGGTCAGCACTGTGTTTGGTTGGACTGTTTTAAAAAAACCCTCTCCCGCGAAAGGGAAAAACTCGTATCGGATATACCGAGTGCTGTTCAGCTGGAGGATTCAAGAACAGATGTACAGGAAAAGCAAGAAAGAAGCGAAAAAAATAACGTCGTCATATTTAGATTGGACCACTCGAACTATGTCGACCACAATTTCAAAGCGAACAAACTCTGCATGATACCTGTGTCTATAAATATAGTCAACTGCTACGGCGTGCCCGTTAGGGTTTTTATAGATATGTCCAAGAAACATCAAAATAGGTATGTATAAAGTAAGAAAGAAAGTACATATATTGCAATAGTATAAATTCGGCTGCCTTATTTCAAAACCTAGTGAGGGGCACTTTTGGTCTACAGACTCCCCGCCCATACTCTGTCTTCCTTCATATATTTGGCCTTGATTATAAAACTCAGTAATCTAGGCAGTAACCTAGGTTTTTGAATTTGTAAAAGTAACTTCCCAGGTTCTAGAGTAGTTACGACGGTTACAGAAATATTTGTATTTGTAATAATCGATACCCTCGGGTGTCCCATTTCAAAACCTATTATGGACTTAAAAATAAAAAAAGGGGAACGCATAAATGTAAAGTAGATCAGCCTAATAATAGTATGACTGCCCCATTTTAAAACCTGGTAAGGAATACATTTGGACTGCAGGGCCGTCCTGCCATAGGGCGAATGGAGCGACCGCTCTAGGCGCCGAGTCCCAAAGGGCGCCTCAGCCAGGGAAGGCTCTTAATATCCCATTATTTTATACATATTTTTTATTAAAAGATATAAATATGCAAGTAAGGGGGGGGGGGCACCATAATTGGATCTCCTTCCATCCTAAAAATAAACTTCGGGCTGACACTGGAGACTCCACGCCCATACTCTCTGCTTTCGTATATTTGGCCTTGATTATAAAACTTAGGAAGGTGCATCGAAAATTTTAAAACGAAGCCAGCAGACTTCTTGTTGTTTGAATTGTTTAAAGTAACTTCCTAGGTTTCCAAGCGGTTACGAGGGAATGAATGGTACATACTATAGGTATTGGGTATCGATGCTTAAGTATTTCTGTTTTGTGTGAATTCAAACTGCTGGTGTTTTTGTATTTTGTAGGGACTTACCACGTTATCAAGGTTATGCAATAAAGCGATTTTTGTAAGAAGTATCCCTTACTAGGATCTGAAACGGGGCAGCCGTATTATAAACAGTACATAACTACAGTACTAAACATATAAATGTACATTTGCTAATGCGTAGAGTACCCGTCTTACTAAATATTTTTGATAAACCTCGGTCTCTTTCAAAAAGAGCCGTTATAAAGTTAATGAATAATTCACTAATTAATGTTATCGAAGAAACCAAAGTTATTGTTTGTTAAAACTAGCTATAGCCCGCCTACTTCGTCTGCGTGATTTTAGTAATTTTGGAAGGGTTTAATTTTTGTATCGAACCCTAATTATTTAGTTAAAAGCAAATTAGACTATGTTAGTGCTTGTAAACTTAGCTATCTACCAGTGAAAGTCCCGTTCAAATCGGTCCAGCCGTTTCAGAGATTACCCGGAACAAATAGGCAGACAGACTGAAACACAGATAAAATATTATAACTTGCGTTGTTCTATAGGCACTGTAATCCCCTCTATAACACGGTGCTTTTATAATGCATTAATAAAATTCTATAATATATAAAATTATAATAGATGTTATATTATATGTTGCGCATTCGGGGTCGTACAAGCGCTTTGTACGAGAATAATCTTACAGCACGTTTTCCTATAATGCGGAATAAACCTACCGTGTTATATGGGGGTTACAGTATTCGCATATATGCAATATGCAATTCGTAAAATATAATCGACTTTACAAATGGTTCGGATATTTGCCATGTTTTCTTTTTGTCATAAAGTAGGTTTTAAACATTATTTAATTACAGAGACGCTTACGGAGAGCTGGGCTGGGCTGGTGCTCTAAGCACTGGATTTGACCCGAACTCTAAAGAATTGGGCTTGAATGTTACGTTGGAGAAATTTGAGTCGCGGTGTGTACAGGTTTGTTCCAATTTTTTTCCCTTGGATTATAAAAAGTTGATTGACTTTAGTGATGTTCCGCTGTTTTAAAAGTAGCCGATAATCAATTATTGTCCACCGAATATATCGATTATATATGTCGGTGATTTGAGGCTAATTGATAAAGTTGAGTTTATAATATAGTCGAAAAGCAAAGTTTAAAAGTTGTACAATATCGTTTTAAAATACGATTCTATACATCTGCGCTAAGTTCCACTAATACAGATACTTCTGTTATTTGCTTAATTAATGTATTAGACCATATTCACAATATCAGAACAGCCGAATAATATAACTTTTTATCGATTTTAAGACTAGTTTCGCCTATTTCAGGTACGTGCACTGTGTGCTGCCCCTGGAACCTATCTAGTGGGGTCCGCCGATACGAATAGCTCTATATTTATTTTTATGTATATTTTTAAGCAATATTCGATATTTATAGATTCCGAGCGATATTCATTACAAAATTATGTAAAAAATGATGTTTTGGTAATTTATTGTAAGCTTTAATAAACGTAATAAGTAAGACTTATTACGTTTATTAAAGCTTTTAATTAGAGGTAGCGCCATGCTTGTAGCCGAATTGGTCCGGCGCATCCGGGTACCAGTACCTCTTTCTCGCATGAGATCGGCGTGAAGTGGCGGCAATGCTGTCACGTCTAGTGATGGTGTTAGTTTTTCCAACAACAAAACGTGCAAGTATTACCAACAACAAAGTTATCACTCAAACGACTTAATACAATTGTAGCCGTGCAATTTCGGCAAAAAAAAAGATTCTTTTCGGAGTGTTCGAAGCTGGACCCCGTGTAATTCGGTGCGGAAGGTCACACCCTACATCGAGACTGGAGTTCTTCGGCGGCGTAATACCAGCAATCAGGTTAGTGGAGTATTTCCATACCTTGCATTCTTTCGTCGATATTCGTGGCTGAGTTTTCTAGCTACAAATTGGACTATTTCGTTCGCGCGTAAGCTTTTTGATATTTGATGGAAACATCTTACAGACGTCGCCACTTACAGATTTATCTCACTCCCACATAAGAGTGTTCGATTGGGGTAAATTGGCAGTTATTGCTTCCTTGAAAAGAGGTATTATGTCATTTTCTCGTTTATTCTATTTATTTTTGTTCAAGAATATAAACAGAGACATATGTGAACAACGCATTAACTTATCGCTCTAAAAGAGATCTCTAACACTTTTTTAAGAAAATCTTTGGTACAACCAACCGAACTGGTTAGATCCGGCGGACTTTAGCTAAGTTCCGAAACACGGAGGAGGTCGGATATCAAATATAAGCCAGTGCTAGAATGGGTCACCCATCTATCACCCGGTCGCAGCCAGAACAACTTAACTTAGCGATCGAATCAAATGCCGACCACTGATTAGGCCACGACCTCCTCCTCGTCCTTTTTTTACTTAATTTTACGCGAACGAAGTCTCGAGCACAGTTTACTATAAGCTTGAAAATAGATATGGCAGCATAATTTTAAAACTCTAATTTAAGCCTAAAAATGGACTTCAATTCAATGCTTGCGCGATAATCAAGTGTAGCGTACGCCAGAATTGCTCGCAGATGGCAGAATTTTCTCCTACTTACTTGATATTTATCGTTATATTTTGGAGAAGTCACACTATGTCTTTATAATTCATAGCCTCTGCGTTATTCTGATGTATAAAGTAAACTATCGTAAAGTTTATTAAAATCCATTCGCTAGTTTTTCCGTGAAGGAGCGACAATCATACATCCATACATCCACGTGTACAAACCTTCGCGTTTATAATATTAGTGGGATTATAGTAAGTGTAAGAGGCTTGTAAAAAAAGTAAAGTCTCAACGCTAAGTGGCCGGCAGCGCATCTGTTGGCCTTCTGGTCGTGCAGATGTCCATGGGCGTCGGTAAGCACTTCGGTGCTGCAGCCTGCTCGTCTGCCCCCTTGTAACATAAAAAAAAATGTACTTTTAAAATAGACTAATTCTAACGTGAGATCAATCAAAATTTACAATATTTTAATCAAAACCAAAAATCTATACGTCTGTAATTACCTTTAACTCTTGGGGTAAATACGGACAGACATGTTTTTGTTCTTTGATTAAAATTTCCTCCTTTTTACATGGTTTAGCACCATGTACCACGCAATGGAGTTAATTTCTAATATATGGTACAATAATGTATTGGGTTATTAGTATTATCCAAACGAACAGCGATTTTTATACAACTGAGTCCGTGTCGGCTTAATTAATTCAAGTAACTACCAAGTATAGTAAACTTCTATGAATCTCAAGACAATAATAGTTAATTAAGAGTTAACTGCTTTTAGAGTTAACATAGTACAACAATGTAGCAGTCGCTGACATCTCCCATAGCATGGAGACAAACCTCGGTGGTTTCACCGTGCTATTTGATCAGAATGATTGTAATATGTCTCGTGCCACAGAAAGTATTGTCAAATTAATGCTATGTGTTTACCAGAAAAATGTATCAATTGTGACCTTTATATATTACCAGTGGGTATCAAAATAATAGTTTTTAGATTCTTGTCTGAGCATCTATGGTGGGGGAGCCCAATAGGGTATATTGCGCAATACTCGAATGCAAAAAAAAATCATATAGGGAGAACCTTTGCATACTGTAATGTATCCCCACCAAATATGAACTCTTAATATAGGGGGGTTCGTTATTGGACCCTTAGAGATACTCGAACGCGTCAGATTAGGACAATAGGATTTACAAATCATAGATAGAGAGACTTGAAACTTTCCATGTTGACGGTACATGTTAAAAACTCGAAAAAAATTATTTTCAGTTAACTTTGGTCAACAATTTCTGATCTTATTTAGCAACCTTATTTAAACTAAAACTTATTTACCTTTATCATGTCACTCCTGGCCATTTTTGTCTCTGCATGCAGCCTACATAATAATTCTAATAGGTTGCGCTAATTACTATCATTAACTCTGTTATCTAACTTTATCAACTATAAAGGCTAGTAAGTAATCACCTCATTATTAAGCATTTAAGTAAAATATTGTAAAATTATCTTAAGTGAACATTGTTTTTGAGAAAATAAAGTTCTTTAAACACAATTTGATTGCTTACATAATATAATAAGGGACCAATAACCGGCAAGTGTATAAGCACAATTTGTAAACAAAATAATTTACATCTAGATGAAATAAATGTAAATGTGATATAAGCGAAAAAAATCTCTACAGTCTTCAACATCGCCGTAGGGTTAGGTGTTTATCGGTCTTCTACAGATTATTCTTCGGAGAGTGTGCGCAGGAGTTACATAACTTGATACCTCGAAAGTGATTCGATGCATTTATACTGAAAATTAGGCTATAAAACAAATACCTATTAGAGTTTCTATACGCGTGTAAATAAACTTAATTCTTTATAATTCACTCCTATCTTATAGTAATACATATAGCTGATGTGTTTGTTTGTTTGTTTGAATGCGCCAATCTCAGGAACTACTGGCTCCAGGTGAAAATTTGTTTTAGTGTTAGATAGCCCATTTATCAAGGAAGGCTATAGGCTATATACCATAATCCTAAAATTGAATTTATTATTTTACCTCATTTTATGCGGACGAAGTTTTAAGCCTCAATAGCTCAATGTTATAAGGTATGGACCGAAATCCGTAAGGTACCCGGTTCAAACCCCACCGCCGTTTGGGTTTGGTCGCACCCACTCCTAATACAAGTTATTAATAGGGGACATTAGGGAATATTAGACATACCTAAAAAGTATTTCTAATATTCTTTTTTTTTATATCCCGCGCGCACAGCTAGTGCATTGTAAAGTTCACTTTAGGCATTATAATTCATTTCAATATTTACGCTGGTTATCTAAAAATGTTTAACCTTGAACCATTAAATTGCGCTTTTTTTGGCCGTATTAGAGAAGGCAAAAACTCTCTTTTGTATCCGCTAATTTATTTCATTTCTCCAAAACTGTTATGATAATGTATACGCAAAGTAAGTCTTATTAAAAAAAAAGCATTGTTGATTAAAAAGTCGCGGTTCCGGTGACGAAAAAATACATAAAACTTGATTAAAGTCCGGCATGTAAGCGACAACTGAAAATTTGGAGTGCTGCGGATGTCAACGGAGACGGCCAGCTGGGAGTAAGGCAGCCTTTTTAATTTGGCCATATTTGCAGACGAGTACGGTGGTAAAGGTTTGTACAGAATACATTGCATTTTTTTAAATTTAACCTCTCATGTGGTTAAGTATTTTTTTTTTAATTTCGTTTTTTTTAAATTCCAATTGTTATTAAATTACAGATCAAGGCGCCAAGACCGTGTCAGCACGCGCTTATATAGAAAGGTCACGTATCTGATACGTGATAAAGGCATTTGTAAATAACTTCAAAAGTTATTGTCCGCTTTGCTCAAAATAACTTTCCTAATGAGTTTTTAGCATGTCCTATCAATGAAAATTCCAAGTCAATACATATAATAGTTAGGAAATCCTAGAAGGGGGGGGGGGGGGCAGAGCGAGGCTATAAGGGTTCCTTGTAGGACTGCGAAACCCTACAAAGACTAGCTGTTAGAAAGTGTGAAAAAATGATTTCGCCATCATAATTTGATGTTCTAGAAGTTTTCAAGAAGATGTAGAGGGTGACGAATTATCGGTAAAGCCCTTTAAATTTGTAAGAAAATAGGTTACACCATCTCTGCTCTCGAGTCAAGACAACTTGCAACTATTTGAAATGCATATTTCTTCTCATTTTAACGAAGTATGGACTAGATGTGGTAGTTTTAAAGTTACGTAGAAGGTTCTCCATATATATGCAAAATTGCAAATGAACTTTGCTCCTTTATTAAATTTATTCGGAATTTGTTAAAATTATTCATAGGTACTTAGGAAACTGGTATTCTATTTTCTTTCTTTTTTGTTTAAAAGCAATTGTTCTAAATGAAATTCCAGAGGTGCATTAGTAGCTAAAGGATAAGTAGTCGTTAGTTCCATCCCTGAGATAGCACTTTCCTTGCAAAATATTAGGAACTAAAGATGTGCATTTTTTTATTATTAAAAGGGAGAAGCGTAAAGACGGTTCATTAAAGAGACTATAGACTCACAGGGACATCTGCATTACCAGGAGGCACACAGATGCGTCGCCGATCTTTCAGGAGGGGTTTGGGACCCCCGGAACTTTCAAAAACCGAATAAAACGTGACAACAATACAATTATTTGAGGTAACAGCATTGCTATTTTTATGTCAGAATGAGTTACTGGTATCCGGAGGCGCCTAACCAATTCGACGACAGGCTAAAACGACTGCAAGCGTGGCAATAGATCTCGTTTAAAGTTAATTATATTTTTTATGATTTCATATCTTATTATGGTAATTTGTGAATTGTAGGAAGGTAGCCTATGCGTAACGTTTGTAAAAGATGATTTTAAATCTTGTTTTACAGCTACATTTGGCATATCTATCATAACATTTTTATGTTTAATTTAATTTTGATCACCAAGAATATTAGATAAGCTATTTGAGCAATTCATCAAAAAGTATAAATAAAAAAGTATTTTAAAAGTTTTACCTCAATGATTTCTTGAGGATCACATTTCTAGTTGTAAGTTTTAATTTATTGTGTACAACGAAGATTAATTTACCCTCCCTTCTATTAAACATAACATGTGTAGTCGACAAAGAGGCAATGAATGTGCTACAAACGAAATCAACATTCTCGTGTCGTTCCAGCACTTGAGGTGTCAATTTTTGCCAATTCACGGCGCCATATTGAAAGAATGCATTTCCGAATTTTTTCAATGGACACTTTTGACATCGGAAAGTGGCCGTTACATTTTTGAATGAAAAAAGATTCCGATTCGTACCACATTGTTTCAGTCGTGAAAACGTTAGCTACGTTTTGCTCTTGGTGGTAAGTAATGATTTTGTGTAAACTGATGCTTCTTCAACTTCTTCGGGGTGTGTTACAGATGATATTTCCATTTCGACATATTTGAATAAAACTAGAATGCATTCATCAATTTCTTCCTACCTTGTTTTTGTAGCGATGACCGTCCTGCCTGATATTTAAATTGAGGCACGCCGTTATAAGCGATATCTTCAACATTTAAAACACTATATATGGTGCAGAGGATTCTATTAAAAATTCCATATGTTCCATTTCGTTTTCGATGAACAGGAAAATAAAATGAGCGATGCTGCGGGCAAAAGCTAGTTCTCTATAAAGAGTGATAACGAATATTCACTTACGAGAACTCTGCGGGAAACATATAGTAGGATTGTAACAGAGGCCTTCTTGGCGGAAGCAGAGACGGTTGCGCCTGAACTATACGATACATAGCTGTCTGCAGAAGCGAATCTCCCCATCCCGTCCTTTCAACATTTCCCTAAGCTAATTCTGCATCTACACAAGTTGACACTGTCAATTTTTGTTTCAATTCGAATTATGAAGTCCTAATTCTATCCTGATTCTTGAAATATGGCCATAATTCTAACAGTAAATAAAATGTTAAATAAGACATTTAGTTTAAGATACAATGGTTAAGTAACAAAATTTAGGATCATAATTAATTATTAGGATATTCATCAGAATTTTAAATATTTAAGAATAACTTTTCTATTACTGTCACTGCTAACTGCGTCAATGGGCCACTCAAGTTATTATATGTACGTCACAATATTTTTATATTAACAATGGAGCGTTACAGACAACTAAATTGTAATATAATTGACATTTTAATATATTATTGTATACAATAATGTAATTGACATTATTGAATATAATTATATATAATTGTATCTACAAATGTGTTATATAATGTTGATTTTATTTCAATTTCCATGTTTGTACCGCTCCACTGTAAAGTTGGGAATTTGAGGATGTGATAATTTACGTGGCAGGTATCGATATGTGATGACAGCTTCAATATTTCAAATATTCTTTTTGAAGCAATAACAAGTATAAAATGTTTTTATTCTTAATTCGCGGATTAAAGCAAAGCAGTTTAGTTTCTCATGCATGTCATGGATTTCCGCAAAGTAACGCCTGATTCTATCAGTTATTATATATAACTTTAGTACAATTAAAACTTCTTTGTTGCTTAATTACGTATCTATTACTATCCTATTTCTATGTACTTATACATAAAGCTGAAGAGTGTGTTTGTTTGCTTGAACGCGCGAATCTCAAGACTTGAACTTTTTACTGCTCCGATTTGAAAAATTCTGTCAGTATTTTATAGCCCATTTATCTAGAAAGGGCCATAGGCTTTAGACAACAGTGAGTGCTTGTAATTTTAATATGAACTTTATTAAATAGCAATAAAGTTTAAATTGATATAACATTTTGGTTCAAAAACGTTTGTATGGGAAAAAGAAAAAGCTGCTTTTAGGGTTTTCTCGACGATTATTCCAACTTTTCTCGACGTAACAACCATCCTTGGACTTCAACGAATGTGTAAAAAAAGAATTTGTAAAATTGGTTAAGGCGTTAATTGATAGAATCAGGCGTTACTTTGCGGAAATCCATGACATGCATGAGAAACTAAACTACTTTGCTTTAATCTGTCATGTATAATCTATCAAATAATTTATCTTTATACGGTTTCCTTGGGTGTACAGTGGTTTGCACGGGACAATTAAGAGATCAATCAATAAATCATTTATTTGGATAGATATGGTACAGAGGTCTTATTATGTTAGGTTAGGTTGCATCATTACAATCACATCTTGTCGTTTCCGACTTCCAAAAGTCACTATTGTACTTAATTAAAAAAATCATTAACAGAATGAAATCAATTATCGATTAAATATATAAAATTCAGTTCTTTAGTAGGATTCGGTAATTCATCAAAAAGATATAAGAATACTCCTTACCCCATGGCAACCAAAATATTCAACATGTTACTAACGGAATAAAAACTTTACCATGTAAGTAATTTCAGAAGACATTGTCTATGCTCGTTGAATAAAAGTTTTTACTCACTGCTATATGAACACTTATGCTGACAAGCGCCAGAATTAATTATTTTTTGACTAAAGCGTTAACTGCTTAGAATTTTCGGAAACATCAAAAAAAAAATGAAAAATGTGAAATTAGAAACAATTTCAATAAAGAATTTTCCGTAAGTTACTATAGAGTATTGAAAATGTAATCTTATTACATAAAAATAATTTTTTACTTATTTTATGTACTATCTATATAATGTACTATCGTACTAATACATAAGTATGCTTTTGCTTTGCTGGATTCAAGAAATTTAGATTACGAAGAAGATTTTTTGAGCTATATTATAAGATGTGGATATTTTAGGTAAAATTGAGAATAAGTTAATATGTTTAAGTATTTATTAAATAAACTTTTTAATTTATACTAAATATTTAAAATGTTTATTTTATCAATAGTGTTCAATTGGGTATATTTATAATTAGCAAATGCCGGTCATCATAGATGGCGGTATGACAAAAATGTACGAGCTATCGTTGTGTTTTATAAATTGTATATATAGACTAACGAATCAAATCTTGTTTTCTTCGATAACTGTCCTTCTGGTTGGCATTATATCATGAAATTTAGTAATAAGATATTAGAAATTGAAGCATAAATATAAAAAAAGTCTAAAAGCTGAAAATCCGTTGTTGCATCAGCGTGTTTTTTCTGTTAGTTTATCCGTCAAGACCCTTTTTCTAAGAAATGTGTAAAGATATATTTAAATTAATACCAAGTACTGAGGTTTTATATTGACTCTTATGGCCAATTCAAGGGGATTACGAAGAATTTGTTAAATCGAGGAAGTCGTTATATTGAGGTTGCACTGTATATAGATTGAGAGCTTCGTGAGAGCAAGAGAAGATAGTGATTTAGAAGCGCTTGTAAAAATCCATTGAATTTTAATTGTTAGTACAAAAAAAATAACATGACAAGTAGGTAACAAAGATTTTACAAAAATATTGTACGGGGCATGAAATTTCTAAAATACCGCACGGTCATTTGGGACATTAAATGTAGCCTTATCACAAAGTTTGGAGAAAGAGGTACGGGTACCCGGTCGCGCTGGCCTAATTCGGCTACAAGCATGGCGCTACCTTTAATTAAATTATATAGTGGCAGCTGTGGGATGTAACAAAAAAAAAAACAAAATATATAAATAACTTAATTAATTAGTAATGATTTTCCTGCACGAGTGTAATTTCTAATGAAGATGACAAACTCAGGCGCGCGTGAATAGAACCCAGTGAATGGGCATGCAGGCCGTGCTCGACATCATTTCTCGCACTCACACAACCCAGCCATTTTGGACTATTTCTATATCCTTTATAGAAACGATTGTCCAAAAAGAACAGGGCCACGCACGGTTCGCCCACCGTCCATTTTTGGTACTTTGCGGTTGGGTCGGGATTTTTAAAGCGGACGTCTAAAGCTAGTATCCTTTAAACTATTTTGGCCAAGAGGTGGATCTTCTTTTTTATCTATCCGATGATTGATCAGATCCACTACGGATAACCTACCCCGGACTACCCTAGCTGCTATTGTCACTCCCCCCTATACCGTCCGTGACAGTAGTATCCGCATCCTTTTTCCCCTTTCCATCTACCTTTATATCCTTTTTACTCCAACCATTCCTTTACTCCTATCTATTAATCTAATTAGAGGTAGCGCCACGCTTGCATCTGTTTGGTCTGCAGCCGATTTGTGTGCCGGCGTGTCTGAGTACCAGTATGTCTTTCTCACATAAGGTCAGCGCGAATTGGCGGCAATGCTGTCGTGATAAGTGATGGTATTCGTTCGGTTTGTGGGGGTTCCCGGTGGTCTAAACCCCACTTTAAAAGCTGGCAAGCCTATGTGAACAGATATCCATAGGCAGTTCATCTAAGTATTTACATAGATGAACAGCCTGCTTCTTTGCCCCATGTAACATAAAAAAATACTTATCCAATATAGTATCTCAAGCATACATACAAAATAATACCTTTAAATCCGCATGGAATTCGAAATTAAATCTATATATACGTTCATGTCTGCTGTTCATATTGTTTTAAAACTCAAATATTAATACTTCATTTCTTGAAAAATAGTGGTTTATAAATTATACCTCTCTCAAAACAGAAACCTGTGGGGTTTAGGCGAACACCTTACGGCACGGTCCATCCCATGATTGAGGTATCGAAAATTTAATATTTTCCCCCGGAACTCGGTGTTTCGCAATACTGCAAAACCAACCTATTAATAGAAAATTCGTGCGTTTCCAGACGGGGCGTGTAATTTCCGCTCCAGACAATCGCATTTTGATGAATTTCCCAAGTCATAATGAATATTAGGGTTTGCGCTTCGAAAGGAAATTTCATACATTGAATTGTGAATGCAGTTTATTTCGCTTGCAAATTGGTACACGAGTACTGTTCTTTGTTTAGATTTTATAATACACTATGTAAAACCCACAACTTCGTCCGGATTGAAGTCAATGGTTATATTTATTTTTGAATGCTTTAACTTTTTTGTACTTAACATCTGATAAGAAACACCATCATATTTCGCGTCAAAACTCTAAATTTCACCGTCACAATCTTGATGCCCTAAAGTCCATCGAATTGCTAAGAAATTCTTGCATATTTATATATTGGAGCCAGCAAATTAGATATACTTAGATCTTGTAAAATTGCTCTTTCCTTGCCACCCATAGGACCTCAAAAATCTACAAAACTAGATTTATAATAAATATAAATAAATACAGGACTATACGACATACGAACGTCTATTCCTAAGGTAGACAACTTAATGCATGCGTTATAGGTAACAGACGCCTGTTATACACAAATATTTTATTTGTGGAAGTATATAAACATATACATATTTATAATACCCCCAGACTCGAGGCGGGAATCGGACCCGCTATCCCGGAGCGGAAGGCAGGGTCACTGTCCGCTGCGCCAACAGGCCAGTCATATTTATGATTATTCGCCACTTCTTCTACCGAACGTTATCTCGGTCTAGTACCAGGTTCGGCTTACATTGCAAAGTATGAGGCTATGTGACAAATTAAGATGACCGATTGCCATCTGACATCATCCTCGGAACCGTCACGATCTCTACAATCTCACGGCTAATATCAATCAGTGAAATTAATCGAAATCCACTGTTGTACATGCCTTTCTTAACATGAAGGATGTCGGATTTTAGCGAACCTAGCCATCGCCTCAAATACCGGCCACTAATCTCTACGACCTCCACAATTACTTGCCAGTTAAATGGACTTAGTCCTCCGACCACAAGTTGATTTTATACAAGACTGCATCATTTATTTCGAGTGATGAAAATGACACCTGTTTTAAACATATCTCTCTTACATCACATACTTTGTAAAGAGTCTCCTTAAGAGTTGAAATGGAAAATACTTTGAATAAAAGTAATAGCCGCGGGCAATTAAAAATAAACATCAAAATTATAACAAGTTTAGAAACGGATTCGCGGAGTTTTTCCCGGGAAGTAAGAGTATTTTAAAGTTTCAAGAAAGCCGGACAGCTCTGCAGCGAATAAAATGAATGTATGAAAGTGGAAAATAAAGGCGAAGTTTGATATAAAACGCATGACTTCTCGGCTACAGGATTACAGCTTTTGATTCCATGTTTATTTTATTATAGCAAAACTTTATAAAATGTAAGTAGTTGTAATAGTTCAACGGTTGATACGGTCGAGACCAGGTCTTTCTTCAGTATATCCATACATCTAGAAAGACCTAGTTTAATCCTGAGTTCATTTTGTTGTAATCGGTTGAAATATTGTCGCAAAGATTTTCACCAAAAGTTTCATGATTAGTTGAAGGCAAATTAGAGGATTATTAATTAAACTACTTCTAAAAAAAAACTGGTTTGATATAAAATGTCAACAAAAATGAACGCAAATGAACTGAATATGTAGTAATGCGAATCAATCGGAGAGCTATACGGAGACGGGGCGATCTCGAGATCGCACTGTGCATACTTCACCATTGGCTCCTAGCCACCTATGCATCATGGGCTACTATAGTTATCCATCTAGACAAAGTCGTGGGCAACAGCTAGTTTTATATAATATTTCATTTAAAATGCACGTAAATCTACTGAATATGTAGTGATGCGTGTCAATCAGAAAGCTATACAGAGTCGGGACGATCTCAAGATTGCACTGCGCATACTTAATCATAGGCCGGTAGTTTTTGCATCATGAGCTACTATAGTTAAAAATTAGGACAGAGTCGTGAGCAACAATAATTTTAGTATAAAATATTATTTAAAATACATGCAAGAATACTAAATATATAGTAATGCGATTTAGGCAGATAGCTATACAGAGTCCGGAAGATCTAAAGATCGCTCCGTGCATACTAACTCATTGCGATCTAATTACTAATGCATTATATAATGTAGTTTAAAGAATATTATGAATAACTTAATTAGACATATTATAAATAACGCTAACATTTTAAGTAAAATACCCTACCTTGAACTTGAACCTCCACGTTTAGATTGATATATTAATAATATCTGAAATTAGGTATTTACACGAGTGGTGTAAACTGATGTAATAAACCTTGTTAACTATTCATTATTCGCAAATAAATGAACTAAGATAGATTAATTATTTTTTATTAATTAATATTAAATTTTTGATTCATACATTGAGGGTTGTGATTATATAATTTAAGAGAAATATACCAGAAAAAAGAGAGTTTTGAAATAGAATCGCTAAGGGAAAAGCTAAATTTTGACAACACATTTAAAAAAAAATAGATTATATAAAGGATATTAGTCGAAATTTATAATAGATTATAAATTTCGACTAATATCCTTTAACCAAACAGATAGAAATTTCATATAATAAATTTATAACGTCTTAGATGTCTCTATGATAAAGGACCAACACCAAACAAGAACGAATGAGGGGAGTATTGAAAGAAAATAACGTACCTCGGGAGAAAGTGCGGTTTAATAAAGAGTATGTAAAACATTGTTACGTTTACACATAACCTGATTTAAACGTTTCAAGAACCTCTTGGGGGACATCTACTGGAAAGTTAAATTAAAAATAAAATAAAAAAATAATAGAAACAGCCACTATATTTCGTACGCAGATGTCAAAATTCTTCCAGCAGAATAGCTATAGCACAGACAATTAATAGACTTAGCGTATTGATGAGACTAGCGTCTAAGTTTAGGGCTCTTATACGGCTGACTTTAACTCCCTGATAAGATCCCTTGAGATGATAAACAAATTATTTCTTGGAATTCGTTCCCTATATTATGTTTGTAGTCTAACAGATGTTTCGCAAAATGAGACTTTTCTGGTTTATTGTTTTTGAACGCAGCCACGTATTCCTTATAACGTGTTATAAAGGAGCGGCCCGTTTGATCTACGTAGCTGCTGTTGCATTCAGGGCAGTTAATTTTATAGACCCCCGATTTAAACTGCCTCTGTCGTTTATCTTTACCATTGCAGAGTTTTTTAAGATTATTATTAGTCCTAAATGCAACGTGAATTTGATGTTTTCTGAGCGTCTCTGCAATTCGCTCAGATGCTGTTCCTATATGGTGATTTGTCAATGCGGCATTCTCCTCGGTAACGTGGACATCCTCGCCCCGCTGCTCTCCATGTTTTTCCTCATGTGCTACGGTTTCGTGAATCTCGCCTGCGCTCTACAAACGTTGCTGAAGACTCCCAACTGGCGACCGAGATTCCGTTATTATCATTGGTGAGGGATATTTGACACTTAAAATTTACTGGCTTTAGTCAATCTGAATGTTTATTTATACAGCAAGAGTTTTACAGGTCTCTGTCACTAGCCGGTTTGACGCTGTGTATCTCTATCATGTTTATGACGTCAGTTGAAAGTTTGTCTAAAAGTGAAATCAATCCATTATTTATCAACATTAACAATTTATCCGATTTCTCACGACGTTCATATTTTTCTGGAGCTATTTGGGGCTACATTATTAATACCTAATATCTATGGCTTTTCTGAGAATATGGATTCCGAATTTCGTCTTCCCTCTTAAACTCTATTTCGCTCCTTTTTAATACGATATTGTTTTATATAGATTTAATCAAGCTTGGCTTAAAGTACCATGAATGCTATGGAAACGTTGTCCGAGGATGGATTGGCCCTAAATTGGCAAAAATTTAAATAACGTGGCCACGAACGTGTCAAGACACGCTTATATAGAAGGATTCCGTGTCTGATACGCTAGAATCGTATTTTTTAAATAACCATAAAAGTTTTTGTCCGATTTCGCTCATAATATTTTTCTTAATAAGTTTTTACCATGTTCTATCGACATAAAAACTTTCAAGTCTCCACATCTAAGAGTTTGGAAATTCCAGAGGGGGCCTGTTAACACGTTTTAAGAAGGTTTCGACCAAAGAGTTCTTATAATGAATAAAAATAAAACATTCTTACTAAAGTTTAATACGTTCTGGTTGATACCCCCAACCAATAATTAATATTAAAGTTGGAATTAATCTCCCCTCAAAAAATAAATAATGTATGCCTATTATTCTGGTTCATAAGTTCGTCATGCTATTTTCTTGTTGTGTTTCGGCCGGCTGCGTTATTCTCCATTTTAAGTGGATGCCTTATAACACTACTAAGGACGAGTCTGTGTATAATTTGCGATCACTGTGTGATAATTATGACGATAATATAGATATAGTAATTGTTATGAATGAATTAACTTTTATGGTGATGCTTACGGCGAACGTTCTTGTAAGGGATATAGGTTACAGGTAAATTCTAAGTTTCTAATCATATTTTATCATACTAGAGATCGCCGACTGACCAAAAATCGGCAGGAATCTTAAGATTTCCATACAGAATGCTTATTTGTTATGTACAATTTTTTCATTCTTAGTACAAAATTGCTCCGTCCAAGTAAAGTTCGTAATATAGTATCGAAAGATTTTGCTTCACGTATATAAAGATTCAAGCATTCTTATATATTTACTGCACTGATTTCAGATCTGGTACTAACACTTTAGGTCTAGTTTTCTTTATACGTCGCGATTTGTAGCACTTCCTTTTTGCTCTATTTATATCTACGTACGACTTTGTCTTTTAAAAATCTTTTAAGATACGTCTCCATAATATTGCACATACATGCACACACATACGTACACACCCACTCACACACACAAATACACGCGCGCGCGCACACACCATTCTATCTGTAAGCTATGGCAGCTCTTAAAAAATAGTTAACATTGTTAATTATAGATAAAGAAAATCTGTTTTTGGCTTAAGTTAAGGTAGTCTTTATAAGTCTAGGTTTATTTTTACAAAATAATCCATCTATCACCCGGTCGCAGCAAGAGCAACTTAACCTAGCGATCGACTTAAATGCCGACCACTGATTAGGCCACGATCTCCTCTTGAAGATAACTAAACTATACTATAATATATAAAGCTGAAATGTTGGTTTGTTTGCTTGAACGCACTAATCTCAGGAACTACTGGTCCAATTATGAAAAATCCTTTCAGTGTTAGATACTAAATTTATCGAGGAAAGCTATAATTTGATTTCATTACGCTAAAATTTGATTTACCTAATTTCATGCGGACGAAGTCGCGGGCACAGCTAGTTAAAAATCAAAGTCGCTTTAGCTTTCTCCTTTAAAGTTATTTTGAAAATGTATGAAATCAATGTATCAATTACATTAAAAAGCAAAGAATTTTTTCTTTGATTCTACTTATTTATTATTCTGAAGGCCGGCAACGCATCTGCGAGCCCTCCGGTGTTGCAGTTGTCCATTGGCGTCGGTAGTCACTTAGGTGAACCGCCTGCTCGTTTGCCCCTTGTTATATATATATAAAAAAATGAAAAAAACTCGGTGGATCAGTTTTCCAGAATCAACAGTACATATATTTAAAATACTTCGTCAAACTCGATACAACCATTATATGAGCAATTCAGTGACATATTTGAAATACATACATATCATCTGTAAATTTGTAGAAATAGTTATAGGCGTTAAAATTTTGAAATTTAGCTAAACTTGCCACAACCACTGATTTACTCTATTTCGCAACGTTTGCAGCTAAATGCCAAAATAGTCACATGAGCCTTGACAGACATTTCTACATCAGTTCTAACAGTCATTAACTGTATTTTAGCAGACGGTAGAAGGGCAGCCAAATTATTGAAGTACTAAGAAATATTTCTTCCTTTAAGCCAGAAAATGCTTTTTTATATGGTCCAGTTCGCAAACGGACCCGATAGCCTGGAGATGGGCGAATTGAAGTGTGGGACTCGCAGACATAGCCAGCCGAGCCCTCGTATTTCAACTCTATAGGACAACGGGCTCGGTTTATAAAACTAACGTAATTACCCTTCACGTAATCAGTTTCCATCAAGTAATTACATTAAGAGTAGGCTTTTTTAGAAACAAACGGACAGCAACTATCTTCACAACCGTCGTAGATGATTAATGTACTCAGTCCATTCAAAGGCATGCGGTGACCTTTGCAAGAGTGTCAGTACACACTGACTCACAGAGCGTTAAACTCTAACAAGGGTAGGGACACACGGTCATTATGACATTAAATATTTTTAACACAACACGAGCGTCTTTTAAACATTTACGTAATGACACGATACGCTTGTTCCAAGTACCGTTACGACGTAGACGATGAAGTTTAGCACCAAGTTCATTCAAAAGCGAGCGGTAACCTTTGCCTCCTGGGCAGTCGAAAGAGGAGTCATCACATTGACTGTCACTATTGACTCTAATAGGGTAAACTGCGGCAGTGTGTCCACAGCACTAACTCGTTTATCTGACCAACGAACTCGGTCAGTCGTACATATGGAGTTAGCATATCCTTTTTAAGCCCTGACTCACGGTGCAGTAACGACATTAGCACATGTCCTGGCAGACAAACATGTTCTTCACGGAATCCTTCCTATTTATGGCAATGTAATAATGAACAATCACAGAGCGAGTCGATAGAGAATAAGTTATATTAAGTCCACGTCTGTACAACATGAACGCGCCAGGAATTTCAATGGGCAGAATTTCTTTCATAATAGCTTTAACCATTAACAATTACAATGCAATAAGTCATTGAATTAATCATCAATTATTACGTGTGACCCTCCGTGAGTCAGGATGTGAGTCAGGCTTCATCCCCAGCCTGAGCCGCGTCATAGCGTAACAACGTGGGGGTGTGTCACAGATACAGCAGAACTGCATGTGTACTCATATGGTAAACAAACCAAAGTTGTACTAGTAAGTCCTTGAAGGTACATATTGTAAGAATCGGTGATAGATTTGAAGGATATCGTGGCATAATCAGTGGCCTGCGTTTGAGTCGAACGCTAGGTTAAGCAGTTCTTAACGCGACCGGGTGATAGATGGATAACCTATTCTAACACTGGTTTTCCAACATTTGTCATTCTCCGTGTTTCGGAAGGCACGTATAACAGTGGGTCTCGATTAATGTCACTGGGTGATATTAGTCGTGAGATTGTAAAGATTATGGGGGTTCCGGTGATGACGTCACAGACACATCCTCTGCAATTTAAGCGGATCAGGTACTAAGCCGGTATAAAGAAAGGTAGAAGAATCGATTATACATTTGAAATTATTTGAAGATCCAAAAGAGCTCGTAAGTCTATTTGAATTTAAAAGAGACCGCATTGAGAAATTAAAATTTGTAAGAGACCGCATTGACGATGCGCTTCCATCCTATTGGATCTTTTACATTCGCACCTTCAAGAATTTAAAAGGTTATTTTAATATCACTCTTCGTCTTTGTGGTTCATCAGAAATATAATCCGAAAATTCACGAAAAACACCCGATAGGAAGGTGTCCCGAATGTTCCTCCATACCTATTGTATCTTTAGTATAAAATCTCTAAAAAACAATAGTCGCCTATACCAAATACAGAAGCTAGTTTAAAAATATGTAAGTTAGTTAAAGTACACGAAAATCGCGGGTAGCAATTAGTTACTTATAGGAATTGCAATGAAAACAACAACAACAATAAACAATTGGGTATTACGAAGAGTTTTTATAATGAATGTTCTGATGACTAACTCGGACAGAACCCGCGACCTTTCAATGATAACCCGCTGCGGTCACTAACTCATCAATGAATAAAAGGAAAGTCCTTCAGTCAACTATTCGGTGCAGTTTACTCACAGTGTTCATTTGTAATAAGTATTAAATAAATATCACAATTATTTTAATTATTCATTTAAGATAGCCAACATAGAGGAGGTCGTGGCCTAATCAGTGGTCGGCATTTGAGTCGATCACTAGGTTAAGTTGGTCTGGCTGCGACCGGTTGATAGATGGGTGACCAATTCTAGCACTGGTTTATATTTGATATCCGACCTCCTCCGTGTTTCGGAAGGCACGTAAACTTTTATGTATTTTAAAATAACCTATGTATCATTGTAACAACTGCTGGTGAACCTTTTTTAAATAAAATAAAATAAAGTTAGTTTGTTTTTACGAAAGATTGGTCTCGTGTCTCCAAAAAGTGCTTCCGCCATTACGTTTATTTAGTAATCTGCTAATAATGACTACTAAGTAAGGTATATGAAATTACTAGCTACGCCCCGCGACTCAATCCGTGTGGGCCAACCTTAACATTTAGGGGGATGAAAAATAGATGTTGACCGATTCTCAACCCTAGTCAATATTCACGCAAAAGAAGTGTTGATAACCAAAAACTATCTGTTATTTTGTTCCAATTATAAACTCTAGCTTGTTTGTGTACAAAAATTTTGATTACAATAACTATTACATCATAATGAGCTATTTTCTTATTACAAGGGGCAAACAGCCAGGCAGGTCACCTAAATGACACCCTTGGAAATCTACATACCCAGAGGCTTGCAAAAGCGATGCCAACCTCTAAAGAGGAGTTTAAGCCACCAGAAACTCTCATATTCATATATATTTATTATACTTACTGGATCTCTTATGTATCCTGTAGCTTCATTGACAATTTAATCATATTTAATATCATAATTAACAAAACACATTGTTATTTTCTATATTCGAGGTTGCCCACACTACGCTTTGTAAGCATCCTATAATAAAATGTATACATGTGTGTGTAAATAGATTAGCATTGGTCTGCGTGTGGTTTTGTTCTAATAATTTAGTATATTTATAATCCATATTTTATAAAAGTTAGCATTCACATACACTCCTCTATACATATATTTGTTATTTGAATATAATTTGTTATTATTTAATTGAATTAATATGAGCTTTTGCACGCCAATATGTTTTCTAACTTTTACGCGTTGGTAAAGTTTACTTCAATTTGTATGGAGATTGATCAGTGTTACAACGTTACCGCTACGCAGCGCTGTTCAATCTCCATATAAATTTAAGTAAACTTTACCAACGCGTAAAAGTTAGAAAACTCGCACTAAGCACTCGGGTTAAGAGTTACGGCGAGGCGTTACTTATTGAAAATGGGTGTGTAATTCGATATCTTTTATTTACCATTAACGAAAAACTAAATTTCCGATGGACACACCACCTAGCGGAATATTACCGTACTAATAAGTATTCCACTTCCTCTACAATCTAAGCGGAACCTGGTACTAGATTGGGATGACGCTAGAAAAGGGACGAGGAATTCACACTTTCTCAAATACATCAAATCTTTTCAGACCGAACTTATCAAAACATGAATTTATGATATATAAAACACTGTTTTCATATTGTGAATTATCTAACAGAGCCGCATTAAAGTCCCCTATAATACTTTAAGCTAAATTGAATGACTGCCGCCGAGAGCTTAATAACTAAGTAACGAGTCACAAGCGGCCTCTCCATTACCCCCCCCCTATTTAGTGACAACACGGGCCCGGCTGGCAGTTCGAACTTAACAACGACGACGACTTTTTCAACTACTTCTTGACTGCTATACCGGCGCGTGCGCTTAACGCCACCTCGCGGTGGACGCGCAAATCAAGTCGTGGGACACAGATTCCAACAAATACATTCAATGTCGACAATTCGAATAGCTGAATTTAATAACATCGAACATATTTCCGAACAAAGACAGGTTAGGACTAAAGTATGAGGGGAAAACCGAACATCATCGTGCTTCCACACTAGTATGTCCATGCCTTCCATAATAATTCAACTTCCACTACAACATGGGTATCTTTAAGGCAAGAGTGAATAGGTTCATTCTAGGCAAGCGCGCTCCACCATAGACCACATTTACACTTTATCAAGTGTGACTGCGGCCAAGAGCTTGCCTATCTCCAATAAAAAAAAATAAAAAAAAAATTTCGCCGCGCATATCATCCGCCGCTAACACAGACAGCGACGAAACAAGAGAAGATTCTAGAAATAAGCCGCACAACGCAGCGTTGTGCGTTAATCAAGAGATTAAGGGTTAAGGCGCTAGTTCACAAATTAATAATAATAAATATCGTTAACATACTGAAGAAGGTAAGAAACTGAATAAAGACGATGGTGACGATGGGGAGAATAATGAATCGCAATGAGAGTTTATCAAAAAAAAAACTGAAATTGTAATTTGACGATCACGCACTGCTAACAATTGTAATTAAAACATGGACGAACTTTATATAAAATTGTAACACCTATAAGTGAATACCACGCTTTGCGCATAAAAATTATTACTATTTCAATAGACTTGTTTAATATTGCATCCGGAATTTTGTCAAAAAAACCGTATACTCGCGTAAGCATATGATATTTCTTTATAGCGGCATAAAAAGACGCTGCGCATACTTCGCTCTATGACGTCTTTAAAGCATACATTGTCCATTTAACTGGCATTTTTACTATGTACATCTGGGAGCACGTAAGTGGCCCGCCAAGATAAGCCGCGAAGCGAAAAGCAGGGAAACGGACACTTACTACCTTTTTCTCGAAATACTTCATCGGATATAACATTGTCCCTAAGTAAAGATTCAAGCATGAGAAACTAAACTACTTTGCTTTAATCCGCGAATGAATACGAGGGAAAATCGGTGTAATGCTGCAACCCAAACCCCACCGTCGTTGGGGTATTGTCGCACCCACTCCTAGTACAAGCTTTTGATTTAAACTTGGTAGGAGGGGAAAAGAGAATATTCGACATGCTTAAAAAGTATTCCTAATATTCTTGAAAAAATAAAAGATAACCTAGATTACTGCGTCTAGCCAATAGAATCGCATATGGCTAGACGCGGTGATGGCAGGTTGTATACACAAGCTACTACTGAGTTGTGGCCTGGATTGGGTTGAAGTATTCCGGGTCGATCCGTAGCATGATGGGTTGATGACATCAGAAGAGTGGTATTCAGTCGCACCAGTATTTCAATTCGCGCGATCACACGTGCATTCGTTTTTGTCGTGTCTTAAAACCGAATGCATCTGTGAACGCGCGTATTGTAATATTGCGCGTATTGAACTAGTGCGATTAAACCGGATCTGGAAAAGCAGATCGGATTAAAACCTAGACACGACGTCGTTTGAACGCAGCCTTAGACGTAGAGACTTGAAATTTTCCATTTTCATAGAACATACTAAAAACTCATTAGGAAAATTATTTTGAACGAAATCCGACAACAACTTTTGAAGTTATTGAACAAATACGTTTATAGCGTATAGATACGGAATCCTTCTATATAAGTGTGTCATGACACCCTCTTTTCCATTTTATATAATGAACTAGCTGTTCCTCGCGACTTCATCTGCGTAAACTTACGAAGAGCCTTTAGAATTCTCTATCGGAAAATCCGTTCTTAGCGGATATCTATCACCGTGAAAAAATTTACTACTGAATATGCATATAAAATTTCATAAAAATCGGTCGAGCCGTTTCGGGGGAGTATGGCAGCTAGCATTGTGACAGGAAAATTTTATATATAAAATAATAGTAGATACAGATAATGCTACTAAAAGACATTCAAATTATTCCGTGTGAATTCCACATCAGGTCCAGGTTGACAGCTCTTAGGAAACCCGCCGGTCACCTTTCATACTGGTTGGCTGAATAGTTGAAGGCGTGAAAGCGAAGCAAACATATTAGCATTTATAATATTAGTTACGAAGTTGGGATATCACTGCTGTAACAGTTATTGTAACCGGTTTGTTTTTATTAATATTTCCAACATATCTCTCCTTTGTATCCTTCGAAAAATAGCCATTAAAGGATGCGTTAATTGATTGGATGGCTATTATCCACGCTATCGAGATATTAAAAAATATATTTAAACTTTTTATCATTGAAAAAATATTTGAAGAATGATATACTTGAATGAAGAATGAT
This sequence comes from Charaxes varanes, assembly GCA_024363005.1. NCBI lineage: Eukaryota > Metazoa > Arthropoda > Insecta > Lepidoptera > Nymphalidae > Charaxes > Charaxes varanes. The sequence continues at coordinate 41,802,422 of JANCMC010033613.1, forward strand.
ATACGATCGACAATGTGCTGCGAATTTAGGATTTTCTTTTTCATTTTTCGATCAGACCAGCGTCTATTGGGTTCGCTACATTTTATACAATAATCTTTTATTTAAAAAAAAAAAACGACTTCTTGTCAGAACTGGACCAAATTAAAATGCGACCATACAGGAGGCACCAACTTTCAAATAAAATAAGAATCATCAAAATCGGTTCACCCGGTCGAAAGTTCTGAGGTAACAAACATAAAAATAAGATAAAAATACAGTCGAATTGAAAACCTCCTTTATTGAAGTCGGTTGAAAGGGCGAGTCTTTATCTAAAATAAATTATGCAAGTAATTTGGTACGTAAGAGAAACCAACTAATGTGCCAATATTTATTTATGATCTTATTATTGTATAAATTGGAACGAATAAGGCAAATCTAATCGCGTGCGTTTCTCCATTATTATAGTAGCGAGTTACTGTAAATTTTACTGGCTATTTAACCTTCAGAAATTATTGTAATTTAGTGTACTAATTGCTGCTAAACGAATGAATGTGAACATCGTCCTTATGACGCGAAAATAAAGCATAAGAATATGTAAATTAAATGATAGTAAGGTACTTCTAAGTACCTATATCTGTATCTCTACTAATATATAAAGCTGAACATTTTGTTTGCTTGAACGCGCTAATCTTAAGAACTACTGGTCCGATTTGAAAAATTATTTCAGTGTTAGAAAGCCCTTTTATTGAGGAAGGCTATAGGTTATATATCATTATGCTAAAATTGAATCTATTTTTTTACCTAAATTTTACAAGGGCGAAGTCGCGGGCACAGCTAGTATTATAATATTTGTTTTATTCCCTAGGGGCCTAGACGCCTAAGATATACTTGTACTTCACACTTAAAACATTTATTAATTTAAATAGTGTGAAAAATTTTCTTCTATGTAGTCGTGGCATAATTACTTTTAAAAAATTCTGGCGCTCCTAGAGTCCTAACAAAAAGTGACAATGAATCGTCACAGGTGTCGGTAACGGTGGAATCAAAGTCAAGCGTTCGGTGACAATGACGCGAGTTCTGCGATTTTTGGCCACCCAAAAAGTACGCATATATGTACATGTAGTATACAAGCTTATGGAAAGCGTTCGGTGATATGACGTGACAATGACGCAAATTCTATCGTTTTTCCCATCCCATAAAATGCTCGTTGTGTCTAAAGAAGTTTTGACCTCCACAATCCCTATAGGTGGCTGCTAATCATCAGTTAGGTGCTATACTTGTATGGCACATAAAAATACACATTTTCAAAACGTCACGAATATTGTGCAACGCGGTTACGTCACAGAATGGCACCTGTCTCGTCTATCTATCCGCGCTACGTATTACGTAGCAGATTAGAGGTGCAGAGAGCTGAGTGCACACGAGTGCGGGTTCAACGACCGCCTCGTGCCGCGTTCGATGCACCGCGCCGGCCACGCCGTTTGATACCCGCCGGACCCGATCGCGAGCCCTAAAAAACGACCACACCACTGCACCATACCACACTCGATACGGGATAACTCGGAACGATAAACTGGATTTTTTCTTCATATTTAATTTAAGTGGATAACGATGTCGCTCAGAGTTTGTTGTATCTTTTGTTTATAAGAACGATGCGACTGATTGTACGCATCAATGTTATTTCATTTTATTTTTATTTGAGAAACAAACAGTAATTACGACACTTAGAATGTAATATTATATAAGCATATGCCTCTTTCTTTTTTTATATGCCTATACTAGTAAAGTTTCTACTTAAAATAACTTATATACGTACAGGAGGAGTATTGAGAAAAAAAAGGAAAAATACGATTTGAACAAAAATCACTACGGCAGACAGAATGTAGATGACATTAATGGTACATAAAAACAACATAAATTTTTGTACCTACTAATACAATTTAAAAGTAAATTGATCACTACTATTTGCTTGATAGAATTCTAATCACTTAGAATTAAGGGTCGGTTGTTGTAATGTCTAGTTTTACTCAGTTGTTCATAGCTGGAGATTTAATCTCGGTTGGAGGGAAAACAAGATGTTAGGCGTAACTAAGGTAGCCTACTATTTTACATGTTGACATTTTAGGTAAACCTGAGTATTCCTAATGAATTTCAACAACAGTTTCAGTCGCGACACTGCTTCTTAGCGAGCTCATAAGGACTAGTTCAAAATAATATTTGGGAAAACCCAAAAAATAATCGTCGTTATGTATGTATATGTCGACAACAATATCGAAAATTGAATCCGTTGCATTGCGGTCGCATGGGAGTCAATTCCCTCCGCGTATCCAGGAATAACGCGTTCCAAATGAAGAGATACGACGACGAGACGCGGACGGCTCGGCAGCGATGCGCCTCGCTATGTGGATGCTTCCCCATTTATAAATAGACGACATCTCCACGCCGGTGCACCTCTCCCGCCGAGATGAGCCGAGGGAAACGCGGACCTGTAGCAAAACTAGCTCTAGTAAACATATATCTATGTGTATCAACAGCCTGTCTATTATTAATAGGCAAATCTTATATACTAATATATAAAGCTGAAGAGATTGCTTGTTTGCTTGAACGCGCTAATCTCAGGAACTACTAGTCCGATTCGAAAAATTCTTTCAGTGTTAGATAGCCCATTTATCGACAAAGGCTACAGACTATATATGATCACACTAAAATTTAGTCTATTTTTTCACCTAATTTTACGCGGTTGAAGTCACGGGCACAGCTAGGATGAAATAAATCAGTTTTATTTTGAATGCAGGCGCATATCACCATCTGTTTATACTTCTATATTCAAATTATAAAGGGGTAAAGTTTGTGAGTTTGTATGATCCCGCCAATCTCCAGCTCTACTAATTCGAACAAAAAGACACAATTCGAACAAAGAAAAAAAGTTTTGAAAACTCTTTTACTGTTATAAAGGTATATTATCCCTAAGCGCTATAGGCTACTTAAATACTTGTAATATCTTAGATGGAAAAAAAATGTAAACGCTATACTTAACGTTGTAAATACGACCGACTTAAAAAGTCATACACCGCCACTTCAATTATATTTACAAGAGTTTATTATTACATACAATATCATCACTTCAAAGTATCGAAGCGAGGTCAAGGGTATATTATTGTGAGGACAATAAACTTCAAGTATATTGTCTGTTTTAATAATATTATGTATTAAAAAAAAAAAAAATTTTTATTCTTTGCGTGTTTATGTTTTTTATTGAGTAAATAAAATAAAATTGCTTCATAAATCTGCGATAAAAAATTAACTGTTTCAATGTCAAGTACCGCGGTCTTATAATATGGCGAATAAACGCTATATCCTGAGGAAAATATTTAAGGTCATATAATATTTTATTTTAAATATATTCACGAGACTTGAAACATTGACGTGAATTGACGTTTGACGTACATAATATAAACTTTATTAACAAAGCACTTAAACAAGGTAACTATGAATAATATTTAAATTTTACATTACAGACTTTTTTTACGTGTGTAGTGTGTGTTTCAGTATAAATTTATTTACATTTATACTGAAACACACATTACATAATTTGCAAACATACGCGCGTATTTATAGAGAGAGACTAAGAGAGAGGGAGAGAGGAAGAAGCTACACGCAGAAACAGTACATCTTTACTTGACCGTAAGGCCTAGAGTTCCATAATAAAGAATTCCCTCATACGTGACGCCTGACGCCATACTTCCTTTCGTATGCTTTTGGTATTTAACTTTAAAAAAGATGGTACCTCCACTATTCACTGCAATACCGCCAAAAAGGTACAACCTTTAATAAGGTGAGAGATTGTTTAACATTTGGCGACTCCAATAGCTCGTCAATATATTAATAATCTTTCTTACTTTCAAAAAAACGACTTCATATCTGTACTGAATTGATATGAACAGAAAAAACAGTCGAATTGAAAACTTCGTCATTTTTTAAAGTGTGTTAAAAACAAAATCAAAAGCACTGTCAGCAGAACACCATAAATTACATTTAATTGTGATATTTGTAGAACGCGGACAAAGGAAAGTAGGTATAGAGTAAATTCTCATTGTATTGTGTAACATCATCTCTGTGGCGAGGTGACATTAGTGTTTGCGCAATCATCAAGTACTTCGAGCCGACTGCGGATAGATTCGTCTGTTTGTGCGATTCATGCAACCTTTATGATGCTATTTTGTCAATAAATTGTTGTTTTTTAAAGAATTTAATTAATCTATCTATATGTTTTAATATAATAAAAAGAAATAGTATAGTATAGTATAGTGTGCGAATGTTAATATTTTTATAAAATTCATTATAAATATATTGAATTACTAGCTGTGCCGAGGGAAGTCCGCGTAAAATTAGGTAAAAAATAGATTGAATTTTAGCGTGAAGATTCTATAGCCTTCCCCGATAAATAGACTATCTAACACTGAAATAATTTTTCAAATGGGACCTGTTCTTGAGATTAGTGCATTCAAACAAACAAATAAACATACTCTTCAGCTTTATACAGTACCATAGATTAAAACAAAATCCAAAATAAATAAAGCCAAACGTTTTACACACAGATTTATTAATATTATAACAAGATAGTGTATATATATATTAATTGTCATATATGACAATAAAGTACAAAGAATAAAAATTTTACAGCGACGTAAAATTTTGTAATAGGTTTAAATAAACATATGGTGTGCATATAAAGATTTGTGGCCGAATTTCGACCATTAGGCTTTCCCTGGTACGTATAAAAGCGAACGTTCACCTGTCACGAAATTTCGAAAACCGCAGGACGTACCAGGATAAAATTTGGCAATAATGCAGTTTATAGCTAGTAGATATCTGCTAACAATGAATTTTTCGATAGTTCCAGATTAAGGAAGCCTAGATGAAGTTTACTTTTACGCGGACGAAGACGCGGGCAACAGTAATATATATTATGCTGATTTGGTCAAAAATTTCATCTATTTTTGTTCTTGATCATATCATTATATGAACGCGACCATACCGCAAGGGTGTCGGGAATCGAACAGGGTACCTCAATAAGCACTTTCTATCGTTGAGCTACTGCTGCGTTAAATGTGCAGCTCGTATGATTATTATCTAGGACCTGTCTTACAGCTCGACCCAATTGAGTAAAACGTTATCAATTGGCCGTTCGCGTGTCTCTCTCGTCATCACACGTGTTGCAACTGATTACATTTTAACACCATTGTTACTCCGACGTTTAACGTTCTAACTAAATGATAATATACATACGAATGCGAGTCCGCTTGTTTGGTATGCTTTCTAAGTATTCAAACGTGTCAATTGATACTGAAGGAAATTTTGTATTTTAACGACTGTATTAATTATTATTTCTACTATCAAGTTTATTACCTAGGTAATCAAATCCTTCAATACAAATCTTGTCTACCAACACTCCACTCATTCTCTATTTGTCGAATACTGCTCAACACAAAGATGACTCTTAAATCCTTTGGGCTCCAGTGGAATCCTGTCCCAAAGCCCTAAGGCTAGGTAATTATTTGTAAAATCACTCATGACATCTCATTTTTATTTATTATACATATTTGAGTAGCGGTAATCCGCGACTTCGCCCGAGTGAATTCAGTAACTTTTTTTTTAGGAATCCTAGTAATTTAGCTAAGCGCAAATTAGCCTATGTTATTCCTTATGAAACCGGCTATCTACCGTTAAAAGTCCCATCCAAATAGGTCCAACCTTTTTGCAGATTACCTGGACTAAACAGACAGCATCTTTTAACTTGCGTTTTTATTGGTATCGTATATAGTCACATTAAATTTTATTTATATGTAAAGATAAAAAGACTGATACAGTAAAAACAACTCCACTTGTTAAAGTTTGAAACAAACACAAAGTTCAAGTAATAAAATATCCATTAGACGAAGAAGGCCTTCGAGTCGAGTTGATGATGGTGGGAATAAAGAACAGTGGGCATATCAACGGAACAATGGGAGGTGAAACTTAATTTTATCACAAAGAAAATTTCAATATCAACCTCACCCGGTCTTGGTTCACAGATAACATGCGAACGAGATCAGAAGAAATATTGGCGAGAGATAATTAATTACTCTGTTGGAGAACCAATGTTTGGAAGTTTATAGTAAATTATCAGGTTTGTCAATGAAGTGGCAAAAGTTTAGTTAACAAAAATTATTCAAGAAATACTTTACATAATTATGGCGAGTAAATTATGTATTACACTAGAGTAGTGCCAAAGTAACAGTGTACTGCAGTTCTAAAGTAATAGTGTAGTGTAGCTTTGTGTTGTGTTTTCTCTCGAATCTATGGTAATATTTTATATATAGCTGAAGAGTTTGTTTGTTTTCTTGAACGCGAAATCTTAGAAACTACTGGCCCAAATTTTAAAATTATTTCAGTGTTAGAAAGTCTATCTATCGAGGATGACTATAGGCTATTATATATCATCACGCTAAAATTGAATTTTTTAACTAATTTTAAGCAGATGAAGTCGCGGACATAGCCAGTAACAATATATGTATCTTTTTAATTTGTGTTATTAACTTAGCCTGGCAAAACAGTGAGAGTGAAACGCCAATTGTACGGCCCTATTATACGTGCTTGTATATATTACATAATATCATACATACACATACCTATATCAACATAAGCACCCAGCTGATACGAAGCGAGTTGAGCAAGCGGCGGTGGCGAGTGGTAAAAAAATATAAATAATTATTCATAAAATAAATCTATATAAATAAATTTTAAAACTATTTATTTGATAAATATAATGCATCTACAGGCCTTCTGGTCGTGCAGATGTCCATGGGCGACGGTAGGCACTTCGGTGCCTACTGCCTGCTCGTCTGGCTCCTTGTAACATAAAAAAAAAATAGTTCTATTCATAGAAAAATAAAATTTGGCAATTAATGTAACATATGGTTGTCACGATAAGTTTTGACGTCATTCTATACATGTGTGTAAATGATGTTTATCGTATGGCATCTGTGTGCGTGTGATTTTATTTTACTAATATAATATATTAATACTGCATGGTATAAAAAATATTACCATTCGCACACCTTCAATATGCCCAATTTCTTACTCCTTCGTCCGCTATTTTCGTAAAGTGGTACTTAAGGTTTTCTTTTTACGTATTAATATATAAATTCATACTTCTACTTTGTGATAATTTACGATGTTTTTACATTAGGCTTAACGAGTACATGGTTAACAAAGCCATAGAACAGCAAAAAAACGAAGGAAATGTTTCAAACGAACAACAAGGAATTCTAGTAAAATTACTTGAAATAGATTACAAAGTTGCGGTGATTATGGCGAGCGATATGTTGTTTGCCGCAGTTGACACGGTAAGCATTTCAACTCTGCCTTTTATCATATAAATCTTCTTCTACCTACCGTTATACCAGTCTAGTACCAGGGTCCGATGAGATTGCAAAGGATGTGGCGATGGGGCCCGATTAATGTCACTTTGTGGTATTAGTCGTGACGTTGTAAAGATTGTGGGGGTTACGTGGATGACCTGAGACGGCAGTCGGTCATCTAAGTCGCCCTACTATCGCATTCCTGCATTTTAATTGGATCCTGGTACTAGATCTGGGTAGAGGAAGACGATGGAGATGTCTTTAGCGATGTCTTGGTGCCTCTAGAATCGCATGACAGCATGAGAGAGGTAAGGACACGAATTTCCTCGCATACCATGGTGTCCTCGCCTCTACTAGTACTACTAGTATTAGCACGGTTCATGGACCGTGCTAATGCTGATTTCATTGCGTTGCAAAGGACCAGGGCCGTGCCTGGGACTTGGACCGAGGTGTAGGTTTCAGAGATCGTGGATGGAAGCAAACTCTCAAAATCTGTATTTTGCAAAATCTGTATATATAAAAGAAACAATTTGATTAATTGAGACCATGCCAGAATCAAGTGGCTAGTTTAATTATAGACATGAGATAAAAGCAGCCATATACGAGCGACTATGATTTGCGTGTATGACTCTGATATAATTTATTAATGCAATGTTCTAAAGGCTGACCTAACTTATATCTGCTTAGTTTATGTTAATTGCTTTTTATCAATTTAATTTGTTATGCACATCAACTTCGAACTAATGATAATTAACCAAGTTTCAAAAATGATAAAGCATTGTTATTTCTTCTCGGTAGTTGCTCAGTAATTATTTCTTTTGCGTGGTAAAGGCAGTTTGTTTTTTTGCAATTATATGCATAAGGTCAAGTGCGAATGGGTAGGGCACGTGGCATGAAAGAACAGGCAAAGGCAGGTCAATGTTGCGACTATATGGGCTGCCACCAATGGCTGCCGAAGGTCAAGTAGGGTGAGCAATAGATGGCGCGACGACTTGGACACCTTTGGGGGAAAGGAGTGGATTGGGATGGCTCACGATAGAGGAGAGTGGTCTAGGAGGAGGGAGACCTTTGTATAGCAGTGGGCCATTATAGGCAAATTAAAAAAAGGATATGTTATAGTATCAAAGGAATTATTTATATATAAATAATAGTATAACATAAAAGCAAAAGGAAACCTATCACAAAATCTCTAAAACCGCGTTACGTACAAAAATAAAATTTGGCAAGGAGATAGTTAATAGATAGTAGTAGCCTCATAGGTTTGAGTAAGAAACAGTTAAGGTACGACATGACGGTTTTTACGGGTCACTACGGGACTAGGGCGACTCTGTTTGGAATAGCATTAAGTAGCGTAGCAACTTGTCTGGGCCTTGGGCCTTGAAGAAGCGGACACGATGATGCACCTATTGTGCGAATATGATGGGCTGGCCAGAATGAGAATGAATCTCTTCGGCGTGGTCTATCCAAGGTCGGCGGACTACGGTTCCTTCACGATGTGGGCGGTCCTCGAACTATTTACCTATTTATCTGCAACTTTGAGATCAAAGGGGAGGGGCGAGCACAAAAGATCCAATAGGGTCGAGGTGCATCCGCTATTCGGGTCCCACTAAATTACATTACATTAATAGTTAGTAGACATTCGCGAAGAAAAGATTTTTTGATATAACCAGATTAACGAGGTCAATGGCTCTCGCAATTTTTCGGTGACGAAGTTGTGGGAAACAGCTAGGATGATATATAAATGTATAGCAAGACGGATCGGCACATTTTGAATTTTTGATTTTACGGCACCGATGGTCCGAAATTTGCTTGTTTAGGGATGCTGATTACCGTCGCATTCCGCTCCAACTTTGATAAGGATTTAATACGTTTAATTACTCCAAGTCTGACTACGGTTCCGGTAAACTTGAGAGGAAGAAGGTAAAGGCACGTCTTGGCTCCACTATAATATAATCAGATATTTACAAGTAGTTCAAAATTATTTAAATAGATCCCAAGATAACTTTGTATTAATCCTAGTACAAGGGAAAAATCCGAATGACAAAACATCACGCATGCATATTTCATATCTTATTACACAATTCAATATTTTTGTAAAGTTAGTTCTAAGTACAATTCTATGGGAGACCAAAACCCCTAAAGACCATCTGATAAAAACAAACAAGTACTTTGATCTAACCAATGAGCTCCCAAAAACGGTTATACAACGTGCTTATACGCGGTTGAGGTAGGAGCAAGGGGTATGCCAGCAAAATCCCTGTACAACCTACTAAAAGACCTTGGCTTGTCAAGAGCTGTCATAAGTTCATTATTAGAAAGGACATCGAATGCCGCACTAGTAGGATCATACCAGATTTGGCTAGGCAAGGGAGGGAATACTGGAAATGAAAGTGAGTGTTAGTGATCAGTATAAAGAGCGCGTTCTTAATTTTTTATCTTGAAATATTATTTCATCCTTTGGATCTTATATTTCATTATTTTCTAGTTTCTGCGTTTCAGCTACGTTTTCATTTACGGTGTCACTTCGAATGTTTGTAGTTTGTTTGTGCGAGCGTACGTACATATGTTATGGATTTTTTTTTTTCATTTTTATTTTTTTTTAATTAGATAATCCAACGCCTTTATACATTTTTATGACTATAAGCTAAATATAAGTATTTTACAATCATAGATACCCAATAACGGATTACACAGAAAAGTTCATAAGTACTAATAGACGCAAAATAATGTAATACTTCTTTTACAAGTAACACCTTAAAAAACAATATATATGGCCCTTAATAAAAACTTTGAAAATATTTAAAGTAATAATATTTAAAATAAATTAAAATAGTATTTGCATAGAGTAGTATTTATATAGAGAGTAGAGGAGGTCGGCATTTGAGTCGATCTCTAGGCTAAGTCGCTCTTGTTGCGACCGGGTGATAGATGGGTGAGCCATTCTAACACTGGTTTATATTTGATATCCGACCTCCTCCGTCTTTCGGAATGTTGATGTCACTTTGTGATGTTAGTCGTAAGGTTGTAGAGATCGTGGGGGTTCCGAGGATGACGTCAGATGGCAATCGTTCACAACGAAATCTTGGGAATATCTCTTTTTAACCGTCTTTAAACAAAAGGACTTTTTGTTTGAAAAAGGAATTTTGTTTTTGTATGTTCACGAATTTATCCGTCATTTGTGCGCCAATTTTAAAAATTCCTTTTTTATTTGAAAGACTATTCTTCGAAGTGGATCCCATTGCCACCAAATCAGGATTTGATGATGAAATATCAGGTAAATCGAGAGAAAGCCTCGAATTTTTAAGCTGTGGCGCCACCGTCTCCAACTAAAATCTTTTTCGTTTTTAAAAAGAAGCATGGCAAGGAGCTAGTTTATAGCTAGTAGACGACCGCTAAAAACGGATTTTTACATAGGGTCAGATTAAAGAACTCACAAGGTTAAATTTACGCGGACAAAGTCCCGGGGAAACAGATAGTAAATAATTATAATTAATAAAAATTACTATTAATAAAAATGTTGCTGGAATTTACTAACCAGCTATGATAGTTTTAAGAAATTTTCGTATTAGTTCGTGAGAAATCTGTGTGTATATATTTTGTCCCCAAAAAACAAATTGGGAAACTGTAATGTTTTTTGGGTTTTAATTTATCACTGTTATATTTTTATATATGTATTAAGCAAATTCATGTATAGTCTTAAGATGTCCTTTTTTTATTGTGCAATAAAGTGTTATCAATATCAATAATATAATATAGCTTTATATCTAGCTATAACCCGCGTGGGCCGCCCCTATCACTTATAAGTTTTAACCAAATAAGCACAAAAATTTTCATAAGTATCGGTCAAGCCGTTTCGGAGTAGTTTGACAACAGTTGTGTGACACGAGAATTTTGTATACTACACTAACTGCGCCCCGCGACTCCGTCCGTGTGGGCCACCCTTATTAAGTTGTTCTGGCTGCGACCGGGTGATAGATGGGTGACCCATTCTAGCACTGGTTTATATTTGATATCCGACCTTGTCCATTTTTCGGAAGACACGTAAAACAGTGGGACCACCCGATTAATGTCACTTTGTGATAATAAATAAATAATAAATATATAGGACTATATGACACACGGACGTCCGTTCCTAAAGTAGACAACTTAATGCCTGTGGTATAGGTAACAGCCGCCTGTTATACACAAATATTTTTTTTTGTAAATATATAAATACATACATATGGATAATACACCGCCTTCTCAGGTAGAGTATGGTATTTCTTACAATTACCGACATAATCAGAACTAAGTTCATGAGATTTAAAGTTTAGCAGTTTGAACATCCTTTTTTGCAACCTCTCCAAACGATTTATGTAGGTATCGTATCGTATGACGCTGTTTAAATCACCTTTTTATAGATGTACAAGGCCTACTACTATTTATGTAACAATGTTTAGATAAGACAATATTATCTTAATACGGAACTTTAGGTCCGCACAGAAAGGGATATGAGCGACGCCTTCCATTCGGAATAACACGAGCCAGATGCATGCACTTTCATTCTAGGGATTCATGTAATAATAATTATTTTTTTTATTGCACACACAGAAAAAGAGTAAAAAATAGTAAAGAATATCAAAACATAGTTTTATATAGTGCGTAAGGGCGATCTTATCGCTTAAGCGATCTTTTACAGTCAGCCCCCAAGCAAGACAGGATTTTTATATCTATCACATTAAGAGTTGCAGCAAAACCAAAAATTAAATAGTTAGATAAATTATTATTTTAGAAATTTACTTGCAGTTTTAAGTCTAATTAGATTAGGGTTTAAATGTATTATATAGGATAATAGAAGTAAATAGTAAGTAGCCCAACGTTCGGGCAGAACATCGTCTGCCGGGTCCGCTAGTAATAATAAATATATTTCGCAAGTCATTCCAAAGATAATCCTGGTATCACAAACATTTTGGCAAAATTTATCTGTGGTATCAGTTACCAGCTTCAGTATTTCCGAACGGATACGACTTAGGGACCTTCAAGAAAAGAGCATACGCATTTCTCGAAGGCCGGCAACGCATCTGCGAGCCCTCTGGTGTTGCAGTTGTCCATGGGCGTCGGTAGTCACTTAGGTCCTGGAATAAGTATATGACACTTATTTGAGGAACTCAAACTTACAACTTTAATATACAAGCTATTGAATAGCAATAAAGTTCAAATTGACTATACATTTTTGCTAGAAAGCGTTTGTATGGGAAAAAGAAAAGGGTTGTTCTTAGGGTTTTCCCGGCAATTATTCCAATTTTTCTCACCATAAAAACCATCCTTAGACTTCAAAAAACATTTTTAAAAAAGAATTGGTAAAATTGGTCTAGGCGTCGTTGAGTTATGCGCTTACCAACACATTTTGCGATTCATTTTTATAAGGAGCACTTGATGTACATGCAACGACAATAAATGAAGAAATGAAAATTGCAGCTGCAGATGCAATAGCGAAGCTTGTGAGTTAGATGGGGCGAATATTCTCGCAAACTATAAACCTTACAAACAGCTCTTCTTCCTCCAGTTCAGAATAAGCTATGGATTTTTTTTTTTATTAGACATCAAAGCAACATAGAGAACCTAACAAATGTATAAGATATAATAATGCAACTTCCAATACAATATATAAATATATATGTATATCTATTGTGCACTTTATTATGTCGTATACACGCCTCAGCGCGCCTTTGACAGCTGTCCCCAACACTACTAACTAGGTAATTGGATGCCAGGAGCTAGGTATTGATTCAACCTAGATTGTTAGCAATTTGTTTGATACGAGTAACGATCGAGTTATGGAACGTGTTTGTGACGACCAAGGTTACGTAATTATTGATACTCTTCACATAACTAATATTCGCTAGGACAACAGAAACTTGATTATATAAACTCTTACTGTACACAAATGAATTGAAATTGGATGATCAATAAGACCAGCCTTCTTCTTTAATAGGAAATGCAGGCAGCAGTGAGTGCTAAACAAAATGTAGTTATTAACAAGAACGTAGGCTTAACTATTAAATTTATTATTAATTAATTCATTTGCAGACGTTCTATATTTCTTTTTGATTAGCCTTTAGTGTCCAACTGCTGGCCAAAGGCCTCCTCTCTCTTAGGTCATTCATTCCTATCCTGAGCTACCCGAATCCACGCCTTTCCTGCAAAGGCGTCCAAATCATGTCACATCTTTCTCGGCCAACCTGGTCTTCGACATCCATTGGTGGGAGTCCGTTATGTCGTAACATTTACCCACCTTTGCGTGTTCAGTCTTGCTACATGCCCAGCCCATTCATCCTTCAGCTAAGCTGTCTACTTCCGCACATCTATTACTCCAGTCACGGAACGCAACATGGCGTGGAGTTACGAACGTGGTCAATTATTTTATCAACAATAATTCTCTTTTCTACTAATATTATAAACGCGAAAGTTTGTACACATGGATGTATGTTTGACGCCCTTTTACGAAAAAAAAACTACTGAATGGATTTGATTTAAACTTTACAATAATATAGTTTATACATCAGAATAACATAGGCTATAAGTTATAAAGATATTGTGTAAATTGACCAAAAGATACTGCAAAAACCGTTAGAGTTATACGTATATAGCGAAAGGTCATCTAACTCGGAATCTCGACAACCGCGGGACAGACAAAGATGAAATTGGGCAGGGAGGTAGTTATTAGTTAGTAGGGGTCCGCTAAGAACAGGTTTTGCGACAGGACCGGATTAAGGGGGTATAAGGGGTTTCGAGAAATTTATTTGTAAGTCCTTCCCTTTTCTTTACTTTATTATCTTAAAATATGTCACAGAGGTAATTTATAGTTGTTGGAAACGGCAGAACCGATTTTGATGGAATCTTCAGAGGTAAATAACTGATTGTATAAGAAATAAAATGGGGTACAGTATTTATGGGGTAAGAATTAGGGTAAACACAAAATAAATTAATCTATTAAACTTTTAAACAATAACATCTAATTTTACGCGGACGAGTCGCGGGTAACAGCTAGTATAGTATATGAAGGAAATGTTTATCTTAAATAGTTCTATAATCACATATTATAGACAGCATACTTCACAGACTTAGCAGACTCTCATGTTTAAGCCATTAACGCCAAAATAGGTAACCATTATGGAATGGGAAAGCGAAAAGAAAATGGGAACGGAACCATATTATAGGATAATAGAATGTAGTAAATAGTAAGTAACCCATCGTTCGGGCAGGATAGTGTTTGCCGGGTCCGCTAGTTATCATAATTAATTAAATAAATAAATAATATATAGAGCTATATGACACACGAATGCCTGTTCCTAAAGTAGAATTTAATGCCTGTGTTACAGGTAACAAACGCCTGTTAAAAATGTATAAACATATATAGATAATACACCCAGGCTTAAGGCGAGAATTGAACCTACAACCCCCGGAAAAAGCTGTTCGTTAAATATTTACTAAAACATGAAAATACATACTTCTTTCTCCTAAATTGGAGGTATTTTATACTCTTATTTCGCAGAATTTATAATGTCGTTCTGAAACAAAAAGATATTGGTTTCCATTAAACTTTGTTCATAAACGGATATTGTACGAAAAATACCTACATATCTCATGTCATAACTCATAGGTATAGGTGATAGACCAAGATGATGGGAGGTAGCGTTCTGTGGTTCCGCCATGGGCTTCGTCTTCACGACAACCCGTCTCTTCACACCGCTTTAGAAGACAGGAGCGTACCCTTCTTCCCCGTGTTCATTTTTGATGGAGAAACTGCTGGTGAGTGCACCTGCAAGGAATAAGCGACTTTATAGAATGTTTTTAGTGCATTTATTTGTTTTTTTTTTTTTTTTAATTTTATAATCGGCAAACGAGCAGGTGGTTCACCTAAGTGACTACCGAAGCATACCATGGACATCTGTACGATCAGGAGGCTAGCAGATGCTTTGCCGGCCTTTCATGACTATTTAAGCCCACCGGGAGGTCTTACAAATCGAACGAAAATTGACAACAATGCCATCACTTGACGTGACAACATTGCCGCTAATTCGCACCGATCTTACATGAGAAAGAGGTACTGGTACCCGGACGCGCCGGCCCATTTCGGCTGCAGACCAAAAGGCCAGCAAGACTGGCGCTACCTCTAATTAGAAAGACAGCAGTAAAGGAATGGGATAGAGTAAAAAGACATAAAGGTAGATGGAGAGGAGACAAAGGATACGGATACGATGTAGGGAGAGTGACGATAGCATCTAGGGTGCTCCGGGGTCGCGTACCCATAGTGAATCTGACCAGTTATCAGACAGATAAATAAGAAGACCCACACAAGACAGTTCATTATTTACAGATGTATTTAACGTAACTTCTCCTCCTTCTTCTTAGCGTTATCCTAGTATAGTACCAGGGTCCGCTTAGATTGCAGAGGATGTGGCTGTGGGGCGAGTTAAGATGACCGATTGCCATCTGACGAAATTAAGGCCACGCCTGACGCCAACTTCTGAATAACATTATAACAGTTTGCTAAAAATATAGTGTTTGCGATAATACAGATACATGTTTTACGGTAAAAAATAATGTTGAAGTTGAAACAGAGCTTCTTCTCCTTCTTCCTTGCTTTAAATCCCAAATCCCAAGCACCTAGACTTTACGAGCCAGGTATAACTCTGAAGAATCCCTTTACTTCTTTTCTACCAAACGTTATCCTGGTCTAGTACCAGGGTCTGCTTAAATTGCAGAGGATGTGGCTGTGCTACAAGTTGAGGTCTTCTTTATTCACCGCACTCTTCAATATTATGCGCCGGGCAGTGATTCGTTCTTACACTGCGCGCAAGAATATTTTATTCTGCACAGTAAATCTTCTTCACGACGTCCCAGTCTTCGCTAGTTCAGATCCGGCTCGAAAGACCAGCTTGTAACGGATACGTTGTTGTCAATAATACACCAACTTGATATAAACTTCTCGCAGACTGTATTACCAAGCACTTTTATTTACTACTAGTGCGGCTTTAGATGTCCTTTCTAATAAAGAACTTATGCTAGATTCTACCACAGAGATCGAACCCACGACCCCCGGAGCAGAAGGCAGAGTCACTGCCTACTACGCCATCGGGCCAGCCAACGGGCAAGCCACCTATTTTTACGTTAGAAACAAAACGTCAAATAAAGGTTCGTGCTTTTATGCGACTATGGCCGTAACGTTGAGGATTCGATACGTGCGAGCTCACGATTTCATTCGTGCTAATACTATTTAGCAACTAAGTTGTGTAAGAATGGTGAGCATTAATCATTCATTTGTTTTCAACGCAAAAGTAAGTAGAAAAATGAAAATGAAACTTTATTTATTTACGGACGATCGCAGAATAGTTTAATGTGCAGAGAGCGCGCCGGTTACAATGTCAATTTGTAAACTACCTACATTACACATGCATGCTTAGAACAATAATATATGCGAAGAACCAATTTAAAAGACCAGAAGAGAAATATGGAATAACTTTGAATCTTTATATATTTTCCTCTAATTTTCAATGATGATTGTGACCATTGATCAAAAACTAATGTGGTTTCTTAAAACATTGGCTACAGGTACCCAGTTCAGCGAATGAATATCACTACATTTTTTGGGGAAAAAATATATTATAACTATTTGTAATATGGGTTCGGAACATGATTCTAGCCTCCCCATTTTTTGTCGGCTTTTTCATGAAATGTAATTTTTTTTTTTTTTTTTCAACTGAATAATGTATAATATCATTATTACTACCTAATGCAATGCGATTTTCAATCAGAAACAAATTTCTTCAATGTTTTAATATCAAACCGTAATGTAAATAAAACTTAAAATTTCTTCGATCAATTGTTTTTGCATGTCGGCGCGGCGTTTGTATCATAGGAGCCGCGAAGTGCGTAAGCTTCGCGCCATTCAGAATTAGCGGTGATCTTATAACGTAATAATATTATTCTATAATATTATGTAATGCGCATTCGGGGCCGTGTAAGCGCGTTGTAGGCAAATAATCGTACAACGCGTTTTCCTATAATGTGGAATAAACCTACCGTGTTATAGGGGAGATTAAAGAATTTTTAAAAAGATTTATTGAAAGAACCAAATGAAAATTATTCGTAAATATCTTTAGTTCCATAACATAGAACAAAATAGCGGGTAGAAAACGCGTGTTTAGAAATTTAAAATTTATTTATTTTGTCCAATTGTTCTGGCAACCCAGTGGAGTCCCGATTTTCGATCGGGAGCCTCACCTGGGGCTCTGAATACGGCTGAGCCTCGGCTCGTCCCAAACCCCACGCCCGTTAACGCTGTGAAGGTCAGTCTGGCCATTGCACAATCAGAAAAAAATAAACCATTCGAGTACAGGTTCTTTTTGTAAACATCGCTACGCTTATCCCACAAGCGCTCGTGATCTTTGCGGTTGAACAAATGTTAAAGTTTCGTCATCATTCAATTTACTTGCCATCGCGGAAAATGTTAATGTGTTAACAGTCTACGGGTATGCGCAAGGTTTCTGCTGTATGTATCCGTATATAGTTATGTATATGCAATTAGTAAAACTTATTTCGACGTTACAAACGGACCCTTCAATTTTCTTTAAATGTATAAATTATAACAAACTATCACTTGTTTTAACTAATTAAAATTTAGAACATTGTATTGACAACATAATATATAACGCTTTTAATTAACATATTGTTAAAAACATAATTTACTTTAAGAATCCAGCTATATATTAATTTTCTTCTATTCAATATACTATTTACAATTGTAAAAAAATCTGGAATCTGCAGTAATTTAGGTAATGTGCAGCGGTGAGATGCAGAGGTATGTGATGCAAAGCTATGTGATGAGCAGCGGCATTAAGCGGAGCTGTGTAATGTGCAGCGGTGAGATGCGGAGCTGTGTGTTTTGCAGCGGTGAGATACCAAACGTTATGATGCATTGTGGTATGATTCGGATTGGTGCGGAGCGCTATGGAACGTTGCTGAAACTTGATCAGCCGTGTGGATATCCATACTGATATATAAAATTGAATAGTTTGTTTCTTTGTTTACTTGAACGCGCTAATCTCAGGAATTACTGGTCCGATTTAGTGCTGTGCTTTGGTGGCGGATTCGGTGTTGTAGCTTTCGGGTTGCAGCATTACACCGATTTTCCCTCGTATTCAATCGCGGATTCTGCGGACGAAGTCGCAGGATGCAGCTAGGTCTTGAATGAAAAGAAAACTGCTTCAAAATGTTTTTTTCTTTGCTTTTTTTCATGTTTTATTTGATTTATATAAAGAGATATGTTTATTAATTTTATGCATGGAGCAAGGCACACTTGCTCAATTATTTTAAATTTAAACATTTGACACTTGATAAAGGTAATTTGTTCAATAAACCGGTGATAGATGTTGAACTAATACTGGTGATAGATGTTGACCTAATACTGGCCTTCAAATATCCGACCTCCTACGTGTTTCGGAAGACACGTAAAACAGTGGAACCCGGTTAATGTCACTGAGTGATATTAGTTGTGAGATTGTAGAGGTTGTGACGATTCCGGGGATGATGACAGACGGATGTAGGTCATGTTAACTCGCCCCACAGCCACATCCTCTACAATCTAAGCGGACCCTGGTACTAAACTAGGATGACACTAGGAAGAAGAAGAAGAAGAAGAAGAGGGTTATGCAGATGTTCTGTGAAGGGCGCGCCATACCATAGGAAACGAACGGAGTGGCCGCTCCAGGCGCCGAATTCCAGGGAGCGCCTCAGCTAGGAGCGACTCTTAATATCTTAATATGTCATTATTTTAAATATGTTTTATAATAAAAATATACACAGGGCGAGCAAGGGAGATACTTAATTGTATCTCGCTCCATCCTAAATTTTACCTCGCGCCGTCACTGGTTCTGTGCAAACAACACTATTTATTTGAGATATTTCGAAAATCATTCAATCGTCGTCTAATTCTTTTGAGTATCCCCATTATCTGTTGTCTTCTCCTAGACTATTGCCTTATTTTTCTTTTTATTCTTTTTTTAAAGAGGGGCTTAGGCCACCGGGAACTTTCAAAAACTAAACGAAACGCGATAACAATGCTATTACTTAACGTGACAGTATTGCCGCTACTTCACGCCGACGGTATGTCAGAAAGAGGTACCCGGATGCGAAGGCCCAAGGCGGCTGTAGATCAAAAATACTGCAAGCGGGGCACTACCTTCAATGAATATGTATAGAATTAATTCGAATAATTTCAAAAATCAGATTGTACAAATCTTCTAAGCATCCTTAACAATTATGTATGTCTTCTTTTAGATTATTGCGACCTCTTTTACAAAAGCTTTATTTTCGGCCACAGAGACAATAAAATTTTATATGAGATAAGTGCAAACCATCCTTGGAACTTCTCTGGAATGTTCCAGAACACAACGCAACAATAATAACGTCTGCTCATTCCTTCTCAGTCGTGTAATTAAGTAAGCGTATCTAATTAACGCGTAAATCAAATAATTTCAAAAATCAGTTTGTATAAATCTTCTAAGCATCCTTAACAATTATGTATGTCTTCTTTTAGATTATTGCGACCTCTTTTACAAAAGCTTTATTTTCGGCCACAGAGACAATAAAATTTTATATGAGATAAGTGCAAACCATCCTTGGAACTTCTCTGGAATGTTCCAGAACACAACGCAACAATAATAACGTCTGCTCATTCCTTCTCAGTCGTGTAATTAAGTAAGCGTATCTAATTAACGCGTAAATCAAATTAATCTAATTACGGGAATCGGACGTGTTTAATTTCAATTAGGCGGGTGTTTTTGTTGCGTTGGGATATATATTTTTTTGCAAAGCGACGAATAATTGAAACTGCTGGCGAAATTTGTTATTAATATCTCCATAATATTATTATATTCGGTAAAAGCGATTTTTGGAGCTTGAAGAGCTAAAAAACGCAATAATACTAGAATTAAATTTCGACTGGCCCGTTTGCGTAGTGGCCAGTGACCCTGCCTTCCGCTCCAGGGATCGTGGGTTCGATTCCCGCTTCGAATCTGGGTATATTATCCATATGTATGTGTTTATATATTTCAAAAACAAATGTGTATAACAGGCGGCTGTTGCCGCAGGTATTAACTTGTCTACTTAAGAACTGACGTCAGTGTTTCGTATAATCGTATATATTTATATATTATTATTTTTATTTTTATGTCATCCGTCCCTATGAACGGTATCGTTCTTAAATTACCATATCTTAATATATAAAAATCAAGTGTCACTATATATGTTCCCAGTGAACTCTTTACCAAGTAAAAAGATTCATGAAAGTTGACATTTATGTGTAATTCAATCCAACTTGAGAAATAGGATAGTTTTTGTCATGATTAATGGCCTTTTTTCATTATGTCTTTAAAAGTCTTCCAGCCAGTCACAGTAATGTATGGTCGACACTGCTAGTACAATTATACTCATTATCTAAAATTATAATTAAATACAAACTCAATTGTATTGAATACAATATATTTTGTATGAAGTCAGCAAATAATGAAGTCCAAAATAAAAATTGAAACTCTTTCCTGAATTTCCTGAAAAAGTCGAAATCATCGCATCCATGTTAATGACCCAAACCGACTGCAATTTTCACCTTCAGATGCGATTCGTTAGTTTTCTTTCTGCGCAATCAAGCGCCATTTTCCAAAGCTGCCTGAAACTTGAAGCGCATTAAGCGTAATACTTAAGCGCTTTAAGTTCACTATTTTTAAAGAGATAATATATCACTACATAATCATTTTACTGTTTATGTATAAAGTTTATAGTTTTAGAGAAATATTATTCTTTAAGTCTGTACATCGTATATATTGCTATTTAACAATTTATGTATATTTCTGTTACAACCCTAAAGATATCTCTAAAAAGATAAATCGTGAGTGAATTTTTTTTGGTTTAACATTACAAATATATGGTATCGGATTTCAGAATGCTTTCATTTTTCTGATGGAAAAGTTTTTTTCCGACAACAGAACCTGTAGATTTTAAATTATTATTCACTTCAAACAAAAACATCGCCACACGATTTGAAAATGTTTTGTATCTACAGTTTAAAATATAAACTCCCGATTTTAGGATTAAATTTTTTCGCAAATTTGACACTTATGTTAAGGACACTATTGACGCTAATAGCCATAGTCTTCACCTTCTTCTCTTCGCAAATCTTCGTTGCCTTTTAAACAGATCTTCGTACAGTACGTGTGTAGGGGTCACAGCATTAAAAATTAATTTTTTCTCTCCAGTTCAGAACACGTCTCGTTTTTCAGCAACCAGCGAAGACATTCTCAAAGAAAGAAAATATTTACTCCTTATTTTTCTTTCCGTTGATTTGTAAAAGGCCCTCAACGAAATAAGACCATCTCGTATGTCAGCAAATACAAATTGGTGAGCGCATTCCACAAAACCGTACCGATTACCGTCAGCAGTTTGTGTCGTCATATGTTAAATTTAGGGTACTACTAGAGTACTACTCGGGTACTTCTAGGGTAAACTATGGTACTATTTCCGATCTTGGGAATAACAGATTCAGGTTTAAAGATCTTTATTTTCTTTTCCATTTTTTTTTCCATTACTTTTAATTAATATATATATATATTAATTAATTAATATATATATAAATTACTTTTAATTAATATATATATATATTAATTAAAAGTAGTCTAGTCTACTCGTTTAATGCATTTAAGGTGGGTAGTTTTGAATAATGTGTTGCGAAAGGTACCTACATAGTTATAAAAATTACATATAATTAGTTCGATACCTCCCACGTAAGTTATTGTAACCCCTAATTCCCAACTTTACAGTAGAGCGTTAGAAAGAACTAAATTGTAATATAACAGTCACTTTTAATATATTATTGTATACAATAATGTATTCGTCATTATTGATTATACATTTGTATACACAAATGTGTTATATAATGAGCTTTTTATTTTAATTTACATGTCTGTAATGCTCTACTGTGAAGTTGAGAATTTGGGATTACAACAATTTACGTGGGAGGTATAGTCACAATTTATAACTCATAAATACTCGGACCGATATTTTATAACCTTTGACCTTTGAAATATAAATATTTAGCATGAGCAAATTTTTTTTTAGACACACGGATGTCTTTTCTTAAGGTAGACAACTTAATGCCTGTGTTATAAGTAACAGCCGCCTGTTATACACAAATAACTTTTTTTTGGAAAACTATAAATACATACACATAGCCAATACATGCAGACTCGACCCCCGGAGCGAAAGCCAGGGTCACTGTCCACTGCGCCAACAGGCCAGTCGATACATAATATTTTACCTAAAATATAGTGTTTTTGAGTGTCTTACATATTTTCAAACAAATGATCTAGATATATTCGAGATGAAAAGGTTTTTTATGTATATGCCTATCATATACTCCTGACTTTCTGCGGGGCTAGCAAGAACTTTTCAAACTACTCGAAGTCGACGAGTCGATTTTACTTAGGATAAAAATGTTCGTGCTGGGCTCACAGAAGGCAAGTCTTAATCGTGGCACGCTTTTAATTAATGCTAATGCCCGCGTTGACGCTAAGGACCGCTGTGGCACGCTGTGACCGCTGGCACGAACCTCTTTTATCTAGTGTTACAATTGATGTGTAAATTTGAAACTTTCTGAAATTAGGGGACATTATAAAATTCAGGCAAAGCTTAGATTAATTTGCCTTAATTAGTGACTTAGTTTTTTTTTTTTTTTTAAAGAATATTAGGAATACTTTTTAGGTACGTCTAATATTCCTTTTTTTCCCCCTCCTACTAAGTTTAAATTAAAAGCTTGTATTAGGAGTGGAAAAAGTTTTTATATTCCTGAATAGTCTTATAAAAATAAAATAAAAATTATAGTACTATTATAAATGTAATAACATGTGTTCATACCACACTGTTTTCTTTTTATGTCGCAGTTGCAAAGGAATTCTTTGAAGCTTTGCCTTACCAGAATAAGTCACTAATCAAGTTCTGCGCGAGACGTCGACGATCTTCAATAGAGCATGCCTTATTTTAAAGTGTATTGTATCCCATAAAGTATCATAATTCTATCTTATCATAAACAAAGTTAACAACTCTTCATATCTAAGTAACTCAAAGGACATTTCCCAGAAAGGTTTATAGACTGATATAGAGTAATTGTAAAATATGGGATATAATATTACACCGTACCACTGAAACTTGATTTGGACAGATTGGGGATGGCAACAATCAAAATAGCTGTTCCGTATGCTTGTTAAATGCTTCATACTGGTCAAGATCAGATAATACTTAAGTAGTCTATATATATAAAAATGAATCGCAAAATGTGTTGGTAAGCGCATAACTCAACTCAACGCCTAGCCTAATTCTACCAATTATTTTTTTAACACGTTCTTTGAAGTCTATGGGTGGTTTTTACGGCGAGAAAAATTCGAATAACTGCCGGGAAAACCATAAAACAGCCCTTTTAGCCCAAACTTAGTTCTGTATATTGAAAATGTCCGTCGAATTACGAAAATAAGGGGGGGGGGGCTAAATTATATTCATACCTTAACGTTTGTCTTTGCCATTCTGGAAGGTTATTTGTCAATTCATTTACTATTGTTACACTCATACCATTTTTCGTCATCATCGTTTTTGAACTATTATCTGAGCTATAAAGTTGGAAACTTTTTCAGCTTTTCGCCCAAAAGATATGTTACTCCTTATATTCTAATCTCCATAGTTAGGAGTTTTCCGCACATTACGTCACACGTTTAATAGAGGGTAAGGCCTTTATTAGATATGTTTTAACAATTTTGCGGAATCTTATTAAGCCTCTTAACAATATTTTATATATTTTGAAAAACACCACCGTGTTTACTTTCTTCATTACATTACAGTTACATTCTTTTCAATTTCCGCCAATCTTAATACAACTTTTCATTAACTTCATTTTGACATAAAAAGGCAACGAGCGTGTAGCATACAGCCTATGACCTAGTGAACTTATTGTTTTACAATATTAGACTGTATGCTGACGCTCGCCGAACTAATTCGTATTTCGAACACAACCTCCTTCCCAACAGTGATGATTTTTCGTCGGCTTTTTCATGAAATGTACATTTTTTTCTACCATTATTTTAACTGAATACTGTATAATGCCATTATTATTATCTGTTCTAATGCGATGTTAAATCAGAAACAAATTTCTTCAGTATTTTTACATCAAACCGCAATGTAAATAAAACTTAAGAATACTTCTATCAGCTGTTTTTGCATGGCGTATTACAAAGGCGCGGCGCAGGTCGTTGACTTGTTTTGCGCGTCAACATTTTGTTGACGATTGCTTCCCAATGTTCACGATACATTGCGCGCAGTGTTAATCGTGAAATGGTAGAGAATTTTAGAGGGTCCGGGGTGAACGTCAGTCCGTCATATTAACTGGCTCCACAGCCACATTCTCTGCAATCCAAACTGACCCCTTTTTTACGTGGGAAAACCCGGCACGGTTATCCCATCCGCCACAAGGCCCGACAGTGGGTTAAGTCAGAATCCAACCGTACTAAAACCACACGGTAGTTCCTCCTTACCACTACGCGGCGGAGATACGGGAACGGTCTTACAATCTACCATATATCCGCCAGTGACGTCCTTTACGGACTCCCAAGCGGACCTGGGATTATGTTAGGAAAATTTTTTCGTCTTACTTTAAATAGTACTGCTATTAAATAAAAAAGAACAACGAAAGGGTCCGTCGAGTGGAAGGTTAAACGATCTAAAACGCCGATTGAGTTTGTAAAGTTTCTTGGTGAAATTCCAGTGCGCCGTTAACCGTTTTAATATCACCCGTTCACCCAAATAATTCCATAAATGTGTTCATACGACGATAAAGATGTAAAATATTATACACGTTATCCGCCATTTTCTTTTTATTCGCCGTAAAAAATAAGCGAGTTTTTGCATCTAAAGTGTGAGAAATGTGCCCCTGTAATTTCATCCGACGTTTTTTGTCTGTTGCGCGCGCCATCTTGCGACGCGTGTGATGGATGGTGTACTTGGTTTTTGAGTGGAACAAATTTACCTACAATTTAGACACCGTGTGACGTGTATGAAGTATGCTTACGGGTACCTAATGCGACCTTGGTTAAAAAAAGAAAATATTTATTTCCTTTATCACACTATAAGGTAAATGTAACACTAACAAATATTCTATATGACTGTGTGATGCTTCAAAAAGGTATGTCTCCTCAGTGTCTTGTTGTCTCTGATTTTCAGTAGACACCTACTTATATATCTATATACACGTGGCAGTGCAAAGGCAATATCGTGCCGAGAGCACTAAGTGTGCGTTGCCAGCGACCAGTGTTCGGTTAGCAACCGAACGGCTAACACGTTAAGCAGTTTGTGTATATATTTAATATTATTTTAATTTGATAGTTACGTTTCTGCACTAATTATTCACGTTCTTTCACCTCATGTATTAAAGTATACAGACTACTATAAAGATTGTGTTTGATTATTCTGCTAAAAAAATATATATAAATTCCAATAATTCTGAATGATTAAGTCAAAAATGCTTTATTCATTTAGGCGTCATGATACTTATGAACGTCACGTCTATAATAATTATTATTTTTTTAAATCATTATTATAACATTTGGTGATAAACTTTACGATTTAAAAGCTAAGATTACAAGGGTTCCAACGCGCCCTGCGCTAAGAAGAGCCCGTTACAAATTCACATATAAGAGATAGTCAAGTAAATAAATAAGCTAAATTGAAAAATGATTTAATATTGAAATTCTCATCCATTAAATAAAGAACTCATATTACACACATCGAATGTAGCGATACGTGTAATAGCGTGTTATGTTAATTCAAGATAAAGATAAAAGATAGATATAAGTCATTAATAAACATACAAAATATTGATATTCTCATAAAGAGTATATTGAAACAGTCAAAAGCAGCGTCCTTTGTCACGCGTGATCGGCGATCCATCAAAATAACGAACTCATATATACGTGTAATAGCATATTACGTGAATTTTTCAATCATTTTCCACGGCTGGCTTTATCACGCTCTGCCTGATAGGGGCTCAACGAATATTGTAAAAAAACTCAGGAAAATCGTTGTACAAGTAATGGACTGTATTTCTTGAATAAAAATCCTGTTGTAAGTTACTAAATTTATTTAATATATATATATACATATATATATATATGCACTAATATTATATGAATAAGTGTTATTTCTTTATTATTTAGTAGTTAATCTTATTGTATGTAATGCTCAAAAATAAACATTATTTCAATTCATGTCATTCATAATAATGTAAATTATATATTTAATATATATTTAATTTATGTTCCCGTTAGTACAATTCTTGCCAAAAGACGAAAAAACATACAGTTTTACTCTCTGTTGACATTCTAAATATTTGAAAAATATATTATTTTTCTAATACAAAACTCTATCATAATTTAAGGTTGTATAAGTCTAAATAATCGTAGTTACATAGCATTTATTACATACCGCAAATACTCTAAGGCATCATCCTAATAGAACGCGGATGCGCGATGCGATCGAACTTAGTTCGTGCGCTTTCTTTCTATTTTTTTGCGTTAACCTGCGCACTTTCTTTTTATTTCTCCTAAGCGCAACCCACTCAATCTACGGACCATTACAACTAAATAGTTACAGGACATCAAAAATTATAATAAACGCATGGACGCATTAAACAAAGTCAAACGGAACTTTTTCATGAAAGCACCAATTCGCAATTTCGTAGCAGTTTTTTTGGTGTAATATTTTTTTGCGTTTCGGTGAATGATTAAAATGTTGATTCGTCAAAAATACAGAACTGATTCGG
This sequence comes from Charaxes varanes, assembly GCA_024363005.1. Lineage (NCBI taxonomy): Eukaryota > Metazoa > Arthropoda > Insecta > Lepidoptera > Nymphalidae > Charaxes > Charaxes varanes. The sequence goes on from JANCMC010033613.1 coordinate 41,829,698, forward strand.
CGTAATTGTATCAATTTGCGAATCGATAGCTTCGTTGCAGTCGAGTGAATTGGACTCTAAAAGTTTTCATCCCGTCTGATCCCTCATCCATTATCATACTAACTTCTGAGTGAACGTTGCCTTTAGTACATAATCCAGACGGATTTATTTTCAAGGACCAGTTTTTAAAAAACCTTATTTTAATGCCATCGATATTAACGTATTGAATTAAGTACCAAATTTGAATTAAGTACCAAATTTGAATTAAGTACCAAATTTGAATTAAGTACCAAATTTGAATTAAGTACCGAAATCGAATTAAGTGCCAAATTCGAATTAAGTACCAAGTTTGAAGAAATTCATTACAATATATCAGGAATGGGTAATAACCATCAGAGACGTGACTCATAGAACTCTTAAGCCATATTCTTCCCAGCGTTATCCTGGTCCAGTACCAGGATACGCTTAGATTGCAAAAGATGTGGCTGTGGGGTGAGTTATGTTGACCGACTGCCATCTGACATCATCCCCGGGACCACCACAATCTCACGACTATTACCACTCAGTGATATTAATCAAAACCCACTGTTTTACGTGCCTGGTGAAATTCTGGTTGGTGCACGCAATATTCACAATTCCAGCAAGTTATTCTAAAATTTCAATCTAATTATTTAATATTTGTGGTTTAGAAAATCTGAGCCGTAGTTATTATCTATTACTATATAATTTCTTTATATAAACAGCTAATTTATAGAAACAAATTATGTATATTTTTTATTATAATTTATATGATATACTATGTTATGATATAATGATACAGATGAGATTAGCAAGGCACTGGGGAGAGTGATAGAAGCAAAGGGAGGCCAATGACCAGCAATGGCCTATCAAGAATACCATAACTCAAGATGTAAATGTACACTGTACATAGCGTAAAAGACTTTAATTTACGGTAACTTTTAGTGAAAAAACATTTAGAGTTACTTTTTAAAGGACAACAATCATTTGTTTCTTTTTTACTTCTGTACATTTGGTACTTAAGGAATAATTGAATCAACCTCAAGATTTTATAGATAAGTATTTCTGCGATCCCCACTAGAGCGGCCTCTCGCCGTTCTACTGGCCAGGGTTTGGTGATGGCGGCGAGGTGGAACGTCGTCACCACGAGTTCGAAAGTAAAGTGTAGGGCCTTAGCTATTCGAAGTTGCTTTATTAAATCTCTTTTCTTCCTTCTCATTTTCAACTTGAAAGTGTTTTCTTTCGCCAACCAAACACAACAATAAAACAATGCAGTTAAATCGACAACGATTTTCCATACACACTTATCGATAAAACTGCGCAGTTTAATCGCAACGATTTACCGATGCGTGTGTAGCGGATATAAGCTACATCTAATACTTTATTTACACTACAGGAAATCTGCCGATCAACGACAAATCGCCTTTTTCCAATAAAACTCACTACGATGTCTTCCGAGTCGCCCATGGACATCTGCACGACCAGAAGGCCTGTAGATGCGCTGCCGGCCCTTAATGACGAGTTTAGGACACCGGCCCACTTTAATACCTTTTCTTTGTTATTTACGCAGATGTTTAACAGAAGCGAAATAACTTAGTGTACGACAAATTTTATGAATTTTAAAAAGGTATAACTTTTTACTCCTTCACTTCGATGACTAAAAAACTAAAAAATAAAATATACTTGCAAAATGCAAAGGTTACTAGATACTTATTACTTGTGCAGACGTACTGACGGATTGAACATAACTAATGACGAGTTTAGGCCACCGGGAAGTCTCACAAACCGAACGAAACGCGACAACAACACCATCACTAGACGTGACTGTCCTTTCTAGTAATGAACTTGACAAGCCAAGGTCTTTTAGTAGGTTGTATAGGGATTTTGCTGTTAGTATAGAATTAATTGAATTACGTTAGTTTTAATTCGGTAATTTAATCTAGTAATTGGTTCTAGTTTAATAAAACGTATTTTGTGTTTTATACATTTACTTTTATTGAATTCGTTCTATTCCAATTCAATTTTATCGTTTTAAAAATCCAATTAAGTATTAAGGAAATCTTTAGGATATACGTTAATATCAAAAGTATTACATAAAATCATGAATAAACTTAAAAAAAATATATTCACTCAACGTCAGGTATGAATTATGAAAAAAAAAAGGTATGAATTATGAAATATTGTTAATAAAAACATAATAACATTTTTTTATCAGAAATGTTAATGAAAAAGTTTATTTTTATCAGAAAGTCATATAATTTTCTTTTGAAATTATATTTATGTATATTTGAAAAACCAATGTAAGAATGGGTTACCTATCTATCACCCGGACGCCATGTGAGAAAGAGGTACTGGTACCCGGACGCGCCGGCCCAATTCGGCTACAAGCATGGCGCTACCTCTAATTAGGATAGACTGGACCTTGGAGAAGGACATAGGCTTCTTTTTTTTCACGAAAATGAAATTAGAAACGGGTGAATTTGGCGTTGAAAGTCGAAGAAAACAACGTACGCATTGGCAGGTTTATCACTTGTTTATTTAAAGCTAGACATCGATAAAAAGCCTCTTGTAAATTATAGTAATTTACGCCAATTAAATATTTTGACCTAGATATTATCAGCAACCAATATATATGAGTAGTAAATTGTATATCATTATGCTATAATTAAAAGCTTAGCAGCACTTAGCTGTACTTTGGAAAAAGTTTGTGTAAGTTCAAAAACGAGTTGCTATTACAAATTTATGCAAACAAATCTAAAAAACTGCTAATTTAAAATAAAAGTAAGTTTAGGGTTGCTGGTTGTCTGATGACGAATCAAATAATTGATAGAATCAGGCGTTACTTTGCGGAAATCCATGACATGCATATATATATATCTTACAAGGCTATATATAGTAATTGTGACCCGCAACTTCATTGGCCGTTAAACACGACAGATATGGATTTTCATACAACTATTGCCGGCCGCTGCTCGACCAGTACAGCAAGTTCGATATATCTCGAGGAAGGTTGTCAAAATAATGCTCAAATTTCCAAGCATGTTTGGAAAGAAATATATATATAAATTTCACCAACCAGCGGCGACGTTATCCTGCTCGTTGGCCGACGACAGGCGCATGAAGTTGTGGTGGGGTCCATAATGCGCTTCATCCTTTCAGGTAGCGACAGCAAAAAAATTGCATCTCATTTTAATATAAATATGCGAGTAAGTTACTGAACTCCTCCTAAACCGCTGGATCGATATAAATTAATTTTTGAATTTTTTTGTATGCGTTTGGGTGGTACCCTGGATGGTTTAGATTAACAAATCAGCCCGGCAGATGGTGCTGTAGTATCTAGGTTATTTTTACATCGATTTTTACGTTCGAGCAGGACAATGTCTGCCGGGTTCACTAGTAATAATTTATTATTGTTAATAGTAACAGTGTGTATGTTGGGCTTGATAATTTTTTTTTTTGGTAGCTGGGAAATGCTTTTACGCACTGCCCCGTTCGCAAATAATCATTTAAAAACCATGCAATTAAGTTAATTTAATCATAAATTTCGTTTCCACTTAATCGTTTTGCATATCTTATAATCCTATTTCGATCTATAACCATATTGGATTCGGCGGCCCATTACCAAAAGCCTCGATTTAATGTCATTTTACTAATAAATCATGATTGTTCAACACAGATGTAAATGTCAAATTTCGAGATTTACATAAACAAATATTCAAAAAATTATATACATTTATATTGTATATATAACGAGACATCAAAACATGTAGGTGGTTCACCTGAGTAGCTACCCGGCTCGCAGATGCCTTGCCGGCATTTGAGAACTGATTATTCCCTTATCTTGAAGGTCCCTAAATCGTGTGAAACGCATGCTTGTGGAACTGCGGACATTTAGGAAGGTAAATGACAAGTTCTACGTCGTTCCCCGGCGGAAAATTCACCTGGCTTACTTTAAAGTATGTCACTCGTGTTCACTTTAATGGCACGCGAACTTTTCATCATCTTTTTACGGTTCCGTATTTCCAAAATAAAAAAAGAACCCTTGTAGGAACACTTCGTGGTCCATCTGATTGTCTGTCCCTTAAAACACCTTTTCTCAGACACGCGTAGAAGTATAAAGTTGAAATTAATGCCAAATACTGAGGTTTGTGTTCCCTTCATGTTGTGAAAAAATCAACCCTCCGAGTTCTCGCAATCGAAAGATGCGGTCTTTTATGACACGTTTCCCTTATTAGTACATTCGAAAAGGCAATCAAAACCTATACGGTGTTTCTTGTTAATCTAGAATTATGAAATCAGGCAAGAAGCTATATCTTGAAGTATAAGTAAAGGAAAATATGGAAATTGTAAATTTATAGTCACATCACGAAACAAAAAAATCGCGTTGATTTTGACAAATTATAAGAAATCTTATAAAAAGTATACCACTTAAAATAGTTACCCGGTAAAGTATTACGCAATGGTACGCAACGCTTAGTGCGCGAGTCTGACTGGCACTTGCCCGGTGTTTTGTTTATAACTTTTCCATTTACTTACGTGCTGAAAAAAACGTTTTCGGTACATTTGCCTGCACATCAATCCGGATCGAATGAGGTATCACACGTATTTTTACGAGCGGTATCACTAGACTAAAAAGCTTGGGCGCGTGACGATAGCTCAGCTTTGACCCGAGCACCTTACAGCTTTTTACGGTTAGCTATCAAATCTCCAATAGAAAATAACGTTCACTTGCGAATTAGACTTGCACTAACCTATAACTTTCCAATATGGAAGAAGATACAATTGTATAAAAACGTAATCAAATGTATAAAACATTATATTATAAGTGATGTAATTATTGGTTCAATTATATGAAATTCGCTATTGAATTCAGAAGCGTCATTCAAAAGAAATGTAATTAAATGATAACAAGATACGACATTTGGGCAATTTTTGATAAATGTATGGAATCAATACAAAGTAATTTAAAGTTTTTCTGCTCGTCATCTTATATAAGTTATTTGAAACAATATAATTACTTAATTTGATACACCGTTTTACATATGACTCGATGTAGAATTCAGAAGCGTCGGTGAAATTAAATTTAATTACGTAATATCCACCTGCGTTACGTATTAATTATAGTAATTACATTCGGACCCATGAGAAAACATTTATCATACATATAAATAACATTGAAGAGTCGGTTTGTAGCGTCGAAATAATATTCTTTTATTAAATCTATATGACATATAAGATATCTATGATAAAAATTCAATTTACAACATTTTCGTCTGTCGATCTATGTATCTGTTTGTTACGAGTAATCACCAAAACTCCACTGACAAACGTCATGATGGTTTTGGAGAACTTAAAAAGATTTTTTTGTCACTGAAAATTTTTATAAAGATCTTCATGCATTCTGTAGCATTATCTCTACGCCTTGGTATACCGCTGATTTCCCGACGGGTAGGATGCTCTCATAATGCCGGCAGATTTCAACAAAAACACCCTGTCCGTTGTGCTAAAACGGCACGACAATTCAATGAAACGATTTTTTTGACGTCATTAAATCATATTTAAAAAAGAATATTAGGTATATTTTACGTTTTCGGATTATTTTCTAACTAAGCGTCAAGTTTCTTTCGGGAGTACATGAATGGATGAATAGTCCAACGGATTTTCTCTATATTGTCAACAATTTATTTCTTAATATTGTCCATAGATTGATTTTTTTTTAAATATATATTGTGTTATCTTTAACTAGAGCTCTTCTTCTTTCTTTTATATAAAAAAATATAATCTAGAAGCATAGCTTATAAATACCTGTGTACTTTTTAAGAGGGCAAAAAGCACAATATATACTGAGATAAAATAATAAGTGCGCAAGTAGAGTGGAAACAAAGTGAAGCTCGACGCGATGCGAAAAAGTGCAAAAAAGGAGCATCGTTAGAGCTGACCCACTTGCAGCTCAAGTCTGCTGCCTCCAGAGCTTAGCTCAGAAATTATTTCCTCAAAGATATCTCTGAATTTGTCCCGACAACAATATGGCCGCTAAATTCTATACCAGGCTTGAAATGTTTGATTGCGAATTTTCATTCGTTTTATTTTATGTAGTTCTTAAAAACTTTCTTTTTAGCAACGACCTTATATATATTTGGGTTTTATACTTTCTGAACTTCGGTCTAAAAAAACATCTTAATTGCTCCTTTCGTATAGGAGTTAAGATGCTACAGACAAACTTATAATAAAATTGAAAACATACAAACAACACATTTATATCTTCTTTAAATGAATATTACCTAATTAGTTGATCTGTTTGTACGCAAATCCGCATTTAAATCGTCCTAAATGACAATTTCGTAATATGTCAAAGGATGTATAAGGCTGTAGACATTTATGGCATATCGTGTCATATTTAACGTTTGTCTCAAGGCTTTTTTATTAATTGTTTCAGGTAGGAGTAAAAAGTATAGCGGCCAATACGAAGGCGAGTTGGAGTCTAATTATCGTAAGCAAATTCTTAACAATTTTTAATTCTGGGCTAATTTTTCTATGATTTTCTTTTGACTGAATCTTGTGTTTAATAATATAACGGTGTCCACGTCAAAAGTCTTGGTGCGACAATACGAAAAATAATTAATCAATACAATATTAAATTATTTCTATTTTCAAAACAAAGAAGACATTTGTTAGCCATTGTTTCGATTCCCTTTTACTAGCTTGCATTCAACTTCAAAAACGGCCACTTGCGAGCGATGTACGATGTAATGTGTAAATGCTTCATTACTTGTAATTACTGATTGTTGAGAGTTTTCCTCGAAAGTCGTGGAACAGTAAATATAATATATAAAATTGTACATAGATATTCTTTTCGACCGGACAAAATGATAACTTTGTTATTTTAATAAATCAATAAAAAATTCTTGGGATACATAAGATAACTAACTCACTATACTAACTATTGGCGGGGGTTTTGATAATAAAAGGGCAAAAAGAAAATGAGGTCCGGTTGGTACCATCTTGATGATGATATCTATGAATACAATTACGTCATTGTATTCATAATTTTATGTTGTTGGCTCGTCATCGAGGCCGGACATATGCCTTTACTCAAAGACACTAAAGCGAGTAGTACTTGTAGAACTTACAGTTTCATGGGAGACCAACATCCCCAAAGACCGATTTCGTATTCACTACAAACGAGTCATAAAATCTTCGTACTTCAGACAAAAAATTAAATGAAACACAAAGCAGTCATGCGGGCTGCTGACACAAGTGAAAACTTCAAACACAGACGAAAAGTAAAATCTTAACAGTATAAACATACAACGAAAGTCGTCATCGAAATGTTCACGTGATCATGTCAATGACAAAACGAGAAATGTATATTTCCAATAATTTTTTTTTTTTATATAACAAGGGGCAAACGAGCAGGCGGTTCACCTAAGTGACTACCGACGCCCATGGACAACTATGAGAGAACAAGTTAGAGCTGCTTCTTTTTAATTAATGTGTTTCGTCACTAGTATAAACTGGCTTTCGTGCCTGCAACTTCACTCGCGTAATGTAGTTCAGGTCTATAATCTGTGTTTTGTATACCTGATGCCTATCTAAAAAAAATGTTTATTCTTCGGAAACAGCCCTTTTTTTCTCTATATCTATATTAATATATAAAGCTGAAGAGTTTGTTTGTTCACTTGTTTGTTTACTTGAACGCGCTAATCTCAAGATCTACTGGTCCGATATGAAAAATTATTTCTGTGTAGATAGAAGACGAACCTTCCTGAAAAGATCAGAGGTTTGAAGTTTCTGAGAATTAACCTCAATATCGGCACAGATATTTGCCACGAAAGCATCTTTGTCTCTCCGACATTTCTTCTTAACTAATTTCCAAAGATTAGCGTGATTTTTACGGGCTTCATCATCCTGTAGACCCTTGACTCTTTCATCTTTACATCTTTGGATAGTCTCCCATCCCATAATTTTATGATAAGTTTATTTAAATGACTCGTGTAATAATAATGTTGTTTCTAAGCATAAGAAATTCTATTATTGTATTTGTAACTTCCAAACAAAATAATTTTTCGAAATGCCTTTATTCTTTATTATTATTTATTGTACGTCCAGTGGTTTTCGAGATTTCCTGTTAGACGACCTTTCGCTTATTTTTAGTTAGAGACTATAGATTGCAATCTGTGATGGAAACAAAACGAAAGAGCTCGATATAAATACGTCACTTTTAACAGACTATCGACAGGCGTACTTACATCATACATTTCCTAATATTTTGTGTTACATGCAATTTTGGGTTAGTAGCGGCAGAGTACCTTATAATTCTAAATACAATCATCAAAAGGAATATTATAAAGTGTAAATAAGATATTACAACAAACAAAACACTTGTACAAGAAGTAGTTGTGATAAACGCCTAACGGGACGATGATCAAAACAATCACACGGATTGAAGAATTTCAAAGTCTTTGAGGTAAAAGAAAAGGTGAAAAAATTGACTAAAAAGTAATGTCTCATTTTAAGAAATTTTTCGTCTTTTCTAATCAAAAAAACTGTATGAGAAACTAAACTACTTTGCTTTAATCCGCGAATGAATACGAGGGAAAATCGGTGTAATGCTGCAACCCGGTGTCATATAGTCCTGTCTATATTTATTTATTTCCTTAGGTGTGTCGTATCCAACACCTGGAACGATATTTCCTGGAAACAGTTTCAATTCCCGGCTGTCTATATGTTATGGAATAACCGCTTAATTGGTACACTACAATTCCCGGGAACTATGAATGTTGATACATCGAGTTGGTTCCACACTGAGTATATATAATACCATTTAGTATAGAAAGTTGATTCATTCGACGAGGGCGTGGCTTAATCAGTGGCCGGCATTTGAGTCGTTCGTTAAGTTAAGCAGTTCTTACCGAGTCTTCAAGGGCAAAAATCTATAAACACTTTGAGCTATGTCTGGCTCCGGCATAATAAGAATGCCATCTATTTAAAGTATCGAAAAAGTCTGCATTTTTTAGTATTTTTAATCAATGTTTCGACTTTTCCTTTCTTTCAATTCATTTAAACCATCGGCCCGCCACTATTTTGTAAATGGCAATCTAATTTTAATAAACAGATTATAATTGCATTAAGTCACTTACATGGAAACTAATTAATACATATTGTTGTATATAAACGTCGATCATACATCACTAAAATATATATTTCGAACGAAACGCGACAACAACACCATCACTAGACGTGACAGCATTGCCGCCACTTCACGCCGATCTCATGTGAAAAATTTTGATAATTACCCGACTGAGTTCGGGCGGGCCCTTCTCAGTGCAGGGCGCGTCGGAACTCCTGTAAACTTAGCTTTTAATTCGTAAAATTTATTACCGAATATTATAAAAATGATTTTTAAAAAAACTGTCGTTCATAAGTACAGTAAAGTCTATATGAATTAAACATTTTCGACTATGACTTTGAAAGAAGTACTGGTATCCGGACGCGCCGTAAAGTGAGAGCAATGCAGTCACATCAAGTGATGGTATTGTTGTTGCATTTCGTTCGGTTTGTGAGCCTCCTGGTCGTGGAATATTCATGGTCGTCGGTACTCACTTAAGTGAACCGCCTGCTCATTTGCCTCTTACTGCACAGCCGAGAGTAATGCGACTAGGACAGATGAGTGCAAATATTTGAAGAGATGAAAAAAATATTTGCTACTAAAACAGTACGGGGCTCACATAGTTTCTTTGACAATTCGGATAGAATGTAACACGCCGTCTATAGGTAATACAGTAACTTCTTAAGCATTACAGGATAATGCAAGATATTTTCGTACTGCGTAATTTTATCACTTGTTAGTCGTGGTCGATGTAGTGGCTATGACAAAAAGATTACGAGTCGCAATTAATCTTGTGCTTTTAACGTTGAAGAATAGACGGAGCGTTTAATTAACAGTCAAACGTACACTAACCTAATATGAGCAAAATAACTAATAGGTTATATAATAAAAGCTATTAATGACGCAAAATAGGTTTCGGTTAATGCACACGAAGGTGATATTGCACAAATAACTGGCAAAAGGGAGTTGACTACGCATATAAGAATTTACGATTAAAGAATAGTAAGTTACGTAAAAATTGTACTATACAATGCATTAAAAGAAATAGCTAGGTAATTTTGTAAGTATTAGTTATGTAACGTAAACGGCGGTATCTAATTGATCATGTAGGTTTACATACTCACTATGTACTTTTCATTTGATATAAAGTGAGTTCCAATTGCTATATATAGTTACATACTTTTTGCCTTAATTGTCAATCAGTGGAACAAACACCAGACGCTATAAGTAAGAGATTTATTTCTTATTGATCGCCTTAAAAACGATTCAGTTTGGCCAATATAAATCACCACTCGTTCTAGATTCTGTACTTCGTACAAAGCATGACATTACAACACCTCTTTATTGTAATAAAACCCGGCAAGTTGGAACTGATTTCGAGTTAGGTGCGACCGTAAAACTAGATTTAACAATGTTGCAGCTGAATTTCCTGGATTTATAATTCACGTTCAAGCATACCTCGAGATTAGTAGTTACATTACTTCCCTAATGTCTGAAACTTCTAGTAGTTTCGAAGTGAACGCGAACGCTGTATTTAAGATTATGTACGTTGTTCACGAAAGTGGCATTGCAATCTGTTTCTTTATCTTTATTGAGTAATTGGCTCAGGTGTAGGAAATAAATATTTATAACAGTAATATCAGCTTAATCCGTTCAGCCGTTTTAAGATGATTTATCATAAACGATTAAATGCTTGCATATAATATTAAAGTATCCAATCATTTAATCGCTTAATCAATCAAACGATGTTTTATTCAAGTAGACTATTACAAGCTCTTTTATATCCATACATATAAAAAGAAACACAAAGCAGTCTTGAGGACTGCCGTCAGAAGTGAAGATTTAAAACTATAAACAAAAAACGTAAATGGTCACGTCACCATGTAGGCATTGACTTCATGAACTTACACCCTATCCAAATCTGCCTATAGACTTACATGATTTTTTTCTGTCTGTCTTTAACTGTTCCTTTGTAAGGTCGAGATAAAATTATTTTACTAAATACGTATGTGACCATATATATGGTACATGTTGCAAAATATATGCGGTACCTTTTTCAAAAAGAAATTTACTTGCAGCTAAAGAATTAGAATTCCAAACAGATGACCACAAAACTCCAGATTTGTGCACGAAATTATTGAGTTTGTCACAAGCACATTTTGTATAAGAGTGTAAGAGTAGTAGATAAGTAATTCCAGATTTAAATCGCTTATAATAATAGTGACGCTATTTCACTAACGCTTTGAAACTCTCATAAAGGAGAGCTATCAAGTTAACTTGAATGCGCTATTACAACTATGCACATTAATTATTTCAGTGACGTCATCGTGCTAGGGATTGATATGCTAAGTACAAATTCTTATCGTTTTCATAGTAAACACTACAATAATAATGTCTGTCCTGACATTCAATTGTATTATCGTTATTAATTTTTACTTATATAAATAGAAAGAAGAAACAACAGTTATTAGCAACTTTGACAAATACAGGTAACTACAATTAAGGACCTTAAATTAACATGAGACAATCTTATAAACTATTAATGTAAAAAAATAAAAAAACAAAAAGGCCTTATCACCTAAGACTTAAAAACTACTATCGTGTGCGGTGTGCGGTAGTAAGCGAGGCGCCCGTTCCCTCAAAGCTATTAGCGCTAGTGGCTATACTGGCAGTGATAAGACAGGAACGCATGTCCCTTACCGAAATCATCACTTAACAAAAACTTGTACACTTACGGTCTATTTCCTCACTATGTAATTTATTCATTTAATTATTAGCATTTTTCTTAAGTCCCTAATTAAAAAGTTCAATTGACAAAAATTCTAAAGTTGCTTCTTCTTTTTACGTATAGATGTCTCGACAGAGCTTCTGATCATAGCCTTTCTGAAATATCTTCTTACTTTGCTTCTAATACTTTAGAACTTTCATAAACGAGAGCCATCAAGTTAATTTGAACGCTCTATTATAACTTTAAGCATTCATCACTCCAGGAGCATTAAATGCCTTCACCTTAGGTGTTATTATGTTACTTACGTATAATATTTTCGTTCGTAAGACAGATTGTACAAATCTTATTTTTCGGAATTATACTTCAACTGTTGCTTAGAGGCCCCCCACAAATTATAATGAACACAACTTAAAACGTCGGTTTATAAGACTTATCGCGGACATGTTTTAGTAGGCTATTATATCTCCTTCTTAAATTAGCCCTTAAATTATTTCGATTACGATAAAACTGCTCATTAAAATGATGACAGAAATCTTACCTACTAGTAATACGCACCTATTAAAAGCATAGTTGATTTTCTTCTGTTGTAAATGTACGAATTTGCTCCTATAATGGTCCATGCATATGCATTGATCTTTTTTTTTTAATATGTTACAAAGGCCCGGTTCCAGCAAGATCTACTTGAGACCTAGTGATCAACTCAAATGCCGACCACTGATTAGGCCACGACCTCCTCTCAAGTAGGTGTCTAGTAATTGTATGAAAACACTAATTAATTATTTCTTGGTTTTTAGTTCCTTGGCGTTTTTTGGAGGCGGTTTTCTTTTTATTTAAAAGTTATTTTAAAAATTTTTAGTGGTAACTAAATGAAATTGCAATGTTACATTTGTGTCTAGCTAAATTTAAACTACATGTAAAAACCACGCCTGTTCGTATAGCGTATTATACTGTCAGATAAAACTGCTTGGAGTTGAGTCGCTCCAGCTTTGTACTTGATAATTAACATGCAAAAATGTGAAAAACTAATTTAAATCAAATTCAGTATGCCTATAAATTTAATGATCAACCTATTAAAAAAGCAGACACAGTACGCGATTTAGGAGTTCGACTTGATTCAAAACTTTCAATGAACGAACACATAGAGCTAACCATAAATAAATCTTATAAACAGCTAGGATTATCAAACGAGTTTGCAATACCTTCAATAACATAGAATGTATTTTTTTATATTATAGACACAGACATGATTGGATTTGAAAAATTCTTTTAGTGTTAGATAGCCCATTCGTCGAGAAAGGCTATAGGCTATATACATATGTCATTATTTCAAATCCTCACAACGTCCGTTCGATATCGAAATTAGTCTGAAGAGGCATCCAAATAAAACTTCTGAGTGGCCCCATAGTTATAAGGAGTGGAGAAATAGACGAGGTTAATAAAATAGGTGTTGATAGCAGTGGTAAGTAAATTGACTATAAGAACTGAAGGGAAATTGAATATAAGGAATTCATAAAAATCCTTTAGTTGCAATAGATAATGGCGGAGGCCGATAGTGTGAAATATATACTAATATATAAAGCTGAAGAGTTTGTTTGGTTGTACGCGCTAATCTCTCTGCTGGCCTTCTGGTCGTGCAGATGTCCATGGGCGCCGGTAGGCACTTCGGTGCCTGCTACCTGCTCGTCTGCCCTCTTGTAACATAAAAAAAAAAAAAAATAAGCAAAAAAAACACAGATGCTTATAAACAAAAAGCCCTCATATTATATTTTAATTAATATTTTTGTTTGGATTTAAGTTATTTATACCCATATAATAGCTATATCCAATGAGAAGGTCGTGGCCTAATCAGTGGTCGGCATATGAGTTGATCGCTAGGTTAAATAAGTCTTACTGCGACCGGGGGATTATAAATTTATAAGTTTTCATGCATTTTTTTTTCTTTATGTATACTAAAGTAATAATGTTTAGCTGGAACATTGTTTGAGCTCTAAGTTTCTGGAGGTGGGCGTGACAACTGATACGCAGTTTTAACTTTTTCAGTTGTCATAGCTATCCTAATTTTAAGTTACATTTGTTCCTGTAATCAGTTTTCTAATAAATTTTCATTTCATGTCATTTCTTATTTGTCAGGTGGCAACTACGAAGCCAACGTAATATTTTCACCAGACTCCTACATTCCAAGGTCCGTGTCTCTCAACTCAATCAAATCAGCTCCATGATACCACAGCACCAACGCTAGGTTTACAACGATGTTCCTATGGCCACCATCCAGCTCCGTCTTCTGCCCCTGAATACCATCTTAAGACAAAGTACTCATCAAGACTAATCATACAACTCGAAACTCGGTGCTATATTTATACTTTACACTTTACAGTATATTTATACTTTACAGTATTTCTATGATGACCTTCCTTTATATCAGACCCTGGATTGGTATCCAGGGTCTGATTAAGGTGGTCCTTAAGTCAAAGTGCTTGTCAAGATAAATCATATATATTTGTATTGTCTATCCTTCTGTTTGTACGTGTGTTGTAGTATAATAAAGTGTATTCATTCATTCATTCATTCATAGGATCGGCTTGAAATAGTGGCATGATATCAAGTGATGATATTGCTGTCGCGTCACATTCGGTTCATGAGAGTTCCCGTTGGTCTAAACCTATCTTTAAAAGCCGGCAATGCATTTTTTTTTATAGTAGAAGGGTGGGGCTAAAAATTGGATTTTTTGAGTTGTTTCCTTATTGGTAACCAATGTTTGCATAATTTTTTTGTTATTTTGAGAACTGTGTATATATTGTAAATAACTGTATATAAATATGTGGTAGGAAGAAATGTGGTGCTTTATTTACTTCCCCACACACGCTTAGTCATAAACGGATCTCACTCAAAAAAGCTGTTTTCTGGGAAATCGCAAAAAACGTTTTGTTACTTACGACTTATCCTACATATAACTGGATGAAAATGGCATTATAGTAACAAAAAATATATTTTTAACCGACTTCAGAAAAGGAGAAGGATCTCAATTGGATTGCTTTTTATGTTTGTTACCTCAAAACTTTGTCCGGGTGACTGCCTAGTGCGTTACAATCATGGCATCTGGTTTTATTCTACTAATGAAACCTGCTGGGTTACATATAAACTACTTTTGTTTTTCAATGATGAATATTTAAAACACAAAATAAACTAGCTTATATTTAATTATTTATTAGTTCGACTATATGAGGAGGACGACATTTAAGTCTATCACAACGTTAAATAGCTGTTGCTGCGACCAGGTGGATGGGATGGATTATTTATTAGTTCGGTTATATGAGGAAGACGGCATTTAAGTCGATCACAACGTTAAATAGCTCTTGCTGCGACCACTGGTTTATATTTGATATCCGACCTCCTCCGTGTTTCCGAAGGCACGTAAAACAGTGGGACCCGATTAATGTCACTTCGTGATATTAGTCGTAAGGTTGTAGAGATCGTGGGGGTTCCGAGAATGACGTCAGATGGCTATAGGTCATCTTAACTCTCCCCACAGCCAAATCCTCTGCAATTTAAGCGGACCCTGGTACTAGACCGGGATAACGCTAAGAAGAAGCAGAAGAATTGTTTCTATATAAGCTTACCTCATAATTCCCATCCCAATTATTATATAGCACGATATCTTCCACCATCAAGACCGTAGGTTACGTTTAAACCGAAAAATGGCAGTTTTTTAAAGAGAACACCAAGGATATATGATGATGCTTCTTTTATACATTCAAATACATGACCATCATCATCTTCATCATCAGCATCACCATCAACACCATCACCACCGTTATCAACATCAACTTATAGTCTCCACCATCAAGACCGTAGGTTACGTTTAAACCGAAAAATGGCAGTTTTTTAAAGAGAACACCAAGGATATATGATGGATATCTTAGATACGGCATAGGCTAAAATAATAATATATTAGATAATGTCAAGGTTTTAAATTTGACTAAATAAGGAGAACCAGAGAAGGAAAAGGTAAAATAACGTAATTTTTGCCTTTTTATATTTATAAATATTACAGACATATACAAGTGTAAGTGAAAGTTAAAATAATTATGCACTGTGGTTACTTTTCCCAAACTGCATATTTTATTTTCTGGAAGGCACTCTACTGAGTGATATTTTGTCAGGAGAGGCTAACATTTTTTTTTTGTAAACAATTCCAGTTAGGAATGCTACTGTAGATCATTTTGGAGTGTTTGGGCGTTAATGTTTACATTATACACACATATATACAAGAATTTCTGTATTTGACACAAAAAAAGATAACCGTATTCTAACCTATCCGTAACAGAGTTACGTTTCGCGCGGAATGTCAATCTACCCCGACGGAATAGAACTCATTACAGCGCAAACAACAACTTCGATAAGAAAAAAAAATACATGCATTTTAGGACAAGTAATCAAACTGCATAATTACCAAATCTTTTAAGCTTTAAAATATTAGAAATAATTTGAGATATACCTCATATTCTCAGTTAAGAAGAGATTTTAGCGGAGTCAGGGTTTAAAATCTACCGTATCGAATTCAGTCAACCCTCCGACAGTTGAGCTATTAAGACTTCAATTAATAGGAAATTGAAGGTAGCTGCTAATTTCTCATAAAGTACCTACAATTAAATCCTAACCCTATTAACGATGCCGGCTCTCAAACACAGAATCTAATTAGCAAGGCCCTTCGGAAACCTTTTCAACTTGACCCGTACGAAGGGTTTTTGAGTGCAGGGCGAGTGCCCACAATTTACGCGTCACATCCTCGAAAGCCTTTCGATTCTCATAAGATACTTATGGGCGATTAATGCTTTGGAATATGTGGGTAGGAATAAATTAATTTGCATATGTCCGCTTTCAAAATAGAACTAAGCGGGTCACGAGAAACGTGTAGATATGAGATCGATCGTCGGAACAATTAAGACAACATTTTCACTGGCTATATATACTGGCTATCAAAAATAAGATGGGCTACATCATTTTTGCCAAAAGAATTGGTTCCTGCGTGAAAAATGAACACTTAAAACATGTATGTAGGAAGTTGCAAGCAACGGCTAGTTTAATAATAATCATCGTGAATACAGTCTCTCTAACTATAGTTAAAGAACTACAGCCAAAGAAGAAACATCTGCAAAGAAAATTTACTGTAAATAACAAGAAGTTATAACAAGATAAGTTATCGTAGGTGGATCGACACGAGGTGAATTCGCACGAAGTTATTTATCTTTTTTGTTCACTTGATTGTGTTTTTGCTTTCAAAGTTTTTTTTGTGATAAGTGTAGACAATTTATTGCCGTTTATGTCTGACTTGTTTATTGGATTATTGCCGAACAATGGAACAGATATTTCTATGAGACCTTTTTCATCAACTAACAGTAGGTTAGTTGTTGTCAGAAAAAGACACAAGTGTGTTTATGTAAAAAAAAATTGGCTGTCTGTAAAGTCAGTTTACGGAAGATATATCTTAACGTGATAAGGCAAAACACTTAGGTTGATCGTGCCTCTATCTCTTGTTCTACGCTGTCGCTTGCACTTTCTACTTAGGCAGAACGTGACAATGAGTCATGCTTTTTCGTGCGTGCATCCGATTTTCATCGATTTATAAAACGTTATCACGTCAAAAATTACAAAAGTGAGTGTAAGCAAACCTAAAAATGCTAAACCATTAAGAAACCTATTAATATTCAAAAGTATATATATAATAGATACAAATAAACAAACTTGTTTAAGTGACGACACAAATGGACAACAAATAAGACTTTTTTCGTATTCCTTTTTATTCTATATCGCCAAAAGGAGTGCTTAAACAGTACTTAAGCGTTGTAACGCGCTCAAAGTGAAACGACTTGTCTGCAGGATTATACCCTCTATGGCCCATCGTGATGAGAGTAATTATGACATTCTTCACATAAAAACGTTCGTACTTCCCAAAGGGCCCTCATTTTAAGAGCTATTCGAAACCTATGAAGGGTTGAGTCAAGCATCAAAGTATAGACGCTGCGCTGGTAATAATTTGACTGTGTAAAGGGAAATTTGACTTGTTTGTGGTATTCCCTTTTCTTTCATGCTTAACTAACTATTTATACTATTATCATTAAGTAAAAAAATATTGTATAATTTTCAGCATTATTCAAAAATTTTGAAATATTTATTTATTTATACGTTTTATTATACACCACAAAAGAAATTAACACATAATAATATACAGCAAGAAAAGAAGGACATAATAAATATCTATACAAATCCCTATATCCCTTGCTCACAGCATCACGCGTGAACGTCTGCACCGATTTCGCTAATTCTTTTTTAATGTACTAATCAAAGAAAAAATCAATAAACTATAGCCGCATATAAAGAGTATGTAAAAATCTGAATATCGTTTAAAACAGATGACTTGGTCGAAGTTATCTATATAAATAAAAACGAGTTTTCAAAATGTATATACGTACATTACTTCCGTAACGACTGCACCAAAATTGATAATTAATTTTCGATAATATTTGGGATAGAAATGGGAACGGGAACAGGAATAATAATGTATAATGGAACGCGAATAATATTGTACGATAATATTATTCCCGTCAACGCCAAAATAGTGAACCATTATGGAACAGGAAAGGGAAAGGAAACCGGAACGGGGATATAGATTATAGAATAATGTTGTAAACAGTAAGTGATCCTACGTTCGGGCAGGGCAGCATCCGGGTCCGCCGTATTAGTCAGATTGTGTTGGAGCTGTGGGGGTGCTCATATTGTTGTTTAAAAGCCTCAATCCATTAACTGTCATCAATGTTAGTTAGACTATAGTGATAGAGCGGTGGGCGTGCTTATATTGTTGTTTAAAAGCCTTAAGCCATTAGCTATTATCAATATTAGCTAGACACTCATTAGTTTACGACTAAAATTGGCTTCAAACGGGATAATGAAAATGTTGGTCACCCCTGATGTAAAGAAATCCTTGAAGGGATTACTTTTAATCGAGCGTTTAACCATCAAGGCATCCCTACCCCACCAGGATCGCTGGGTGCACACCTTCACCGGCTTCAGTATAAAGCACTTCGTCTGTACTATATTGAAGAACAGCTTACCGACCATGTTGGAGACGGATGTGTCGGTCAGTTTGAGGCATGCGCGGAACCTGAAATTAATAGGAACGCATCCATTAATAATATACAGGGTATAATAGACATGGTAACGGACACGCATCCCATGCGTTCAGTACATGATTCTAGACTCCCCAGTGGTGAAATTTTTCGTCGGCTTTTCCTTTAAATGTACAATTTTTTTAACTGAACACCAAATGCTTTAATAATTATTTTATGGTAAAACCATTGCTACTTTATGGTACTAACAGAAGTCAAAGTCAAGTGACTTTGACGTTACCCTTACCTACATCTCTGACGATTCGATTTTACTTCTGTTAGGATTTCCAAAGTGTTTTTTTTTTTATATTTCAAATAGACTATTACAAGCACCTACTTACATATGAACATCATATTTGTTATTATTATTTTTTAAATCACTTCACAATTTGGTGATAAAATTTACGACTAAATCTAAGCTAAGCTAAGTTTACGAGAGAAAAAACGGCACGTATTGTGAGGAAGTTTCTCAATCTGGAGCCTTAACCACCGGTTGCTTGGGTCCTTGCCTCGCCTCCGGCGGACATCTATTTTTTAATATATTTTTAAATGTTTGTATTTTTATATTAATATTTAAAAATGCATTTAGAATAAGATATTTTAATAATAATAATAAATTCTTTATTCTCGTAACAAAATGAAGTGATACATTTGAATCGTGAGTGTTTCAGGAGCCAGTGCCCACCCTAAAGCTAGGTACATTAACCATTTTTTTGGCAACTAAATAAAGAAAATAAGGGTTTTTAAGCAACTGGGGACTCTAATAAATCGAACGAAACGCTACAACAATACCATCATATGACGTGACAGCATTGCCGGCACCTATGTACCGCCGACAATCTTGTGTTAGATAAAGGAACATGTGCCCGGACACGCCGACACGATTCCACTTTAAATCAGAAGAACTGCGAGTGTGGCGCTACCTCTAATTAGACAAATAGGTAGGATAATTTATAGAATCAGGCGTTACTTTGCGGAAATCCATGACATGCATGAGAAGCTAAACTACTTTGCTTTAATCCGCGAATGAAGACTGCGACGTAATTACCTGTCGTAATTTTTATTACCTGGATTTCATAATCCAGGTAATAAATGTTCTGATAAAGAATTACATACGCAACCATGTAAGCTTCTTCGTGCATGAATGTACTTTATTAGGAACATGTTTTTTTTTTAATTAAGAATATTATAATATAGGAATACTTTTTTTGGGTATGTCTTATATTCCCTTTTTCCCCTCCTACTAAGCTTGTATTAGGAGTGGGTACGACAATACCCCAACGGCGGTGGGGTTTGAACCGGGTACCTTGCGGATTTCAGTCATTCTTCTTTTCTTCTATCTTCTACATTCTTCTTCTTCGTATCGTTTCAATGGCAAATGAGACTGTGCGACAATATGTGACAACTGACAACCAGTACAGTAAAAAGTTTTGGTGGCAGTGTCGCTGGGGAACCACTCGGGTTATAACATTGCATCGATTTCCTCTCCTTTTTATTCGTGAACGAAAAGTATTTTATCTTTTTCTGGCTATAAAATTTACCTAGGATGCTTTCCTGAGGCGCCCATGATATCACATGAACGTTATTAGGCAAATTCGGAATTGTCTCTTCCATCATGCAAGACCAAGTATAACTTTTTATTTTACAGTAGCGGACCCGACATACGCGGTCTTCCTTGAAATTAAGGCTCGTATCGTATTAACCAATTTCCTTTACTTTTCTTAATTTTTTATTTTACAGTAATGGCCCCCAACAGACGTTGTCTTGACCGAATTTAGGATCATCTCTAATTAACCAATTTCCTTTACTTTAAAAAAATATGTATACTTTTTAGGTATGTCTAATATTTCCTTTTCCCCATTTACTAAGCTTAAATTAAAAGCTTGTATTAGGTGTGTATTGTCGCTTAGCGGATGTCTACAAATTATTAACTGCCTCCTGGCCAAATTTCATCTTTGTACGTCCCGCGGTTTCCGAGATTTCAAGTTAGGTGACTTTTGGCGCTTACGTTTAAATATATGGATTCAAAACGGATATCTTAAACTTTTACTTTCGTGTGCAGCCTAAATTTTTCCCGGTATAAAAAGTACCCAATGTTTAGCTCTCTAACCTTGAGCGTCCGTATTCTACGTGGAAATTGAGCACGCTTTCTCTTTCGTCCTTACATTTTAGCTTTTCGCAGCTGTCACAAGACGCCGCCATCATGCTTTAGAACTTGATGGGACTTTTCCCATTATCAGTGTGCATTTTAAGCGAAGGTGTACAAAAAATGAAGCAAACATAATCATATGCACAAGTAGAATATTAATGTTTACTACGCGGTAAAGTAGCATTCACGTTTTAACTTTTATTGTATTTTATTTTTTATGTTGTGTCATGTTATTTTATTTCTAATTACCGATACTGGCTTTTGGTCTGAAATAAATGATTTATTATTTTTATAAATTCAACTCTCACGCCCACATACATAATAAATATATATAAACAGTCTGGGTTGTGGGTTCGATCCCGCTTCGAGTCTGGGTATATTATCTAAATGTATGTATTTACATATTAAAAAAAAAAATGTGTTTAACAGGCATCTGCTGCTCCCTATAACATACCTATACTCGTAACAGGCATTAAGTTGTCTACCTTATGAACAGAAGTCCGTGTGTCTTATAGTCTTATGTATTTATTTATATTTATAATTATTTCGAGAATATTATTTTAAAAGAGGCTATATGCATATTTTAAAGTGCGGCAGCAACCAGTGACGGTATGTGGGGTAATTAATGCCTTTGTAGGTTCGCTACCGACGAGATCCTTTGAATAAAACGCGTGTAATACAAGGAAAATATATAAATAGACGTCCTTCTGCCTTTATTCTCAGGCTTCGGTGGTCAAAGGGTAATACGGTATTCATGTAATTCTAAATATAGTTTGTCGAGAGTTATTTAAAAGGTTCTTCACGTGTATATCTTTTGTTTACCAATTACTTTTTATTTTAATATTATCACGTTATATACAATATTGAGACTGCGATGCGTGTATCTAGGTGTCATGGTTTTTTAAAACGAATCAATTTTGGAGAAATTTTCAGATTAGCCCGGTGGGTTGATACATCACGTTTGGTAGTGTTTAGGCGGGATTTGTATCTTTTGACAATTTTGTTGCCCCTATTTTCATGCGAATTAAAACATTTTTAATTTAAGTAGCGCTACCGGAACTTAAGTGGGGTAAATCATTTTTATACATCCTTAGTAAAGGTTAAAAATATACTAAAACGGTATTATTTTTACAAGAAAATTATTCTAGAGCAGTAAAAGCTAACGCCTCTCAATCGCATTAATTATTCTTTACATGTTAAAGTTCTACGGAGAGATAAACTCTTTTGTGAGCGAGTAGCTCTTATTAGTACTGTATAAAATTAACTTAAATTCAATAGTTTTTTATGCGTCCTTATCCGTCTTTTTAGGGTTCCTTAGGCCTAATAAGGAACCCTTGTAGATTCGCTCCCTTCGTCTGTCCGCCTATATCGTTGCCCCCCCCCCCCTCCTCCTAGGATTGCCAAGCTATTAGATGTAGAGATTTAAAATTTTCTATGTGGATAGGACAAGCTAAGAACTCACTAGGAAAATTATTTTGAGAGAAATCGGATACCCACTTTTGAAGGTACCTTTATCTCGTGTCAGATACGGAACCGTTCTATATGACAAGACACGCTTTTGTCTATTATTATTATTATGTCCGATAACCAATAATTATATGACATCTACTTAAAGATTGGCAAGCGTTTTAACGAATAGATTACTACTGTTAAGTCTCCATTTTGACAATTTCCAAGCAATATTGTAGGTAAACCAACATTTCCAGTGAAAAATATACATAAATATTTCACTTAATACGCCCCGTTGGAATTCATGCGCAAATCCTCTCAAAACATACTCTGGGGTAATGAAATATGATTTAGAGATATGTTCCCTGAATGATATGTGTTTTACATTATACTGCCCTACTCTTATATTGTACCAGTAGACTTTTCCACCTGGAAAATTTAAACATATATTTTATTGTAATGCTTGAACATTAAAATGGAAAAAATGTCGTCTCTCTTGTACAATTTATTAATCACTTTAGTGTAGGGGCGAGCACAAAAGATTCAGCGGGGTCGAGGTGTATCCGCAGTGCAGGCCCCGTCAGCGATAAATAAAAATAACCACATTAGTTTGATTTTAGTCGTTCGGCTATTGAGGTATGTCTAATAATCCCGTTTGCGATCCAATTATGTCAGGACACGTCACTTCTAAGTCCTGTTTGACTTCCAATTCGCTTCGGTAATTGAAAAGCTTTCCATTAAGCTCAGTGTGTAAAAGCTCTTTATGTGGTTGTTATGATAATCCCATTATTAATTAATTATGATTGGCGCGTTGGTACTTGTATTAACGTGATTGTAGTTGTCTATTAATTTGACCCTAATTAAATGTGGCTGAATCAAGGGATTATATATTGCGTGGTTTTCCACAAAGAGTTACGTATGCAGTAATATAATTATCCAGGTTTCATCCGTCATTACTATTGATTTATTGATCCATATTGGTTTTACGTGATAACGTGTTATAAATCGATTAATGCCGGCTGTACGCACGTTAAAGCATGACTCTTGTCACGTTCCGCCTGAGCCAAGCGTTCAAGCGGGATCGCGGAACAAGCGATAGAGAGGCACGATCGGCTTAAGCGTTCGGCGTAATTACGTAAAACTATAGGCCGCTAATCGATTTTACAGACAACTAATATTTATTATAATTTAATAAATTAAATAAAATATTAATTATAATTTTAAATAGTATGCAATTTTTTTTACTTATAAATACTATGCAACTTGTTACCTCTTTTAGCATTGTCTTCACATGGAATAATCTTCCGTTCCTAGCCTGTTATTTCTTACAGCATCAGCTATTTGGTTTTGAAAGTCCTGTTGAAATCGTCACAGCCAAAAAAATAAAAATTTGTCATTTTGTCATAGTTATCATTTATGTAGTCATATATGCATTTAGGAATTTTATTTAGACATGAGAGATACTTCGATTTTATTTATTTGAGGGAAACAAGACGAATTTCTTAGCGTTCCATGGATTAACCGTGTGGGTGCCGGTTCCATCGCGTTCCAGAGGAAGGAACCATAGCAGTGCGCGGGACTTGTGACCCGGGTGTAGGTTTAGGAGTGCGCTCTTTATAGTCAGGTCATTAAATTATTAGAAATTATTAGAAAAAATAAAATAAAATACAAATATACGTATTCATACAAATAATCTTTTTTTTTTTCAAATAAGTCTTCCGTATTATTTCTAACTGTTTCCCTCGAGGATTATTATGTTACGCCGAATATTAGACTAATGTCTTAAAGGTCCACAGCAATTTGTCCCCGAAATAACTTCGCAGTAATAAAGAACAAACTTTACGCAATAAAGGAATTTTCTTAAACGACCCGCTTTCAGCTCAGACGATATTTCTAGTGTATACAAAACTCTTTTCACAGGTAGGTTAGAAAAATATTACAAAAATTGGTTATAAATATTTTAACCGTAATACGGGCTTGCGCCTAGTGCAGGGGCTCTTGCTACATGTTGTTATGAAATTAAGATACTGAATAAAGCTATTTTTTATTTTTAATTTAATTTTAATAATACGGAGCTCAATGGGCTTTAATATAAGGACAATGTCGCGGGGAACAGCTAGTATACAATAAATATTAAAAGGGAAATCTGTAACTGCAAAGGGAGACACTATCAATAAAACCTTTCTCTTTTACCTCTTTCTCACATGAGATCGGCGTGAAGTGGCGGCAATGCTGTCACGTCTAGTGATGGTGTTGTTGTACTCATGTTTTTATAGGCATTTCCTATAGGTACTAAAATCATTAATTAGTTAAAAGTGTTAATTATGTTAGTAATTTAAATAAACAGGGGTTCAATAAGATATAACAGTTATCATGAAATATATACATGTAAGATCAATGACCCCAAAAGAAGTTCCTTATTTAAGGCTGGGTGTGATCACTCTGGGCCGATTCTATTGTTTTAGGAACTTACGTATTTTTAGGAACTGAAGAGATGTAATATGCTATCCTTAGGAACTTAAGAAATGTAATATGCTATTATTAGGAACTTACATTAAATATATAACGACCTTATAAATGAACAATCGCTAATTCTACACGATGTTTCCGCATTTAAAACCCTCATTACTGCGATATCACATTTTTATCAACCTTCATTCGAAAACAGTGTTTTATCGTATACATATACAACAACTAGCAAAATATCCGTCACAGTTAAACCAATTAAACAATCAACATCATTAGGGACCTCACAGTAAAGTAGACGTCAGCAAAATGAATACAGTCCAGAGCAGACTAGCAACTTTTAGCAGCGGCAATCAGAATTTTAGTCGCGTTTGCACAAATTTGATTTGTTGAATTTGTTTCCGTCCCGGGTAGTAGCAGAATAACCATTAAAAACATTAAAAATTGTAAAAAAAAACGGGGACGGGGACAGAGGAAAAGTACGGAAACGGGAATAATATTAGAGAAGAATAGAATGTATTAAATAGTAAATAACGCAACGTTTGAATAGGACTACGTCTGCTGAGTCCGCTAGTAGAATGATAAAGGAAACGTTCTTTTTATTCTGCTGATAAATTAAGTGGTATCTCTATTATACACATTTACGTCATTGAAATAAGTTATGTAAGCTATGAGGAGGATTATATTATATTAAATAGAATATTTATTTTATTATTTATAAGATTAATTTCAGGTAGATTTTTAAGCAATCTTGACTTAAGAATCCATAACGGGTAAATAAATACTATTTATACTAATATATAAAGCTGAAGGGTTTGTTTGTTGGTTGTCGCGCATATTGCGGGAAGTACTGGTCCTATTTGAAAAATTCTTTCAGTGTTAGAAAGCCCATTTATGGAGGACGGCTATAGGCTATATATCATCACGGTAAAATTGAATCTATTTTTTTATTACGTAATCTTTGGTATCAGAAATTTTTTTTATATATTGTGCTATAATTTCTAATGAATGCCTTATATTTCTTCTACCTCAACCTCAAACAGTGCAGCTTACTTTGTGAGTAAAATTTTAAGTAATTTAATTTTTTTTTAAATTTTCTAAAATTTATAAAATTTTGGCAAATTTGTTTCAAGTTTTTTTACTGTGTATCATTTGAAATTTTTCAATTATACAATAGATGTAGTTTAATTTATATTTCACAAATTCCGCTCGTGATTTCATTCATGGAGACTATATGGAAAGCCAACATTCATGGAGATTTGAAATTTTCCTTGTTGATAGGACATGCTAAAAAATTACTTTGAGAAAATTATTTTGAGCAAAATCGGACAACAACTTTTGAAGTTATTTAACCAACACCTTTATCGCGTATCAAATACGAAATCCTCCTGTAAAAGCGTGTCCTGGCACGCTTTTGGTCAATTTTATTTTTTTATAAAGAATAGGTACCAAAATTACTTAGTACGTACAGTACATACGGCTAATACACGATTCATCTCCAACTAAGTATAAAGCTAGTGTTTGGGAATAAATACGCTACCGCGGCGGCGTGAAGTGGCGGCAATGCTGTCGCTTCAAGTGATGGTGTTGTTGACGCGTTTCGTTCGGTTTGTGAAACTTCCCGGTGGCCTAAACTCGTCATTAAAGGCCGGCAGCCGGCAGCAGACCGTATCTGCTTGACTTCTGGTAGTGCAGATGTCCATGGGCGTCAGTAGACACTTCGCTGCCTGCTCGTTTGCCCCTTGCAACGTGAAAAGAAACACACACTAAATCTACTGCATCAATTAATTTAAAGTGTGAAAGTAAATGTTAAGTGCAACGCTTGCCTGCGTGTGCAGTTCATTTCTCTTTGTTATATACCATTAAACTAATTCAAACCTTCTTAATCGACAGAATTCCCTCCATCAATAAAAAAATCGAAAAACCCGTTATTAGCGGATATCAACTTACTATAAACTACCTCCTTGCCAAATCTCATCATTCTGCGTCTCGCGGTTTTCGAAATTTCGACATGTGACCTTTCGCTTTTACATATATTACAGATTTACGAAGCTAAGCTTCACGCAATGGACCTGGAAACACAAAGCGAATGGCTGACTATGGGTGAATTCTGTATCCCGCCGGCATTAATATCTCCTACTAAGGGAAGATAGCGCCACGCTTGCAGTCCTATTGGCCTGCAGCCAAATTGGGCCGGTGCATCCGGGAACTAGTATTTCTTTCTAACATAAAATCGACATGAAGTGGAGGAAATGCAGTCACGTTAAGTAATGGTATTGTTGAATCGTTTCGTTCGTTTTGTTTGTTAGAGCTCCCGTTGGTCTAAACCCCTATTCAAAGGCCGGCAACGCGTCTACAAGCCTTCTGGTGGAGCAGTTGTCCATGGGCGTCGGTAGTCACTTAGGTGATGAAACACTTGCTCATTGGCCCAACTCGAACGGATTGACGAAGGTTAACGAGAGGATGAAGAGGGAGCTTTGATAGATTGCTTCGCTATTTTGTCCCACAGCCACATCATTTGCAATCTAAGCAAATCCTGGTACTAGACCGGGATAACGGTAGGAAGAAGAAGATCTAGTATCTTCTCTCTATATAAAATAAATCAGAAATACTAAAAATAAACACTAGTAATCCATAACTATGAGGAAAACTATATAAATACATAACCGCGCATCAACATCAAGATACTTATATATCTATATGGAAAAAGAAAAACACATAGATAGTGAAAACGGCAAAACTTTTGGTACTCCCATAGATGTATCATAAGGAAAACAGGTTATATGGGAGTTTGAACATTAGGCTGTGCTTACGCGTACTATTTGTCGAATCGAAAAGTAAATATATTACTCAACTTTACTGAGGTCAATGAAATGTTACAATAGATTATTGCACTGAGCGCAAAGTGAGTCATTAATGCACGAGTGCTGTGTTGGAGCCCGAGCGAATGCGAGGCTACTAAATTAACACGAGTGCATTAATAACTGATTTAAGCAAGGTGCGTAATCTACTCTTAACGACATCGCTGTCCATTTCCATTTTTCAAACTTTTACTGCATATGTAGTAACAAATTTATACAATTTTAGAATGCGCGCCATTTGTTGTTTTCTTCGAATGTATTCGTTACATTTTTAATTTCAGACAGTATTTTTTTGATCCAATGCATACATTTTATATGAAACTTAATGCGAGACATTAAACTTCTATGGTAAAGTTATGTCAAAATAAAAAAACAGTGCATAAATGAAAAACAGTGCAAAAATTAGATTTCATACTCACTTCTGCACTGTTTTGGGTTTTTAAGCTGAAAATATGTCTAGTACAAATACAAATTTCCTTTAGTGACTACACAGTGACCTGAAACTTCATGAGAAATACCTTTATTTTAGACTCTACTTGGTAAAGAATTTAGGAACTCTACAAAAGCTTTCTCAAAAGTTTCACAATGTAGGAATACTCTATTTAAATTTTCCTAAAAAATAATTGCAATTTTCTTCCTTTTTGAACAATTTTAAAGCAACGTATTAAGACAGTGCTAATTGATACATTTATTTTAAAGTGAAACAGTTATAGTCTCTAACTTTCTGTTCACTACAAGTTCTAACGTATTAAATACAGTATACCAAGTGTTTAAACTTATAACGCAAACTATTATGAGCTTTAAGCCATTTAAATAAAGGCGGTTTACGCTCGCACGTCGAGATGATACGTAAAATGTGTGGCCTTTGGGTCTTCAGTATCAAACGATTCTCGATAGAGCTTTCGCGGATATCGCACGCGTGCTTTGTCTCCCGATCGGTCCGGGAGTTAAAAGTTTTGCGTCGTACGAATTTTCTTAACGGACCTGAGAGGGAATTTATATAAATAATGCGCATTCATTTTTCATAAGTATGTGTGAAAATATTGCTTACAGTGAAACTTTACATAACATTTATTTTTAAACGAAAGCAGTTTGTGGATTTGTTATAAAATTGTGTAACAAATTAATGCACTCAGAGATTGACTGTGTTTTAATAATTTGGGTATAACTTTTTAATAGATAAGGTTTTAAATTCGTTAAAGGAAATCCTAGCGATTGGAAGATATTTAAAGGTGAGAAGAATTTTTATGTATTTTTCTCTTTGTATTTGAAGTTTATCTTATTTTTATTTTTATATAAATATGCAATAAATTAAATAACAAAAACCTAAAGAATATTTTGTGTCTTCCTGTGCGTAATAGTTTTTAGTAATTGAATACAAAATTTTATAATTTGTTGTGTGTTAAATTATACAATGCGACCACAACTATTACGTATAAAATAACGAAGTGTATAGTGTATAGAGATATCCTTTTTAGGGTTCCGTAGTCCTACAAAGCACGTCCGTCCGTCCACCCATTCGTCCATTCATCCATCCGTCAGTCCGTCCGCGAATAGATCCCCCTCCTAGAATTTCTATACTATTACATGTAGAGACTTGAAACTTTGCATATTGAAAAAAAAACTCACTAGGAAAATTATTTTGATTGAATTTATTTTGTTTGAATTTGCGGCTTTCGGAACACGGAGAACGTCGGATGTTAAAAAACCAGTGTCAGAATG
Organism: Charaxes varanes; assembly: GCA_024363005.1. Taxonomy (NCBI): domain Eukaryota; kingdom Metazoa; phylum Arthropoda; class Insecta; order Lepidoptera; family Nymphalidae; genus Charaxes; species Charaxes varanes. Next base: position 41,859,342 of record JANCMC010033613.1, read on the forward strand.
GGTCACCCATCTATTACCGGGCCGCGGTAAGAACTGCTTAACCTAGCGATCCACTTAAACGCCGGTTACGGTACGAACTCCTCACTGATATGCTCTTTATCATTTAACCTATTTGACCTTTATTATAAATAAAAATTACAAATTACTACACTTTATCCAAATGACACACTTGCGTTATATCTTTACGACATTTATTTTATTATTGACAAGTTTATGATTGAAGAGAAATAATAAATTTAGTTTTTTAATTGCTTTGTGTTAATTGGCGATATTTTCTAAAAATTGACTAGGCTATTTTTTATATTATATGGAGCAAATGAGCAGGTGGTTCATCGCCTAAGAGACCGCCATCCACGGACATCTTCACCACCAAAAGTCTCGCAGATGCGATATCAGCCTTTAAAAAGAGGTTTAGGCCATCGGGAACCCTTAAAAATCGAACGAAATGCGACAGCAATGCCATCACTGAACGTGATAGCATTGCCACCACTTCACGCCGATCTTATGTGAGAAATAGGTACTGGCACCTAGACGCACCGGCCTAATTCAGCTGCAGACCAAAAGAAATGTAAGCGTGGCGCTAGCTCTAATTAGATCAATAGATAGGAGTAAAGGAATGGATGGAGTAAAATAATATAAAGGTAAAGGATACAAAGATGGAAAGGAGAAAAAGGATACGGATACTACTGTCACAGAAGGTATAGGTTTAGTGACAATGAACTATGTAGAAGTATAGGCCGTAAACAATTAAGTCAAATTGTTGGTTCTTTCTTTTTGCTAACCAGTGGTAGATATTTAGTTAATTGAATAAATGTTTTCATATTTTTTATTACAATATGAAATGGCGAAGGTGGTGGTGTTCTCCCTCCTGGAGAGGGAGTCCGCCCAGATCGGGGCCCCGTAAAGGGCCATACTTAACACACCAGTACACAAGCTGAGATCCACTCTCTATAGTTACTTGGATACGACTCAGTTCATACCCGTGTGCTCGAGATAACGTCACTATACCTAACTTAGAGAATCACAACTACCACAGATAAACACAGACACTACAATCACTATTTTATTAATTATATTAAATTACTAGCGAACCTGGCAGACGATGTCTTGCCCAAACGTTGGGCTACTTATATTTACTTCTATTATTCTATATCATCGCCGTTCCCGTTCCCGACCCCATATAAGTTCAAATTGACTTTACATTTTAGTTTTACCCACTTTTAATCAGTTAACTAATCTACTTTATGTTTGTCATGAAACGTGATACTAGTTAAAGTTCTAGTACTAACGCCATCTCTTCTAAAGTAGATAATCTTATGACTTTTCCTTTCTTTACTCTCTCCTAAGACTTCCCGGAAGGGGCTTAAAACTAAACTATCAGAATTCAAAATGGTTCAACTGTGTCTGAGCGAGACTAACAAACAACGATTCATTTTTGTATACATATGTAGGAACTGACGGTACCTTTATTTTATAACTACCCTCGTTATTAGAATTAGAAATGAAACAAACGTAAGTAGCTTTTAAACGGATTTTATTTCGGATTTCAAGTTAGTCTCAGTATAAAGTAAAAAAACCACTTAAATATTATATAAGAATATGTTCGCAGATTTCTGTACCTTGTCAATAAATATTGGAGGTTTGAAGGATGGGTTGATTCTTCTAAAAATCTAAACCGTTATAAATACGTCAATTTCTAAATAACCATTTGAGGTGTGTTTATGAAATTTGGAACGCGTATGTATGTCGCAAGTCGCAATATACGAGCCAAATTTGACATATTTATGAGCAGAGCGCAAAGCTTGGAGCTAGAGTGAAGTGGAGAGGAATCGAATCATGCCCATCTAAAATTTTAGGTCGCTCCTGTAGCCTTTGAGCTATCGATGACACTAATTACAATAATAAATAACATTCTACGACCCATTAATAAACTATTATAAGACGCCCTTACTACGCCGCTCGCTAGCGACACCCCGCTTCTCCCTCAGTTCGTCCCGGGAGTTCGTACGCGACGCCTGCGCTCCTGTGTTATATTTCTTATTATTGTGTTTTTTCTTCCGTTAACAAAGTGATTAAAGAGTACACTCCCGCCAATGACCACCGTAACCAGGTAGGCCAGGAGTGGATTGGTTTAGCTCTAGATAGAAGAGAGTGGTCTAACAGTGGGGAGGCCTTTGCCCAGCTGTGGGACAATATAGGCTAATTAAATAAATTAGAACAATAATTAAGTTAAGTAAAATCATCATGGGCCTTTAATAATGACAGGACACAATTCTGCCACAAACCTTTTTACGTACAACGACATATCGCACATCTAGATCTAAAGGGGGTCAACTCAAAAAAACGCTTTTTTCAGAAAACGCGAAAAACTGATTGAGTCTGCAAATTCTCTTAACAAGCCATGGGAACATCTCTCTCTGGTTAATTCTAATTTCAAATAAGGAAATATTTAGTAAGTTAACCTTCTAGCATTGTGCGTATTAAAATATGTGTTATTATTTATTGCATATATAAAGTCGGGGCTAGGGGAGGGGTAATAAAAGCACTCTCAACGCGACCCATTAACGTTAAACAGGACACGATGTAATGGCGAAATTTTAAACAAACACATTTATCGCATATCAGTTACGGAAACCTTCTATATAGAATACTTATAACATAAACGCGTTGCAGCCAGAGCAACTTAACTTAGTGATCGACTCAAATGCCGACCACTGATTAGGCCACGACCTCCTCAAAATATTTCGAGTCGAGAGGGAATTAAGCCTATGCTTGAAGAAAATTGATTTAGCTGTTAACTAAGAAATAATAAGAAGAATAAGAAAACTAGTTATTGGGGGTGAAATAGGAGATAAATAAACGAAAGTAAGTGAGTATATACCACAATCCTTTATAAATGGGGTTTAAATCCATTACATATAATCTGCCATATTAGAAAATACTTAAGATAGGAAGTTCAAAGATAAAATTCGACAGGGAGACAGTTTTTAGTTTCGGCCGCTAACAACGGTTTTTTTGCGACAGGACCGGATTAAGGGGGTTTAGGGTGACTTGACAAATTTGTTTGCAAATCCTTCCTTTTTCTTTGCTATATGCTTGAAATTAGGCAAAGTGGTAGTCGTAGACGTCGACGCTAAAGATGAATTTTGCGTCAAAGCCATATCAAAGAAACCTCATATCTTTCAAAGAACATTTGCATAGCTAAACGAATTAATTTAGTTATAAAGTTCTAATAAGTTTTGTAGGCGTAGGACTCGAGGTGGGAATCGAACCCACGACCCCCGGAGCAGAAGGCAGGGTCACTGCGCACTGCGCCAACGGGCCAGCCGCATGAAATTTGGCACAATTGAAGCTCATATAGAGGAATAGCATGTATAATAAGCAATATTAATAATTTAATTTATTAAAATACAATCACACGCACAACAATGCCAAAGGATTTACACCATTTACACACACGTGCATGGGATGATGTCAAAGCGTAATCGTTACAACCGTAATATATTCCTTCGAACGTGTGTAATTTTGGTAATAGATGGCGCTGACGAATTCCATTGAACCGAAAATTAAATATAATAATATTCTAAGATGTTGTTTGATTTTGAACGGTAAAATATCACTATAATAGAAACGTATAACATTATGCTGCAGTATATTTTTAGTAGAAATATATTACATATAATAGTACTCCAATAGTCGGGTCCTGACTGAGCGAAAAGCTTCGCAGGCCCTGCCTCGCACGTTGGGGCGAGGCAGGGCCTGCGTTTGCCTCGAGGATCAGTCTGCGAGGCTGATCGCTCAGTTAGGATCCGGCTATTTAATAGATTTATCTTTCCAATATGGAAATAAAACATTTCCAAAGTACTCTCTATAGCTTGCTTCTTAGAAAGCGATGCAATGGAAATTATTGTAATTAATATTCGACAGTAAACTGACGTATATATGTATTAAATTTTAAACTAAGATAAAACAAAGCTTAACATAAGAGAAAACAAAACAAAAACTTCCACACAAGGGTTGTTTGGATTCACGACCCGAATGTGTTTATAATTACTTAAATCATTTACAGGGATTAATTAGGATTTCGGAGATAGAGGCAACGCTTTGAGATTTAAATCTTATCCCATAACTGTATTCAACATGACTATCATATTTTTGCGTATGTAATAGAGTTAAAAGACTCAGCAGAAATTCGTTTCATCTGAACAATAAAACTTCTGGAAACAGAAATTATTGTCCCCTGTCGATTCAACTTCAAAGACCCAAAAATCTTTCAAAGGCTGGATGAGCCGTGCCCGTCGTTATTACGGATTCTTGAGATCTTTTGTAGTTGTCACCAATTTTGTGCTCAGTCTATCTCGTGCCGGCCTTCACATTTCGTTGAATCCTTTCGTTTCGAATTAGGTAGATATCTATTCGTATTACTATTTGTAGGTATTGCTTTTTGATAACAATTTTTACTGCCAGACCGATATAGTATTTGGTTGTGTTTTCGTTAAAGAAGGCTCAATTACAAGTTCGAATCGGCAAGCAAGCTTATTTCTATCTTAGATACTGCACCCGATTGGGCTCTTTTGATGAATACGTATGAAAAACATTACAAAACCCCCAGAGGTTGTTGTTATCTCGTCATCCAGGCCGGACTTATTCCTTTACTCGAAGACACTAAAGTGAGGAGTACTTGTAGAGCTTTCAGTTCCATGGGAGACCATCTGATAAAAACGAACAAGTACTTTGAACTCACTAAAAACGACGATGAATCCAGTTTACAACGGTAGAGGTGGGCGGAGGGATATACCAGAAAAATCCTTGTACAATCTACTAAAAAACCTTGGCTTATCAAGAGCTATAGTAATTTGTTTATTAAAAAGGCCGAATATTTAACGCCGCACTAGTAGGATTATAGTTTGGCTTCGCAGGGGAGGGAACACTGGCAGTGAAGATGAGTGTTTGCTCTGCTCTCTTTCTTCCACTGCAACGCGATGGACCCGGCACCCGCACTGTGAATCCAGGGAATGCTAAGAAATTTATCTCTTTTTTATCTTTTTTTGTTTTAAGATAAAAAACAATAATCTACTTGTCTAAGAAAAGACTTATATTGAGGTATTTTATTGCACTGGTACAAAATTTTATTTATAATTTACACTTAATGTGTTATGAAATGTAAAAAAAATTACAAAAAGTTTCGGCATGCCATAAATTTTTGTTTTATTTTTTATTACTGATTTTGTAATCAAGACTGAAATTAATTTATATCGACGTCTCCAGTAGCAATATCGTTAAAATTCGATGACATAGTAGAAAATGTTACATGTTTTCGAAGTGAGTAACGTAACATTTAGCAGACATGGCATGAATAATTCAACTAGTCGTGCCGCTTCGTGGCGTGTAATTCATTTACTGGCTGCGAATGGCGTAAACGAACGTGAAATGTGACAATTTTAGTTGTTTTTTTAAATTGTTATAAACAAGGCAGCACAAATAACCATTCTAAAAAACTCAACAATAAAATCCTCTTTAGAACTCTTCCAAATAATCCACAGCCGAAAACTTCCACCCAGATTTTAGTTTCCGTTTTAAATCGGAGGTTATATTGAAACTAGCTATTTGAAATAAGGTAAAAAATAGATTTAATTAGCGTGATGACATATAGCTTATAGCCTTCCTCGATAAATGAGCTATCTAACACTGAAAGATTTTTTCAAGCGGACCAGTAGTTCCTGGTATTAGTAGTTCCTGTATTACGCTTATTAAAGGATGTGTAAAAGATATTTTATTCTTATAAGGACGAAATCACGAATGTCATAATTAACGAAATACATTATTATTTTGCTATGTTTTTCATGATGAAGTTTTGACATCATGCAATAATAAATTGTATACATGTGTATGACATTAGTGTGGGTGTGATTGTATTTTAATAATTTAATGAATTAACATTGCATATTTTATAAATGCTAGCATTCACACACCCTTCTGTATATAAACTATAATTGTGCCAAATTTCATACTCCTCCATCTGCGCAATTTTCGTAAAACGGCACCGAAAGTTTTGACTTCACGTATAAATAACGAGATGTATAAACCTATATAAAAAGTACGCGAATAAACTCCGAAGTTCGTGTCAGCAATTTTTCTCCAAACAAATCGTAGCTGTTACATATATTCATGAGCTGGTTAAACAACACCTGCGTTTTGTTTACCGACAGCCTCCCTACGAATACGAATGAGGAAACTGAATACGCGGGTGCAAAAACACTTAGCGGTGAGGGGTTGTCCTGTTGATCAAAAGTTTCTCGTCATTTTCTGCTGAAAAAAGAAAAAGTGGTATATTTTTTTGTGTCGCCGCCGAAGAATTTGAATATATGACTTCTTGGTAATTGGGACTGATGCCGAGTCGTTTAACTTGGCACGTAACTTATGGCGGCGAATTCTTCGACACACATATGTTCGTGACATTTATACCAAAATTATAATAGCAAATGCATAAAAGCAAAATAATTTTCTTTTATTCCCAACGAACCGACCCGTCAGACGTTGTCTTGTTCGAATTTTGGCCTCAGTGCTAATAGACAATGAACCAGTCTCATTCACGTCTTTTCCATAAAACGTGACACTGGCCAGAAATGTTTTATGAAATAATATTTTCTATTCGATTCGAAGTATTCTATGGTAGCGAAAAAATCTCTATTATTTTTGAAGGTTATTCCTTAAGAAACGATATAAGGCCCGTGGTGTGAAAAAATTTGGATAGTGAAATCAAATGTGTTAGATGTTACGCGTTCCAGTATAAAGTGGAAAGCCGCTTCTGTTATACGTACGCACAGAGTAAAGGACGAACTGTTTGCGAGGCGCGGCCGCCCGGGCAACTCCAACTAGCCCGGACTGAAGATCTTCCTTTCCGGCGGTTGTCTGACACTTATGACTTCCTCTAAAATCTAAGAAGAGACAAGGTGGAAGAGTATTGTTGATATAGAACACTTGTTCTGCAAACAGTCTCGCATATTGCAGTATAATCGATACGTCAGTAGATGCAGCAGTTATGTTTATTAATAGTTATTTTATTAGTGAATAAAGAAAATAAAGAATCCATATTCAAACGATATGGAATGAGGGCATCTTAGCCCAAAGGTTCCATTTAATATCTAAAATTTTAAGAAACCTAAATTATTCGGACTTTGCTGGTAAGTGGATGAGATTGGCAACAATGGCTTACGGACCTGATTTTATGACGATATTATTTAATTATCCTAAGTTTGTTTATATCTTCAATGATATATTTTTTTTTTCGTGTTTTTGAGTAAGTTTTGATTAGTAAGATTGATCAGTAAGATGACATTGCGATCGGTACAATTTTATGACAACTGTTGTGGCTCGGGACAATTATGCGTGCCAATTTCGCTAATGTTTTTTTATATTGATGTAGTGACACATATAAATACTTACATGTCATCAAAACGAACTGGCCGGTCGCGTCGATTATAGATTGTTTTTTCTTGCTTACATTCAGCTCAGGTCTGCTGCAGTGAGCAGGAAAGTAGGCAGGAAGAGAAAAAGAGTGGCAAGGCCTGAATGTAAATGAGCCATTAAGAATAGTCTCTTTGTCATACAAGTGTGCATGAATAATTGTGTATTTTTAAATTATGATAAGACTGTGCATACAGTTTTTGTTAATGTTAACAGATATATCATTGTATGAAAATTAATGTATGGATCTACAAAGTCACTTACATAGGTGAACCGTCTGCCCGTTTGTCACTTATAATATATAAGAAAACTGGATATTTAGCTTCCGCTGCGTGCGCTGTGTCAATGGTTTGAAATTTCGCAAAAATCATATATGACGGAATTGTTTCCATATAATAGTTGTAAATAAAATTTCGCGACAGCATATGCCTATCTTTTAGGGTTGACTACTATAACTTTATTTATTCTAACCAAATTTGTTCTAAAATAATGCATTATTTGCGAAGGTTTTTTTATAAACATGATATTGATCCTTATCGAAAACTAATTTTTAAAACCCCTAAGTGATCCACGCGGACGAAGAACATCTGGTACATCAAGTAGTTATACAAAACGCATGAGGAAGTAAATAGAGCTTTTCTCACGACCTGACACAAGTGTGGCCCCGAGATCAGTCAATTCTTTACAAGCAAATATTCAGTGGTTTTGTTACATGTTAAGAGTTCTTATTTTTTGTGCGGAACTCTATCTTTTAGCTAAAAGCAAAGTAGCATATGTTATTCCGTGTAAAACCAACTATGTACCAGTAAAAATCGTGTCCAAATTGGTACGGCCATTTTAGGGATTACCCGGTACAATCCGGCAGACCGACAGACAGACAAAAATGTTTTAATTTGCGTTATTTCCACCAAAAAGTCATAAAAGTATCGATATTACTTAGGTGTCGGCGCTTTTAGCGGTTCCTAATGGCAAAAAAAGAAATCGAAGCAGTGCCTGGGCATTGCAACCTAGGTGTAGGTTGAGAGGAGTCTTTAAAGTGGCCTCTAACTCATTTTCTCTTCCACTGCCTAGCCCAGTCTAGTATGATCCTATTACTGCGGCCTTAGTCCTTTCTAGTAAAAAAATATATGATAAGTTGGACAAGCCAAGGTTAAAAAAAGAATTTTAAAATTAAGTTTACAGTTTTTACGGAATAACCACCTGTTATACACAAATATTTTAATTTTTTTTTCAGAAATATATAAATACATACATATGGATGCCTTACAGGTATGGCTGCTGCGCTGCAGCTTCGGTGTAAGGGTGGAGGTTCGCCCAAAGATAAATAGTTTGATTTATGTGTACGTTTACACAGCCTCTTAGCTTTATTACTAGGCTACTAATATAGTTAAGTAATATAGCTCAGTCATACGACTTAGGGAATCGGAAGGGACGGTTCGGAAATACCGAAGCTGGTAATTGATTCCACGGGGAATTGTGCGAGGAATGTATCTTACTTACGAAGACATCCCGAACAAAATACTTTTGCATACACGGAGGAGTTACGAGGTCTGTCAAAAGTTTGTTTCCGCTCCTTTCACAGGTTACTTTTTCGCAAGTGAAATGTTGCTTCGCTGAAATCGTGCAGGAAAGTATACAAGAGATTATTAGCGAATATTGGTGCTTATCGCGGTAATTGCCAAAAGGTTTTGAACCATGAACCAAGGTCAACTACCGGATAACGTTGTTGTCCAAAATCGATAGGTTCCTGGTGTCGGAGCCTATCTCAAAAACTACTAAAATCCTCTACTATTTCCACATTTCCACTTTGAAGCCTCTGCGTTCCCTCTTGGATCTTTTTTGGATTTTAAAATTGGGTCTCGTGGAAAAATGGGCTTCCTTTCCCGTTTAATGAAAATTTAACTTTCTTTTTTTCTGTTTATTTACTTACAATCTAACTTCTTGTTTTTCAGTTTTACATGTTCAATATTGAAAGTTCCTTACTAGAAAGGACATCTAAAGGAATCAAAAAACATTATGGTACCGTAAAAAACTCATAATGAACAAAATCATTGAAAGGATCCCGAATCAAGCCATGGTGGGCATGGTGCCCTACGCCGGGTTCAGCTTTTACTGCTTCGAGTCGCTCAAATTCCTGTGCATGAAGTACCTGCCCAGCACACTGTGCAAGAAGTGCGACAGGAATACGGGTAATATTATTATTATTTATTTTATATAACAAGGGGCAAACGAGCAGGTGGTACTCCTAAGTGACTACCGACGCCCGTGGGCAACTGCAACACCAGGGGGATCGGAGATGCGTTACCGGCCTTTGAGAAATGAGTATGCTCTATTCTTGAAGGCCCCTAAGTCGTATCCGTTCGGTTTTTTTGAATCGTTAAAAATTTAAAAATCTACCAATGCCGAGATATTGGGCTACAAAAAAAAATGCTGTTTTATTAGGAAAAATGTTTCCTTTTTTTTAATTATTCTATTATAAATACTGTTTTTGATTAATCTGTACTAACATTTCCCTTGATATCGTCATATCTTGATAATGACTGGACCATTTTAAGTACTCTTTTTATTCCTTGGATTCCGAGTAAATAATATCCATCGAAATTTGATAAATTGATTAAATTCAACGCGGCTATATCGGGTTACGGCCAATCTCCAAAACGGATGCGCCTATTTTGACGGGATTTCACCAGATTTAAGAAGCAATAACATAAGCTAGTTGATTTTAAGTTAATGAATTAGATTTCCGCGCAAAACATCATTTCATGAAATTCAATATAATTTTGAATTTAATGCGGAAAAAATCACGTGTAACAGCTAGTCTATTCTAATATGTAGAGCTGAAGAGTGTGTTTGCTTGAACACGCCAATCGTAGGAACTACCGGTCCGATTTGAAAAATTATTTCAATGTTAGATAGCCCATTTATCGTGGAAGACTATAAGGTATATATATTCTTTTTTTCTCCTCACTTCATCCCTCAGTGACGTCACCAGGCATACACTGAAAATCAGGGCCGAGTTTCCTGGTGATTTATCACAGGAACTCGGTACAAAACCTGACGTGTATGCCCATTCCGTCTAAGTAGACATACTTATTGTTATTTCAGGTATTAAGTTTAGTTATGTTAATTTAAATTAGGTTTGTAAACTTGGAGTGAATAAATGTCTATGTCTATATATCATCACGAAAAAATTTTTCACCTAATAAATGTTTTCTTTTTTCTTTCTTAATTTTACGCGGATGAAGTCTCGGGTACCAACTAGTATTATGTATAGCTATAAGCAATAGTTTAAGGTAAAATCACCCTCTCTCCGACCCTCCTACACACACGCTATATACGTAGGGTTGACGACAAATCAATAGGGTAACCTCTCCCATACGAAATTGGGCGCATTTCAAAAGTAGATATCTATTGAATGGAAAATTTTCGATGTTGGTAATATAGCCCGTATTTTAGAATTAGGTATAAATTATTTAAAACTGGACCTGGGCCCGTGTTCTACTAAAAAATTAAAGTGACGTAATCCAAAATTAACGGCAATTCTTTATCATATGGCTGAGAGTATTAAACACGCAAATAACATTATTTAATTTTCATTATCTACATATATAAAAGCGAAAGGTTACTAAAAGAAAATATCGAAAACCGCGGGACGTACAAGGATATAAGTTGGTAAGGAGATATTTTATAGATAGTGCCAGGGTGAAGGTCTGAGGAATCTCGCAATTTTTCTCAGACGAAGTCGCGGAAAACAGCTAGTAAACTATATGATTAGTAGGGTTAGGTGATCACTTACAATTAGTGGGATAATACTTAATAACTTTGAGAAGGACTGGTCGGAAGTTTGTATGTTATTGAGATGCAACTAAACATATGTTTCAGTTGAAATGTAGGGTATTTTTGTATGCCGTATTGACCTATACTTACATAAAATTAAAAAAAAAATGCATTATGTACCTAAGATTAGAGGAAAATGGCTATAATGTCCTAAATTCATACAATCCCAAAATCCGGGGTCGCATTACTAAGATAATTAATAACAGGCAATAGTAGAGTTTAAGAGTAATGTAACAATTTCAATTTGGACAGACAGACAGATCTACATTAAATAAAGTGACCAAGAGTACGTCGAGACACGATATATAGGGTTCCGTATCTGATACACGATAGAAGAATTTGTTAAGTAACTTCAAAAGTTGTTGTCCGATTTCGCTCATAATAACATATCCTATCATGGAAAATTTCAAGTCTCTTCATCCAATAGTTTGCAAATCGTAGCGGACCACCTTGCGGACAGACAGACGGAAGGACGGACGGACAGAGCCAAACTATTTATAAAATTCCTTGTAGAACTACGGAACCCTAAAAAACTACTAAGACAACTTGGCTTTTCCTATTCGCCGTCTTAGGCCCGCCGCTAATAAAATTAGGCAAATGTTTTTTGAAAATTGTCTCTCTGCTAGAGCAATATACCTCGGGATGCACGACACAGCATCCAATTTTTCTTTCATATCAAGATTTTTCTCTCGCGAAATGAAATTCTGTATCGAGATTCAGAAATGTAATTTCATCTCCCGTTATTTCGTGATATAGAATCTGGTTATCACAGATAGAATCGTTGAATAAGGTTTTATTTATATGAATGAGCTGTCCCACTGCTGGGATTGTCTTTAGTTTTTTTTACTTTATTGTGACAAATAGTCCCGAAATACGCGATATGGTTTTATGTTAATCATAAATTTATTATTATTTTATCCAATTTCTCTGTAAATCATTTGCGAATCCCTTGGAATATACACACAAAATTTTATCAACATCAGCCCAGTGGTTTAGGTGGAGTAAGCTTGTAAAGTCGTCTTAAATGTGTCTTTTTATATAAATTATAAAGTATTAAGATTATAAACCCAAAAGCAACATTAGGCGTAGAAGTTGTACACTAAGTTCATGTAGTCAGTCACCTCACATTTATAGTGTTTCCCGAATTTAATAACTTATTAGTGAATAAGTTATTAAATTCGGGAAACATTATAAATGTGAGGTGTTATTCCCTGTACATGTAGTGAAATTCCCTGTAAATTTTAATTCGAGGAAATTATTGCTAATAATCGTATGAATATATTTTAGTAGTCTCTGACAAATAAAGCTTAAAGTGTAGCAAGCGCAAATTTTAAAAATACGATAAAATGAGTTCTATTCTAAAATTACAATATTTCGTCATGTTTAGCATAACATCTCATTTTATGCTAAAAATATTTTAGTTAAACAGGTACTGCTTAGATTGCAGGATATGGCTGTAGGGCGAGTTAAGTTTACCGACTAGCGTCTGATGTAATCCCCAGAATCTCTATCATTTCACAACTAATATCACTCAGTGGCATTAATCGGTACCCATTGTTTTACGTTCCTCCCAAAATACGGAAGTGGTCAGTATTATAATTGGTCACCCATCTATAACCCAGCCGCGTGAAGAACCGCTTAACCTAGCGATCTACTCAAATGCGGCCACTGATTAAGCTACAACCTCCTCTCTCCCAAAACTAACTTTATTACAATGATGCCTAAGTGTTGCCAGTACAATATTTAACAACAAAAAACTCTACATTTCAATAATTAAGCAGCGATCGGCGATGATGTCAGCTTTATTAGGCAAGCCTTAACTAGGGACAAGGAGATAAAATTTAACGGCCCCACTCCTCACTCATGTACATAGCAACAGGCGGGCCTCTCCATTTTGGTCGTGTCATAAATTTTTCTTTAACAAAAAAACGCAAATGCACGCTTGTCTCAAGAATTTTCTAAAGCGGGTTTCTCAAACTTTTTACCCAGATAACCCTTAGAGTAATAATATCAAATAATATCCATATCTCTGATGACCCAGCAGCCAGAACGATCAGTTAGGATGTATGATGAAAAATAATGATAAAAATAGAAATATAAGGTGAAAAATTATTTTACCTGCGGAACTGAAATAGCCTTTTCTTTCTGCAAGTGTCAAGTGTCATTTTATGTTAGCGGTTATTAACGCAAAAGATATTTTGACCACCCTAGGTTAAAACCAGCTTCTTTGGGAAACTCTCTACAATTAGATTGAACGGGGTTAGGTGATCATTTACAATTAGTGGGATAATACTTAATAACTTTGAGAAGTACTGGTCGGAAGTTTGTATGTTTTTGAGAAGCAATTAAACATATGTTTCAGTTGAAATGTAGGGTTTTTTTGTATGTCGTATTGACATATATGAAGTCATTAATAGAGAAATAAACTAATTATCTTGACTTGTGGCCGTTACTGGTTAGGAGTTGTTCCTCGCATTAACATAGGAATGGTGAGTGCCCAGGCCTTTTTGGGTGCAATGCGGACCTTTTAGGGTAAATGTTGATTTAAAAGGATTTATGTTGTGAATGGATTTGATGCTAAATACAAGTTTTTTAAAGCGATTCGTTTGTCAGTCGGTTCATTAGTAATTGTCGATTCACGTAGGGTTTTTATTGCGGCCATCTTTGTCCTTTTACTTTGTAAGTGTTATTATTTTTAGACGTTTTTGGGGTTCCGTAGTACAAGGAACCCTTATAATTTCGCTCTGTCCGTCCGTCCGTCCGTCTGTCTACCCGTAAGTTGGTCCCTAGCAATTCCAAACTATTGGACGTAGAGACTTGAAATTTTCCATGTTGATAGAACATGCTAAAAACTCATTAGGAAAATTATTCTGAACGAAACCGGACTACAACTTTGAAGTTATTTAACAAATACGTTTATCAACAATATATATCAGATACGGAACCCTTTTATATAAGCGTGACACGCTTTTTGCCATTTTTGTTTTATTTTTTACGTTGTATGACATTATATATTAAATAATCCATATCTGGCATTTGATCGTGACAATATGTATGGAAAATTTAATTGCTATCGTTTGAGTAATTAGTTAGGCGCAATATAAGAAAACCAGCAATGAATAATAATTTTTTTATGTAGTAACTGCAAATTCTCATTAACTGTAACTATCGTATTGTAAAATAATAACGGTTGCGAAGAATCGATCTAACAAAAGACACATCAAAATTATAGAACGGCATCCCTTTATACTTTTGGGGTAATAACTATATAGACTCCACCCACAAGTTGTCAATCGATCAAACGAGTGCAAACACTAGAGGGAAACCCGAAAATTCATAATAACTCATATCCCCAAACTGATACAAACAAAAATGTACCCAGATTTGTTGCCTGTACGGATCAAAATGCAATGCGCGACGTTAAACATATTTAGGGTATTCGAAAATCAAATATATTCTGTACATAAGCGAGTCATGGAGAAATGTATTGACAAATATATTGGGTTACAGTTTTCCATTAGGTTATTGTTTATTCCAATTCATAGAGTGCCTTTCGGCTTGGAGACGTCTGACTCACGGAATACATTAAGGTCAAAGCCTGTGAATTATACGTCAAGTCAAAGTCCAATTTGTTTATTCATTCGGCTGTTTTACAAGCACTTTTGAATTGTAATATTCGGTCTAAGATATTCGGCCGAGATAAGATATTCGATCTAAAAGCTAATTTTACGAGTCCTGTTTACAATTTGTAACTATTACTATAAATATCGTGTAGACCCGCAATAACTCAGTGGTGGGAGGGTTGGTCTTAGAAGTATGGAATGAGGTTCAAACCCCGATTCCTCTGGGATTGTCTGAAAAATGTAGAGTCAAATTCGAAAGATAAATTTGCCTATAAAATCGTCACACTTTTATGTAAATCATTAACGCCCATTTTCTTACAATTTAAGTGCTGCAAGTTTCAACACTAAAGTGTCATGTTGTCACTTTAACGATTGCAATTTAAATTTTATACGCGTTTTGTACTACCTTTAATACACATACACATTACACGTAACACTTTTGTGTTAAGTGAAACTAATTCAGGGATGATAGTAACACTACACTAAAACACAAAAACATGTGATAAACACTGAAACACGTCTGAACAGGAATGTGGAACACTTTAAAATGCCACTAACAGTGTCCCGTGAATCTGTCTACAATGTGAATAAATTATGACCATTTTTTACCCCTTGCCTCCTGTTAAAGGGTTGACTATTTCTATAGGAACTCGCGGCTCGTGAATTTCCGTGTAATTTAAAGTTTATTATTTATTTTCTATGGGGTATGTATGGAAACTGAAACAGCCGGGGAGAACCAGCAAATAACTGTTACTTTTCACATTACACTTTAAGTGTATTACTTATTATTCACATAAACGTATCACACTTTTGTGATATAATAGAACCGTCTAGAAGATAAAGTATAAAACTTTGCCACTTTTTATAGAACCTAACACTCTAAGTGAATTACTTACTTGTAATAAAAAAATGACACACTTTAATGATAATTTTGGAACTATTTCTAGGACGACAATTTAAACTAGTTTTGAGATGGTAACACTACACTAACAACACAAAAACACTAAAACACGTCTGAACACTAAAGTAGAACATTTTTAAATGCCACTAAAAATCTTACAATTGGAATAAATTATAGCCATTTTTTACCCCTTGCCCCCATGTTAAAGGGTTGACTATTTCTATAGGAACCTATAGCTCGTGAATTTGCATATAATTTCAAGTTTATTATTTATTTTCGAAGGGGTCTTTTGTACCGCGTAACGTTTTTCAGGGTTGATGAATTGACGGCATTAGTAAGGATTACGGAGGTTCGTTGTGTAGGCGATTGTGATCACTTGCCTGTTGGGTTGACAGTTCACTGGTACCTTCACAATGATATGGTTGATAGACACGCAGTAAAGTTTTTAGTTTTTTTTTTTTGAAGTCTTATAATATATTATGTGTATAAATAAGACTAGATGTTTTGTCTCTTTACTTGAAAAGAGTTTTTTATTTTAAAATATCTTGTGTTGTTTATAGACTATTGTTTTCTTTTCTATCTGTCCTTCTGTTTGATGTACGTGAAATCTCATTGTATACTCCTATAGTAATAATCTATATATAAAAGCGAAAGGTCACCCATCTCTAAATTTCGAAAACTGCACGGTGTAGAAAGATGAAGGCAAGGAGATAATTTGTAGGTAGGCCAGATTAAAGTCTAAAGGCTATCGTAATTAGACGCGGAAAACAGCTTTTGTTTATAATAATGCGGCAAAAGATAGACGTAATAATATGTTAATAATAATGAGCATAATTATTCGCCAAATATACAGATATTATTATATATTTATATTATTTGATTAAAAGATAAGATAAAACGATAATATAAGCTACAATATGTCAGACAAGTACTGAAATATATAATAAAGAACATACAAAAAAAAATAAGTAAGAAATGTCTTCAAAAACACGGACGAAGTCGCCTTCAACTACTAGTCATATGAAGCTTATTTTTATTGATGTTATTATTTTTTAAATTAAATTATTGGATTTACAATAAAATTAATAATCTCATGTACATATTTCATAGAACTTATACTAAGGTTAGAATAACTTAAAATTAAGCTTTCACACTTATTAGACATTATTATTATTATTTATTCAGAGCCTATTCTTTCCCTGTGCAGGGCAAAGGCCTCCCTACCCTCTTTCCATAAGGTTCTGTCTAAGGCTATGCGATACCAATCTCCATTATAACGATCCAAGTCCATCTCATTCTTATACTTATCAGACATACATACTTAAATATAAATTATTAAAAATAGGTAATAACAAAGAAAACAATTTAAAAAGCTTATTTTTAATTGTGCCTGTGACGTTATTTATTAATCTCACACACTTGTGTGGTCCCTCCAACGACACGACTTCCGTAGGAAATAAATTACTGCCTTAAGCTTTTTTATTACAGTCGTAAAATTAAGCTAGTCATGGTTATGACAGGGCGCGTGGGTGGACCAAATTCCTTTGTAACTCCACGTGTAACTTGTAACCGGTGGTTATCTTTCCGATCGGTCAGCTATGGCAACCTGCCACAATGGTAAGTAGACACCGTTGCCTATAGACTCTTGTAAGTAACCCTTGATACCATTTTGCGAAAATTGCGTTGACGGAGGAGCATGAATTTTGACCCCGTTATAATTTATACAAAGGAAGGTGTATGAACGCTAATCTTTTTATCAATCATGTTTATTCATAAGTTTATTTATATTATAACTAGAATATTCCCACATATGCACATTCTGGGGCAAATTTTGGTGGTCTCCTATCATAAACTTTTAAATTTTTTTTTTCTTAAATAAAACTGATTATATCTTGAAAAATATTAGGTCTACGCGAAGTTATTTATAACCCGGCAGTTGAATAACCGTGACCCTGCACCGGGTTGCAACCCCCATTTGGGAAACTTTGTTTTAGGGGATAGTACCTGATCGTCGTCCAAATTGTCCTGGTCCCTATCCGGAGGCGCGTCAGGTGACTGGCGCGGGTCCTCCTTAGTCAGTAGCTCATCTTCGGACGAGGAGATGTCTGAACCGATCTTGTCTATTTGAGGGAATTTTCTTCTCTCTTCGTCTTTTGCTCTCTATATATAAAAAAAACAGGTGTCTGTTAAGTTGGTTTACAGACAATAATATTACATGATAACGCCCAAAGCTTAAAAGCCTGTCGCGCCTCTGTATCGCTTGTTTCGCACTCTTGCTTGCACGCTCGGCTCGGGCGGAACGTGACAATGAGTCATGCTTTTTCGTGCGTGTAGCCGGCGATTATCGATTAATAAGACGTTCTCAAAAATTTGTGTATTTTAATGACAACCAAATCTCATAATATTCAAATATACATTACTATCATTACTATAATTTTGTACTCAAATATCCTAACTCCATATATGACAGATAATGCAAACATCAGCTATTGTGTTATCTGTATAGATACACTAATGATTTAATTATTATCTGTACTGTCTATATATAGTGCAGTAGTTGTAATAATAAATGTATTTTTCCTGTTGAAAAATGCTATTAATTATAACTTTTCGAGTGAAAAAATTTACGTGATTGATTCTACATAATAACCACGGATATGCCATTGACTCTTACCTTTTCTATAGTAAGTTTGAGACATTCGATATAGAACTCTCTGCTGAGGTACGGCGAGGGCGTTTTCGACAGTGGCTCGGAATCCAACGTTGTTTGCTGATTGAACGATATTATGCTCTCCCTGTCTTCGCTTATTGAACCTGAATTTTAAATGTTATATATACTATGTACACATTATCTTGTTGTATTAAAAAAAAATTTGTTGATTCTGCTAAGCAATAATAATAATTTATATATTAGTTCAGATTTAGTATTACGTTTTGTTTTAAATGACAAGGGGAATAATTACATTATCTACTTGGTCCAATTCCACAAATTGACCCAAAAACTATACGATATATACTTTCAAGTTGTGCTTGATAAAATCTGATTCAAACTGGCGCTATTTTATGCCGAAATTAAAATATCCTTTCTGTAGTAAAATTAAAGAATACTTGACATTATGAGTTACAGTAAAATTTAAGAATAATGACCTTCATCATCTGATGGCGGGTTATGCGTGTCCAGGTCAGGTATTTTGGCAGGTAGACGGTCGTCGTCCTCTTCTTCAGACGATATTCCAAGGGATAAGAATGGGGGGGCGAGGCCACCACCGCCGCTGGCGCCTTTCAGGAGCATGGCGATTCTGCACACATTATAGGACATCTATTGACTATAGAAAATAGAAAAGCTTTAGTATGGCTGGCCCGTTGGCACAGTGGGAGTGACCCTGCCTTCTGCTCCGGGGGTCGTGGGTTCGATTCCCACCTCGAGTCTGGGTGGATTATCCATGTGTATGTAATTATATATTTCTAAAAAAAAATATTTGTGTATAATAGGCGGCTGCTACCTATAACACAGGCATTAACTTCTATACCTTAGGAACAGACATCTGTGTGTCATATAGTCCTGTATATATTTATTTATAAATAAAAGAACAGAATTTAAAGATCCTCTAACGTGAAATATATACATTACAGAAAAGAGAGTAGAGATATTCAAATCAATTTTACACCGGTTGTATGTAAAATATCATAATAGGAGCACACCGTCTTGACGGTTTATTATGAGTTAGTTTTTTTTTTTAATTAACCTTCTCGGTCCACATTTCTCTTTCCTGAAAATCTTTGGGTCCAGTAAAGAATTTAGATATAGAAGAAAATGTTTCTACTAGAAAAAAAAGAACATACACAGGTCATAGAAATAACGGAACGAAGGTTTAGCTTATTTTTTATTACAACAGTAAAAAACTACCCTTTATCTTACCTAGTATCCAGGTCGACATTTTTTGGCTCCTCAGCGGGCGGGGGCGGTTTGGGCTCGGGCTCCTTCGAACCGGGTGTCTCTATAGGTGGCGCTGGCTCTTCATTTTTACTTTTAATCTCCTGTTTTAAAACAAGCTTTTTAGGACTTACATACAGACAAATTCATACATTATCCATGTACATTTTGAAAGTCATGATAGGGTTAATTAGCTGTTGTATTAGAAAAGCTGTGAACACAAACACTACTTTGCTAATAGATGAAAAAGCATGCAAAGCCTTTATGGTCTATATGTAAAAGTAAAGAATTTCGATACATCTGCACAAGTTAAGCATAATTATAATATACGGAGTAGAGAAGAAGATGAGAAGAAAAAGAAGAAGTTGAGAAGAAGTGGATTTAAGTAGCACAGGATAGGGAGGTTTGGTTGGTGAGGGAAGAGGCCTTTGCCCAAAAGTGGGATATTAAATAAAAATAATTATTTACTAGTCGCTATTAATAAGAATATAAAAAATCAGACAAATCTACATCATCGTTTACGTAATTAATAAAGTCTACGATAGTTGATGTTTAAACAAAAAACACGAAAGAGTTAATAAGAATTAATTTTGATAATGTTGCATAAGTTTGTCTGGAGTTGTGGACCTTAAGTTAATTATAAGAGTTGAATTTATAGGGTAAATGCGCCCTGCGTGCATTTATTATAACAATACTTGAATATCGACCGAAAAATAACATACACTATATATATCGACAGTGCGTCACTACGGGTACTTCGAAATTGGAATCCAACCGAACCTTATTGTTATGTGCGTGTGCCGCGTGGGGCACGAGGGGCACGCGGGGCCATTTTAATTATTTTACCTTTCACATTTAATAAAAAATTCCAAGGAATTCAATTTTATCCTTTAAATCAAATTTTATTCTACTAGAAGGTTCACAGATCTGTTGCCGCACTTCCAGACATGATAAAACTCTTTTCTTGAACATCGCTGAGTCATTAAAAAGAAGTATTGTATTTCAAGGGAAGGTTGTGGTAAAACCACGGGTCGCGGTTAATAGTTACACCAAAAATAAAAATTTGATTGTTTAACTTGCTAATTTCTGAAAAATGCATTTAGACTTGTATATAATTAGTAATTGAGCTTGGATTACTTCAGTTTTGAGCAACTCCACATCACTACGTCCTTCTAAAGTCCATCATCATCCTCATCAGCTAGATGACCGCCGGAGGCGAGGCAAGGACCCAAGCAACCGGTGGTTAGAGCTCCAGATTGAGAGACTTCCTCACAATGCGTGATTAAATGATTATTATTATTGCTATCTATTGGAAATACATAAATAAAAGTGTGCGATATGTCTGTCATTTATAAGTTTCTAACCGAGTTTCTTTTAAGTCTTCATTTTTATACATTACTTGCGGACACGGCAGACGTTGTCCTGCCCTGAAGTTGGGTTTTTTACTATTTACTACACACGATTTTATCCTATAAAATCCCCGTTCCCGTTTCCCCCTGGTGTTGCAGTTGTTCATGGGCGTCGGTAGTCACTTAAGAGTACCGCCTGCTCGTTTGCCCCTTGTTATAATAAAATTAAAAAAAAAATAAAAAAAAATGAACGTCATGACAATAGTATATCATCAGTAACTCTGCTATCAGATAGATTATCAGTTGCGAAAGCCCTTTAACATAACACTTTCCGTGTTATTAGAAAGTTACGCGGGAAACGATTCATAAATAATTTATGTACATACATGTGATGTAGACGCATAACGCTGGCAAATTATTCTAGAAACAATTTTTCATGTAGGTTCATACCTTTTAGTTATGGTCCCAGAAATTGTTTAGGTATATGAGATGGGGTTGTCTAAACTTTTATGTGAAATAGTAATTTTTTTACAAGTTCACCATTCTTTGCTACTTTTTTAATAATACTTATATAGATAGTTTAATTTTTTAATATGCGCTGTTTTCGATAAAAACGTCACTAGCGTATGTACTTCGCAGTTATAAAATCAGAGGAGATGCGGAAAGCGGGCCAATACCCAATAATATAGTAAAATTTGAAATATTGTTGAAGACTGTTAATGTGGGAACAAAGGCCTATATGATGATATTGAGAATTACCTTCCTTTAATTCTGTAAAAGATGTTGTATTTTTGTATTTTATATGTAGTTTCTACTATTCTTTTCTCAGACATGCGCGGAAATAGTGGCAATACATTCGAAAAAAGAATATTCGTATATTCAAATAAAGATACGGATATTCAAATTTAGAAAAAAAAACGCGTCTCCAAGGTTATATGAAATTTCATTATTGTCGTGTTTTTAAAATTCGAACAGGAGAAACATCTTATTACAAAAAAATGTGTCAGAAAATGGCGGCTGCGATCTATATAGTGCATTTAATGCTACATGTTAGGGTTTAACTGGCTTTATAACGCTATCTTAATATTTTTTTTTATTGTGTAACTTATGTTATAATTTAAAAATTGCTATTTTCATATGTATTTTGTTGTATACGCCTATCTCTAAGCTCTTATATCCTGCATTTCTCTTGTGTTATGTATGTAAAAGTCGTTGTTTTTTGTAATTAGAAAGTTACTTATCTCATTTTTTCATTGTGAATTTGTGTATGTTTTAGTAATTATTCCGTTGGAAACCTAATAGATAAAATAAATTGCATAAATATCGGTGCGGCATTTGGTAAGGGTGAGATTGTTAATTTATATTATGACCTAGTTAGAAAGTTTCGGGATTCCGTTGTGAAATCGTTGCATCAATCTTATTAAAAAAATAATAATAAGTAATTCTATATTGTTGGTCAAAGATTTAGTAATTATTTCTTTTCAATAGTGAGTAGGTAGGTAGATACTTATGATATATATTTTTTTAATTATAGCAATATTTAAAATTACATGTACGTACGTACAAATCTTATTACTTACAAATATCTTCTTTTATAAGACAAACACAGGCATTAAGTTGTCTACCTTAGGAACAGACGTCCGTGTGTCATATAGTCCTGTATATATTTATTTATAAAATTATAATAATATTTTCACTTAATAACATTTCTACAAAGTCGGCAATTGCTATATTTCTACAGAGTAACATTAAGAAAGACTATAAAAGCAGATTATTTCTCTAAGTTTGTTGTGAGACGGTCACGTTGCTGCGTATACCACTCTTGAGGTTACTTCAGGTTTCCAAGTATACATTTGCGTTTTAATTGTTTCTCTAACGACGAAACTACTTGAAAAATTTCGTGAGTACCAATGCCAACGATAACACCAGAGGGCTCGCAGATGGGTTGTCGGCCTTGAGGAATGAGTAGGCCTATCCTTTGTAGGAATCTATGCTAATATATAAAGCTGAAGAGTTTGTTTGATAACGCGATAATCTCAGGAACTACTGGTCCGATTTGCAAATTTTTTTCAGTATTAGATAGTCCTTTTATCGAGGAAAACTATAGACACACAAACTAATTATCTCATCAACGACTAGTGACGATTTATCACAAATGTTGATCAAGAATGATCTATTTAGAATGACTGCGATGTGTGACTCCCTTAACAGGTTTTGAACATTATAATGTGTAGAATATTATTATAGTGTCTGAAATCTGTTAATGGTTTCACTACATACAAAACCATCGAGTCGAGAAAAACAAACACAAAGGACGAGTTACTAAAGTAACTGCCCTCAACATACAACCGACTGAAGTGAGCCGACGGAAACCAAGAAAGATATGAAGAATTACATCATGAATTTGTTTGTATTTCTAATTGGGGGCGGTAATCGGTGAATCTGAAGCCGTTCAAATTACCTAGCAAAGAATAATTGTTGTTGTTTTTTGCTTGGATATAAGTATAATGGCGGCACTACACTAGTGCCGGCTACAATGTTCTACAAAACATTGCACAGCTACACAAAGTCCCCGACCACACTGCATGATCATTCAAATGAAGCTATGTCTGGCTCCGGCATTATGGATAAATTTAGAATCCACGTGCATCCTGAACCCTTTCCTTTACCACAATTTTTTTATCAATTAGTGTATTTAGCCGTCGTCAGTGTGACTTAAGTGATTTTGTAATATTTGAACGGTTTTTATTGTTAGTGCGGAACCTTAATAATTTTTCCAAAAATTAAGTAGCCTATGTTACTCCTTGTAACATAGGCAACATCAGCTATCTGCCAGTAAAAGTTCCGTTGAAATCGGCCCAGCCGTTTCGGAGTTTTACCGGAACAAACGGACCGACAGACAGACAAAAACTTGCGATTTTGTTATAGGCGTCCGATATGTAGTCACACGCAATTAGTAAAAAAAATGATTTCTACGTTCAAAATAGAGAATTACAATTCTCTTTTGTTTATAAGTATGTATAGACAAGTACTCAAAAACACCATGAAAACGGGCACTGCAAATCATAACACTTCCTGAACAGCGCACTACGAAACAATTTTTTCTGAAGGAGAAATGGTCCAACGCTTTATTACTTATTGTTAACTAGCTGTGTCCCCGACTTTGCCCGCGTAAAATTTGGTAAAAAAAAAATAGATTCAATTTTAGCGTGATAATATATAGGCTATAGCCTGCCTCGGTAAATGGGCTTTCTAACACTGAAAGAATTTTTCAAATCTGACCAGTACTTCTTGAGATTAGCGGGTTCGAACAGACAAATAAACTCTTCAGCTTTATATATTAGTATAAACTTAAAAATATGCAATGTCACACCAAAGGCTTTCGAAGATGTGACAACCTGTGACAAGGACGGGGGGAGGGAGTTAAAAAATATTTATGTATAACCCTTAACGTTCGGGAATGGAGCATTAAAAATACTGTCTATTAGCTGTACCGGCTAGCCAGTGACGAAGAGGCGTTTACAAAGCTGACTGCCAACCTTGATTGGTGGAGAGGAATTTGAAGAAGAAGAAGAAGGAATTATCTTACTAGTTTATGTTGGATTTCCAACGAGTACTCTCGGCGTCCTCCCAGCGGTACTGTTCAGACGAGCCGCTCTGTACTCTGAGTAGGACACGAAGCCGTCGCCATCTGTATCGTCCGACTCCAGGGTGCGATCTACTATAGCTGAAATGACATTAGACAATGCATCATCAATTTCTTATAGATATACAATTCTTCGATATATCAATCTGTGTGTTAAGCGGTCCCTAAACGATCAATTACATTGCGCAATATTATGCATTGTGCAATACAATTGGCCGTATATGGTTAATATTGAAGGTAGCGTATTGAATTGCGAGAGTTTAATTTTTATTGCACCATTTTTTTTCACTGCATCGTGTAGGGTCGTTGCGAAATATTTTTCAGTCCATGTTTATGTCTGGATGTCCTCACAGATGCGCGTGCGCAAATGGCGCAAAAAAAAGGATCTAAAGTCTAGGAAAGAGCGCTGTTCTTATTTCATGTTACATTATGGTTATGCAATATAATTAATCGGTTATAGTTGATGCGGGTACGTTCTGGTCTGCGACAAGAAGAAGAATCGGTTAATTTAAAGCTCAATTTTTTAACCTTATTGTAACAATAAATGTACTGTTTAATTATTTATTGTAAGATTTACACGGTAGTCGGTACATATTAGTTGACAGTATGTTTAATATTTATATAGTTTTACATCAAAAATAACCCGCCATCCTCCCAAGTGTATGTAAAATTAACAAATACTATGAGTTTTATCAAAAAAAATGACATATGTAGAATGAAAAACCTTATAACCAATTATTTGAATGTATGAATGTACCGCGTGTGTGTATTTTGTGTGCTTATATGTTTATTTTATTTTATTTTTATTTTTTATTTTATTTTATTTTATTTATATTTTGGAAACATACAGTACTATAAAAGAATCATAACTAACATATATAGAACAAACATAAACGAAAAAAGTTTCCAACAAATTTGAAAAATAACTTATATCTAGGTATAAAAAGCATAATTACATTTAATAAATTATAAAATTGATGCAATTAAATTTAGAAATTTACATAAAAATTATGAGTAACACAAAAAAAAGAAAGAAAAGTTAGTAGGTGAGTGCGTGCGTATTAATGTTATATAAAATGCCATTTATAATAAAAATAAAACATACTAAAAAGTGTACAATGTTATTGTAGGTTTAGGGGTCGCCTTACTGAAGTCCTCGTACAGCGTTAGGTGCCATAAAGACCAATAATAATTAATTACTACTTTTGCATACTTACCAATGTACACGTCCAAGTCATTTGCCTCCGGTTCTATTGATCCGTCATTGTTAGACTCGTGGTCTTCGTGGTCGTACGTGTGGTAAACAGCCTGAAACATGGATACTTACTAATGTTAACAAATTTATTTATGTACATATAAATTAACCGTTGTTCGTTAGTCTCACTAAAGCTCGGAAAGTGCTGGACCGTTTTAAATTCTGTTTCATTCGTTCTATTGGAAAGATTGTTTAAAAATATTTCAAAAATGCAAAATTGATCGCTATTTCAGAATGATTCAAATAAACATTTTGGCTGACGTGTACATAAAATTATTTTATAAAACTTACAGCCAGTGTCACGTTTTATTGAAATGACACAGAATATTGGTTATTCGCTAATAGCAAATATAAGCCAAAATTCGGGCAACACGTCTGCCGGGTTCGCTATTATGAAAAATAGAAAAATATCAAAAAAATCCATGTCAATTGTCCATTTTATACTGTCATAGGTGTCGTTGATGCTTTGAAAATAAAAATAACAGATTGTATATCTTAAAACAGCGGTCGGCAAGCTAAAACATACTGTAATGTACAAAAATGTTTTCGCTCTAGATAGAGGAGAGTGGTCTAAGAGTGGGGAGCCTTTGCCCAGCAGTGGGGCACTATAGGCTGATTTAAAAAAAAACAACTGTAATGTATTATTTAAACATGATAATCGTACAGCTTATCATCCCATTTCACTTCTAATATCGTGTAAATATTTCACGCCTCAATAAAACGAACATCTAGCTGTAACACATACTTGATGTCAACATTTTTACACTTAAAATGAAAACTTTTGGCATCTTGCAGCCAATCAACACGTCTACTTTTAACCAACCGAGAACTGTCTCGGTAACAATATCTCTCAAGATAATAAAAAAGCGAATAGAGTAACGGAGAAGTTGGTCTTATCATGATCGAATAAAACCTAGTTGTCAAAATTGATGTTGGTGCAAACATAGTTGGTGTATTATTGATCCCCATCAATAGCAATCAGAATAGACACCAACGTGTCCGTTACAGTAACAATGATTAACCGTTCCAGAAATCGTTTTCCACTAAATCACATTTAAAGTGACTGTAGATAACTTTCTTGCAAATTGGGTAATACAAACAATTTAGCTATATATCGCCAGCCAGTCGAAATTCGGTTATAAATCTTTAATTCTTTGTACAATGACATTGTTGCATTTGATAATTAATATATATACGTTCGTCATGACAATGCTTTGACGCTATGTTATTGTAAAATCCTTGGCGAGTTGTGAGTTTATCCATTTGGCAAATGTTTTCTTTTGTACATCCTCCCGCTCGTCTGCAATAGAAGAAGAAAAAGCATTGTAAGAGAAAATTAAAATAAAGTGGTCAAGAGCGAGTCATGACACGCTTATATAAGGGTATTTGTTAAATCACTACAAAACTTGTTATTTCCTTTCGCTCATAATAATTTTCCTATGAGTTTATAGGTATTTTCCACGAATGTTCTGTGATAGAACATGTTTAAACTCTTTAGTAAAATTATTCTGAACGAAATCGGACAACAACTCCATGTCTACAAACTTTCGCGTTTATTATAATATTAGTAGGATATAATATTATTATTTTCAAGCAGATAACACTATGTAGAGAATGGTATATGTTAAAGAGATCTGTGAAATAATAAGGGTTTTATTTCAGAAAAGTTGGTAATGGTGTTGCTTTATAGCACGAATTTAGGCATGGTAACGTAAAAGTCTAATAACTATTTATGAAATGAGATATTATTGTCAGGTTTTCTTGTATGTGAAGTAAACTTTACCCGCCAATATATATGCTATATTGGCGGGTAAAGTGCAATGTTAGGCTCCACTAATGCTCTTTTATTGAAGATGTGGTAACTTCAAGTAGTGTTCGTCCTTCTAGGACTTCTGATATTCTTATTCTTTTTACGTATAAATCCACTGTACAATTCTTTGTCACCCTACACCTCCTAAACCGCTGGAACAAAGAGGATGTAATTCTATGCGTATATTGCAAGAGGCTTGTAGATGGTTTGTAAAGGCAATTGGACCGCCATAAAACGTTCAGAAGCGTAGGCCTCGATTTGCATGCTTTATGCCCACCAAAGCATATACGAAGGTATTACGAAACCAAAACATAATACCGGCTATGACGGGCGCTTGTAAGGCTCTCGGCAAAATCATACCACAGGTCAAGGACAAAATGTTGGGGCTGGCTTTTAGGGTGCCCATTGTCAACGTCTCCGTACTGGATATTAGTGTTCGGTAAGTTATATCTTTTTTATATAACAGAATCAAAAGAGCATACTCATTTCTCAAAGGCCGGCAACGCATCTGGAGCCCTCCGGTGTTGCAGTTGTCCACGGGCGTCGGTAGTCACTTAGGTGAGTACCAGCTGCTCGTTTGCCCCTTGTTATATAACAAACATATTCGTCATACCGTACAAAAAATAACACCTGTGTTTGAACAAGTAATGAATATAAGTTTTCTTGTGTTTATTATGGTAATTTCAATTCTGAATGTATATCGTGAAACTTTCAATTATTAAACTTAACCTAGGCAATTAAGTTTTATGTAGGGAACACTAAATATTTGATAATTCTTTTTATTCTTCCTAGGCGTTATCCCGGTTAAGTACCAGGGTCCGCTTACATTGCAGAGGATTTGGCTGCGGGGCGAGTTAAGATGACCGATTGCCATCTGACGTCATTTTGTTCCAACTCTCGACTGTACTGCAAAATGAAATGGCTATAGGCGAAATGTTAAAAAATGACTAATGAGAAAGTATCGACGGAAAAATCGTTTACATGAAATAGACAAAGTCTGAAATGTTTCGTTTGTAAAATTGCCGACGCTGAATTACTCTATAAAGATTAAACGATAAGGAGATCCCTTGCGCAGGAGTTTTCTTTATAATGGTATATACTAAAATCTTTAAACTTACGTCATTGTTTATGCTAAGTACTGTTTTAGTGACAACCGCGCGGTATCTAACAATCGCAGTACAGCGTTGCAGTATTAAATCTATTTGTCATCTGTTTCGGGGCTCCCCGGGCATGACCGCATTACCCCATTTGTCACCGTAATGCTTCCCGACTGTAAACTAAAGCCTTGCTTACTACTGGATTACCACGTTGGTAAATGGATTGGAATGTTACAGTGTAAAGAATTGTAACTTCGGTTTATTAAAATATTATTCACAGCGACATTTCGTTCCAAACAGCGTTGCAGTATTAAATCTATTTGTCATCTGTTTCGGGGCTCCCCGGGCATGACCGCATTACCCCATTTGTCACCTGTGGTAACATTATATGACAGTAAAAAAGATTTTATACCACAAGCAGGGCCATCTAACCCGTATATTTCCGTTCTAAGAATTATTTATTTTCCAAAAATGTAATTCTGACCGACTTATATAACCATTTTATCCAAGGATTAATCCAAAAACTAAAGTAAGACTAATTTATTATTAAAAGTAGAAATTAATCAAGGTAATTTTAAATACTTATATGTATAAATAACAGCAGTGCAGCTCACATATAGAACAACCTAACGTCAGACTTAATAAATAATGTAGGAGGCTGTCTCAAAATTTATTTATTTAAGGTCGCTTTTTAACATCAAAGGTCATTAACGACCACAATAAACTTAGATTAGGTAATAAACATTTTTCATTTTTAAGTATGCTATGGTTTGATATAATTTTCACACAAACATTCTTTTAAACTAGTTGGTAGTTTACTTAGGCGCTTCTAGAATTAAAAGATGGAAATTCCACTAGTAAATGGGAAACAGTTAGATCTAAACCCGAAAGATTTGTATCTATCAAAAGAGAAAGAAAAATTTTTAATATTTGTTTCTAAAATGTGCACATACATCGCGTATAAAATGCACACTTATGCAATACAATAAGAAATATCTACCAAAACGGTTGCAATCTCGCAACTTCTTTGATAGATTTGAGTGATGTTTCTGTCTCCGCGCGTGGCAAACACACAAAATAATTTAAATTGTTTTTTTTTTTTTTTTTAATATTATTACGTGGTGCATATGGGTAGATTGTTTACCTCACTAACATCGATCCGTCGTTTATGGTCAGTCGTTTTAGTCAGAAAAGGAAGGTTAAAATAACTACCCTACCTAAATAAATGTGGAGTTAATTTGAGGTAGCCTAGTAGTGTGCATTATTAGTATCTTAAATTTCTTATTGTTAAGAAATGATAATGACAGTACTTACCAATAACAGGTCTGAAGTACGTTCCCGGTGTGAAGTCGGAGAGAGGCGATGTTGCCTCCGCTAACCGCAGCATTATCTTAGGGGATACCACCACCAGGGGCTTTCTGTAGTTGCGCACCATCTGCGTATGACATCAATAGTCATCTTACTTTATTAGACTAGATGTTGTCGAAGGTTAAGTAGGTTTTACCACGCCCGTAGATAGATAGGTGACCAATTTATACAGTGGTTATCAAATGTTCAACCTCCTTCGTGTTTCAAAAGGCACGTAAAATAGTCGGTCCCGATTAATGTCACTGAGTGATATAAGTCGCGAGATTGTAGAGATTGTGGGGGTTTCGGGGATGACGTCAGACGGCAGTTGGTCATCTCAACTCGCTCACAGCCATATCCTCTGTAATTTAAGCGGACCCTGGTACTAAACCGGGGTAACGCTAGATAGAAGATGTTACCGATGTCTTCGTCCGCGTTGAATTCAATAATTTTGTTAATTTTTGACTGATGAGGTCGCTAGAAAAAGTAGTGCCATCTGATTGAATTAAGGGCCCAAGCTATTTCAAATCGACCATATATAACAGATTTAAACAAATTCGCGTACAAAAAAAAGGACAAATTGTAAAGTAGGTTACAAAGTGCTTTTTCCATATGCTTCACACATTTTACATACCATTAAACCCAACTGTATTATTCAGCAAAAGGATCGTAGGGATAATAATTCTATATATGGATTCTAGATAAAAATATTAAACTCTTTTCATATATATATATGACTTGTCGTGCCCGCGACTTCGAAATGAAAAGAATTAATGTAGCCTATAGCTTTCCTCGATAAATGGGCAATCTAACACTGAAAGAATTATTGTAATCGGACCAGTAGTTCCTGAGATTATCGCTTTCAAATAAACAATCTCTTCAGTTTTATATATTAGTATAGATAATCTACCATGTTGCAGGTGGCTTGGTCTGCCTTGGATTCAGTGATTTTATTTAATTTCGATTAGATATGATGATGAATGTGCTCATTTTTCAAAGGCCGCAACGGATCTGCGAGCCTTTTGGTAGTTATCAGAAGCATTGATGCTATAAATTTGATCGAGCCACTGAGTTGTTGAGATACTACTATATTGGATAGAATAGTTGATTTGTTTGTTATTGACACAATAATAATTAAAATTAAATAAATAAATAAAACGTACGTACGTAACGTAGCACATTTACCTGACGCCGTAGCACACTTACCTGTTGTCGTAGCATACTTACTTGACGTCGTAGCACATTTACTTGATGTCGTGGCATATTTACCTGACGCCGTAACAGATGGAAGTACTGTGCGGGGGTGGTGGGGTTGACCACGTGCAGATTGACCGCCTCCGAGTCGGGCGTGGTCTCCGAGCTGTCAGAGAGCTGGAGGAAGCGCTCCACGCGGCACGAGGAGTGCTCGGAAGCGGCGCCGTCGTACCCATGTGGGAGTAGCACTACTAGGCCGTTGCTGCGCATCCATTTTGCTGAACAGAAGAAGGTAATAAGAATCCATGCATTATTTGGTATTAATTTCAACTTTATACCTCTACTCGTTCCTAAGAAATAGGGTCTTGACAGACGGACGGAGAACGAAATGATCCTATAAGTGTTTTTCCTTTGGAGGCACGGAATTCTAAAAAACAATTAAAATAATAAAACTTGATAGTGCATACTTTATTTATCTAATGTCTACACATAACCATATACCATTAGGTACTGGTCTTTAGGGAACCCTAATCACAAAACCCATTTTATCTCGTAAAACCGTGAGTGCTTTACGAGTATATGTATAGCCATTTGGTTTCGTTATAACCGTTAAATGTGTTTTCCATGTTACGTTGTTTTACGTTACAATATTTTCCACAAAAATATACTTGGCGAGAATAACTTGACAAGTCTATTACAGCCTACAAGTAGACTTATCAAGGTGTTTCTTACATAGCGCGACTGTCATTATCATTAACGTACTTGGCATGAATAACTTGACAAGTCCACTGATGACTAACACACGTACTTAACATGTGACTTATCAAATTAACCGTTCCCTGTACGGATACATTAATATTACGAATGTCTCCCTCTTGGCGTGATTATTTACTTATTTATTTAATATTAATTTCACACAATAAAGAAAACCATAACTTAAAAATACATGTGTGTGTTAATCGCTTGGCATATGTGTGCATGAGGTTTTTTTTAAATAATTTAATGTATTATTAGTGCATATTTTATAAAAATATTAGCATTTGCACACCCTCCTCTTTATAAACTATTATTGTGCCAAATTTCATACTCATCTGTCCGCGCAATTATCGCTTTTTAATATATATGCCTATTAATATAAAAATATGATTTTTATGCATATTTCCCGTTTCTCCTTGGCTGATTTTTTTCTCTATTACTTCAAAGGGCGAGTACAAAAAATTATACAGGAACGAAGTATGCTAAATGCTTGCTTGCTTTAGCGAAATCGGTCAATAACTTTTAACACGCTCTTGGTGTTCTTCTTCTTCCTGTCGTAATGCCGGTTAAATGCCAGGGTCCGCTTAGACTGTAGGAGATGTGGCTGTGGGGCGAGTTGAGATAACCGATTGCCGTCTGACGTCATCCTTGGAACCCCCACGACCTCTACAACCTTACGACTAATATCACAAAGTGACGTTAATCGGGTCCCACTGTTTACGTGCCTTCCGAAACACACTAATATCACTGTGACATTGATCCGGTCCCACTGTTTGACGGAACTTCCGAAACACGTAGGTCTGATATTAAATATAAACCAGTCTTAGTATGTATGTGTATCACACATTTATCACCCGGACGCAGAAAGAGCTACTAAACCTAGCGATCGACATAGCGACGTTGCTTCATTTTGTACAGTTTTTTTATATGTTACATGGGGCAAACGAGCAACCGGCTCACATAGGTGACTACCGCCCATAGACATCTGCATCCCCAGAAGACTAACAAATGCACTGCCATTCTTTAAGGTAGTATCATTTCACTATTTAATTTTTTCACAAGGAGATATAAATAAAATACCCTATTAGATACATTCTATTTTTTTAATTAGCCTATAATGTCCCACTGCTGGGTAAAGGCCTCCCCACTCTTAGACCACTCTCCTCTATCCAAGCTAAACCAATCCACTCCTTTCCCGCAAAGGAAAATTCTATTATCATACAGAAGCTAAACGTTGAAATTTATAGGCCACAGAATATTGTTACCGCATAAAATTGAGAGCTTCAATAGAGCAACGGTATGAGGTATTGACTGAAATCCGGTGGAGCGGTAATAAAAGTGCAAATTGACTCTTTGACTATTGGAACACACCTAAATTGCTTAGACCACAGGGAATAATTGTAATTTATTATAAACTTTATGGTATAGCAATAAAGTTTAAATTGATTCTACATTTTAGTTAGAATGTTTGTATGGAAAAAGAAAAGGGATGTTTTTAGGGTTTTCCCGGCAATTATTTGAATTTTTCTCTCCGTAAAAACCATCCTTGGACTTCAATGAACATTAAAAAAAGGAATTGGTAAAATTGGTCCAGATGTTGTTGAGTTATGCGCATTCAGAAGTGGTCAAGTTAGTTCAAAGGGGGTAGAAAGAATATTAATGATTACCCCCATTCCGGTGTACGCTACTGAAGAAAACGAAATTCAAAATCGTTGAGGAACTTGTACTTGAAGATGCCCGTGAATATTATAAGAGTGACCTTTAGTGTCAACGGGCGGGTGACAATTATAGAATTTACACAACTTTATATCCTTTTACACCATCCCTTCCCATACTTCTATTTGTTTATCTAATTAAAGGTAGCGCCACGCTTGCAGTCCTTTTACTCTGCAGCCGAATTGGGTCAACCTCTTAAACCAAAATGGTTCTTCTTCCCAGTGTTTTTTTCGGTTTAGTACCAGGGTCCTAGATTGTGAGGATGTGGCTGTTGGGTGAGTTAAGATGACCGATTGCCACCTGACGTTATCCTCAGAACCCTCACGATCTCTATAACCTTTCGACTAATATCACAAAGTGACACTAATCGGGTCCCACTGTTTAACGTACCTTCTGAAACACGGATGAGGTTGGATATCAAATATAAACCAGTCCAAGAATGGGTCACCCATTTATGACTTGCAGAAAGAGCTACTTGACCCCTACTCCTGTCTTTCTAATTAGAGGTAGCGCTACCCTTGTAGCCGAATTGGGCCGGCGCGTCCGAGTACCAGTACCTGTTTCTCACATGAGATCGGAGTTAAGTGGCGACAATGCTGTCACGTCAAGTAATGGTATCGTTATCGCGTTTCGTTCGGTTTGTGAGACTTCCCGGTGACCTTAACTCGTCATTTAGGGTCGGCAACGCATCTGCTAGCTTTCTGGTCGTGCAGATGTCCATGGGCGTCAGTAGGCACTTAGGTGCCTACTGCCAGCTAATCACCATTGCATACATTTAGATTGTACGAATCATACAGAGCAACGTTTTGTAATATTCATCGTAAAATGGTTCATTGTTAGATATAATATTCCGGGTGAAAAGCGGATGGAGATGGGGTAATTTTTGCATCTTATAGAGGTTTTTCATTTTTCTACATTTGTTCTTCTACTTTTATCTGTCATTTATGTATTTCCGAACAATTACGGTAGTGAACGCATTGTTAAATCGACGCTCATGGCTCTATGGCTCGTAATAGTACAATTAACAGTAGATATAGTTATGACGCTCTAAAGCCGGAGCCTTACCATACAAAAATTTTTTATTTTATGTTTTTGTTCTAAGTATCGTATGTATAATCGTATGCAATTTGTGAACAGATTTAATTAATTTCGACCTTACAAACAGATACTAGAATTTTATTTATAATATGTATAAATTAATTATTATTACGTGGGACTATGGAAACGTGCAAAATGCAATAATATAGACATATAGATAACTGCAAGCTGCCATTGGGACATTGACATTGGGTGAGTTCAGACGCTCTCGTGGTTTGTCTGTGGTGTGCGTGAAATTAAAAAAAAAATGTTGTTCATGATAGCTTTCCTTGATAAACGGACTATCTGACACTACATACACATATACTGAAAGTACTACATAGACATACACTGAAAAAAATTTTCAAATCGTACCTGGAGTTCCTGAGATTAGCGCGTTTTTAACAAAAACCTTATTTAGTTGAAAAGACAAAAATTGCTGCATCTCAGTGTTGGATGGAGATTTCGAAATAATTCTTAGATAGGTTGCTAGATGGATGGCGGACGTTGAAGCAACGGTGCCTGAGACATAGAGATTATATAGAAGGTTTCCGTATATAACACGCTATACATACATCCACGCGGAGACCAGTCCGGCGCATACAATGGCATTCGGCACATGTCTGCCGCAGAAGATGAAGCACATACCGCCCAAGAACAACACGGAGGGCCTATGGCATTGTGTCCAGATACCGGAAGATTTGCGCACTATGGCTTGTGTATGGGATGATATACAGCATCTGACGTAAGCACTACAACCCTTATCTACTAATACTTATTACTTGAGATCGCCAGCTGTTCGAAATTCGCCCACAAACATTTGGATATCACCTACTTAATACAACAACATACATATATCGTTTAATTTGACACTTTATATTACAGGTGTTTGTCACTATTACGTTTTAACTGATCTTAAAGCGTAATAGTGAATGATTTCAATAATAAATGTATACATGTGTGTATAAATCGCTTGACATTGGTGTGCATATCGTTTTATTTTCATACTTTAATATATTTTTAATACAAGGCTTATAAAAGTAGTAGCATTCGCTCATCCTCTTCTATATAAACTATAATCGTGTCAAATTCTATTACTCCCCCGTCCGCGCAATTTCGTGAAATGGCACCAAAAGATTTCACTTCACGTATTAATATACTTATAGATAAATTATACTTAATACTTAGTTTACTTATCCATACTTAATATTATAAACGTTAAAGTAATTCTGTTTGTTACGTTCTCACGCGTAAACCGCTGAATCAGTTTTGACGAATTTCGGTATAAAGATAAATTCCGATCATGTAGAAGGACATAAGTACATTTTGTCGCGGAAATAAAATTTGGAAGAGGTTAAATTGGCGGTTGAAAGTCGAAAAAAACAACCTTGATGAGGTCGCGGGTTGAAGCTAGCCTGTGAAATAAATGATTTTTTTCTTTGTTCCCGTCTTAAAGTTTACAACTTTTAGTAGTAAGGATAAGACCTTCTATTATGAATATCGAAGATTCTCGTGCCAGAAGGTCCATAACAAAACTTTTGAAATTTTCTTATACAATGTTACAGTTAGAAAGTATTAATTCTATATTTATATAAAAATTACGTGTGTGTATGTGTGTGTGTTTGGGTGCATGTGTGTAGTTATTTTACTATAAGTACAATAAACAATTGTCTGGTCTATTCTCACTGAAATGATAGATTTAATTGCATTGCGGATTTACGCAAAGCAAGATTTTCCAAATTAACCCCTGATTCTATCTAATGTTGGATATATTTTTTTTTAATTTGGGAAGAAGGAACCATATCACTGCCCGGGACTTGTGACCCAGATCTAGGTTTGAGACCGCTCAGAGGCCTCTAACCCTCACCTTCATTTATATCTATGCGGTGTAACAGTGTTCATTTTGTTCATAAATTGAATGTGAACAAACAGTCAATTTTGTCCGCTAATTTAACCGTTTGTCGCGATCGCGTGATATATTTCGGCGTTGAATTAAATTAACCACAAGATCAAATCTTATCTTCGCACTGATCGCTGCACCTGTTGCACAATATGGCGTTTTGTCGACTTCATTAAATTTATAGCTGCTTATAAATTTATTATACGTTTTAATTACATGTATTGTGATTGACAAAGCCCTATTAGTCCATACTAGACATCTAGGGCATTAGACAATAAGGGGGCCATAGCGAAATAAACATTTTTTGAGCTACATCAATTATAATAGAAAACACGAGCTGATTCCCGCGACTTCGTTCGCCAAAATTACGAAAACCTCTCGACCTCCCTAATCTGGCCCTATTTAAAAATCCATTATCCAATAATCTACCTACGTGCCAAATTTCAACTTTGTACGCCCCGCGGTTTTCAAGATTTCGTGTTACCTTTCGCTATTATATATTACTAGCTGTTCCTCGCGACTGCGCTCACGTGAAAGTTCGTATACCTATTAAATTGCGAGAGCCCCGACACCTCCTTAATCCGGCCCTATCACAAAATCCGGTCTTAGCGGACGAATACTACCTAAAAACTACCTTCCAGTCAAATTTTATCATTGTACGTCCCGACGTTTTCGAGATTTTTTGTTAGGTGACCTGACGCTTTTATATATAGAATATATAGATATGTTAGTCTATGTCAATAATATTTTACATGTACCCATAAGGTCACGATGAATAATATTAAAAAAAATTACAAAAAAAAAATATCGTGTGGTATGGTTGGCTTTAGACGTAATTAATTGGTGAGATTGTATCTTTTTTTTTATCAAAAATAAATAAAAAATGTGGACAGTAATCTTAGAATTTATAATATATAGTCTTAGAATACTATTATTGCAATATGTTATGTCATCTAATAAGGCCTTTGTTACAAAGATAATTTCTAGTGGATATTTTGATAGCCACCATGACGTTTACCACCGAAACTGATGAATCGAAAAACCATCACAGTGTTCAACAATAAGATGTCACATTTCCGAAAAAGCACCATAAAGTCTATTAAAAGTTATGACTGTGCAAAATTTTTGCTCTCAAATTCAAACCTTATGTAATGGGATGATGGTCTATTTTAGTGTAACATAAATTGAGAGTAGCGGGATGGAGAGGGGTTTTATAGCTCCAGGGGAGGGTTTGATGAATTTATTTCGTGTCAATACCTATTGAACAAAATAATTACGTTGTGTTATAGAAATAATATGGAGTAATGTTACGCTTGATGTGGTTTTAAAAAGTGTAGTGTCATTTTGTTGAGATTTGTCAAAAAGTGTGTGTTAAGTATAAATTTTGTACACTTATTTTTGATTTCTAAATAAGAGCATAATTTTTTATATACATATTTTTTTCCTGCAGATCATTTAATCTAACCTTTACTAAAAAGTCCCAAAAGTGGTAGATTAAAAAAAAATAGTAAAAAATTTTTTTTCAATTAAAGAACGAGTCTAATATTTTTGAAAAATTATTAAGACCCATATTTAAAGGTTAAAATAATTTTGTATGTAAATTTACAGTTTCGCCAAAACGGCCCTTAAAATCAACTTATATATACTTTCACACTAATTCCAATTATTACCTCATCAAATTGTACAATACACAGGGCATTTGTCTTTATAAATCTAGTCAACCACTGACACGATTGAATGGAACAGATAAACCCCACCTCCGTTGGGGTATTGTCGCACTCAGTCCTAATACAAGTTTTACTTTTAAGCTTAGTAGGAGGGGACAAGGGGAATATTAGACATACCTAAAAAGTATTACTAATATTCTTTAAAAAAAAAAGAAAAAAAAAGTTTCTCAGAAATTACATATAAAAGGCTACATACACACAAACACATACATACATACACACACACACACACACACACATACACAAACATACATACATGCACATACAAATAAAGGTGATCTGATCATATATTTACCATGGAAGAGCGAGACCCAATCTTACCAGACTATCTAGATGCGATTTAATCGAAGAACACCACAGTCGTCACAGAAGGTGAAAAATGTTCCATCTAAAAAGCACTTCATGACTAGGCTATAAACTCCATATAATTTCTACCTCGAGCTTAAATTTGAAAATCAATTTTATGGAGTAGTAAAAAAAAACCATTAATAGATTATCTATAATATATACTAATACTCATCTATTCTAATATATACAGCCGAAGAGGTTGTCTGTTTGCGTGAATGCGCTAATCTCAGGAATTACTGGTCCTGTTGGAATAATTTATGACATAAAAGTATGTTAAAGTTCTTGCGTTTAATTAAATCTTAGCTTATTAATTAATAACTTTATTAAAAAGATGACTCCAATGAAATATCTTAGAATAGAGTCTACATACTCTGTCTAAATAATTCAAACCGACTGTCGTTTATGTTGCACTGACTATATTTTATAAGTAAAATTGTCTCTTTATAAAAAAATTAAATAAAAAAAATATATTTTAGACGTAGCGCCATGCTTGCAGTCATTTTGGTCTGGGTCACGAATTGGGTTGGTGGGTACCAGCACCTCTTTCTGATGCGCGTATAATTAAACTTGAAAGATGCCTTAAATTTCCTTTCTTCCTTAAGATTCCCCTT
The DNA here is from genome assembly GCA_024363005.1 of Charaxes varanes. NCBI lineage: Eukaryota > Metazoa > Arthropoda > Insecta > Lepidoptera > Nymphalidae > Charaxes > Charaxes varanes. The sequence goes on from JANCMC010033613.1 coordinate 41,898,937, forward strand.
TACGTGCCTTCCAAAACACGGAGGAGGTGGGATATTTGAAAACCAGTATTAGAATTGGTCACCCATCTATAACTCGGCTGCGGTAAGAACTGCTTAACCTAGCGATCGACTGAAATGCCGGCCACCGATAAAGGTACAACCTCCTCATTAAACCAGCAATCTTCTTCTTCCTAGCGTTATCCCGGTGTAGTGCCGGGGTTTGCTTAGGTTGCAAAGGATTTGACTGTGGGCCATAGAACCACTTCTGTTATGGAGTGGTTCTATGGTTAGACAACGGGCTAAAATCCTTAAGGAACTTGGTTTAAACTCTGACTCCACTGGGCTATCGTTATTACCTTATCTAATGCTGGAGCCAGACCATAGCTCCATTTGAATGATCATGTAGTGTGGCCGGGGACTTTGTCTAGCTGCGCAAAGTTTTGTAGAACTTTGTAGTCTTCCTTAAACACCTTGGGCTATGTCTGGCCCCGGCACAAAAATATTCTTAAAAAAAAACCCAAGAGTGAAATATTTTTTGTGCTTGCCCGCAGATGCGTTGCCGGACTTTTAGCATTGAAATTTGCTCCTTTCTTTCCGTAGATCGAGATTTTATTTATGCACAGTTATTACATACTTCTCACTAAGGAGGTCGTGGCCTAATCGGTGATCGGCATTTGAGTCGCTCTTCCTGCGACCAAGTGAGGGTGGTGAGTGGTTTATATTTGATATCCGACCTCATCCGTGTTTCGGAAGGCTCGTAAGTGGGACCCGGTTAAAGTCACTTTGTGATATTAGTCGTAAGGTTGTATAGAACCTGGGGGTTCCGAGGATGACGTAATATTTAGTTTTGTATAATTTTTAATTTTAAGTTTCTACAGAAACTTAGGTACACCTAATTATGTATTTTAACGCTGTACGTGCCTGTAAAAGTTTTTTTCATAGTTTAAGGATTCCATAATGTACAACTATTATATTGTAAAAAGCCGTCGGTACGTCAAAATAAATAAATAAATAAAACATGATTATTTAACTAATAAATCTTTTTAGTGTGTTAGTGATAAATCAAAAGTGCGCCATGAAATAAATCACCCACCCAGAGTAGAAACCAAAAATCAAAGTTGCGGACCCTGTAAACAGTATAGCAAACGAAAAAGGAACACCTTTACAGTATACAAAATTGACGTCTCAAATTACAGTGGTCGCAGTGTATATCGGAACATACTCCTAGTTTTTAAGCGTGCCACAGTATATCAGCACTATGATAACAAGCGCGTACTGTAATGTTCTCAAGACATGCTATGTCGAAACTTGCATCTTTTTCAACTTAATAATGCTGACTATTGACGCCTTTGCGGGAAAGAAGTGGATTCAGGTGGGTCAGGAGAGGAAGGTGTGGTTATTAAAGGGGGAGGCCTTTGCATCTAGTCGAATCACTATTTATATACCGATCTATTTACCGGGTGAAATTATGTTTTACGAAATTTAATATGTTTGTAAATGTGCACGAAAAAGGTTGCCATAAAATGTACTTAATGGCTATGATTTATTAAAATTATATGACGTAATTATTTTCTCAAATTTCACGATCTGGTTTGCCAAACGAACTGTATTCCAGGTGAAAGTATACTATATACACAATATGCAGTACATGGATAGCTTAGCTTTCCGCGCGTTTTTTTTTCTTAATGTAAACACTTTTCCTTATGAAAAAGATTCCCACCCCTTTATGCATATATAATAAGGGGCAAACGGGCAGGCGGTTTACTCGAGTGACAAGAGGGCTCACAGGCGCGTTGCCGGCCTTTGAAGAACGGGTATGCTCTTTTCATGAAGATCTATAAGGCGTGTCGATTCGGAAATACCGAAGCTGGTCATTGATTCCACAGGGGAATGGTAAGACGATTCTTGAGAATTGCACGATTGTGGATTTCAGTCCTTTGTATGGAAGTAATTAAATGTTATATCATATAATAGAAAATAATTCAGCGTTTTAAATAGTATAGCCATTTATAAGCTGACCGAACTATTTGTATGGACAGAGACGGAATTGGCTCTACTAATTTGATTTTGCTAAGATTTGAGAATTTTGAATTCTAATTCAAATTATGTTTTATTCAAGTATACATTTAAAAGGTCTTTTGAATCGTCGAGCATTGTAAAAGTTACTCACGGAATGAGATTAAAATGTGTTATTCTAACTATGCTATAATGTTATCATTAACCACTACAAAACCAATCACAAAGGACGTATTTTCTGCATAGTACCAAAACAGTGCAGAATTAAAAAATAAAATAAATGTGGCGTTAAATCCCATTGTTGCACAGCTTTTCATTAATGCACTGTTCTTGATGAATGAACACAGAGAAAAAGAAAACAAAAGACTCGCGTTCTATACGGTTGTATAACTTTGATACTTCATAATTAGCAAAAAAATTTAATAAATTGAAATAGACATCGAAGTAGTTGAAAGAAAAATGGATTACACACCTTGCTGAAGCGAATAATAAATAACTCGCTTTGCGCTCAGTGCAATAAACTACTATTAATTCCAGTATGTCTAAGTATTCTATAACTTTATCTGATACAATGGGATGTTGAGTTATACTGACTAGTTTCAAACTCTTCTGGGGTAGTTTTCCATGAGTTCACTACGAAGCCCATTTCATAACTATTTAAGTTAACTTCTAAGATGTTCTTATAATATAAACCTGTTTCTTCGATCTTTCCCTCTTAGTAAGGATATATAATATTTATTTATAATTTATAGTGTGAACAATTAATGAAGAAGTCGCAGCTTAAGCATTGTCCATGGCTAGGTTAAGGAATTCTTACCGCGACCGGATGATAGATGGGTGACCCATGCCAACACTGGTTTTCAAACGATTGACCGTGTTTCAGCAGGCACGTAAAACAGTGGGTCCCAATTAACGTCACTGAGTGATATTAATCGTGGGATCGTAAAGTTTGTGGGGGTTCCGAGGATGACGTCAGACGTCAGTAAGTTAATTTAGCTCGCTCCACAGCCATATCCTCTGTAATTTAAGCGGACCATGGTACTAGACCGGGATAACGCTAGGAAGATGAAGCAGTAATCTCTAGAAAGTATAACCTTCAAGTTTCATCAGTGGCAACCCTAGTTCCCCACTATGATAGCCAAAAGGCTGAAGTTATATTTACACATCGTTATCTAACCCCTTGTGTCCCTGGTACTAGATCGGGATAACGCTATGTGCAAAAAGAAGAAGTCTGAACGATTAATCCAATTAACCATCTAATAAAACACTACGCTCCAGAAGGCTTAGCACGAACTTTTCGAAACGAAGTAAATGGTCGTCTTGTGTTTACGTAGAATGAAAATGTTCGTGCCAGGCTCAGAGGAGGTAACTCATAATCAATGCTAATACAACCAGCGTTGATGCTAATAAGGGTCCGCTATAAGCCTAGCACGATCATTTTCATCCTAAGTAAAGTCGAGTCTTCAACTCAGTCTGATTTGAATACATCGTGCCAGACCCTCAGATTCCATACTCTCTATCACGCGCGTAAAAGATCAAATAAGTTTAACATTTTCACTTTAATTTTCTTAAAGTATAATTAAACAATTTGGCCGGATTGCGACCCTGTATCAAGATATATGGGAAGGTCAAAACCCCTTACGGTGTAAGTAATGCGCCAATCATCACATTCAATGGCTTTCTGTGTGGTCAAAGTTAAGAGATGAGTGGTGTTGCGAAATTTTTTATCATAAAGTTTCTCTTTCTTACTCACTCTGTTTGCGCCAGCTCCGGTGTTTCCAAACCAATGATTAGGGGCCCTTTAAGAAAATTTTGACATTTCGTCAAAATCTGTTATTTCACCCTCATCATCTCCATGTTCTAAAATCCACAACCGTGCGATTTTTTTAGAATATTCTTACCCTACACAATTTCTCTGTGGAATCGGTCACCAGCTCCGGTAATTCCGAACAAATACTACTTAGGGGCCTTCAAGGAAAGAGTATACTGACGCCGTTGGACTACTGCAACATCAGAGGGACCGCAACTGCGTCTTTGAGAGATGAATATCCTCTTTTCTTGAAGGTCCCTAAGTCGTGTCCGTTCGGAAAAACCGAAGCTGGCAACTAATTCCACAAAGGAATTCCAAAAAATAATAAAATCTTGTAGGGAGCTCAGAGTTATTCCCAAACGATCATGTTTTTACCGTCTTGCAATTCTATACAACAATATCCACCGTCTTGTACCTTGGGGCAGCCCCCATTTCATAAGTATTAGGCCCGCAGGCGTTTCAAATAGAGCTAACGTAAATAATGGCCTAGGCGTGTCAATTACTGTCTGATTGGCTTTGATTTTGGGCAGGCTCGGATGTTTATACAGGATAACGGAAGAACTGTGCGATTGGTGCTTAAAATTATATTTATGCACTTATACAGTTCGGGTATTTTTCGTCTAAGGACATTTATATTATACTAGAGGTGACCGGCGAATGCATTGGAAGATTGGAAATAACAATCGTCCAATGACGTAGCTATATTTATATGATATGAATTGTCTAGGAACGTTATTGCCTCGTTCATAGAAATAAAAGATTAAAAAAAAATATTCCTCATCCAAAAAACAGTCGTTCAGTGATGTAACTATATTAATATGCTTAATTTAATCTGAACGTTTACATTTTTATTATTCGACATTATTATCATTTCCTAGATTTCAAATCACTTGAATTGTTATAAATTTATAATTCTAATGTATTACAGTATGATTCACTAATGCTCTTGTTTATTCTAATCGTAGTATTTGCTTTGTTTGACATTTATTATCATATATTTTTTGTTTTCTATATTAATTTGCAACATCCTGACAGGGCTTCATACGCCATTATGTGTAAGCAAATTACGAATAAATGATTAAATGATTTTAAATGATTAAACGATTAAATCATTATATGATTAAACGATTAAATGATTTAATGATTATAAGATTAAATGATTAAATGATTAAATGGTTAAATGATTAAATCATGAAATGATTCTGATATGAACTGTCTAGGAACGTTATTGTCTATACAGAAATCCTAATTCGGTGATCTTTTAACCTATCTAACACATCGATGGGCGGAGGCTATTGAGAGCAAGGGGCGTTGGCCTTAAAATTATCGGAATACAAAATAATTTAGAATTACAATTTAACAATTTTTTTTTGCCAACTACGCCGCTGGTCTCGTCCGTGATGCCTAAACTGGTCTTTAGCTATCCTCAATGGTGGATTACGATATACAAGAGATCCATAAATTAAGAATAATAAATCCAATTCAAGTCGTGACCATAATTGGAAGGTGATACATAACCTATTATTTTTGAAGTTAAACTTCCTTGGGGGGGGGGTGTGCGTTCTAAATCTGAATGAAGTTAGATATCAATTTAGATAATTTGTTCTTTAGATAATTTATGTCATAATATTGCAAAATAGATATAATTTATATTGAAATAGTTTACACGATTTATAATAATTACATAGTTATTAGCACACCCGGCAGACGTTGTCCTACCCAAACGTTATGTTACTTAATATTTACTACGTTCTATTATCCTATCCCAATATCCCGTTCTCGCGCTTCCGCGCAATGTATCGTCAATATTGGGAAGCAATCGTCAACAAAATGTTGCTGCAGCAACCCGAAAGCTACACCACCGAATCCGCCACCAAAGCACAGCTCTGCACTGACTTTCCGATGTGCCTTAACGCACGTTACGCTTCGACACCGAAACATCATCAGGAGATAGACTCTAAAAAGGTTATTCGTAAAGTTTATTAAAGGCCACTCACAAATCCTATTATAATAAATAAATATATACAGGACTATATGACACACGAACGTCTGTTCCTAAGGTAAAGAACTTAATGCCTGTGTTATAGGTAACAGTCGCCTGTTACACGCAATTTTTTTTTGTAAATATGAAAATTATTACATCACCAATTCGATTAGACCAAAATACAACTAGGTGTTTCAATTTTATAATTTTTACCAAATAAAAAATTATTATCCTTACTACAGTAATCGAGAAATTTTTCATATCTCTTGTTGAAATATATTTGCCGAAAACGCTTTGTGTTGCGCCAATCAAAAATCGAATATCGCCGCATTTTGCCATATCTTGAAATTTCCATAAATTAACAGAGCCGTTTTTTACGTTCTCAACAAATTCCATATTTGCGATAAAGAATAAAATTAAAATACATTCTAATCATCATGTCACTGAATAATATAAGTCGTCAGATTGTAAATATTGTGAGGGTTACGGAGATGACGTCAGACGGCAGTTGAACATCTTAACTCGCCCACGTGGTTGTCCATGTCCTCTGTAATTTAAGCGGACCCTGGTACTAGACCGGGATAATGCTACGTAGTAAAAGTCTAGCGTTACTGTAATCCCTCCTATGACACGGTTGGTTTCTTCCACATTATAGGAAGACGCGTTGTAGGATTGTCTTCGTACAACGCGCTTGTACGACTCCTATTGCGTAGAATATATAATATTATAGTGTGGTGCTTTTATATATTGGCTGGCCCGTTGACGCAGTGGGCAGTGACCCTGCCTTCTGCTTCGGGGATCGTGCGGTGGATTCCCAGCTCGAGTCTGGGCGTATTATCACTGCAATGCAATGCGATGTTGATACCCGAAAGCTACACTACCGAATCCGCCACCAACGCACAGCACTACACTGACTTTCCGATGTGCCTCAGAGCACGTTTCGCTTCGACACTGAAGCATCGTCAGATGATAGACTCTACAAAGATTATTCGTAAAGCCTGGCTTAATCAACAGAAAGAACATGTAAATGAGTATGAGAGCTCGGTAGTGAAGTTGTCCGAACAATTAATATTTCTTCTTAGTTTTAGGGAAGTGGCGTACGTTAAAAATTCGTTTATGTATAGTAATATATAAAGTTTGTTTGTTTGTTTACTTGATCGCGCTAATCTCAGGAACTACTGGTCCGATTTAAAAAATTCTTACAGTATTATACATAGCCCATTTATCGGGGAAGGCTATAGTCTATACATCATCACGCTAAAATTAAGTCTATTATTTTTACCTAATTATACGCGGATGAAGTCGCGGGCACACTTAATCAGTTGTCGGCATTTGAGTCGATGACTAGGTAAGACATAAAATTAAAATAATTTCGAAAAATATTTTTGCAAACGCCCTAACAGGGTAATATATAAAATTGAATTAAATAAATATTACACTTAAACAATTCTTACCGCAGAGGGGTCACAAAAAGGTGAAAAATTCTATTACTCGTTTTCAAATATCCGACCCCTTCTGTATTTCGGAAGGTAAGTTAAATAGTGGATCCCGATTAATGTCACTGACTGATATACATAGTCGTGGCATTGTAAAGACTATGGGTATTAACTTTATTGCAAATGAATTGTAAAAACGGTATGATTTCCATGGGCGTCAGTAGGCACTTCGGTCCCTGGTGCCTGCTCGTTTGCCCCCTAGTAACATATTTAAAAAAAAATGATTTTGCATCTTCTCCGTGCCAGGGACAGCTTAGATTGCAGAGGATGTGGCTGTGGGGCGAGTTAGGATGGCCGAGTGCCGTCTTACTTCATCCCCTGAACACGATCTATACAATCTGACGATTAATATCACTCAGTGGCTTTAATCGTGGCGTTTTACGTGCTTACGTACGTAGGATGTGTACAATTTACCGTACGTTTGCAAAGAAAACCAAAACCTTTAGGATATTTCTCGTTGACCTAGAGTCATAAAATTTGGCAAGAAGCTACATCTTGTAGCACAAGTAAAGGAAGAAATCCGAAAATTGTAAATTTGTTGTTACAATAATGTCGGTTTATCTGTTTGTTTGTATGTCAGTCAAGACCATTTTTCTCACAAACGCCTAGAGCATAACTAACTTATATGATAACTTACTATAACTTGGTCATATTTGTCATACATTCCATACTATATTTTGTGTGCCTAGAAAGGAGAAAAGTGGCAGGGGGCCGTCTTCGACCGCGGACGTCGGCGACGCTACTAAGTGGGGCTAGCACTAGTGTACATAATAAGCTAGATAGCTCGCTCTCGCTCACGTAAACACGGATTGTTTACTGGTCTACGGCGTACACTAGTGTCGGCCTCCTTTTAGTACTTAAGGTGTTTTTCTAATTGCGGTATGATACGTTATTACACGACGCTACCTGATCCAGATGTTATATTGTGCTTGTAAATACAGTCCGTGAATATAAGAAAAGGTCGGTGTTTTATTGCCCCGTCAATTTAACCCAGTCAAGGCACCGATCCCCAACACATACCATGTATTTGTCTACACCAGCGCCATTCTGGACGGTTTTTGAACTAATATCTATGCTATAATGTTGAACACTTTTTCATTTTCTCCCATAAGAGATGTAACTCCTTATCGTATTCTCCATACAATCTATGTATAGTGCGTCTAAAAATGCGCATCCCGAAAAATATCGCGGTTATCAATATTTTATGTCATGTAAAAACTATGGCGTTCTACATTTATAATTTTTTGCGTCATTTTTTTTCGATGTTTCAATAAATCATTGTAGAGTATTTGAACCGGGCACCTTAAGGATTCCAGTCCAGTCTTTTACCGTTAAGCCGAGTGGCTGTAAACAAAAATAAAATGTTTTATGAAAGCTATTAATCGTTGTTATTAATATCATAGGGGTGTTACTGAAAATAAGTTTTGAACTTTTAAATTGGAATCAGAGCTTTATGTTAATTTTCTCTGGTTATATATATATATATATATATCCCACGAATTTTCTCACTTTTTTATATAAAACATAAATAATAATAAATATATAGGACTATATTATGACACACGGACGTCTGTTCTTAGGGTAGACAACTTAATGCCTGTGTTATATATAACAGACGCCTGTGATACAAAAATGTATTTTATTAAAGACATATTTAAAAACATTTCTGTTATTTAGCCTATACTGTCTTACTGCTGGACAAAGGCCTCTCCCTTTTCCAACCACACCTTCCTTTCCTGACCCATTTGAATCTATTTCTTTCCCGCAAAGGCTCCATATAAACAAATAGTACAACATGACTCGATGCGGGAATCGAACCCACAACCCTCGGAGCGGAAGGCAGGGTCACTGCTGTGTCAACGGGCCAGTATATTATATACTTCTTATTAGAAAAACCGAAACACTTCCGTTTTTTTTACATATATTCCTAAATATACACATTATTCTGACAATCCTTACAAAACATAAGGGGTTTCCATTTTTCTGATGAGAAATATATATATAGAAATAAAAGCCTAGAGAATAAACGTTATAAAATCAAAGCCGTCTTAATAAGTGTACGACTAGAACGCCAAACATCTAAACCAGATGACGGGCGCGTCAAAAGCCGCCGGCGTCTTTGGTCCATAATTAGTAACAAATTATGAGACAAAAACGGAGCGAGATTTCTTTGAGGCAAGACCGCTCCGCCGCCCGTGACGGAGAGATTGAAATATCGGAATATAATGATACTTTTTTTTTTTAATAGAAGTAAAAGCGGAAAGTAAGGGGTCATACGTAAATTACGTCACACGAATTTTACGACTTTTAACCCCCTGCCCCCTCCTTGTCACAGATCGTCACGTTTTATATACTCCCATTGGTGTGACGTCACAAATTTTTAAATTTTATGCAGTATTTCAAAAAAATAAAACAGTAGTTTCAATTTTTTTTGTTTTTTTTTAACGTGTGACGAAATTTTTGGATGACCCCTAGTAAGTGAAGGGTAAGTAAGTTCCAAAAAGTAGTCAGACTTAATACCAGAATATCTGGAATTAAGAGATATTTAGCATCACGAAATCCGTTCGGATACCAAAACACATTTCGGGTTGGTGGACCATTCCAGTAACTATTTAGTTCAGCACTAGTTCTAAGACCTGATTTAATGGCGAAAGCGTTATATGATGAAGTATACATATAAAATTTGTTTAGCACATTCGCAATTTCAATTCAAACCAGCTTAAGCTAAGACCTTATATAATAGAATCTCAAAACCCAATTATCTGTTGCTAAAACATTGAAAAATATTGAAAAACATCACACAAAAGTTATTGTTAAATCATGTCCGATCACATTATATAATTATTTAAAGATAAAGACAGATATTCCAAGTAATTAGTTCTACACATTCAAAATTATTCATGCGTAAAAACTTTCAATATTAGACCTTAATCGAGAATTTACTCGCACGGTTGAAACTGGCACCCTTCTATTCCGAAAGCGTTAAAACCGTCACGTTCCGATGAGCGCGCGGCGCGATGCAAGCGATCCATGTTGCGTTCCGTTCCTCCCACTCCCACCTAATTAGCTTCCGTAAGCTGTAAATCTAAGTTATACTGCGCCGACGTCAACGCACCGCTTTGATCACGCGCCAAGTGAAACGGAACATCGGAATGAATGAAATAAGCGGTTTCTGAACGCGGCGTTTAATGTCTAATGTGGCGGGAATTCCTGTTTAGGTTATGATTGGTAAAGTTGAATGAAATATGTCTTTATGTGTTGTGTCTTTATGTTACACAATTAGAATATTATAAATATAGCAAAGAAAAGCTCTCTTGCAGAATGTTCAAAGTAGCAATTTACTGTTTGTGACCAATTTGATGTTATTGAAAATCTCTATGGTAGGAGTAACCTCAAAAAACATTTTAAATATTAAAATACGTTGAATTTCTTAATCTTGTATGCGCGAATAGCGGCATAAATGTTTTCTTATAATATCGCTGAGAAATTATATACAGAATGGTGTGCGAATACGAATATTTGTATGAATTATGCATTATTAATAAAATACCAATCACGCACCCAATGGCAACGATTTAGACACACACATATTCATACATGTTACCATAAGACCGTGTGTGGTGTTGTTATCGCGTTTCGTTCGGTTTTTAGACATCTAAACGACCAGGAGTTTAGGCCACCGGGAAGTCTAAAAACCGAACGAAACGCGACAACAACACCATCACTTGACGTGACAGCATTGCCACCACTTCACGCCGATCTCATGTGACCCCGGAATCTCCGTAATCTAAACAATTTCATGACTCATAGCACACAGTGAAATCTTTACACGGCCTCCGAAACTTGGAGGAGGTCTGATATTTGAAAACCATCTATTAACGTATTTTAAAGTAATTCAGTTTTATTCGTGGCGAAGTGAGAACCATGCGTTGCCAAGGTAAAAAAATCAAGGTAAGGTATATTTCAGCGAGTGTTTATTTAAATTCGTGTGTGTAATTAAGACCACGTGAGGTATTTTTGGAAACCTATTAGGCCCTGCGCGTCTGTCGCCTCGGTATCGGCAAGCCAGGAGCTGTGATAGGCGAGGGCTATGCTAATGATGATAACATCCCTGGTGCGGTCTGCAGCAGGGCTGCTTTAAAAACGGCAGAGTGGCAAAACGTGATGAGGCATTATTTGTCAAGCCATGAGCTGTGATAGGTGATGGCCATGATAATGATGATAGCATACCTGGTGCTGGCTCAGCAGGGCTGCTTTAAAAACGGCAGAGTGGCAAAACGTGATGAGGCAGTATTTGTCAAGCCATGAGCTGTAATAGGTGATGGCCACGATGATGATGATGACATACCTGGTGGTCCATGGGTGTCGAAAAACACTCTGATAAACCAACTGGCAACAGCGCGTTTGCTCATTGCTATAATAACAGGTAGTTCTAAACCAAAGTATAGCCCGAATACTCAATATTATTCGCGTGCAGAAATATTGAACCCACAAACTGCATGTGCGAATAAAACTAGGGCCGGGCGGTGCGAAAAGTGAAAAACGGTCCGTTTGATTTGCATATTTTGGGAATATTCAGCACGTTTATTCGCACTGTTTGATTCGACTACATTGTTCCGTGGCGATAATGGGTTTAAATCCATTCATCGGGAGATACTTTGATGAAATTTCACAGGTATTATGATATTCTTCTTCTTCGTAGCGTTATCCCGGTACTGGTATTATGATATTCTTCTTCTTTTTAGCGTCATCCCGGTACAGGTATTATGATATTCTTCTTCTTCCTAGCGTTATCCCGGTCCAGGTATTATGATATACTTTTTCTACCTAGCGTTATCCCGGTATAGGTATTATGATATTATTCTTCCTAGCGTTAGCCCGGTCAAGGTATTATGATATTCTTCTTTTAAATCAACCGTGCGATTTTCAAGAAACTTCCAGCACTTTTGCTTCTCACAAACGATAGGTGTCTATACTCTTACTATACATAAAAAATCCCGTCTATTGTTGTGCCGGTTTCGTTACTCTTCTGCGTCCCGGTTTCCCCAGAGAGTTGCATGTCTGCTCGTTTTTTATCCATATTAGAGCTAGTTTGTGATTCACCCTCACGATTTCCGACCCGCCATGGAGCCCGCACCTCGGGGATGCTCTGGCACAATCCGCACAGAGACATATTTGTGGCTAGTTTTCTTTCAGTAGATATTCCAATGCATGTTAGAGAATTTGTTTCCGGATCCCCATGGTTCGTGCGAAACGTGGACCTCCATAGAGACCTTGAGCTCCAGACGATAGGTAAATTCTTTAAATACCTCTCGGAACGGTACTTCGAGAAAGGCCATCGGGCGCCTGCCCGACTACCTGGACGACATGGTAAACAAAACAACGGAACGTTTTACTTGCAGCGGTGTCGGTAATGGTAACGGTCGTTACTTTGGTTTCTTTACACGTCGAAAATGCTCAGCTAGCCCAAAGAAGTTTGCACTTATTTGATATCCTAGAGGCCTCAACTTGTAGAAACTTCGGCCGTGTCACAATTCCCATACATTTGAAAAGGGAACCTATGGGGCAGGTATAGTTGACCAAGAAATTGGTTTGCCACGCTAAGGTCGATTGTCGTTTGCACGTCAATTAGTCATAAGGCTCATTTTTGCTTGATATGCATTACGTTAATTTGTAACAATAACCCTTAGCAAAATTTTCTTTAAGTAGGAGCTCTTTCTTGGTGGTTGCACGACTATACTTCTCATTGACCTTGAAGCAACATCTTATAGCACAAGTAAAGGAAAAAAGTCCGAAAACTATAAATTTCTTGTACCGCTGGTCTAGATATACTTGTTAGAGGTCATAAGTCAATTATGTCACACGAATTTAACGATTATTTCCTCCCCCCCGCCCTTATCACTAATTGTTTCATCTTCGAAAAACCCTCCTCCTTGGTGAGACTCATTTTACAATTTTATGCGTGTATTAAAATTAATTAAAAGAAAACAGCAATTTAAATTTTTAATAAACATGTGATGAGCCCTAACAAGTATGTCTATACCAACGGCTCTCAACCTTTTCTTATAGGGGTCACAAACACTTGTTAGCTATGGTGTTGCGAGCCTCGAGACGGGAATCGAACCCACGACCCCCGGAGCGGAAAGCAGAGTCACTGCCCACTGCGCCAACGGGCCAAAATAAGAGGACACACACAATTACAAATCTTATTAGTTTGTTAGCACCAAAAATTACTTAGCGAGTGTTTATCGACCGCATTAGTTCTGTATTGGGGCGAAACGTGCGATAATCTTATATAAACACTAGCTCTACCCCGCGGCTTCGTCCACATGGGCCTCCCTTATCACTAAACGGGCTTAAAAAATAGTCTAAGACTGGTTCGCAAACCTACCAAATAGTGGATTCCGAAAATCAACATTGGAAGTGGAAACTGTCTCACTTCCAACTTAAGCTGAGAGGCTTTAAACCGTTAGGGCATCAAACTGTAAATAATTAAATATTTTATAAGGATTTTTTCAACATTAAGTTTTGTATCACATTTGTTTACAGTATGATTTTTTGCACCAAATCAACATTTTCTTAATTTCTTTCTTATATGTTATACTTAGTTTGAGTACCTTTTGGTGAATTGTCATGACATACTGTCTCAAATTCTTCATCCATCAGATCTTCTAAAAGTTCAGTTAAATGTATCAATTAGGTCGCCAAATTTTAGCAACGGATTTCAGTTCCACCATTCAAAAAGTTATTGGAGACACAATCGGAAGAGGATCTCTCTTCAATAAACTTTAACAAATTGTAACAGAGTTCGCGGAACCGCATTGATCGGTTTATATAAATTGTCTTTTGGAGTTCTTTTGTGAGCGACTCATGGATTTTTCCGCTTGACCTGCCAAATCGGCCAGTTTGGGGCAAGCGGCTATTGGGCCGTTATTTAATAAAATACGTGCTTTGAATGCCCTCCCTCCCCCTACCTAACACTACGGTCGCTTATTCATAATGACGATGATGAGCAAACACAAACTCTATAGTCATAGTATAGACATTTTTTTTGATTAATGTTCAGTTTCTCGAATATTCGGCTTGATGTATTTTATTCCATATTCATATTTATTGAAGGCACTACATAACTTGTAAACACTTTTAGTTAGTAGTCACAGTTTTCCGCCACCTCATTACAGATGAGGCACTCTACAGACATGACTAATAATGTCGCGTTACTCTTAAGTTGGCAAACGGCGGAAACCAATCAGGACTCAGATGTCGTCGAGTTTCGCATATTAAAGAGTTTTTGGTGTCGGATTTTTTGTTAAAGTGCCTACATTTCATCCAGAAATAGTATTTTTCTTGAGGAATAGAAAAATAACGCGATCGCAGTCGCTGTCAAAAGTAAATGTATAAATTGCTAGCGGTATTTTCATTGTAATGTTTATTTTCAAGCGGAAACAATGATGCCAGCTTAAACCGTCTTAGCTACGATATGGAAAGCCCTAAAGATGAAATATACGGTGGAATTCTCACATTATCTGCGAGTAAAACGTTTATATTTTAACACAAATTTTATAATTAAAAGTACTGTATTAATTAACTCAAAGTTTCTTAAATCAATTGCTCGCTAGTGTTACATTAATACATAGGGAATAATTTCGATATTATCGCATAGTATCGACGTTCGATTTTTCGCAATATTTATATATCTTAATGCGTCGGAAATCGCGAGTAATGCGTCCCATTGGATGACGTTTGTCCCGTTCGAAATATTTTTGCTCGCTCCAGGATTTCACGTCCTGGCGACATGTGACTAATTGAATCCTCCCTCCTAACTGACAGTTAAATTGCTTTCGACACAAACTTTTCTCGTTTATTATAAACTAGCAAACGACGGTAAACTCGTTCCTGCGAAATTATTACACTTAACGCAATAGTTGCCTCAATTATAGTCATAACTTAAAGTTAAGTTCCGCCTCAAGAGAAACGTAGACCCTTTAGCCAAATTTACTGTCCCCTGTATCGTAATGGAAGAAAATGCCACTGGATTTTCATTATTTTGGAAATCAGCCCAAACGCTCTGGATTGGATTTTTCGACATTTATGTAATTATATTTACAGCAGTACCGTTTCGGGAATACTGACTAAATTTATTTTATGCAGAAGATTTAAAAGATAGGCTTTTTAAATTAAGTAACAATCATACTAAAAAATCGGCTCTTATCAATAATTCATTAAACATTTTTAAGGGTTAAGTTAATTACATATACAATATAAGTTACTAAAATATAAGACTAGTTGTTACCCGCGATTTCGTCTGTGTAAAATTAGGTGAAAAACTTAAGCGATTAATAGGCTATCTTACACTGAAAGAATTTTTCAAATCGCACTAGTAGTTCCTGAGATTATCGCGTTCAAGCAAACAAAAAAATCTTCAGCTTATATCATACATTAGTATAAATAACTAACTAACCTTTCATAAAGAATATTTCTAAAAAGTAGTAAAATATACTATAAATTATAATTTGAACCAAACCGTCTCCATATATTAAGTTACGTCTAATTATAAATATTAAAAAATGGCTAGTGTTGGGTGACATCCAACTCGATCACATTATAATAAATCAGCCAGATCTACGGCTACTTTCGTATCGTCGTATATTGACTAGTAATGCCGCTCTGAATTATTGTGAAATAGCGATAGTAAAAAAATACCCGACTGAGTTTGTTGTGGGCTCTTCTAAGTGCAGGAAGCAAGGAACCCTCGTAAACTTACCTTTCCAATTGTGAATTGTATCATCGAAGTATTAAATAATGATTTTAAAAAATGTATTTCTTGTGATCGTCATATTATATATACATTTGGTACTTACGCAGTTTGCTTACTTATCCAAAAAATGCATACTTTTTTCACGAAGTTTGCTCTCTAATGAGCCATACACCGTTGGGAGTCTGACATTTTTCACATCGCGCGAAACGTAACTCCTTTGCGTATAGGTCAAAAACGGACGGGCGATCGCTCAAAGACCGCCTGCCTTCTTCGCGGTTCTTCTTTTTTTTTCTTTTCTTTTTTTTACGTTTCTTTTTTTTTCGTTTCATTTTTTTACACAAAAATGCAACATGTATGTGTTAACATTAACATCGAAATGCAACATAATGATCAGTAACTCAAAAACTTTACAACTCTCTTAACTTATGGTTTTTATGGGAAATGTCAGCCTCCCCCAACGGAATATACTGCAAATATGTATATATAACATGACGATCACGAGCACTTGTAACAAATTCTAAGATATCTTTGACATTGACTTCTTTACTAGTAAACACTTAAGTAATAAATTGTAGTAGTGTATAAACGAACTCAAAAGTGAATAACATTTTGCGTAAACAGTACAAAGCATACTAAAGGTATGTTCATTATTATTGATAAAATTATCTTAAAAAATATACCTCCAGGTAGAAAATTGAATAGCTGCCCAACTACAGGCAGAGATGGTGGGCCAGGTATCTCTTGCCATGGCTTTAAATTGGCCTCACTAGTTTTTACAGCACTATGACTTAATAATACTGATCTGAAAAAAAAATCAAATTAGGATCTACGTCAAAGATATCTTATCGGTGAAATAACTCGTTTTATCACTATCCTTATAGTGGATTAGGTATTATCGGTTATTGATTTTTGCAAACGGTGACATTTAGGGAAAGTTGTTTTATCTTTTTTTATTAGTTAGTATACCTATACTACATATAGGAAAGAACATAATGTTTCTGAAATTGGTGACAATTTAAACAAATTCTGGGCCATTTGGCTTCTGGGGTCGTGTTTTTTGGGCCTTGTTTTGAATAAAAAAAACTCCCATTGAGCCGCTCTCACCCGGCGGATGATGCGGGATGAGTGTGTGGTCTGTAATGAGGATTCGCAGCTAGCATCAATACTTATTTTTAATTTCTTTTTTTTTTAGAAAACAAGGGACAAACGGGCAGACGTTTCATCCGAGTGGCCTCCGATGCCCGTGGACAACTGCAACAACAGAGAGTCCACAGATGCTCTTCCCTTGAGGCATGAGTCGTTCCTAAAGTAGACAACTTAATTCCTGTGTTATATGTAACAAACGCCTGTAATACACAAATAATTTTTTGTACATATATATAAATACATACATATTGATAATACACCTAGACTCGAGGCGGGAATCGAACCCACGACCTTAGGAGTGGAAGGCAGGGTCACTGCCCACTTTTTTTTTCGCCGGGAAATGCCTTTATCCACCCCGGCCTTGGCCGGTAGTGTGGGGCTTACTGGCTTGAACCGGAATACCCACTAAAACCCAGCGGCGCCCTCGCCATCCATGACTGAACACAATCTGTCACGGTTCAAACCTGAACCTGATTAGCCAAACACCAAAATAGCTAGTACCCAATAGTGACATAAATAACATTAAATACGAAATTTAAAAACCCTGATACTCCACTCGGGTATGTTCGTTGAATTCAGTAAATTAATCTCCTAAGCCATTTACCCCCTCCCCCGATCGAATACCCAATTTTGTAATACACAAATCAAACCTTTTCATTTTATACCTCACTCGTATATTTGAGTATCGTTTATTGGAGTTCCCCACTTTCCCCCCCCACAACTTATAAAACAGCTCACCTGACAGCATTGTCGCCACTTCACACAAACCTTATGTGAGAAAGAAGTGCTACTAACTGGGTGCTCCGGCCCAACTCGGCTGCAGACCAAAACGACTGCAAACATGGCGCTACCTCTAATTTGATAAAAAGATAGAACTAAAGGAATGAGGGATAGAGTAAAAGGATATAAAGGTAGATGGAAAGGAAAGGAAGAGAGGAAAGGTAGAGTGAAAATAGCAGACGATAGCCGCTAGGGTAGTTCGGGGTTGTGTAACCGTAGCGGATCAGCCCTTATTAATAGGAATTTTTTCGTGACACCATTGCCACCACTTCACGTCTTTCAGTTTTTATAAGACCAGCCACTTATCTACGGGTTCTGTGGTAGTGCAGTCGTCCATGGGCGTCACTCGAATTGCCTGCTCCATTTTCCCTTGTAATAAAAAAATAAGAATTGGTCAAAGGCGTGTCAAGACACGTTTATATAGAAGTACCTGATACGAGATAAAGATATTTGTTAAGCATCTTCAAAAGTATTTGACCAATATCGTCCAAAATAATTTTCGTAGTTAGTTTTTAGCATTTCCTATGAAAATGGAAAATGTCAAACGAAAGGGTTTCGATGTTTTTTGACGAGAGGTATATTTATTTCGCATATGGTACTTCAAAGTTAATGACAGAAACTATAGCACATACTACCATAGATTTTAAGGACATATTTTAAGGTTAGACCAAATTTCATGATAGATTCGATAATTTACCAAATACATTAGTAACTGAAGAATTCGCAGTATATAATACTGATGCAACTAATTTATGTTAAGCGTGAAAACAAGGTTTTATATAATTTTAATTGATTTTTTGTTTACTACTCTTACCCCGAGTAATTACATGAGAACGTAAAAGACCAAACCCCCCCCCCCATTCGCACAAGAGTTAAAAAAGCGTTGCAATAAATCTCGGCGTTAGCGTAGCGTTGAAAATAGAACATTGCTCGATAAAAAAAAGCGCGCTTATTAAAGTGCTAACGTGTAAACAAAAACTTGGGAGTTCATAATATGTTCTATTTGAACGCTTTTTTAACGCGCGGAATAAAAGCTCTCGCGCGTATGAGGGCTTACGTTTAATATAGATTTTAAATTTATGTAGACACATCTGAATATTATTAGGGGTCGATCAGAAACGACTGGCTGGACGGTTTTAAATTCTGTTTATTTTGTTTCATTCCATTTATTTCAGGGAAGGTTTAAAAGAAACGATAGGAAAGGATATGTCTAAAAATTATTTAAAAATTCTAAAAAATACGCGTTTGGTCAATACTTCAGAATACTTAGAATGAATTCGTACTAGAACCGTTTGACCATGTAAAGTTATTATTTCTTAAAAAATACGGCCAGTGTCACGTTTCATGGAAAAAAACATAAAGGGCCTTGATTGACTGGCTATCAGCGGGCAAGTCAAAGTTATTTCAGGTCCGCTAAAAATCGGTGCAATGCTGCTCCCCGAAAGCTACACCACCGAATCCGCCACCAAAGCACAGCACTACATTGACTGGTGTGCCTCAACGCACGTTTCGCTTCGACACCGAAGCATCATCAGAAGATGACTCTACAAGACTCTACAAAGGTTATTCGTAAAAGTCAAATCTTTAGTATTTCATACTTGTTTCGAACGTAAAAGTAAGTAAAACTATCGAGAATATTCTTGGTAGGCCGTCTGTTTCTGTCAAAAGTCTAAGAAACACTGCTCGGAGGTTTAAAATAGATATGAACTCCGACGAAACGCCGGCCTGAGAGGTGCGAGGTTATTACGCTTTAAAGTGTGCAGAGGCGGGGCGCGAAAGTCTCTGTGACATCACAAGTCAAAATTAAAAAAAGTTTAAAACAAAATTTAAATAAAACTCGAAACTGCCGTTTTGTTGATATTTTTTTAAATACATGCATAAAATTGGAAAATTTTTGATGTCACCAAGGGTAGGCAGAGAAAATGTGACAATCTGTAACAAGGAGGGGGGATGTGGTCAAAAATCGTAAAATTCGTGTGACGTATTAAAAAAAATTGAAACTCTTATGGAACGAGGCATTTATTTGCAATACATAGATACTTCAATGTTAGTTGCACATCTCGAGCACCCTTATCATCATAATCGAGACAACCAAAGATTCCCT
Source organism: Charaxes varanes (assembly GCA_024363005.1). Taxonomy (NCBI): domain Eukaryota; kingdom Metazoa; phylum Arthropoda; class Insecta; order Lepidoptera; family Nymphalidae; genus Charaxes; species Charaxes varanes. Next base: position 41,919,010 of record JANCMC010033613.1, read on the forward strand.
TTCACATGGCATTTACTAGGGACCTGCGGAAGGTTGCAAATTAAGCCCTAATGCATAAATTTCAAGATGTATATAAGAATGATAAAGCGAAAACAAACACAGAGTCGCTGCTCTTTAATCAGAATCACAAAAAAGGTCGACACAGGTATGTGAACGTTATAAAAGAAAAATTACTCAACTATGAACTTTGTGCGAATGTTTGTACGATTGTACGCGAGTTTTGTACAATAATATCATCGAAAGGGAGAATCCCCGTGTTTATAAATAGTGTTATCAGGTGGCTATTACCGTGCATTGTTTATGCAGGTGTTAGAATGGATTTCTACGCGATGTTGCATTTATAACTCGGCCACATGCTATGTTTTATTGATAGAACAGGGACAAACGGTTTAAAGAAAAAATAGTTTAACTTTTACTATTGATTTTTATGGACGTCCGTTGGTATTTATTTGTTGCTGACGTCATCGATATCTTCCTATATTAGCTTAGTAATTAGGCAAACGGGCAGGCGGTTCAGCTGAGTGACTCTATAAATGGAAGTAGTATGCAGATAAATCAGTTTCTCTGTATCTTCTTGTGATCAGAATCAATGAGATGATCTATGCATTAGTTATCGGTAGAGGAGACGCATCGGGCGTGTACCCACCCGCGTGGCCGAGTAAAAATAGACGGTCGGTCCGTCTAAATGCAGACGCACAACGAAACACGTGTGTTCACCTAGATGTATCGACAGACCGGAGCTTTTGGAGTTATTAGCCCTTTGTGCATCGAACAATTTCTTGTCAAACAATTTTTCTACATTATTTGTTTTGGATATTAAGGAATAAAGTCAGAATTAGTATTTTACAGGCCTTTTCCCTACCCTTTCAAAAGGTAACTGTGCTGTGCAATGCTCAAACTGCAGAGGGAAGGACCTAAGCCGTGATTGGAACTTGAAAACTACATATTTTTTTATATAACAAAGGGCAAACGACCTGGCGGCATACACATAAGTAACTACCGATGCCCTTGGACAACTGCAACGCCAAAAATTGTACGAGGTAAAAAGTTTCTAGAGAATCGCACGGTTGTTGACTTTATGATATCGAGGTGATGAGGGTGGAATTCCAAATTTCGACGAGATGTCCTGTGGTAGAATGCAGTTGTCGATATTAAGTTCGGACAATGCTCCGGAACAGTCTCATGATACATGCGATAAGAGATGCAGAGTGAACCCACATCTCTCCGCAATGCCAGATTATGTAATATGTAGAGCCTTTGCTATGCCCATGAACGCAAACCTCACTGCCACAGTTCCCTCCTCTGCCTAGTTTGATTTGGTATGATCGTGCTAATGTCTGTGTCAGAAATGATTTATCCGAAAGTTTTCTTTATCTATTTTAAACGTGTGTCGGTACGATAAATATGTAAGCAAAACTGATTAAGACGTTATTATTAGTGGTAATAAATATACGCGATGTCATCCATATTTCATACAAGTCACTCAGTATTTGAAGCTGTTTTATGTTGCATGTGTAACATTTAATTCCTATCAGCTCATCGTATTAGTACTGACATCCTATTCCCGCTTAATATTATGTGTACGAATGGACATATATTTGTGTTTAAGCTTTCTTGTCCAAACTACTGCAAACTCCTGTCAGGGCAAGGAAAATGAAAGAGAATATTGATTGTTTCGTAACGTATTTAGGCGTGAAATCGTTCATGTACGACAATCTGAGATTCGTTATTGGCACTGCCCATTTTAACTTAAAACACATCATATCATTGCCCATGTCATCCTATGGACACTACAGGCTCAATTTCTCTTAATATTTTAACGCATCAATAGAAACCGCCTCTACGTTACAGAGGTGAAGGTTAAGGGGAAAGAGACGCGAACTTTCTTCTCGTGAGAGGGGATGTCTTTATTTGTCTCTCATATCATCATCTTCTTCAGGAACGTGACATTTTTTCTCTCAAATTTCATCTGCCAGGTATTTCGAAAGGACAGGGCATCTTTTATCCTATTTTATTTAGACATACCAATGAGTTTCGTCCAAATTGTAGTTGCGTATGTGTCGTTAAAATTTGGCAGACACCCAAAATCGAATAGATAAGCAATTGTGTATAAGCCTCCATTAAGAACGTCTTATCATGAAATTCTTAGAAACGAGAATGGAGGTCGTGAGTACGACGTTGAGTCAGCCAGTACCGGTTTAAAGGCTACCAAATCAATTTCGTTTCGTTGGTTACGCACTACGGCAGACTGTTGTCTGCCGTTGTTTGAAATTTAGCATTGTCTGTCAACCAACCGCTAGTTTGATTGCTGATCATTTCTTAGAAAATAACCATAAAATGGTACCTAAACTGTAATATCTTTTTTTAGGTAAGCCTCGACAGTTTAACGTTGGAAAAGGCAGATTTAATTTCGTAATTTACCCGAGTTAACGCAGACCCCATCAAGCTATTGTCGCAGCCAGTCTCAGCACAAGCTTTACGCAAATCTAACAATAAGCCATACAAAAAGGCACACTTAGAAATGACTTTAAAGTCTTTATAAAAAAACTTTAAAGACACACAAATTGAGATATGGTACATACATCGATTTTTATATCTAAATTTTGCATAAATTTTTCGAAACATTACTCCTCGTAATCACATATATAATTAATGCGATAAACGCAATCATATTATGATATCGCAAATATTTCACACGGCATTGGCTGTTAATTGTTATAATTAACGTGTTTTAATGTCTAGCTCAAGGTTGACATATGTAACACGATGATCAAATGAGTTTCTTACGCTGAAAGATTCTAACATTTATTTTTTTGATAAGAATAATTTAACAAAAGAATCTAACAGACACCCTGAACAAAAATATTCTCAACCACATGTATATTGGATTAAACTACCTGGTTCTCACTCATCCTACAAACTATCAATTATTTAGATACAATCTTTATTTCCAAAATCGGTTCGAAAGTTTACCTGATGAGCCAAGTGAGTGTTCTAATACCTGTACTTTTCTTAAATAAGGTCCATCCTTAAATTTAAATTACGTAACGCGTAAAGGGTATCATCAGAATGGGTCATTGTGAGGCTACGGACAGGGTGTTAAGAGCTTTGTGACGTCACATAGAAAACTAAATTTTTTGTCTTTTATTAACATAGGAAAGTATTAAAAAAATGCATTTTTTTGGTTATGTGATGTCATATCAAGCAGGGGGGCTTCGGAAGTGTGACAACTTGTGACAAGGACGGGAGGGAGGTGTTAAAAAATTTCCTGTAGGCTCTGTTATAAATAGGGTTTTTGCCAACGAGGCTTTAGGCCAACCTCCTGATTTAAGGCAGGCTTCCACAACGTCAAAGTAGAAATCGTCTTTACATAGACTTTTTTGGAAGCACTTATGAGTGTATATATATTTTAAATCATTACTTTACAACTTGGTGATAAAGTTTACGACTTAAAAGCTAAGTTTACCAGGATTTCTCGCGCCCTGCACTGAGAAGAGCCCACAACAAATTCAGTTGGGTAATTTATTGGTGCCACATGTCTGCATTGTAGGGATCGGGTGTTGCGGTTGATACCTAACAAGGAACACCACAATCAGACAATCACATGCCAGGCGCAGAACACAGCCGACCGGGCCTATAGGATGGCCACCATACATATCGAGGTAATTTTTCTAAATAGGTCATACGAGGCTATACATATGTACTTCTATTTATACAATATCGTACCTGTGGAAAGTGGTAGAAGGTTCGGCGAGGAATGAAAGGTGGGAGCTATTACTTATTGCAAACTAAATGTTTAACAGCATAAACGCGTATATTCAATAGTAAGGTAGCCAACATTCTGGCAAGCTAGATGGGGGGGGACCACCTTACGGACAGACTGACGGATGGACGGGCGGGCGGACAGAGCGAAATTATAAGGATTCCTTGTAGTACTACGGAATCCTAAAAAGAGACATAAGTTGTAGGTAATAGTCTCTAGTTTTATTTTGTATATAACTCTTTTATCGTGAAAGAAGATATTGTCAAAAAACTGCTTTTAGGCGCCATTTTTGCAAAGTGGCGGCGCGAGGGGTAGAACCCTCTCAAGCAAGAAAGTATATCAAATATACAGACACCGTTAAGCATTTGTTTGAGGGGCGTGCCGAGCGAGGCGAACTGCGACGATGCGCTCGAAGAGCTTACCCACCTCGTCCAGCAAGACCATATCGGGGCGGAGCGTTTAAATTATTATATGTTGACATAGTTAAATATCTAAAAGAGGAGATCGTCGCCTAATCAGTAGTCGGCATTTGAGTCGATCGCTAGGTTATGTAGCTCTTGCTGTGACCGGGCGATAGATGGGTGACCCATTCTAGCACTGGCTTATATTTGATATCCAACCTCCTCCGTGTTTCAGCAGGCACGTAAAACAGTGGGACCCGATTAATGTCGTGTTTTTTTCATGGATTAAAAATGTCTAAATCATTTTTAAACACCAAAGTCCCCGGCCACACTACATGACCATTGAAATGATCATTCAAATTAATTTCTGGCACCGGCATAAGCGAATTTTTAATGTAAAAGATGTATTTCATTTTGATTTCTTTTGTATGTAAATTTCTCTCTTGACTTTTCTTTTTACCAGTTTTGTCCTACTGTAGGGTTACTGTAGGTAGGGTAGGCTTAGACCTGCAATAGTTTGGAAAAGAATAAGCATAAATAAAAAAACTCAACCAGTTCGATTAACAAATACCAAAAAAGCACTTTTTATTTCCCCTCTCTCCCCCCCCGCGCCCGCCCCCCCGCGGTGGCCCCCCCCCCCCCCGTATAGCGATTCTAAACTATTAGATGTAGAGACTTGAAATTTGCCATGTTGATAGAACATGCTAAAAACAAATTGTTTTGAACAAAATAGGACAACACCTTTTGAAGTTATTTAACAAATACATTTATAGCGTATTAGATACGGAACCCTTCTAAATAAGCATGTCTTGACACGCTCTTGGCCATTTCTACCTTTTATTTTAATTTAATAACATTGCTTGCTTTAGTATACATTATGACAGTAACAACACCAGATTTTATCTATACTTCGGCCATCTCTTCCCTACACTCTTAAGTGGTAGCTCTATGAAATGCATGTAATTTGACACCTTGTTCGTATTCAACGTGGAGTTTGGTTGAACTGATTTGCCCAAATTTTGCGACATCTAAAAGATTAGGTATAGTTTATTCCTCGTTATTCCCTATAAAGGGTCAAACAATTTCGGTAATTATGCAATTTAGTTTCTTTTCCCAAGTTGTTATTTGTTATTTTATTTATTTTACTATTGAGTTTGGTGGTAACATGAAGGGGTTTTTATAACACGCCTTTACTGTTATGGATTCATCCAGCTTTAGTTTGCTGAACTCGTATATTTTCAACTATTTACCAAAATCATAAGTAACGGTCTAATGATGGTTTTGTAGATGCGGATTTTTGTCTGTCTACTCAGGAGTATGGACAGTAAGATTTTGTGCTATTCTGTACTGACCCAAAAAGAGGAAAACAAGTTGCTAGTGAGGGAGCGCAAGATACTCCGAAAAATTCTTGGACCGACCCGAAGAGAGGATCTTACAATGACGAGATTAGGCCACCGGGAATTCTCACAAATAGAACGGAACGCGACAACAATACTATCACTTGACGTGACAGCATTGCCGCCACTTCACGCCAATCTTATGTGAGAAAGAGGTACTGGTACCTGGAAGCGCCGCCCGAATTTAGCTGCAGACCAAAAGGACTGCAAGCTTGGCGCTACGTCTAATTAAACGAAATATTTGTTTTCTTGATTGTGTGATGTTACACCACGGCCTGCCCCATTTCAAAACGTAGTATGGACTTAAAACGAATATTTACAGGAGAGCACATAATAATAATAATAATAATAATAATAACCCCCCCGGGGGACCACCTTGACGTGGTGGGGGGGCTTAGAGGAAGCGCGTCTTCCTAACTAACGGTCCCCAATAAAAGCTACTTAGAGCTCTTGGATGGTAATAATCCTTGTAAGGTCTAAGTAGAACAGACGACATCAGTGTAGGATGTCGGCTTTGGGCGGCGGCGGATGAGTATCTAGTATACCAACGGCGGCGCCCACGGGCTCAGTAAGGTTAGCCCACTACACGTTTACATGCTAGGGACAAGTACTGTAAGCTATATTTTAGGCCAAACTTAGGATGGAAAGCAAAAAAACAAGTATGCCCCAAGTGCCCGGGAATTCTACGAGGCCAACTGATGACAGTAGGCGGGTTTCTCGTAGAATTGGGGGCCAGATGAATCTCCGGGTGGGATCCTTAAACTGTCAGACGACTACTGCATTACGTAATATGGATTCAGATATAAATATTGAGAGGCCAACTGAGGACAACATACAAGACACTAGCTATTCTACACCAATCACAGTAAATAAGTTGAAAAGAAAAAAATGGACCCCTGAAATGAATACATTTATTATATACACATATTTCATTGTAACTAATTTAGAAGAGAATACTAGATCCTACTTAACTGAATTGCACAAAAAATTTACCGACAAATTTCCGGATATGGAAGCTTCGAAACAGAGAATAGGAGATCAACGTAGAGCGATAATTAATAATAAGTTACTAACAACAGATCAGATTAATAAATGTAAAAAAGATGCAAAAAATTATTTAGATCGAAATCATGCAAGCTATATTAGAAACAACAATGTTGATCCGGGACAGCTTACAGTTGGCGGAGGACATGAACCTGAAGAAGACAGAAATGGACAAGCTTTTACATCTGAACTACAGCAAAGGGAAGAAAATATTACAAGAAGACACCAAGCTCTACATACTAGCTCAGCTGGAAGTGCTTCTCAGGTAGCCCAATCGGCACTAAGACCTGAGACCACCAAAGCTGGTAAACCACGTATACGCATGAAATGGGATGAAGATATTAACATATTCATAATGCGTATATACTTCAAAATAACTTTACTTGAAACCGATTTTACGAACTACCGACAACAATTGCACCATAATTTTATTCAACAGTATCCTCATGTAAATGTTTCTGAACAACGACTATCAGACCAAAAAAGGGCAATAATAAACAACAAATTTCTTACGGATGACCAGATAGCTAGAATAAAAGATGAAGTAAGAAAGGAATTAGAAAATATAGACAGTACCGAAAATTTAACTCACACGCAATCCTTTTCCAAAGAATGTAGTCAACACACATATCAGGAAAATAGTCAACAGACACATTCAGAAAATACTCCATTGATACTTACAACACAACATAGCACTCAAAATAGCAACTTAGCTACAGATTCTGATATGTCACAGATTGACTTGTCTGTAAATTATAATTACCAACAAATAAATAACATTAATGAAGATAATCAATATAGCACTAACGAAAACTTAACGAATACACTTACAAATAAATTTAAAATTAATATTGATAAATTTACTAATAGTGACCCTACAGCTAGACTTATGTTACCGAAAATGAAGTCATCACGAAAACTTACTGAACTTATTTTCCTATTCAATAAATGTATATTACCAAAGTATACATCAGCAATAGATGATCTCAACAAAGCACACTTGCTTATTTACTGTACTGCACTAACCATAACCGAATACCTTAAGTTAAAACCAATTATAAAAACAAAAATCGGAAATCAAACACGTGAAATAAAAATTCCAGGTTGGCAATTTCGCCTACAAAAAGATATAGACGAGTTAAGGCAAGATATCGGTAGACTAACTCAATATAAAATGGGTAACAGAGGACGAAAGTTAATTAAAAACGTTAACAAAATACTTAAAAGAACTAAAATACATAGTACACACGAAGATTTTAATAAAAAAATTATAGATCATTTAGACACCTTAAAACAAAAATTAGCCTTAAAAACTCATAGAATAACGCGGTATAAAAAATCACTCAATAGAAAAGAAAACAACAAATTGTTCCAAAATAACGAAAAGCAATTCTATAGAAAGCTTAAAGAACCTAGCCAAAACCGATTAACAGAAATCCCAACAGAAAATGCCCTAACTACATTCTGGTCAAAAATATGGTCGCATCCCGAAGATCACAATGAAACTGCTGAATGGATTAACGAAGAGATTGAGAGAATGGAGCCGGTAAAAGAAATGGAATTTGATGATGTAACAGTAGATGAATTTACAAATATCGTTAATAGAACTCATAACTGGAAGGCACCGGGGTGCGATTGTATACATAATTACTGGTTCAAGAAATTGGTTAGTTTACATAAGTCTTTAGCACAACTTATAACACTTGTTATTAAAGGTGACTTAGAGCTACCTAATTTTTTAACAATAGGTCAAACTTTTATGTTAGCCAAAAGTGAGAAGACTCATGACCCTTCTCAGTATAGACCCATAACTTGCCTTCCTACACTATACAAAATAATCACATCTTGCATATCAAATAGAGTAAATAGACACATAGAGTCCAATAACATTCTAGCTGAGGAACAAAAGGGGTGCAGACGGCACCATATGGGTTGCAAAGAACAATTAATAATAGATTCAACAATACTACACTATGCCAATAAAAACAATAAAGATCTGTTTGTCACATACATAGACTATAAGAAAGCGTTTGATAGCATACCGCACAGTTACTTAATACAAACTCTAAAACTATATAAAATAAACTCAAATGTAATAAACTTTTTAGAAAAAACAATGAAAAATTGGAGAACATCTTTATATATACGCGCTGACACAAATAAAGTAATAACTCCAGAAATTTCAATTAATAGAGGTATATTTCAGGGTGACACTTTTAGTCCCTTATGGTTTTGTCTAGCCCTAAATCCATTATCTCATAAATTAACAAAAAGTAAACTTGGATTTGATATAAAAATAGGAAGAAATAAAATAGGACAAATAACACATTTACTATACATGGATGATTTAAAACTGTACTCAAGGTCGTTAAAACTACATTAAGTATTAATCATTAACAATTTTTTGCACTGGTTTCCTCTTCATCCTTGGTAGGACACCGGGAAAAAGACTGTAGCTTGGAAAATGTTAAAAAGTGACATAAATTAACTGTACAGTGAAACCCATTGGAAAAGGAAAAGACTGAAAAATGAAAGGGAAAATAATTTACGTGCTATGTGAGGTCGGGATGTGGAAGGAGATGGGAGGCCAGATGCGTTGCCGGCCTTAATGACGAGTTTCGGCCACCGGGAAGTCTCAGAAACCGAACGAAACGCGCTAAAACCTACCCTATAAGACATTTCGATACCTCCCACGTAAGTTGTTGTAACCCCAAATTCCCAGCTTTACAGTAGAGCTTTCCAAACAACTAAATTGTAATGTAACAGTCACTTTTTAATATATTATTGTATACAATAATGTAATTGTCATTATTGAATATATAATTGTATACACAAACGTGTTATATATTGACAATTTTGTATTTTGTAATACTCACAATTTGGAGTTACAATAGTTTACGTAGGAGTTGTCGATTTATCAAAGGGTCGCGAAAAATACACGATATTCTATTTTCGGGACCCCAATGAATTGCCAACTAGGCATCCCCTCATTTACCCTTCGGGCGGCTAATAAAAGGAGAATAAAAATGCAAAACGATCCAAATAAACGGAAGAGTGACTACGAATAGTAAATAAATTCAAAACAGGTGCATCCGAGGGGCTAACCGGTTAGGGGGTAACGATATAACATTCACGGAAGAGTGCGTCGTGAATTTTTAACTAGGCAAATAAAAAGACGAGTTTGTGTGCGCGTACCCCCATGGCTTCACTAATGGACGTTGAGGCCATTCAGCTCCTCGTACACACTTTAATGCGATCGTGGAGTTGAAACGCGTCTTCGTTTATTTTTATCTGCGACAGTGCGAAATGTGACGGGTTATCTGATAATTGGTCAGAATGAAACGAGCGCGTGTGCATGTCTGAGCAAATCGACTTAATTGCTTATTTATGTAGCGGTCCGATGCAAGCCATAATTAAAGTCGGATTATAATAACATGGGAGTCGTGTTTTTTTTTTTTTTTTTATTAATTTATTTATTTATAAGAAATTACAAGTTTTTTTTTTTTAATTTAACATTAAAAAAACCAATGCGTTCGGTTCGGTTCGGTTCGGTTCGGTTCGGTTCGGTTCGGTTCGGTTCGGTTCGGTTCGGTTCGGAATATGCTCTTTTTTATTGAATCCAAGTCGTGTCGGTTCGGAAATACCGAAGCTAAAAACGAAATTGTACTAGATAAGAATTTTCTAGAGAATAGCACGGTTGTACACTTTAAGACATCAGGGTGATGAGGCTGTAATTTCAGGTTCTGACGAAATATCCAGTGGTGAAATACAGTTGCCGGTTATAGTTCGAACAATTCCTCGGAACCCTCCTCGTGATACATGCGCACGTAAAACAGTGGGACCCGATTAATGTAACTTTGTGATATTAATCGTAAGGTTGTAGAGATCTTGGGGGTTCCGAGGATGACGTGAGATGGCAATCGGTTATCTTAACTCGCCCCATAGCCACATCCTCTACAATCTAAGCGGTATTTATAACCGGGATAACGCTAGGAAGAAGAAGACAGTAAATCATTTTGCTGACGGTCTCCAATCTCCAATAATTGAAGAATAGAAAAAAAATAAACATCTTCGGAATTATATATAAGCATTAACCACTAGATAACAACATCTTCGTCACTTAATAGACATCGGACACAGGTTGGCAGGTAGAACATGTCCAGTCGGAGATTCACAAATGATATTAACCTGTGCTATTTGTGCGGTGTAACTCAAACAATGTGCCATCTTTTATCGTGCGTGCGTGTCCTAACACCTGCACGCAAGAGAACTTGATGGCTGCCACTGATACCGCACTAGATGTGGCTAAGTTCTGGACCGACATAATTTAGTGCTTGCCAACGAAACGCCAAAAAGAAGAAGCGGATGACGTCAGACGGTAGAGGAGGTCGTGGCCTAATCAGTGGTGGCGCGCTGAAGACCGACTTCACTCGCACCGGAAAACGCACCCGCCTCGGGTTGCTTAGGGACGGGATCAACTCCCTCACCAGATACTACAAGAATAACTTCAGCGACGGCTTCCGTCAGGTATTCTTTTCCTTTTTCATAATTAATACAGAAGTAAAACTTCTTTACGCACTTTTAACTTGGGGAGTAAGCTAGTGAACGTCTAAAGAGAGCGTTACGAAAGGTGTGATCGGCCGAGGCGAATATATAAATATCGCAGCCAACTAGCTTAAACAGGCAGGGTAACAAGCAAGTTATTAGGGGTTGTAAATATCGAAAATTGTATCAAGTAGCAGTTGGTGTAGAGGTAAGATCTCGGAGTAATGATTCGGTGGGTTTGAATTTGATGTTGAAGTGAGCAAAGAAGAGATTAATTTATTCTATTTATTTATTTACACGCAAAATGCATAACGAAGCCTCTTAACAAAGATTCTGAAAGTGTGACTTCACAAAATTATTAGGGTGATTGGCAAACCCCTCGTGCCGACCACGCCATCCACCCACCGTGCATCCGCGACTGAGTGTACGAAAGGTAGTAAACAGGGCTTTATAATACATAAAAATAATTTAAGGGTGATGAGAAACGACTCAAGTCTGAACTCCAAAAAAAGGGACTTTAAACAAATTGTGCTGTTCGAAGCAGTGCTGTCTTTCGTTTTCTATCGAACATTTAAAGTAAAAACCTTTTACACTACACACGATTACGATGACTTTTAACCGAAATGATTATCGATAAGTGATTGTTAAAAACTTGCTCATTTGACACGCATTTAAAAAACATTTGGTAGTCGTTTGCGATCATATAAGAAGAGGATTTTAATTAGAGGTAGCGCCATGAGATGTCCATGGGCGACGGTAGGCACTTCGGTGCCTACTGCCTGCTCGTCTGCCCCCTTGTAACATAAAAAAAAAAAAAAATATTATGATGTTCACTGGGCCTCCTTATCGCAAAGGCTTAGGGATAATGCGAGAAAAATATATATGTGTGGAGGTAATATATTAATTTACCTACATAAATCCACCCTCATCCCTTAAATAAGGTAGATTATTCAACGTCCTTTCATCCTTTCAAGCGAGCGCATTAACACAAATATAAATAGGACGTTGGAAGCTCTAGCCTCAATGGTTTCGTCTATTTCAAGCAGAACGAGATTTGGGTCGGTCTAGCTCTTTTGGAATACGAATTCCTGATGAGTTGCCTATTATTGTTATATATTTTTTTATCAAATAGCGTTTAAAGTTTCTTCAAATAAATCAATACGGCTGATATTGGTACACAGCATTCATGTACATATATTATAATAACTTATTATAAGACCTTAGCTGTATCACACCTTTTTGGTATGCAAATATTTAAAAAATTGCATTCATTTAAAATTTTAAATCAATTAAAATTACATTTAAAGTCACAAATTGCAACCAAAAATTATTGAGATATATAATATTGTAAATTCTAGAAAATATTTTTGGCTTGATAAAAATTGTATATATATTGTTGGTCATTCGTTTGTTCATTTAATGTTAATGTGAACGACTAGGCTAATGGGACCGTCTAAAGAACTTGTCTGTATTATGCATAATTCGCGGTTTATTTTAACAGATTAAAACAAAAAATACACTGACAAAAAACCAACAACATTTTTCTATTATACTTTTATTTATAAAAACAACAACCCAGTTGAACGACCTATCTAAGAAGATTAACATTTTAAAATAGGTCCTAAAACCCGCAGTGCATTTCGTTACCTCTGAAACCACTTCTATTTTTATGATCACAAAGCTCAAATTCGCCTGTTCATGTTTCAGTAGTGGGCTGGAAAATTGCTACCCTATTTTGTACATTAGTTAACAACGTCTGGCTTCTATTTTGATTAACTGAAGCTAGTATTTTGTTATGTGATTAATTATGAAATGGAATATTTCCAGTAACAGTCAAGGACTCTCCACTCTTGGACAAAATAACGATTATAAATATATTTTATAACTAGGAAGAAGGATGGGTTGAAAACTTTAAAACCTTCCGCTTCGCTTCGATATTAAGCACGTTCCAATTCCTCACTAACTTAGCTGCAACGCATATGGTAGACGTGGGTGCGACGTATGCGACGCGTATATAAAGTCAAAAGGTACCACAAAATTTCGAAAACCGCGAGATATGCCAATATGCAAGTTGGCCAGGAGTAGTTTATAGTCAGTTGGGTTCCGCTAAGAATTGGTTACGGCATAACGAGGTGTAAAAGTAAGTTTAATTTTACTTGGTTGAAGTGGCGGGAACATGTTAGTAACAAATATAACGATTGGGATGATTCCAGTATTAATTATGTACTATCATTACTTTTTTTATGCCGGATAAAGTTTCGATTTAACCCGTATAACAATTGTTATTAAGGCTCTCGTAAGTGAGTGGGTGTTAAAGGGCGCAGTGTTTAATGTGACTCCGCGTTACCGCAATGAACATTGTTAGGACATTTTATTAATCGTCTCTAGGGGCCTTTATAAAAGACGGGACGGGAAGAAGACTTTTATAAAATTTCCAAGAGTACTTTAACTCTCGATAGTTCAATGATGGGAGGGTTACCTAAAATCTGTAAGGTGTACGGTTCAAATCCCGACCTCGCTGGGCTATATACGCGCCCTTTATATCTTGCCATCAGATCCAAACGAGATAACACTTATGCACTTGTTACATATAAAACAAAAACTTCATGTTGTGAATGCCTTATTAACCTACTTTCATATGAAACGAGCATTACATATATGCTTTCATGTTTTATTTATTTCAAACAAAAGAACTAACTTAAAAAATATGTATAATTCCTACTTCAAAGTGGTATAATTGTACTTTAATACCTTTGTATAATGTATTGTTTAATAATTATATACATCAGGTAGTCTATACTCCAGAGAGGCAGGATGGCAAGCTGTAGCCTCCTTCAGTAAAAGCGTCTTATCACTGAAGGAGGCACATGAGAGGGAAAAGGAGAACGGGTCTGAGGTCCCCTCGACAAGGAGGAGAACAGGAGGTAGAACACGCTACTTGGTGCGTCTCCTCCCGCAAACTTCGGGTTATAGGGCGATATTAATTTCGTCCGGGGCATTAGGGAGGCATGCGACAGCGGGCTTCTGGTGCCCAATTAGGTGGTTGTCATTCTCTGCATACCAGCAGACCTAGCGAGTCCCACACTCCCGTTCGAAAATGATCATGCGATGATTTGCGAAAGGGGTAGTGCGTAAAAGCATTTCCCAGCGACAAAATAAAAGGTAGTACTCATAACAAATATACTATTGCATGAAATGATGAATGTTATGAAGAAATAGATGGCCTTTTATATGTTCTTTTAAAACTCTATTTACTACTTAACCAGGAATCGAGCCTACGACTTATAAATGCAAGATGGTCTTTCGAAACGTAACGTAAGACAGAATATATATCCACAAATGATAACGTATTTAATATATCGTAATAATATAAAGTAAACAAAATATAATGTGGTCATAAAGTTTATTTCTTAATTTGATATATTGGGTATTGAATTGAATTCATACCATTACCCATTAGAAAACATCAAAATATAATAAGTATAGACTCCCCTTTAATATTTCCCTTTGAAGTCTCCGCGAGCGTTAGATTTCTCCGGAGACAAGCTTTTCTTTCATATCGGAACCGTAGATGGGTAACTTTAAAAATGTAAGAAGCATTTCTTTCGAATACATTTTTTGTAATTTTCTATCAAAAATGAGAAGAGATTCGGTAGATATTTTCTTATGATTTTAGGCGTTTTTTAGAGTAGCATTTATATGTATGCATACAATTTTAAGTTGTATAACTGTCAAGATGAAACAACTTTGCCTTTGATGTGACAATAAAGTTATAAATGTTCAGCTTTTCTTTTACATTTCGGAAAGCATAACTAATAATGTAAACATTGGACAAAATAATTACGCGCTGGCCCAATTCGGCTACAAGCATGGCACTACCTCTAATTAAACATGTACAAACATGATAAGAAAACCAAAAGTGTTAGCATCTTTTTTATTTCGAGAATTAATAAACTTGAATACGGTAAAGTGCAATAAATGCTTATTGCATTTCACAGATCAGAGCCAACTACATTAATTTTGTATTAGTATATTAAGTGTATGTATAAAACTAATACACTAAGAGCCCCTGACTTGACAGAATGTAAATTCACATTTATCACACTCTCTTTTTTTATCTGGTATTCATTCGCGGATTCAGTCAGTGAAGACACGACGTTTAGAATGAGGGCGTGAGACTAAGGTGTAGATTTACGGAAGACGCCACGTGTAGAGTAAGGGCGTATAGAGTTTGAGACATGGCTGTAAAAGAGATTTGTCAATTTTTGACAGTGTTTTTAGTTGGATGATCTTTTCTCAAAGACTCCTAAATTGTGTCTGTTACGAAAAACTGGAGTTGATAACTGACCGCAGAGATGCAGTGTGAGGCAGGAAATTCCTAGGAAGTCACACGGTTGTCGTATAGATTATATCACAATATTTTCCTTAATCGTTCTCGATTTTCGACATAGGTACGAGTTTCTAGATAATTATATCAAACGATGTCGTAAAACTTATGGTACCATTCCGTACTCGGATCAGACTATGCTATCAGATACTATGTCCGGGTTAGTACCGTGACTTGATCACCTAATCATTTTTTATGACTTTCCCAAGTGTTTCGGAGAGCTGATGTTCTTAATTTTGGTTTAAGTTACTGATGATAATTGTTTCTGATGCGGAGAGATGTGGCTTCACTCTGCATCTTTTGAGCTGTAAACGTAGTTATTCATGTCAGATCCATTAAATTTCCCTACCAAGATCCAAGAGAAGATATTAAAGAATCATGGGTGAAGACAAATCGTGGTTTTGTAAAATTGAAAATAGAAAAATTGAATGGGGACGTAAGTATAATGGAACGCGTTCCGTTTTAAAGTGTAACCAGTATAGCAGACAAAAAGGAACACCTTTACAATATATGAAACCGGGCCTTTCGAAAGTACCAGATTAAGTTAGGTCTAGATGTAGTTTTACGCGGACGAGATCGCGGAAAACCTGCACCAAACTTATATAAGGGGAAGGGGTCACGACCCCTAATAATGACGAATACGACACGGAGAGAGAGAGAATATATCACTCATTAGGCACATGAACATAGATTTAGTGATTTTTCTTGACCCGCAGATGTGTTGCTGGCCTTTAAAGAAGGATCTAGGCCACCGGGAAGTGTCACAAACCAAATTAAACGTGGCAACAATACCATCACTTCACGCCGGTATTATGTCCGAGAGACTGATACCAGGACCCGCCGACACAATTCGGCTGCAAACCAAAAAAATTGCAAGCTTGGCGCTGGGGAACGGTGCGACTACGCGTTGAGCGCGCTGGGACGCCAGCGATCGTTTCCACTAACAGCACTACGTCTACGCCTGGAACTGGTCTTCTGAGACCAGCGCTCTGGTGGTTAGGGGAACTTGATGCCCCGTTGCCAGCGTGCATTCATTCGCTTCACGCAGACCATGGAGCTATAGGACTGTGGGCGTTTACAAAACAACCAGCTTCAGCAAGATGTACCGGTTGCACGCAGAGGTATGTAGATTCTCAGGTCTAAGGTCTTATTATATACGAAAAAAAGGGATAAACGAGAGCTAAATAGTATTCCTGTAAAAAATTGGCAAAAATGTACACACATTTTGAGCTATGTCTGGCTCCGGCATAATAACAATACAAATCGATCCAGTTCAGAGTAGTAATATATAATTAGCTAAAATAATAACTTATTTAGTCAGCAGTAACTCACTACACTCCTTTTACATAAGGGGTTAAAATAAATAATTAACTATTTTTTTTTATGATACAAGGGGCAAATGAGCAGGCAGCAGGCACCCAAGTGCTTACCGACGCCCATGGACATCTGCACGACAAGAAGGCTAGCAGATTTTGTTTTGGGATAAAGATTAATATCATGTTTAATAAAACACCTTGACAAGTAATGCATTATTTTAGAACAAATTTGGGTAACATAAAAAGGGTCATAGTGAGCCAACTTTAAAAGATAGACATATGCTGTCGCGGAATTTGTTTAAATACTTTTAATAATTCTGTCATAGATGATTTTTGTGAAACATTATCCGTTTGCGCAGCGCACGTACGGTAGTTGTCATATGAAAAAAAAAACCCCGATTTTGATACATTCTTCATTGGTGCTGCGCTCCTATTGGTCTTAACGTGTTATGGACTATTGCGAAAAAGAGGTGATGGACGAGAAGTTTAGAGTTCTCACCGAAATTGGTTTTTTTCTTTAGGAGCTAAGAATACCACAGACAAATAAAAATATAAATATATAATGACACACAGACGTTTGTTCATAAGGTAGATAACTTAATGCCTATGTTATAGGTAACAGACGCCTGTTATACACAGATTTTCTTGTAGAAATATACAAATATATACAGATAGATAATACACCCACGACCCTCGGAGCGGAAGGCAGGGTCACTACCCACAGCGCCAACGGACCAAAGTGAAAACTTAAAACGATAACAAATAACGTTAGTCACGTGGCCAAATCAATTACGACCCACATGAATTTCCTTTTCATCCAAATAGGTTTGTAAGGGAAGGTAGGCCTGTAGGAGTTTTCAGTATAAATTATTATATGCAGGAAAACTAAATTACTCTCCATAAATCAGCGAATAAAATACAGTGAAATGCTATGCTGTAACTTGAAAGATACACCAGCGAAACCGCCACATAGTTCGTCTTTTTACATTCTTATGTATGTAATGCCGGAGCCAAACAGTATTGTTTGTATCCCGCTGCCATCCCATATATTTACGTGGACGGTATGCTTATAGGCGCGTGTTTTGTATGTGTGGGCACATTTTATGTTTAAACTACGTCTTGGTGACATAAGGACGTCACCGAGACGCCATGGCGATGTCGCTGTTCCAATCCAAACAATACATATTAAAGTAAAGTAGGAGCCTTAATGCTAAAATAGATTATTTGAGCCACTGGGAAGCACACTAAAGAGACAAAAATCCTATGCTCTCCAAATAATCCCGTAGTCGCTGTAGCCAAACACAGCTCGAAGACTTGATTTTCACTCAATTATGAGTGTAGTGTATCTTGAAACAAATTATTTCCACCTATTTGACTAACATGATGCGACCTTCACCATACTATCTTTTTCGTGTCATTGTCAAGAATATTTATTGTTAATGTGTTGTCGTTGTAGTCTGGCAGAACACATGTTTTACATAAAAATTTGTTAACGTCACACATTTTGTCACTACGGAGCGTGAAATATTTCTCGACCTTATGTGTTTGTATAGATTAAGCTCGTTATATACTAACGACGTTTTGATATCGATATATAAAAAACTTAACGAAACACAGCCACTATCTTAGTTCGGTGGCATTTGCGTGCCGATATTTCACTAATTCTAACTACTGGAAAGTAGGTCTTGGCGGCCCTATTTCTGTGAGAGCGAATTTTTCCTTATATTTTTTTTTATATTATAAAGGACAAACGAGTAGGCGGTTCACATAAGTTACTACCGACGCCCATGGACATCTGCACCACCAAAAAGCTAGCAGATGCGTTGTCGGCCTTTAACGACAAGTTTAAGCTACCGGGAAGCCTCACAGACCGAAAGAAACGAAACGCCGCAATAATACCATCACTTGAGGCGACAGCATTGTAACCACTTCATGCCGATCTTATGTGAGAAAGAGGTACTTACTGGTACCCGGACGCGCCGGCCCAATTCGGCTAAAAAAAACTATTGATTACTTAATTAAACTATTGAAATTCTCGTAAAAGCTTGCATTTTCATCAATGCTATGGCGCCATATGTTAAGAAACTTTAAAGACTTATACAGAAAACATCAAAATGTGTCTGACATACTTTAATTATCTATAATAACGCTATATCAAACTGGATAGAAAACCTAGAATTAAACCTATTCCCTTTCCATTTATCACATAGGTTTAGTAGTATGGGAAATGCCACATAAATGGCTATAAATTTTGATTGCGTATACTTAGAAAGTTGATTATTTTACAGCTTCAAGGGACCGCATCCATCAGTATTTGGTATTATTTTCAACTTCATAGATCTTCGCGGTCCTATAAAAAGGGTCTTGACAGACAGATAGACAGACGGTCAACGAAGTGATCTTATAAGGGCTCCTTTTTTCCTTTAAAAGTACGGAAAAGCTAAAGAAGAAAAAATCTGACTCTATAGTAATGATGATAAAACAACTTACAATCCGTTATGGGATCTTTATTTCCAGTACATTAAATTATTAATTACAATAATAAATGACCTCTGTCTTAATATATGAACCGTGATGTGTACAAAATCCTTATTTTATTTTAAGGCGTAACAAATGAAAATATTGATGTAAATATGTATAAACTAAAAGTGTACTGCTTTTCATTTCAGTGTAAATCGTGTGTTGAATACTGATGGAGGTCTTACCAATTACTCCATGCCTACAAGACTGCGTTATACCTTTATCCTCGCCACTGTTTTCGGCGGCAGTTTTCTGATACTATACATCAACAAAATATCAGAAATTGTGTTGCTCAACAATGAGGCAGCCCTGGACTTTATTCAGTACAACGTGCTCAACAGCTTTAGTGAAATCAGTTACACGATTAAAACCAAAGGGTGCATTATACCCGCTTTGAAACCCTTGGGAGAAGAAGTTAAAAATTTTAGCAGTTATCCAAAGACGTTACAGGAATGTCCGAATGCCAACTCTCCACTGCTCAAAAACAATGGTACTCATATATGGGTGGAAAATGATAACAAAGACCTTTATAACATCAGCAGTGACGCAAATTTAATTTGTTGTTATAAATCATTTCACCGGCCTGTATCAATTATTGATATCACAGCTTCGGACATCGACAAGCGAGTCAACTACAATGAGTGTATCAACTTCTCGAACGCTATTCAAGTACAAGATGAATTTGTTAAAGTTGAATGCAGTGTAGAATCAATTGAAGTTTTTAAACAATATTTTTTATTCGCACCTAAGAAGGAGTTGTCCTTTCCGTCTAACAATATCTCCAATAAAACAGCCTATAACGTCATAGTAATAGGCATCGATGCAGTATCTAGACTTAATTTTTACAGAACTATGCCACACACTTTGAGGTTCTTAAAAAACAAAGGTGCTATAGAATTACTGGGCTACAACAAAGTTGGAGATAATTCCTTTCCAAATTTGGTACCTATGTTAATGGGACTAACGGATCAAGATTTAAACACTACATGCACTCCTAATATAAAATCGACTTTTGATAACTGTCCCTTTATTTGGGAGTGGTATAAGAAAGCGGGCTATTACACAGCCTTCGGTGAAGATAGCTCCAGCCTTGGAACTTTTAATTATGAACAAAATGGATTCATACGGACTCCTACTGATTATTATATACATACATTCATGAATGAAGCAGAATTTAATGTGGGAACGAATAAAGATTTCAATTCATTCTTGTGTATGAATGACAAATATTTCTACAACGTCCTTTTGGATTACATAAAAAGTCTTACAACAACTTTGAAATCGAACAAATTATTCGGCTTTTTTTGGGAAGTAACAATGAGTCACGATTACTTAAATTATCCCATGAAAATGGATATAGACTATACAAATCTCTTGAAGGCCCTACAATCTTCCAAATATTTGGATGATACAGTTCTTATACTGGTCAGCGACCATGGAATACGATGGGGCGAAATCAGAGCAACCAATCAAGGGCGACTAGAAGAACGTCTACCATTTGTATACATCTTAACACCTCCGAAATTTCGTAAAACCTATACGCAAGCGTATAAAAATTTACAGATAAACAGTCAGCGTCTCACTACCCCATACGATTTACACGCCACCTTGTTGGACCTCGTCAATATGGAAAACATTGAAAACCAAATGATTAGTCAACGTGCCAATCAATCTCATATTAACCAGAATAGAGGAATGAGTTTATTTTTACCAATACCAGGAAGCCGTACCTGTGCTATGGCACATATAGCTGACCATTGGTGCAGTTGTCACAAAGGCCAGAAAATATCCCCGGAGAGTTTGACAGCCATTGCTGTCGCTGGTCACTTAATGCGACAGCTGAATTTGATGCTGAGTGATTTTCCCGAATGTGCAGTACTCCAACTGGCAGAAGTCATTGAGATCACCGAAATGGAGATTAACTCAGCCGCAAACGATAAATTTGACTGGAATGAATTCATGTTAGTAATACGGACAAGGCCTGGAGACGCGGTATTTGAGGCGACTCTGCGCAACAATAGTGAAACATGGTCTTTAGCAGGAACTATTAGTCGCCTTAATCTTTATGGCAATCAAAGCCGCTGTATACACAACTATCGACTTAAACTATATTGCTATTGTATCTAAGTAGCATGAAAATAAGATGTATGTATAGAAAAAGACATACGTGGTGTATGATGACGTAATAGATTGGAAAGTAAACGCGCTAAATAGAATATCCGATTAAAGAATTTGACTGGTCCGTTGGCGCAGTGGGCAGTGACCCTGCCTTCTGCTCCGGGGGTCGTGGGCTCGGTTCCCACCTCGAGTCTGTGTGTATTATCGATATGTATTCATGTATTTCCAAAAAATAATATTTGTGTATAACAGGCGGCTGTTACCTATAACACAGACATTAACTTGTCTACCTTAGGAACAGATGTCCGTGTGTCATATAGTCCTATGTATTTATATTTATATTAAGTACTACTGAAGTATAATAGGGAGTAAACAATGCATATATTAAGTAGTTGGATACGATGTATATTTTGTAAACGGAACAAACTAATATAAAGTACAATATATTTTTAAGTTTAAATTTTTCTTTTACCTTTCATTATCTCTTTATAAAATACTAATAATCATCATGTTGATGATATAAAAAATGGAAAATTTTTAACAAAACAAAAATCGACTTAAAATGATCCGAACTGGACCAAATTGAAATGGGACCACACGAAGAGGTACGGACGGAAAGCACCAACTGTTAACTTTATCATGTAGTGTGGCCAGGGACTTTGTGTAGGTGCACAAAGTTTTGTAGTACTTTGTAGTCTTCAATGACAAAAATGTACAAACACTTTGAACTATGTCTGGCATCCGGCATACGAAATCGCACAGTGTAGGATTTTTGAATATCCAGATGGTAGAGCTAAAAGTTTGAGTTCTGACGCTGACCTTATAGGCTAAAATTAAATCGTACATTAACTTTTGGTTCCTATAAAATAAAATTTTCGTTAAAAGAATGATGTAAAAAATGAATGAGCACAGAATCGTAGGCATGAATGGAAATCGATACATGGTAAATGGAACTGCAGATATAGGAATATATACAAATATAAGATTTAAAAAAGTACAGTTTAATATCCGTTGCCTTAAAAAGCAAGAAAAAAAATACTTTGACAAGCACAAAGGTCAGCACTTAGCATTCAGGTTATGACATATGTCTAAATAAGACCATGTCAAATAGCGCAGACGTCAACCACCAGTGAATTGTACAAAAATAATAAAATTGGCTACATTATTAAAAATGTATATAGAATAAAAATTTTTATATAAAACGACATACAAGATGGCTCTATCATTTAGAATTTTATATAAATATAATTTATTCTTCAAAGACATAACCAAACCGGTGAGATTGAGTGTTCGTAAACATTATTCCTTTCGATATTTTAGCTGTGTTCGATATCAAAATAGTATTTTAGAAAGACCTTTTCTAGTAGAGAAGGAATTAAAACTATTATCGATACCCTTTCGAAAATGCACGACGCAAAAAAGCAACCAAGCTCCAAAACAAGCATGCAACAATACTCCAAGGCAAGAATGCAACAATGCTCCAAGACAAGAATGCAATAAGACCCCAGAAGATTCAGAGAAGAAACCAGGGCTTATCCAAAGGTTTAAGCAAATGTATAAAGATTATTGGTATGTTCTATTGCCAGTCCATATGACAACATCAGCTATTTGGTTTGGCGGATTTTACTATTGTGTACGAAGGTAATAAAAGATCTTTAAAAAAAAAACAATAATCATTTCCTGAAAAAGAATCTAAAACTTGCATGTGTCTTCTATATGATACAACATACTTTTGATTATTACATCATCAAATTGCATTTCAAGTAAAATTTTCCTGTTGCATCAAGACTCTAGTTTTCATAAAGTACGATATAACAAATATTTCTTTTATCATTATTAGAAAAATATTTTCATTTACTCTGCTATTTTTTACTGCAATCTATTTCTCATATATTCAAATATTGAGGAAATATTTTGGTTGTTAATATTCTCTGAAGTTTAACACTGCTCTTTCAGTATGTTATTTTATTAAATTAGAGAATACACACAGTAAAATATCTTAATAAGATAAGATGTTTTGTCAACAATACTTACATGTTTTTTTAATATACCAATATATAAATTATATATAAATACTATAGTGTCTTCACATGCCATGCCCTTGTGTTAAACAATGGCTCCCACGTAAATTGTTGTAACCCTTCACAGTAGTGTTACAAACAAATAATGTGTAATATATATTCATTGCTACTTAATATAATGATGATTTTGTTTCAATTTATTGCAATAATTGGTTGATTATTTGATTAATAGATTGCAATAGTTGGGAATTTGGAGTAATGACAATTTACATGCGAACCATTGCAAAGAGTACTTTTGAAAGGCTGATCTTTTTTAAGAAAAGAAAAATGTTTATCTCTTTCAGTGGAGTAGATGTCATTAGTCTTCTGGAATCTGTTGGTATAAGTGAAACACTATTGACACCATTACGAGAGTCAGGAGCAGGATATTTTGCGCTTGCCTTGGCCTGTTACAAATTAATAACACCACTGCGATATGCTGTAACTGTTGGTAATATTATTTATAAAAAAAAATCTTCTATTATATTTTTCATCTTATTACATTTTCAACCTGTTGACCAACATATAAATACATCAAACAAACAGAATGTATGATAATCATTGAAATATTATGTATTGTGCTGGCCAGTTGCGATGTATTTACTAAATAAAATAGACATATATGTGAGGTTGTAGCTTAATTAGTGGTCGGCATTTGAGTTGTTTACTTTTAAGTAGTTTGTTGCGGTTAAGTAGTTCTTCCCACCAAGCCAAGTGGAAGCAGTGTCACCCATCCTAACACTGGTTTTCAAATATCTCACCTCTATGTTTTGGAAGGCGTATGAAACAGTGGGTTTCGATTAATGTCACTGAGTCATATCAGTCATTGCAGGGATTGTGGGAGTTATGGATATGATGTCAGAACATAAACATTCATCCAATTACGCCCCACTGTCAAATTTTCTCTAATTCAAGCGGACCCTGGTACTATAACAAAGGCGATGCTAAGAAAATTACATATTTTAAAATTGTTATGTGAAACTGTTAGAACTAAATTGTGTCTTGGTCAATTTATCAATATTTAAAATTAAAGAAGGCTTTTATTTCAACTACAAATGAGTTGTTGTATAACAGTAATCTTGTATGTATTACATACATAAAGCTTAAAAATTTAAACTAAATTCTCAGTAGAGTAGCAAGATTTTGTGAGGTTGAGAACATCTATTTAATAAAATTAGATTATTACCACAAAAATTGTTTTTAAGGTGGAACAACATATGCCATTAAGAGATTGACAGGAATTGGATGGATAAAGCCAGTTCCTTCCAGAGAGAGGCTCAAGGAAATGATCCAAGAGAAAAAGGATAACATACAGGATAGATTTCAAGAAAGTAAACAACATTATCAGATTCAATTGCAAGAAAAAAAAACACAAGTAATGGATGAAATGAGAAGGTATAAAACAGAAATGAGAAACAGAAAAAACAGTGCTAAGAAAATGTAGATACGTCAAAAATATGTCATTCAAAAATATCCAATCCTCTACTGTTTGCTTTTTAATATTATAGTTACTTATTGAAATGGCAAGTTTAAAAACTTTTGTAGAGTTTTAATAAAATTATATTTATTGATAAAAAGTATATAAATACAAAATATTATTTAACAAAATTATCTTTATTTAATGAAAAATGATAATTATGATAAAACACATTTCAATTATCAAAATGTACAGATATCAAACTATGTTAAGTACCTAAAGCATGGGACAGCACATTACTGGAATGTTTACAATGGTGCTATTTTGCTTATTAGTTTATAACAACAACTATGTGTATAAATAATATAGTTATTAATAGAGCCAGATGTGCTGTCTATCCTTGAAAATATAATTAGTAAATGCATTCGGACTCCAATAAAAAAAAATATTTTGAGCCCTTAATCCAATATGTACTGCTTTCTTCGTATCTTATTACCAGTCCCTATTTATTTTATCGATAAGCAAAATTATCCTTTATATCACATAAATATGTAGGCAAAAACCATTTCTGGCTCCATTAAATTACTTTTGATTATATCAATACCTACTTCAATTCTTTCCTACACAGTCATGCGTACACATACAAACTTAATTATTTTATAATCTACGGCCCGTTTTTTTCAGGCATACCTTTATTTCTACGAAAACACCAGTACATTTCATTAGCCTTAAATCCATTTCCACTTATTGTACTAAATATAAGCTGTCAAATGGGTACTTAAATTAAAGCTTTAATTCACTGCTACATTTTACGTTTAAAACTTTGTTCTAACAACATTTCAATAATATAGAATTTTGAGCATACAGGTCTTTTCATGAAATACTTAACGTCATATATCCATAAAAAGTGTGAATGAATTGACCAGATAGTTGTGTACATATAAAATTTCACACTATATTTGTTTATTTTTGTTGTTTTGTTGTTGCTGTATATCCCAATATATTAGATACTGCTCAGCTAACATTTGTTCCAAAGAGATATTTTAACAAATAACTTTTGTTAAATATAGAAATTTTTAAACATAATAAATCAAGTTTTACTTTTTTTTAATCTACATTTGTCTATCAGTGAAATAATATCATTGTTTTCTCCTGTATTTGTACTAAAATATCCATGAGTATAGTTATATGAATAAAAATGTGAATTTATCATTGTTCATAGAACATATTCAAGTTTCCTCACTATCTTCACACTTATGGGCACAGAATTCAATTTAAAATAGATTTTAAGATTTATGCTATGGGATTGGATGAATATGCAAGAATTATGCATCAACAAACGGAAATCATGTTTTAAAGAAAGTTTTGACATATTTTTTGAAATAAAGAACATTAAAAAAGGATATCCTATAACCACATTCCTTAAATTAGAGTGAAAAAAGATCCAAGATGGAAAATCTCGGCTAATTCAATTATTAACCACAACTTTGGTAGAGTTTAGCTTTAAATTTATGCATAGCAAATTTACACCAGACTGTAAGATTAAATTCCTTTTATACAATAAAATTCATCAGCTATTGCAAAAAGCTAAACTAAACATTGGTTTTCTATAAAGTCGATTTACCGCCGATAATTTTATGTCATAACTCCGAACGCTTGGGTTAACCGTGCCTCTCTGTCACTAATTCTGC
Organism: Charaxes varanes; assembly: GCA_024363005.1. Lineage (NCBI taxonomy): Eukaryota > Metazoa > Arthropoda > Insecta > Lepidoptera > Nymphalidae > Charaxes > Charaxes varanes. Next base: position 41,945,669 of record JANCMC010033613.1, read on the forward strand.
GCTCTCGCTTGCACGCTTGGCTCAGGTGGAACGTGACAATGAGTCATGCTATTCCGTGCGTGCAGCCGGCGTTCATCGATTTATATGACGTTATCATATCAATAAGATATGTACTTGTATAAACAAGGTGTTTCTTTAAAAAAAAAAAAAAAAGTATTTTAGATACATTATATATGCAAGGCAAATTGGAAAAATAGGAAGGTATTCACAGACTTGTGACATATACATAGTACATTCTTGAGTTTTATTGTTATATAACATCATTATATGCAATATTGCTTCTAGTGTGTATTAAGCATTCTCCAAAGTTTAAATTAGGCTTGTCATATGTGTATACTTTGTACCAAACTTTAACATTACCAAATTAAGGTTTTCTATACTTTTTTATTAAATAATAAAATTAGTCCTTAATTCTTAGTATTTTGTTTACAATAAATTGTAATTCTACCACCAAAAGATTGAGAGGTAGTAAAATCTGAGTAAAGACAAGCTATCACACCCACCCTTCCAATCTATCAATATTATAAATTATTTAACTTCATAATATCCACCTATTATTAAGAGATATTACACGTTTTAAATTTACAGTTTACTCTCAATGGCATACCTCAAATCAAATTGCTTTACACCCATATTGTCAATGCTGCATTTGTGATGGCTATATTCAGGCTTTTTTGTAACTTCTTTAATGGGGGCACTCTAAAAATTTTTTGTATTATAATATTTGCGTAAATAAAGTTTAAATATATGTTTAATTTCAACCAAGGGGACGCCGAAACATTTGATTTTAAAATTCTTTAATTTTTTTTTTCAGTTTTTATATCATTTCTTTTAAATTTTCTAGGGCCACTGTGTGCCCCCGCGTGCGCCCACAAAAATGCCTTGGCTATATTTACTGCATGATAAAATAATACTGATTTGAGATATTGCAATACACAAATATCAATCTATACTTTCAACCAGTTTTTATATTAGACGTAAGAAGTATGGCAATTCCTGGTAGTGTATTGTACTATAGTTTATCCCATGTACTGATATGAGGCAGGTGACAAGGGCGGCGCGGGAGGCATACCGGGCCCGGTCGCTGCACCGATGGTAGCCAGGTGACAAGCTCGGCACATCAATTTACCTGACAGAAAAAGTAAATTTATTTGTACAATCGAATAGACTAAGCTGACTATTTTTCAGAAACTAGTTTATATATTATACCTTGCAGTCATCTAAGGCTCAAATATAAATATTTTTACGAAAAGCAAACTTTTAGCTGGTTAATTAAGCGTTTCTATAAATCCATTTAAATTTTAGCGCCAAAACGCTCTAAACGTCTTGCCAATCAAACAGCTTCAATTGATTATGATTGGAGTGTACGTCGACAACAATTTGTTTGGCAAGATGTGACGTCATATTCAGTGTTTTGCATGTAGTGGCAAAACGATTTATTTATAATTTTAGAAATACAGCACTCCACCACTTTTTCTGTTCAAATTCCGATTCTTTGTTATGCAATATTTTCCTACTTGTCATAGTTTTTTTTATACACCTTATTCTAACAAGTATAAAACTATAAAATCAGTTACATCGCGAAGTCACGGGGTACAGCTAATATAAAATATATTACATACCAGCCAGAGGATAGCAACGTTTGTCAGGTTCATCTGTGAGCTGCATCCCACACACACAGCACATGTAGCAATCCACGTGGAAGTCACGATCCATTGATACCACTCTAACAGTTTCATCTGTTCCTTCTACAGGAGTTATACCTGCATCCGAAAATACAATGTCTTTATTGATAAATTGTTATTTGAAAATGCTGAATTTTAACACACACATGATATATATACACACACACAAATTTATATACATACAACTTGAACCTTGTAAAATATAGTGTACATCAGAGATTGGCAACCTTTTGGCAGGCAAGGGCCACATTGGAAATAAATTAAATCTGCGGCGGGCCACATCGTTAAAAAATAATAATGTAGGCGGGCCGCACTTGGAAAAGGGTGTCTAGCTATCAATTTATGTAGGTAGATATTATAAGCGATATCAAAAAAAGCTTAATTTTAGTACATGTGTTGTTTTATTCAATTTTAGTACATCGCAACAAAACTGCGCTTCTATAATTTAATTATTATCTATTTATAAGAATTAGATTGCTATTTACAAAATAGTCGCGCGCCACGCAGAGAGGGGTCGTGGAACGCGACTGCTGGTGTATATGAGTATTTATTACTTAAATAAACTAGATGTATATCTCGGAGGTGATAGTGAAATCTTAAAGCTACAGAACAGATTAAGGACTTTATCTGAGATTACATTTAGACATTATATGTAACGGATTTTATTCAAACAATAGATATTTCTATACTTTTTTTGTATTTTAAAACATTCGCAAAAGCGGATGTCGATGCCAATAAAGTACATACGGACTGTATGTATATTTATTTTACTGATTAGAAAGTAGAAAGATTAATTTGCAACCTTAATACTGTAATCCTCCCTGTAATATGGTGCTCTTATAACTCATTAATATTATTATATAACATATATGTATATTGTGCGCATCTACCATGTTATAGGGGGGATTACAGTACTTGCATTGACAAATGTAAACACTATTTGTACAAGTACGCAGAGGCGGCAAGAAGGCATCAACTCAGCGTTAATGCTGACGACAAAGTCTGCAACGATATCCTTTCGGATACCTCAAGGCGCTCTTGAAAGAATAGATCGAATATTGCATAAGCGAAATTGTGAGTGAGTACGTAGGTGAGTCAGTATTACGGAACCCTAACATGCGAAGCGTGAGCACGGCAAATTCCAATTATAATGAATTGAAAGTTAATAAGTAAGTTGTTAGTATTCAATTATAATTTTAAGTCGTCAGTACGATGACCTCCACCTCGGCCACATCCTTGCCGTTGCTGTTCTCAGCGGTGATGGTGTAGCGGCCGCTGTCCGCGCGGGTCGCGGCCTTGCACAGGATCTTCGTGTTGTAGTCGGAGTGTTGGACCTTCATCTCGCCGCCCGACTTCATCTCCCTCTTGCCGAGGAACCATTTGGTTTCCGGCATTGGTTCACCAGTAACCTGAGTTTTTAAATGTAATAAATAAAAATATGACGCAAGTATGTTCCTAAGGTATATAACTTAATGTCTGAAATATTTTTTTTTTTAATATATATATATCGATGAAACTTCCAGACTCGTGGCGGAAATCAAACCCACAAACCCCGGAAAGGACAGCACGTTCATTGCCAACTGCGCCAACGTGTCAGTCATATAGACTACGAGATCTTTGCTGGTAGGGGACCTGTTACAATTGTGATTTTCATGGCATGGCGTTTCACCCTAATTATTTAAGATGCTCTTGAAATTTTTAAGGAATAAATCTGAAATACATAGCTGCAGGAACTTAGCTGTTTTCCCAAGTCAGCACTTGGCAGGCCACCATGTTTTTATATCTTAAACTTTATTGGAATTCAAGATAAATAAAAATAACAATTATTTAAGAAAATAGTATCGTTATGAATGTTATCTCACCTTGACATCGAAGCTGAACTTCTGTCCGACCTTGATCTTGATGTCGATCAGGTTGGTCCTGTCTATCTTGGGCGCCAGGTTCCTGGGTTTGGCCACAATGGGGTGGGTGCTGTCGCTGGGCACGCCCGGACCTGCCTTGTTCACTGCTCTTACACTGTGGAAGTAAAATATAACGTTTGAAGTCTTGAATCTATTTAGTAACGGCGATGTTAATATTGACCAGTTATTCAATAAGTATTCTTTCTCAACAGATGGAATTAGATAGACTAGTTATGTTTCTCTATCCAACAATTGACCTCTTAGAGAGATTTTAATACCCAAGTCTTACTTAAGTACTTTAGATAATGAAAAAACTTAATACCAATCTTCATGCAAGCATCGTAAATGATCTACCTTGGTCTATTGCTATATAAATTTACGTTCAGATTTAACCCAAGGCAGTTCAGTAAACACCTATTAGGATAACCAAGTGAATTATTAGTATTAATACTTTATCATTGGTGTACATACCCACTTGGAACATTGATTGTTACATATTTTTGTAGAATGTTATTTGTGTGCACTGGTTGTGTTTCTTGTCAATAAAATAAAAAATACTTAACAGAGAATTTACTACCTATTCCAAACATTCAGTTACGAGATAATATGAACGATGCCATTGAATATAGATTACTGAAGTGACCCTAAACTTTCTGTTTAAAATGGCAACAATGAAGGTGTTATATTAAGGTTGCACTGTATTTCGTCGTGGTCGTCAGATGACAACGACAATGACAAAAAAAAACTGATGACAATATTGAGTAGTAAATTCAAGCAATAGCTCCTAAAGGCTGAAAGTTTCGTACATTAAATATCTTATTACGATCATTAATATGTCTATAGGCCATCTGAATTTATTAGGTACTCAGTTTTTCGTTACTCCTGACAACGTCAATCCAAAATTTCTTAAAGATAGATAGATAGATTAATACTTTATTGCACACAAAAGATGAAGAAAAATTAATAAAATTACATTTCATTTAAAAAATAAAGAAAAAAAAAATAAATTGTGGTGCAAAGGCTATTGCTATTAGCAATCTCTAACAGACAACCTCATGGAAAGAGATACTGGACGTGAGAGCGGGGTGGTGCAATATAATAGACTAAAGATCGGTCGGGTTTATGATTATAATTATTATTTTAACATGTTTTGTTCTACTGATGGACAAAAGAATAAAATTACTTTTTATTTTTTATAATACACGCGGCAAACGGGCACGCGATTCACCCTAGTGACTACCGACGCCCATGGACATCTGCATCACCAGGAGTTTCGCAGATGCGTTGCCGGCCTTTATAGAGTAGTTTGGGACACTAGCAACTCTCACACACCGAATGAAAGGCAAGAACAATATCATCACTTATCATTGCCGCCGCTTCACGCCGATCAGACATACATATATGATAAAGAGATAGGTACTTGTACCTGGACGCGCCAAACTACTTCGGCTGCAGATTAAAAGGACTGCAAGCGTGGCGCTACCTCTATTTAAACAGTTAGTTGAAGTTCAGACTTGAAAGCGTAACCGAATCACATTTTCATTTTTATGATGGTACTGGTTAGTTTGGAGTTAATTTCGTGGTAGCGCACAGTCCCCACTGTCATGTCATGTGGGCCGCATCACTGGATGTTGTAACACCGCTAAATCGTGGTAACCAGGCCAAGGCCTCGCTTATTTACATGTACGTGAGAAATAGCGCTCTTAGCGTGCCTACATTATACGAAAATATTATAAATTTTAATAGCTTATACTTTTAAATGCAGCGAACGCTAAAATTTATGTAAACCTAATTTCAATGCACTGTTTATTATATGTACCTATTATTAACAAAAACAATCTGCAACGTAGTTTTATTACAGTAGCTGTTTCCAGCGTCTTCGTCCACCTCATATTTGTGAGTGCCCTTGGACCTCCTTAATCTGGCCCTGCCGAAAAAAGTCTTTAGCAGATGTCTACTAACTATAAACTACCTCTCTGTCAATTCTCATCTTTGTAAATCGGGTTTCCGATATTTCGTAATAGGTGACCCGTCGCTTTCACATAGGGTGACTGGGGAGACACTTAGAATACTTAAGGAGGGTACTTGGTACTCGATTCTCGTTATAATTATGTATTAAAACTAGGTACTTAATTTGTGACCAAATTTCCTTAAAATTAGTGTGGCTATGTCCACAAACTATAAACTACCTACCTGTCCAAAACTCATCTTTGTAAATCGGGTTTCCGATATTTCGTAATAAATGACCCGTCGCTTTCATATAGGGTGACTGGTGAGACACTTAGAATACTTGATACTTGATTTTCGTTATAATTATGTAATAAAACTAGGTTCTTAATTTGTGACCAAATTTTCTTAAAATTAGTGAGGCTTACGGTCTGTGGTTAATTTGCTGTTCGAAAAAGTTAGTTCATAAATGCATTTCCCAGCGTACAAAAAACTGGTCAGTTATAAAAAAAAATTCATGACGGCTGTCGGTCAGCAATAGTATATACAATTCAATTCAAGTTTTTGGCTATACTTATTAAAGGAATAATTGAAATGGGTATTTTTGTCTGTACTAAGCCAGGAATAAAGTGTGAGGAGAAAACGGACTATCATCGTGCGTCCACGCTAGTATGCCCATGCGTTCTGTATAAAATTAGTTAACTTTCTCTTAATTTCGCGTAGTAGTGAATTGATATTTAAATTTAATTTTTTTTGTCATATATGATCATTAAATATCAGCTCCTCGAGTATCGTAAGTGTCTCACCAGTCACCTGTATATAGATTGAAACTTATGAATGTTACTAAAACTTTTATACAGTTCATAATATTTTTATACGTGGCCAGTACGTAAACAACACTTAAATCTTGTGTCTTGGATTTCATTAACGAATCCTAGGTAAATCGAGAGAAGCCCTCAAATATTTTAGGCACGTACATATTTATTCCTTGTAGTCATATCCGACCTAATGATGATGAGATTCATCTCCTCAACGATATGTAGTTAGAGGACAATTCTTTAAATACATCGGTGCCAAGCCAAATAGATGCCCCTTTACATCCCGCATATAATCTAATATGTAAAAATCTCGTATTGCCGAACTCCTCCGAAGCGGCTTGAACGATTCTTATGAATTTTTTTATGCATAGGTTTGAGAATCTGTAGTAAACTATTTATTTTTTTTTAATCCCTAAGTGATAAGGATGGCCCACACCAAAAATATATATTTTAACATCCCTTTATTATTATTTGTAATTAAAACTTACATACAACCCTAAATTATCACCTTTCTACAACCCCAATCCCTATTTTTTTAGAAAATATTTTAATATTTTTTATTTAATTTGTTTTGGCAAAACTTTTCATTTTGTAATGATATAATATATTGAAAAGTACATACCACCATAAATAATCACCCTTCTACCCCAACCAGTATTTATTAAATATATAAAAATCCTATGTCATTATGAATTTTCCAGTGAACTCCTTACCAAGTCAACTAAAATTTGGCACTTACGTGTATTTTGGTCCAATTTAGAGACAGGAAAGCTTTTATTTTGATTAATGGCTTTAATAATTTTTCATCACTTTGTCAAAAGCTAATGCTTTTGATTCGCATTCGCAAAACCGTTATTATATACCGATATTTTAAAGCCATTTTACACGAAAAATGTCCGCTAAAAAGTGAAACTGGAAAGCACATCTTTTAATATCAGGTATATTTAAAGTTACATACAAGCACAATACTGAAACGACTTTATTCAGTACATCTAAAACAACGTGAATAGTGAATGCTTCATTCTACGTTTGTTGTTGGTGAATGTTCCTGATAGAGATCTAAGGAATTTCGTCTTTATTTACTTAAGTTACGTATAGGTTATCTTATTTTTGCTTTGATTCGATCTCAGGAAGATTCTTCTGGGTGTAAGTGAAAAACTAAAAAAAAAAAATAACCGCGTCTAACGTCTCATCCATCCTTGGCATATAGTAGTACAACTGAAAATAATACTTTACATTTTATGCAGTATAATCAGTTCGTAATCTTTCGGCAGCTTAAAATCTTGCGAAATAGATTACGATCTAACTGTTTTTATAATTTAACGGTGACATAAATACACAAATATGTGAAGCGAATAATTTCGATTCCGTTTTACAAAAATTTTTGCGTACGGAGGAGTATGAAATTTGGCCTAATCATAGTTTATATTATGGAGGATATGCGAAAGCTAATATTTTTATATTAATATATTAAATTAAAACTACACGCACATCAATGCCAAACGATTCACGTAACTTACACATGTATACCTTTTACTATATAGTCCAATCATTTGGTTCGAAAAACAACGGTTGACAACGGCAAGATTTCCAGAGGTTTTGAAAATGTTATAGATTTTGCTGTGCTCTTTCCGAATCTTGACTTTGCCACCTCGTATTTCTGTCCCTCGTGCCGAAAGGCAGTTTTTTGACTATATTTCCTTTCGAATACGAGACGACAAAATTAAAATTCGGAAAGGGCACATTAAAATCTATAAGTTTCCAATTTTCAAAACTCGCGGAAATCCAAATGATTGGGCTGAATAAGGTTGTGTCAAAGCGTAGACTACGGTAAAAATATAAATTGTCAAATCACAGACACTGTTGAGATTCTTCCCCAGCAACGTTGATGGATTTATCACCCAAGTGAATTTATGAAATGCTAGCAACTTCATATCCATAAGAAAATTTCAAAGTAGATGTCACAATTCGTCATGTAGACGCATAAATCGATCAAGTTGACACATGCAAAGTTAGGGGCTGGAGTTGTAACATAGCTGCAATTGGTAGTCATGAAACATTTCAAAACATGTGCGACCGCTCTGCACACATCGAACTCTGATAAAATACTGGGTCACTGCCTAATTATGCAAAATATAGCACCTACCAGGTTGAATATATCGCTTCTGAGGGATTTATGATAATGCATGCGGCAACGATTGCGCTATGGTTCGAATAACGTTTTATGTTGTTTTTGTTTTGTTACATGTCTCAATTATTCATACATGCCGTTTTATTTGACTTGATCATCGCACTATGACTTAAATTCAACTATGCAATACACTTGCAAGCTTTTAGGCAGTGCAGGTGCTCGTGAGCTTCGTTACTTTTTTAGATGAACCGCCTGCCCGTTTATTCATAGTTTTATATTCAAAAAAATATAGTACGACTTGTATTTTGTCTTTATATGGTTTTAAAATTACCATAAAAATTATCTTTATATATCAAGGACATTGTAACAAATTTATATAAAGCCTTATATTATTATTTATATGAAAACATAAATTATATTTCACATAATTCATGTTCTAAGTGATTATGAATATATGCAAAGTAATATTATCATGCTGGACTCATCTGACTTTTTGAGTTGCTTTAAATTCAGTAATAAATTGTTTTGTCTAGTTGCACAATTTAGTTAGAATTTAATCCATATATGTCAGATAAATTACCCAATGAACTGATTGTGAAATACATAAATTAACAACGTTTCTTGTTTTTTCAGGACTCCGTGACAAAATCTTTAGCAGTTACCCGATGTAAACCTATTCGATGGCAGTTCTACAAACTTAACATTAAACACAAAATTTAAGCGTTACATTGGTTCTACTGACATTTTCGGAACTATAAAAGACGTCAGAAGTGTCGTCTCCAACTAACCAACCATCAAATCCTATGCTATTTGCTGTTATTTTCTTTACATTCACGATTTCTCCTTTAGAACCCTGTCCGTTTGTTCATTCATACATATATAAGAAATTTTGGAGCTGGCAACTTGGAAGAGACAAGATAGTCCAGTCAAATAAGCTCAAAAAATACAAGTTAGTTTACATTTATTTGTATACAGCTCAAAGTTGGTAGGATTGTTTATAACATTATTATAAATGAATAGTCCTCATCGATCAGAGAAAGACTTGGAAAAAAAGTTATTTGAGGTACAAAAATAGATTCACAATAGGCTCACAAAAATAGGTTATTCATAAAGTAGTTTAGGTAAGACTTGTTGATTACACAATTAGAATTGTTACGGTATTCTTTAAAACAGCTTCGTACATAATTCATTATTTTTTGTAATATGTATAAGATATAAGTGGTTACTGTGAGCTATCCTTAGGAGATATACATATACTACTCCTAACTTTTTTATACATCTTTTGAAGGTGATTGATGAGATTTTGAAGGTGAATTATTTTGATATGTCTCGTAACGTTTAGCCAGTGCAGTGCAAGCAATATAAGCGCATTAAAATAAGTTTTTTACATTATAAACCTCTGAAATTCTCAGCTTTTATTTACTAAAACATGCAATTATTACACATATTATCCTTCTCATGGAATTGTCCTGTTTATTGATGAAAATAGCATTAAAATCCGTAGGGTAGTTCAAAAGATCTACGCGTACAAGGACGGGAAGTGACTTTTTTTATACTTTGAAGATTTAAATATGTAAAGATTATGCGATCTACAATTTATCCGGACTAATTTTAGGAACCCGCGAGTACGTCTGCTTGGGCGATTTCGAAATTTTGAGATTTTGAGAACCCAAAAACCCACAGAAATAAGGACAGACAGTCACAAATATTTTAATGTGTGTTTTTGTTTAGTTTTACGAACAGACACTTCAATATTATTTATATTTAAAGATTACAACTTTGTGCTTTTAAAATCCATGTATCTCAAAAAAAGTGCTTTAAGAAATAAAAGTATTGTTACATATTGAGCTACAATTTCTACCTAAACGTCTTTATAATGAAACTTACAGATTACTTGAAAATCGCGAAAAACAGATTTTTG